>CM062809.1:788949122-790149122 GCA_031772625.1 Pinus tabuliformis | reverse complement strand
AATGAACACGTATATTCAGAAATTTCTCGTATTTTAATCAAAATTCTTAAGATTTTAGAGTTTTCTTCCTACATGCTATTTTCTTAATCCTCGTTCGAAGAAAGATTGAATTAAAGGAATACAATATCAATTTCATAAATTCTGTGTAAGCAGGATGTTATTATACAAATTCCTAAATTCAATTTCAAATTTTAAATAAGGAAAACTTATATATGCTCTGTTTTTGTTCACAGGTCATAAAATGGGAAAAAAGGGAAAATCTCCAGTAGCAAAGCAAAAAATGGAGCAAATTAGGGAAAAAATTAAGGAGATGGAAGATCTGGTAGTAGTACAAGTCAGCTTCAACCCGTTCCTCATCTCAAACTCAAATTACAAAACACAAAAAGCATGTATGATGATCTGGGTAGAGATATTTGATTTCTTTAAGGAAAGAGAATAGTTAAAAAACATAAGAGCTTCTCAAACAAATAACAATCAGTTTGAAGCAATCAGAGCAACAAAGTTACACAAAGTAACAGCCAGGGACAATTTTTTTCCTTATTATGACATGGTTTCATGGATTTTCTCTCATGCTGATTTTAAAACTCGAAAAATATCAGACCATCAAAAAATTGTCATAGATTCCTGGAAAACTGAAGTCCTATTGACCATATACAAGCTTAGTTCCCTAGAAATCCATCTTAATGTTGGATTCTTGAATGAGTTTCGAAGTACTATCTTGAAGAAATGTGGAGAGGATTATGATATAGTAATTGAAAAGTGGTTAAGGGAAGAAGAGCAAGGTTTCAAGCTCAAAGCAAAAAAGGAATATCCCATAGTTATTTTTAAGAAGCCTGTTAGATTTATTATTAAAATGCTGACTAGATTATATGGGGAACAAGATCTTGAGCATTTCAAAATTAAATGGATCCAAATAATCCATAGCATTTTAAATGAGGGGGAACACTTAAATTGGGATGAGATCTTGTCACATAATATCACAGATTCATTAAAGTTGTCACTATAATACCCCCCCAGATTCAACCATATTTTCTATATGTCTGCCTATTTGATAGATATTGTTATTGCCTCATTTCCATTCCCACTCATGAAATGGAACTACCCATTTGATCAACAACTACCCATTCAAAATTATTCTCCTATCCTATGGGAGTTTAATTTTAAATACCATTTTTATGATATTTTCCATTATTTTTTGATTCCTTCCCATGAAATCCTGTTTGTAAAAATACCTCCCATAATGAGTCAAAGTTTGATATAAGTCCTAGAATCAATCAGTCACTGGTTTGTGGAGGAATTATTTTCCTATGTCAAAGTTTTTGGAAGTGAGGTTGGTCTCAAACTTTTACTCCGATATATCCCGGAAAGGCTTGATCTAAGAGAAGTGGCTAATTAAGCTATTTTGAATTGCCAAGCCAAAAGGTTGAGTTAACTACAAAAGAAAATCTGGCCTAATTTTCCAATCAAGTTTGGTGATAAGTATCCGAGACAGAGGACACAGATTCAAAGAAGCTGAAGAGCTACTGTAGAAATTCCTTGTAGATTCAAACTGTAGATTGCAATATGCTAAAACAATTAAATTTAATCTACTCTACTCATCAGTGGAAACAATAATTGATCGATGAAATCACGAAGCAGAGAAAGGAAGAATTCAATCACACATAACACAATAATTTTCTGGGGAAAGCCACAGCTAAAAAACCCCTACTATCTGTATTTGCATTAATAATTTTTTTTGAGAAGATTACAATGCTTTTTCAAGCTCGAGAATGCTCCACACTATCACAATCTATCTTACTGCTTCACAAACAAGCTCCAGCCAATACTTAGCTAAATCTGCTGCCTGCCAAGCTCCCATTTCCTTGTACATTTTCCTAGGGAATCATCCCATATTTAATTGGTAAATTCCACATCCATAATTGCGTAATAAATCATAGGCCTTCCTCTGATTGAATGCACCACCTGTACAATTTAGATGATTATACAACTTATAGTACAATGTCCCCGAACTCTAATCTCAACCTGGTCTTTCTCTGATCTGACATGCATGAGTTAATTATGACTGAATATTCAGTTTAATGGTTGAGCAGTGCTGGTTACACCCCACTATTGCAGGTTACACCCCACTATTGGATCTCCCACTAATTCCTCCATCAGTTGGAACTAGCTTAACTGAATTTAACTCCGTTAAATTGAATTAAATAATTAAAACTCAAAAGAACTCAACCTGGGCCCCTAAAATTTATGAACCACTCTACATGACTCTAGATAGACTCCTAACACAAATTAATTGAGCCAACTAGTCAAGTTAACTTAGTTACTATTACAAGTGGCTATGAGAATTAGAATTAGAATTTAATTCCTAATTTAATTCAAGGACAAAATTAAATTAGGATTTTCTTGTTGCATTTTTCAACACTCCCTCTCAACAAGAAAAGGATTATATGCTACCTCGATCCTACCTCTGTGAAACTTGAAATTGTATCTTGACAACACCTTTGTCAAAATATTTGCTTCGTGCTCCTCTGTAGAAATATATTACAACAACATGATTCTCCTTTGCACACAATCTCATAGATGGTGATACCAGATGTTGATAGGATTGGACCAATCATGAAAAAATGGATTCTCAGATAGTTTGATATAACTTTAATTGTCATAGTAAATAACTGTAGGATCCATCTGCTGACCAAATAACCCAACAAGGATCTTTCTCATCCAGATAGCCTCACAAGATGCTTGAATAGCAACCATGTACTATGCTTCTGATGAATTGAGTGCAACTGATTTCTTCTTCATGTTGTACCAAGAAACTGCTGCTGACCCAATACTGAAGATTCCCCTTGATGTGTTCTTTCTGTCGAATGGGCTCCCTGCCCAATCTGCATTTGTGAAGCCTTGAACTTGCACTCCCTCTATCTGCCTGTACCAAAGAGAAAGTTGAGTGGTGCCCATGAGGTATTTCAACACATGTTTAGCTTCCTTCGAATAAAGTTTGGTTGGCTTAACCATGGCTTGACTAAGTTGGTTAACTGAAAAACACATGTCCAGTTGTGTGTTCACCAAATACATAAGTGAATCCACAAGATGTCTATAAATAGTAGCCTCCACTACATCACCTGAAGTAGCATTCTCCTTCCTCCAGCTACCTGCTAGAGGAGTCTCCATGGGTTTGTTCCTCTCCATGTGGAACTTCTTCAGTATCTCGTTGGTATACTTTCCCTAATAGACAAAAAATTCCTCATCTCCTTTCCATACTTCCATACCAAGAAAGGAATGCATGAGCCCTAGGTCCTTCATTTCAAATTCTCTGGCAAGATCCTCTTTGCAAGATTTTATCAAATCCTTATCACTTTTTATAATCAAATCATCGACATATAATACTATAATCGATAATTTATCTTCAACCACAATATGTTAAAGGTTTGCATCTGCTTCACTTTTGGTGAAGCCCAACCCAGTGAAATAGTTGTCAATTATGGTGTACCAAGCACATGGTGTTTGTTTCAGTCCATACAACGTTTGCTTGAGTTTGCACAAATGCGACTCTCTGTTGAAGGTCTCAAATCCTTCCGGCTGCTCAATATACACCTATTCCTTAATCATACCATTGAGGAATGTTGTCTTCACATATATCTGATGTATCTTCCATCCCATTTGTGCTGCTAGCGCTAGAATATATCTAATTGAAGAGTACCTTGCTACTGGAGCAAAGGTCTCACCATAATCAATTCCCTCCACCTAATATAACCCTATGGTAAAAAATATTGCCTTGTCTTTCTCCACACTCCCATCTGCTGCTTTATTTACCTTGTAAATCCATTTGGAACTCACGACTGAATTGTCTAGTGGTCTTCAGATCACTTCCAAAACACTCTTTCTGATAATGGAGTCATACTTCTCAACCATGGCATCAACCCATACTAGCTGCTGCACTGCTTCCTCGAATGAGGATGGATCAACCTCTACACTCTCACTCATTAGAGCCATGTAGCTAGTGTACCGATCTGGTGACCTCCTCTCCCTGCGCTGTGATGTGGTTGCTCCCACATTCTCTCTAGCATCAGGCATCAATATGTCAACCTCTCTGGTGCACTTCCTTCCATCTCTGGAAGTCTTTGAATGAGTGGGTGCTTGCACTCTTTACTCCTCTACATGTGGCTGCTCCACATCATATTGAGGTTCCTCCTTTGGAGCTAAAAGCTCCTCATCTATATGTAACTAAATCTCCCTCTCAAGGGAACATATCATAACCTTCTCTTCATCTAAATTCGCATGTCTATGAACCACTGTCATCCTTTTGGATGGCAGGTACACCCGATAGGTTTGAGGTGTATTAGTGTACCCCACAAATATGCCCAACTCATCTTTTGGCTCTAGATTTTTCCATGCATCCTTGGTAACATGAGAGTAGATTGATGAACCAAAGATCCTGAAGTGTGCCACATCTAGTTTCTTAGCTGAAAAATATTCTTCTAGCGCACTCATCCTGAGACTTCGATGAGGAATTTTGTTCTAAAAATAAAAAATTATGTTACATGCTTCAACCCACAAGTGCAAAGGTAGGCCCTGATCATGTAACATCACCCATGCTGCTCCCACAATACTTATGTTCTTCCTTTCAGCCACCCCATTCTGTTGTGGGTTATGAGGTGCTATTAATTCCCGTCGAATGCCTTCTCATTCACAAAAGTTCTTGAATTCATTCGATAAATATTCTCCACCGTTATCACTTATGAGAGCTTTAACTTTCCTGCCAATATATTTCTTAACAAGTGCTTTAAATTTAAAAAATTTAGCAAATGTCTAATCTTTCTTCTGCATGAAGAAAATCTAGCACTTATAGGAAACATCATCAACAATATTACATAATACTTGTGCTTGGTCGTGGAGGTTGTCGAGAAAGGTACACACACATCTGAGTGAACTTGATCAAGGATCACTTATGCTCAACTGTCTTTATCATGAAAGGAAACTTTGGTGTACTTCCCCAATGTACACCCTTTGCATGTGTCTCTCTGATCTAGTGTACCCTTGGGAAGTCCTGTGGAAGTTTTCTGCATGATCTTCAAAGCTTCGTGATGAAAGTGACCCAATATTCTATGCCATAACTCACTGATGTCTCAGCTTTGCACCTTCTTTGCTTTAGTGCTCAAAGTAGTGTAGTCTTCTACACCCAATTTGTAAAGGTTCTTCACCCAAACCCCGATCTAATTCACCTATTCTGAGGCTACGTGACGAATGAAAACCTTTTCCTTGCTAAATATTACATCGTAGCCGCAATCCTCCAACATGGAAACTAAAACCAAGTTCTTCTTCAAACCTAGAAACATACATGACATCTTTTAATATGAGAGGAGTACCAAACTTCCTTTGAAAGGTAACAATACCGATGTCGGTCGCGCTATACCTCCCATCATCTCCCATATCAATGTGAATCTGGAGGTCCTTCTCCTCCAAGTCACCAAAGAACTCTTTGTTTTCGGTCATATGGAATGAGGCTCCACTATCTAGGTACCACACACTGCCCATCATTGATGTCACCATGCAAGCAATGAGGGTGAAATCCAGTTCGAATTTTGAAGCAATAGCTTCACCTACCACTCCTCTTAAAGGCTTCTTACCAGCCTTCTTGTGTAGAGACTTTGTGGCATAGTGTCCCAGAACGTGACAATGGAAGCATTTAATCTTCGACATGCCCTTCTTCTTGTCGCCCTGACTGGAATCTGATTTGGAATGGGATGAATTCCCCTTCCCTTTCTTCGTATTTCCAGCTAAGCTACAATTCTTGTCATCATCATGCTTAGATGATGACGCATCTCAGGTGTTCCATTAGATCTCTTCTTGTACCAAGTTGGACCAAAATCGCTCCCACTCTGGTAGCTTCTCCCTCCCATTAACTGAAACCTGGTAGCTATGTTAGATCTTGGGAAGTCCCAAAAGTGCTAGGCTCACCAAATTGTCGTCAGAAACTGTAACACTAACACTTCCAAGCTCATCCCGACATTGGGTGAACTTGTTCAAGTACTTTGGTATTGTATCACCCTTCTCCATATTGATCTTTTTGATCTTTTCCTATAGTGCCAGCTTCATGTGGTCATTACTGTTTTGAAATAGGTCCGTCAAGGCCTTCCACATTGTAAATGGAGTTTCCTTATCGTGGAGGTTCAAGACAATATGATCTCAAACTCCTTCTAGGATAATCCTTCTCGCCTTTGCCACACACTTTCTCCACTCTGCTAGATCTTGAGCATTAGTTGTTGGAGGCTTAGGAATATCATTGTCTATGAATTCCTTAAGCCCATTTTCTTCCAACACTTCCTCCATCCTATCCTTCCAAGCAATATATTTCAAACTTCCCTCAATGGCATATTCGAGCCTCAATCCGTAGAATGACTTACTGCTGGCTCCAAAGTACGATGCCGCAAATTTGATTTCTCCTGCAAAATACAAACTCGTATTCTCCTCTTCTATAGTGATTTCAGCTTTGATATCATGTAGAAATTCCTTGTAAATTGTAGTATGCTAAAACAATTGACTTGAATCTACTCTACTCATCAGTAGAAACAATAATTGATCAATGAAATCACGAACTAGAAAAAGGAAGAATTCAATCACACAAAAAAATAATTTTATGGGGAAAGCCACATCTAAAAAACCCCTTCTATCTGTATATTGCATTAATTAGAAAATATGAGAAGATTACAATGCTTTTCTCAAGCCCAAGCAAACTCTTCACTATCACAATCTATCTCACTGCTTCACAAACAAGCTCCAACCAATACTTAGCCAAATCTGCTACCTGCCAAGCTCCTATTTACTTGCACAATTTCCTAGGGAATTAGCCCATATTTAATTGGGAAATTCCTCATCCATAACTGCACAATCCATCATAAGCCTTCCTCTGATTGCATGCACCACCTGTACAATTTGGATGATTATACAACTAATAGTACACTGTCCCTGAACTCTAATCTCAACTGGGTCTTTCTCTGATCTGACATGCATGAGTTAATTATGAGTGAATCTTCAGTTTACTGGTTGAGTAGTGCTATTTACACCCCACTACTGCAAGTTACACCCCACTACTAGATCTCCCACTAATTCCTCCATCAGTTGGAACTAGTTTAACTGAATTTAACTTAGTTAAATTGAATTAAATAATTACAACTCAAAAGAACTCAACCTAGGCCCCTAGAATTTAGGAACCACTCTACATGACTCTAGATAGACTCCCAACTTGAATCAACTGAGCCAACTAAGTCAAATTAACTTAGTTAACTATTACAAGTTGCTATGAGAATTACAATTACAATTTAATTTAAGGAAAAAATTAAATTAGGATTTTGTTGTTGCATTTTTCAACAGCGTAAAGAAGTTTGGTTATTTTCTTTGCCTCATCATGACTATGATCCTAGTGGAATTATTAGTAGTCATTATATAACAATTAGTGATATAAAAAAAATGATTCATCAGAAACCCCCTTTTCATGAGATTTTTATAAACATTGACGACTTTTAACACCCTTAAATAGTGAAACAAGAGAACAATGACAAGAGTTTAGGGGAAATATGTTGCAAAATTTCCTAAAAGAAAAGGGTCTACATCTCAATATTTCATTTGAACAGTTAAATACTTCTGAACTTTTTCAGTTTAATTGAACCAAATCAATCCATATCCTTCTATTATTTCTCAAAAGGAACAAGGGGTTGAAATTGAAAAAAAAGAAGTTTTTTTTGTCATAGGTAAAGAAGTTTAGGTCACATTGATGAAAAGTCGAAAACAGAAGAAGGAAAGTGCACAAACAATAAAGACTTTAGAAAAATAAAAAACAATTGAACAAGAGATTATTATGATTAATTCTCTCGAGGAAACAAATTAAAAGAAACCAGAAAATATAGTAGCCGAAGAAATGGAAGTAGATGAGGAGAAAGAAAAACAAGTATCTAGTGAAACCACCACCAAGGAAAACGAGGAAAAAATGAAATCACCTTAAAAATTGGATACTATATCTACTACATCTCCTCAAAAATCAGTGGAACCCATTTATACCAAGATTCCTTTGGGAATGATTGTTTGAACCATTTTCTAAGTCAGAGGAAGTTTTAGATACAATCCCTTCTCTGACAGATTATTATTTTAATACTCAAACAAAATCAGTTGTCACGAGACAAAAGAAAAGGAAACATGATGCTTTGAAGTCTGCTTCCCAATTTAGCTGGCAGGCTCAGGGAGATGTAAAAGAAAAATCTCAAGAATCCTCCCAGGATTTATGAGATTTTATTAATTACAATCAATAAAATTTGAATGAGCTTGCAATTTCATATGATAAAAGTTTGTAAATGATTAAAGTTTTAGGGAAAATTGGAGAAAAGTGAATTATTCAATGAAGAAAACTGGAAAACTATTTGCAACTCTAATTCAAGGATTCATTGTAGAAATGGAAAATCTATAGAAGAATTTTCAAAAAGAATTGAAAGAGGAAAATGCAAAACATGAACAAAAAATTCAGGAATTAAGAAAATTACATGAAGAGCAAACCCACATTTGGAAGGAAGAAGAAGAAAAATAATTCTAAGATTATGATCACAACCTTGAAAGAGAAAATTGAATCTCTTCAGAATCAACTCAATCAAATTCAAGAAGCAACACCAAGAGTTTTTAAGGAGCAAGATTTATAGATTTATCTAATTTTAAGGAAAAATAAATCAAATTTCTATAAAAAGATGGATAAAATATCAATATTTTATCAAGAAATTACAAACTTAAATGAAAGGATTGATTCATTAGTAGAAGGTGACAAATCAATTAAAAACATTTTTCTGTCTATTCTTGAAAATTGTCCAATTAAAAACATTTTTATGTTTATTCTTGAAAATTGTCCCTCGAATTCCTTTCATTTAAGTTTGTAATTTCTTGATAAAATATTGAGATTTTATCCATCTTTTTATAGAAATTTGATTTATTTTTCCTTAAAATTAGATAAATCTATAAATCTTGCTCCTTAAAAACTCCCAGACTCGGTGTTGCTTCTTGATTTTGATTGAGTTGATTCTAAAGAGATTCAATTTTCTCTTTCAAGGTTGTGATCATAATCTTATAATTTTTTTTTCTTCTTCTTCCTTCCAAATGTGGGTTTGCTCTTCATGTAATTTTCTTAATTCCTGAATTTTTTGTTCATGTTTTTCATTTTCCTCTTTCAATTCTTTTTGAAAATTCTTCTTTAGATTTTGGAATTGATGAAATTCCAAAAGTTTCTAAGATAGATAAAAGATTTATGCTTGCATCCTTGCGTCACAGGGAAGAAGAGGCCAAAGAAATCAGAGCATGGATACAAACAACACATAGGAAATGTTTAACAATCTGGGAAAAAGGAACATATTTTATAGAAGAATTTGACCTATAAGGTTCCAAACCATTAAAGGAGGATGTTCCAGGAGAATTAAAGCAACCTACAGAAGATCTTGTTACGAAGGACCAGGTATAAATCAAAAGGATTAAAGTTTGAAAACAACAAACTTTACAAAAATTTATGCAACTGCCTTTTGAGAAAATCAAGCTTATTGTCAAATTTGAAGTCAAATATTAGAAAAAGAAGAAAAAGGTCCAAGGATTGATTGCCAAATGCCAGATCAACATCAATCAATTTCCTTCCATTCATTTCTTTGCAGTTTCCCACATATATTCACAATGGGAAAATCATATCAAAGTTCATGCACCTCACCTATTACTCAGTCTCAATTACGAAGATTCTAAAGATGAGGAAAGGATGCCTACTTCTTTGCCAGATATCAATTGAATGAAGATATAATTTTTATTTTTAGAATTAAGCATTTAATTTCAGAAAATCTGCTGATTTTCTTGTTTCAAGACTTATCTTATTATTTTTTAGTATTTATAGACCCTTATGCATTGGTCCAAAGGGTCGAGAATCAGTGAAGACTACAAAATTGTATTTTTGAATCAGTTTTGAAGTACCAACTTTTTTGAAGACCATTTTCAGTTTTAATGTGTGATGAGCTATGAGGTTTATGTCAGAACATCATTTTAATTACTTAATGGATGCCTTTAGTATTAATCTATGACTTATGCTATTTGATTCTGAATGAATATTTGATAATTCTGTTTAACATTTCTTATGACAATGTTGTAGTCTACATCCTTTTATCATCAAGAATTGAAAAATTGTTAATTTATTCATTACTGCTTGATCGTTGGAATCTAATATTTAAAGATAGGCATATTTGCTCTCATTTGCGAGATATAATTTGTCATTTATTTCCTTTAGATTATGCATGCATAGATATTTCAGAAAATACCAAAAAAGTTGTTTAAATAGGATGAAAACCCAAAAATATATTTTTTGAAGTTTTTATATAAAGCATCAACCAAACTCATCTGTTCAGCTTTCTGGATTCAAATTCAAGTTAGGATTTTAAATGACATGATATTTCACGTGGTATTATGCTAATTTAAATTCTTTAATTGCTACTCTTTAGATTGATTAAATCATACTAGTAGACTGTGTTCATATTCTGTAAATTAATAGAATATATTACATATTTTTCCTCGGATTAATTATATTTTTTATTAGTTGAATTTTAGTTTAGATAGGCAACCGAGCCTTTATTCCGGAGAGAATACGACCATGCCAAATGAAAAAGAATCTAATTGGGACTCTAATCAGGCAAATAATCACTTGTTGCAAGAGGAATTTATCTGTCTGTCAACAATTTGGCGCTAGAAGGAGGACCACAACTATTGTATGGATAATAAACCTTTTGAGTACATTCATCTTATAAAATCATCTGATATTAGCACCTCATCTATAGTTGTTCATCCAACTGAACCCTTACCTATTTCATCAATAACTAGAATAGAGGAATCAACTGAGGTATCATGTGTTCCTATACACTCTCAAATTCAATTTTGCTAGAGTATATACTCGATCTCAAAGAAAAGTCTCAGGTTTATCCCCTATATTATTTGATATATCAACAAGGATAAGACCCAAGCATCAAGTCAAAGCTATAGTATCGTCCTCTTCTGAATCTAGTCCTAGATCATCAACAAAAACCAATCCTAGAGCTTCATTTGAGTTTACAAATTTTACAAACCCCTTGTTCCCTTTGGAATAATTTGATTGGGAAATTGATCCTATTGCATCTAAAATATTAATCCCCTCAACTACTTCAGTTCAGGTTCCAATTTCATCCACTTCATCAATTCCTCAAGTAAAATCCCCTCCACCTTTGATTATCCCTCCTTCAGGTTCTCCTGTTCAAGGAATTCCTTCTCCTCATTCATAAAGTTCAAGTTTGTCATCTCCAAAGTCACCTATGGTAGGTTAACCCTAGCTATTTGCTGGACCTATTGCCATTGCGAGAGATCAACATGATCTACCTAAACATTTTGAAAGATGGCTTCCAAAGTATAATCTTGATGGTCCTATTACTACCGAAGAACATGTTAAACAATTCATGTTATCTCTTAAGTTAGGTGCATTTCAACACAAAGATCAAGTTTGCAAATTATTTCCTTTCACTTTTGAAGGAAAAGCAACTGCTTGGTATTTCACCATAGTTGATGGCACTATTACAACTTGGGAATCCTTTGAAAAATTATTTATCAAAAAGTATGGAGAGGATAAAACTAAAGAAGCCTTAGTTGTTGAATTATCAAATATTAAAATGGATTCAAGAGAATCAATCAAGGATTTTAATCAAAGATTTCTTTCTATCCTTAATAGAATCCCTGCAGCTTCTAGGCCAGGTGATGATGTACTAAATGAGGTCTATACTACTACTCTTCTATTTGATATCGCATTTGTTGTTATTAGAGAAAAAAATCCACATTAGCCCTAAACATGGAAGAGGCCTTAAATGTTGAAAAACAAATATTAAATATTGTTGCGAAACATGCATTAGGACAAGAAATAAATAAAATAGTGTATTCTTCTAAAAAACCTTCAACTAGTAAAACAATTGATGAAAAAAAGAAAAGAAAAAATACAATATTGATTTAGACTCTATTCAAAAGGTAATAAAAAAATGTCTAATGAGATAACATATGTGAAAAATGTCCTTTCTGAAACTCCTGTGATTAAAAAAACTTGGAGACCTTTTAGAAGGAATCCACCTCCCAATCCTAATCAAAATTCTCTTGAAGAATTCAACATTGATGATTATGCTCATGATGATTTTTGTCGAGCTCATAATGATAAACATTTTGAAAAAACTTGTTCCACTTTTATAAATATGTTTAAAGTATTTGTTGAAGGTGAGAATGAGAGTCAACCAAAGAATGAAAGCAATAAGGAAGAAGAAACTAGTAAAATTAATGTCTTATGGGATGTTTCTCAAGGAGGACTAATTGATAATGACTTGATTGAAGATGAAGAAGAAATCAACACTGTACAAACTAGATCAAAAAGTCAAAGTGTTTCTCCAAATCAAGCATCTACATCAAATCCAAATTCTTTGGCTCAAACAAAGAAAACTCAAACTACTGATAAAGCTACTTCTACATCTAATGCTCTTCCCATCATAGATCATTTAGATTATGATTTAGTGGAAGATATGATGAAAACTAGACCTAATATCTCTTTATTTGAATTATCAAAACTTACTAAACAAAGAGATAAATTGATACAATCTCTAGCAAACGATTCATCTGAAAATTTTAATCCCAATAAAGATTCAGCTAAAAAAATTTCAAATAATAGTGCAGCTTTGATTGGAGACAAGTCATCCTCTCGAACTCCTCCTTTCCTGTTAAATTTTGAGATATGCAATAGAAATGTACATAATTGCTTAGTCGATTCAAGGTATTCATCTAATGTAATGCCCTTATTTGTTGTTTATAAATTAAATATGTCTCCTACAAACTCATCTACTTAAATTGTTCAACTGGATAGATTAAGTGTAGAAGTTTTAGGAGAAATAAAAAATGTCTTAATCAGAGTTAGCTCAAATCCTAAATTTTTTCAAATCATTGATATTATCATTACGTATATTCCAAAATCTTATGGTTTAATTCTTAGCCGAGATTGGTCAGAAAAAATTAATGGTTATTTTTCTACGGTTTTGTCTCATTTGTGGTTACCTTTAAACGAGAAACCAAATAAAGTCAAGATTGAGCATGAACAACATATTAGGTAATTATACATTTGATACATATCTCAGTAATTTTTTATCTAAAAGAATCATTTGCATCAAAAACTCAAAATTGAATGTCTGAACTTTCTCCAAGTACCAACATAAAATACAAGAAAAATTTCTTACACATAGGCTCCATCTATATTTACGACTAATCAAACTGATAGTTGGACATTATTTTTTGATGGATCTAAATCAAATGAAGGAGTTGGTATTGGATGTGTCTTAATTGATCCATAAGGGAATACATTTATTCTTTCTTGCAGATTAAATTTCCCTTATACAAATAATGTAGCTGAATACGAAGCTTTATTACAAGGTATTTGTAAATCTATTGAAATAGATATTAAAAATATCAGAGTTTTAGGCGATTCAGAAATTATTGTAAAACAATGCAATAAAACCATTCATTGCCTATCCAATTTTTTGAAAAATTACATACAAGAAGTATAAGACTTAGCTAAGAAATTTGATAACTTTGAATTAAATTTTATACCCCATTGTCAAAATTCTAATGCCGATCTACTTGCTAATGTTGCATCAAAGCTACTGCCAGTTGAAAGTTTTTCTCCAGAACGTTTCTCAATCGAAATTTTGTTCATACCTTCAATTCCCGAAAATATTCAAAATTGGAGAGTATTTGATGATGATGATAAAATCAAGGATTTATTAACCTTAGAAGATACTTTCAAAGGATCTATTATTGATGAAGATCAACATACTTCTCAATTGCAAACTGATATACTAGATTATTAAAAAAATCGAAATTTTATTCCAAAATCCATAGTTCGACTAGGTAATTTATATGATTTTCAAAATAAATTCAAAGGAAGTACTAATTGCAAAACCAATAGTTCTTTAATGAAATTTGAAGTTTCTAATATAGGAACAGAAAAACAAACTCAAAATATTAATTTGGGAAGCAATTGTACACTCACAGAAAAATACATATTCATAAAATTATTCAAATAATACAAAGATGTTTTCGCTTGGCTTACGATGATTTGAAAGTTTATGATACAAAAATCATACAACATGTAATTACAATCAAACTTGAAACTCAACCTTTTCAACAAAAATTAAGGAAAATGCATCCTAGACTTGAATGACAGATTAAAGAAGAACTAAATGAACTTTTAAAATCTCAAATTATTTTTCCAGTTAGGCATTCACAATGGGTATCAAATTTAGTTCTAGTTCGTAAGAAAAATGGAGAAATTAAAATTTGCATTGATTTTTGAAATTTGAATAAATCATCTAAAAAAGACAATTATCTTGTTCCTCCAATGGAATATATTCTTCAATTAGTTACAGGATCTGAAATGTTCTCTCTTCTTGACAGATTCTTTGGTTATAATTAGATTTTGGTTGCACCAGAAGATCAAATTAAAACCACTTTTCAAACTAAATGGGGCACATATGCTTATAAAAAGATGTCATTTGGATTAATCAATGTTGGGGCTACATTTCAATGAACCATGGATTGCTTTTAATGGAATTATAAATAAATTCATGGTAGTATATCTGGATGATATCATAATTTATTTAAAGAAAAGAATTAAACATGTTGATCATTTGAGAAAAATATTTGAAAGATGTCAAAAATATGGAATCTCATTAAATCCAAAAAGGATGATATTTGCTTTCACTGAAGGTAAATTACTGGGATTTATAGTTTCTAAAGAAGGTATTGTTATTGATCCAGACAGAATCAAATCAATTTTTCAAATTGCTCTTCCACATAATAAAAAATCTATGCAGTCTTTTCTTGGAAAGATTAATTTTGTTCGAATATTTATTCCAAGTTTTACTGAGATAGTTAGACCAATGCAAGCTATGATTAAGAAATATCATGTTTTTAAATGGGATTCTCTAGAAAAAGAAGCTTTTCAAAAGATCAAAGAAGCCATTGCTAATGCTCCATCCCTAATTAGTCCAAATTTTGATAAAGAATTTTTGTTGTATACATTTGCATATGATATCTCTTATGCAACTATTCTTACTCAAAAGAATTCCAAAGATACAAAAATTCCTATTTCATTTATGAGTTATGGCTTTCAAGGTGCTGAACTAAATTATCCAGAAATAGATAAGCAAGCTTATGCTGTTTATAAATCAATCAAACACTTTAGACCTTTTTTTATTGAAATCTCATACTAAAGTGATAGTTCCCCATCCTGCAGTTAGAAATTTGTTGGTTCAAAAGGATTTAGGAGAAAAAAGAGAAAACTGGATGACTACGTTACAAGAATATGATTTAGAAATTAAACCATCTAAAGTCATAAGAGGATAGGGTCTATGTAAATTATCAGCTGAAGCAGAAGGATATCACCTAAAGGAAGATCAAAGTTCCAATTTTGAAGTAGGATGGTACAATGAATTTGAAATGTTTCAAGAACAAATTTTGTATGTACCTGTACAAAAAAATACATGGTATGCTGATATAAAACATTTATTAATTCATGGTATTGACCAAAACCAGCTATAAATTAAACAAAAAATAGCTTTATGGTTGAAATGTGCTAAATATATATTGATTGATGTCATTATTTTTTGAAAAAAATATGATGATGTTTTAACAATATGCCTTGAGAAATATGCTGCTTGAAACGTTTTAGTAGAGCTACATGATGGACCTTCTGGTGGACATTTTGGAGGAGAAATAAATGCAAATAAAATCTTACGAGCAGGTTATTATTGGCCCACACTATTCAAGGATTCCTTTTCATATGAAAGGAAGTGTAAGTAATGTCAAGCAACAACATGAAAAGAAAAAAGACTAGCTCTTCCTCTTCAACCTGTTGAGGTTGAAGGACCATTCAAACAATGGGGATTAGATATCATTGGTGAGATTAATCCAAACTCTTCAAAGTTACATAAATACATTCTCACAACTACTGATTATTTCACAAGATGGACGAAAGCAATTCCTTTGAAAAAAGTTAACAATGAACACGTAAGATCATTCCTAGAAACCCATATTATCACAACGTTTAGAGTTCCATTATCTTTATATTTGATAATGTTTCATATTTTTCTTCTCTTAAGAAAACTAAATTTTGCCTAGACAAAGGTATTAAAATTAAATACTCTGTTAATTATTACCCTCAAGGTAATGGGTAAGAAGAATTTACAAATAAAAACCCAATTAAAGTCCTTAAACTATCCAAAATCATCAAAGGAATTGGCATAATCAGCTATCCAATGCCCTCTAGGCAAATAGAGTCACTCCTGAAAGAGCATTAGGAAATTCTCCATACTTTCTGGTATATGGTAAGGAATCCATTTTGCCATCAAATATTTTCTTACAATCCATTTCAATTAGCTCAATCTGTAAGGCACAATTCAATTAAAGATATGGATTTCAGATTATATAGATTATTAAAATTGGAAGAGGAATGACAAAAAGAAAAAGCTAAGTTTCATGAACATCAACAAATTATCAAACGATGGTTTGATAAACATTTAGCAATTGATAGAGAATTTGTTGTTGGTGACCTAGTTCTCAAATGGGATAAAAGCCATGAAGAAAAAGGTAAGCATTCTAAGTTTCAAAATATTTGTATTGGTCCTTTTCAAATCTTTTCAAAGATTGGTCCATCAATTTATATTCTTCAAACATTAGAAGGCCAAGTAGAAAATTTACTAGTAAATGGTTAAATTTTGAAAAGATATTTTTCAAAAATGATGTAAATATTCCATTTTACCATTTTACCAAGGATGTTGGTATCCTTTAAAAATCATTGTTTTTATTATTTATTATTTTATTTTTGTTTTCAAAATTTTATACATATTCTTTCTTTAAATTTATTTCTTTAGTTTTAGAATTACAACTGTGATTACATACTTCAAGAAGCATATTTTTACCATATATTATCTTATGTTTTAAAATAAGCTAAAGTTGAAGGACAAAGTATTCTCAAAATATGACAAATCCATAAATACTTGATGTTATTTTAACTTTTGCTTAAACTTTCGATAGTATGGAAAATGATAAATTGGCTATTTTATGTTATGATAGTTCCATCATCTTCAAATAATTTAAAGAAATAAACCAAATTCTTTCAAAGAAGATGAATAATATAATACAAAGTTTGAGTTTATTTTAACGCATCAAAGTATTTTCTATCAAAGAAAATCTCTTAAAAACACCGCTTTTGTCACTTGGATATATATGATAAATGTCAAAATCAATCATAAGCTAAAAATTGATAACATGAAGTTTTACATTAAAGGAAAACGAACAAACCCGTCAAGGGCTATGAACGCTCGCTGGTAGCGGGTCGATGTTTGTAATCCAACTAAAGGGGATATTTGAATTCACCAAAAGTGAAGCAATTTAAAGTTTCAAAGAAAATGATTATAACGCAAAGCAAACATAAATAAATTTGATAGTATTAAAATCCTTAACTTAGCATTTAAAATTTCAAATGATGATTGAATTATAAGGTTATAAGAAATACAAATAAATTCATTATTTGACTCTTATTGCATAAAATTTTCATTTTCCTCATTAGTACTTCTATTTCGATTGTTGGTACCATTGACACTTTATCAAGTATCTCAGTGATATATCATAATTTAGAAAAAAATATGAAAACTTTATTTTATTTTAAATTATAAATTTAAACTTGATAGAGATAATTTCTTCTTCCATTGCGTCACCATTTGTTGTCAGGTTTACAACAACCCTTTTTTGTTTTGTGCATAGGAAACATGAATAAAAACAAAAGGCCATAAATAAAATTTTTGTTTATCCATTTTTTTTTGAAGTCTTAAGTTGGAGGCCAGTTTCATAAAGGTTTTGCAAATAAAATTATACATTCCTGACTACTTGACTACCTGACTGCCTGACCAGCGGACTAGCAGGTTGGGTCGACTACCAAATTTTTTGTAAATAGTATGTCGACTACCCCACCTGAAGACAAAATCTGACTATGGTATAGTCAGGGTCAAGATTAAATAAATCAATGATAAAATGAAAACAATGCTTGACTATCTGACCCCCTGAATGTACAACCATTTGAATAAAATATTATTTTGTCTTGATTTGTGTGCAGTCCGTTTTTTATATAATTTTCAAATTCTTTCGTTTCATGTTCAATTGATTGTTTGTTAAATCAATAATAATTTCCTTGATCCTTTCTTGATTTATGAAAAGGGAATAGTTGGATTGCTTTCGGGAAATTAATGAACACGTTTATTCACGATTTTCTCGTATTTCTAATCAAAATTCTTAAGATTTTAGAGTGTTTTGCCTGCATGTTGTTTTCTTAAGCCTGGTTCGGAGAAAGATTGAATTAAAAGAATACAGTACCAATTTTAGAAATTTTGTGTAAACAGGATGTTATTATACAAATTCCTAAATTCAATTTCAAATTTTAAATAAGGAAAACTTATATATACTTTGTTCTTGTTTTCAAGTCATAAAATGGTAAAAAGGGAAAATCTCTAGCAACAAAGTAACAAATGGAGCAAATTAGGGAAAAAATTAAGTAGATGGAAGATTCGGTACCAGAGGAAGTTAACTTCAACTCGTTCCTCATGTTAGACTCAACTTACAAAACACAAAAGCAAGTACAATGAGTTGGGTATTTGATTTATTTGATGAAATAAAATGGTTAAAAAACACAAGAGATTACCAAACAAAGAACAATCAGTTTGAAGCAATAATAGAAACAAAGTTACATAAAGTAGCAGCTAGGGACATAATGTTTCCTTATTATGACATGGCTTCATGGATATTCTCTCATGTTGATATTAAAACCTGAACAATATCACACAATCAAAAAATATTCATAGCCTCTTGGAAAACTGAAGTCCTATTGGCCATATACAAGCTCAGTTCAATGGAAATCCATCTTAATGTTGACTTCCTTAATAAGTTTCGAAGTACTATCTTGAATAAATGTGGAGAGAATTATGATATAGCAATTGAAGACTGGTTAAGGGAAGAAGAAAAATGTTTCAAGCTCAATGCAAAAAAGAAATATCTCATAGTTAGTTTTAAGAAGCCTGTTAGATTTCTTATTAAAATGCTAACCAGATTATATAGGGAATAAGATCCTGAACATTGCAAAATTAAATGGATCCCAATAATCCATAGCATTTTAAATGAGGGGAAATGCCTAAATTGGGTTGGGATCTTGTCACAAAATATCATGAATTCATTAAAGTTGTCATTATCATCTCCCCCGAGATTCAAAAATATTTTCTACATGTCTGCCTATTTGATAGATATTGTTATTGCCTCAGTTTGATTCCCACTCATGAAATGGAACTACCTGTTTGATCAACAACTACCCATTTATTGATGGTGTTGGACTCGCCAACATTCAGGGGATCTCCCAGGTATGAAGTCCCAACTAGACCTCACACCATTTGGTATAGGAGTTCCATCCGGTATGATGGCTCAGTTTCCATTATCTTAAATGTTTTCCTTAGCTCTTACTTTTCAACACGGGAGAGTGGTCTGCTTTGTCTTCGAACAAAAAGGTTCATGTGCTTGGTGAGTGCTAGTGTTACTTGTGTCAAGGTTATTTCACAATAGAGAGAAAGGATGGGAGTGAGTCTTCAGTTGGAAGGGAGGAAGTCCCAACTATGTCATAGACACACAACACAACAGGAAATGCATAACTTCTGTAAAAGTAATCCACATGGATGTGGAAGTCACAACACACAAAGGAAGATAGAACGTACAACACCCAACGGGCAGTCTACGTGAGTGCGACGATCATTATAGCAGGTTTCCGTGAAAGGTTCTGTCCGATGTCCAGGAGGTAACCAACACGGGCAGGACAACGTTAACAACTTATACAACACATTTTCATAAACATATGTATTAGAACAATTGAATGAGTTCAATTGTTTAACACAGGTTAAAGCAACATGTATTACAAGTGTTCAAGAATTCTTACAAACCGTTACAACACATGTGTGAAAATGTGCTGGCATGTGAGCAGGCTTCTAAATTAAGTAAAAGTTCCAAGACACATCAAGATGCACCATACATCACTAACCCCGTGGGCGAGGCATTGGAGACACTACTCGCTCCTCAAAGAAAATATTACAGACTCACAAGGCTATGTGGGAGGAGCCAAGGTGAAAAGTCCTTTACATGTACAAATGAAGGGGGCATTTATAGCCAAGGGTGAAACTGGCCCTTGTGACTATTCAACTTCACTCATGACTATTTGACTTTCATGAATTTTTAGATTACATGACTCGTCAGATTACGAGTGGGTCTCCTAGACTTCCACGTTACATTACAATGAGTGACAATAATATGGCCCACAGTAGTGATGTGGCCGACATGACTCACGACACGACTCGACATGACAATACTGGTATGTTCATGCTGCTGCTAGTGTGCATGTCGAACTGCAGTTTTACCGAGTGATGGATGTCCTCTTGGTGTATCATAGCTTCCCCTCCATATGGAAAAGTGTGCGGAGTCCTCGATGGTCATTGGGTTCGCTTGATGTTGCATGTGCATGTTGCTCCTTTGCTTGTACTTTGGCATGCTTGACATGTTTCTCCATTCGCGAAAATATCTCCTTGCATGTTCGCTTGTTCGTTCGTTCACACATGTCATCTGTTCATCCATTCACGAACATATCTTCAGACGGTTGTCCGTTCGTGAACACATCTCCTCACATGCATCCTTTTTTCATCCGTTTGCGAACACGTCATTTTGAATGTACTATCCTTGTTCATCCCATCTGGCATTTTGTCATGTTCATTCATGTACGTGTATCTGCAATCACTCATGATAAGACAACATCAAATCCATAAACCTCCTAGTCTACCATGATGCATGGTTTTTCACTCTTGGATGTAGGTGACGGGGGAGAGGACAAGGCTGTGAAACTGCGCAAGGCAAGTTTCACGCTGGGATGTGAGCTCTGGGCAGTGCTGGTGAAAATTGTGCATAGGTCACTGGGGGACTGAGATGGACAATCCATATTAGTAGTGACTGTCCGTGGGATTTGGCTCGGCTGGAGGACATATCTGCGCAATTTCTGGGGTGAAGAAGTTTGGGCAGCAGAGGACCTTGGCAACAAAAAATGCACAATTCCTGGAGGGAGCTAGTTGCGGGCTTCAAGAGGCTTGGCAGAAAAAAATTGTGTAATTCTTGGAGGGAGCTGACAGTAGGCTATGGGATGGCTTGGCAGAAAAAATTGCAAAATTCCTAGAGGGAGATGGTAGTGGGCTGCAGGGTTTGATGGAGACAAAAATTGCACAAATGCTGGGAGGCTAACCTGCTGGACACCTCTGCATAGTTTTTGAGCTCAGTGGGATGCTAGGCTGCTGATGGGCTTGCTCAGAAATCTGCGCAGTTTTTTGGGCGAGTAGCTGGCCGACTGTCTGGGTGATTGGCTGGAAAAACTATGGAATTCTTGAGGGGAGATAGGGATGGACACTTGGTGTCTGTCCAGCCGCTCTCTGTAGTTTTATCAGTTAGTGGAGTGGGCAAGGTCTGTAGCTTCTATGCAAGTTTTGAGGGGAGTGAGTCTTGGGGTCATTACCTGGTCAAATTCTCTGGTTGACCAGCAGGAGGGTTGATTGATCGGCTTGTGGGAAGCACAGATCAAAATGGCTTGTTAGACACTTCTGCGCTGTTCTAGGTGACCGTCAGTCAAGTTGATTGCAGGGTGAAGTTTCGATTGTTAGGGGGTGATCCAGGCATCAAAGCTTCAACAAAATGACTAAGTGTGTGAGCGAGTGAATTTGTGCATATGTGACTTTTGCGAGCACACACTAAACATAACTTGACGTCAAGATGCCTCAAACCATCAAGACAACGTATGCTCAACATAATTGGCTTGTGGTGCAAATGACAAGCGCGACGCTTGCAATAGATCGTTGAATGACCACGACGAAGCTTGCATGATAGTGTATACAACTTTGTGTGTGAGTGCGACAGGTGTTTACATAGCGAATACAACATGTACACACGAAGCGAAAACCTTGTGCATGACTAGAACATGGTTGCAAGCGTGACATTGTGACCAACATGAAAAAAGCTGTCCGTTGAAAAGTCAAGCTAAGAGGGTGCAAATACTCAACACGAGCCCACGGAGTGAGCTTGAGTGATTGCAAACATCAAGTAAAAACTCAAGGGAGGCTCCGAAATTGGATGCGAGCCAAAATTTTGGAGGGTTTTGCAGCTGCTACAACACTTGGCGACACACTAGTAGAATTCCAACTTCTTTATTTTTGGTTCATTGACAACACAAGGCCTTGGCCTTTCAGGGAGTATTGAATCACTGTGCGGGTTATTTCGGCTTCCCCACTTACCCCATGGACAGACATGGTTCACCTTTTTTCAACTCAGTCAAACACAACAAAAGTTTCAGCTTGATCACATTGTTTCGAAATCGGGAAGGATAGTTTGGCTTGCGAGATAAATTTTTTCAAAGTATAAATTTTCATCTCTGGTGTTGCTCCACTGACAGTAGGCCTGGACAGTACCCCAGAGGAGTCATGTAGGAGCACACACATTGCTCCACTACCAGCAAGCCTGGTCAGTACCCCGGTGGAGTTGCATGCTTCACCTCTCTGCGCAGGAAGCCTTTCTCTCCTTTCGCCTTTGTATTATTTTTTAAAGAGGACTGTGCATAGGCACTTATTTATTTTTGGGGTGGAAGAGGGATCCCAACTTATTGAGAGAAGAAGAGGTTTTTCCTTTAGAGAAGCATGTAAGACCTTTGACATAGGTTTTCTTGTTTAGATTTTCCCCTTCTCCATTTCTACTAGTTGGATGAGCTTGATCACATAGAGCAGAAGACTGAGTACATGCATGGGGTTTCCTAGTGTGGACATAGGTTCATGGTTGGACCCAATCTTCCCTTATAGATGGCTTGTATTTTCCGTCAAGACTTCATCGGCCGAAGGTTACAACCAAGCACAGAGAAGACAGACACAAGACTAGCAAAGTGCTGCAGTGTCACAAGTCTCTTCAGATTTCATCCACATACTCATTCAAAAGCCAGAACTCGGTAGAGGAAAACACTTATTTATGGAAAACAAAAATAGCAAGGTGCCAAGAAAACAAAACAAATCGAAACAAAAATAGTAAGCAAAGCAAACAAAGCTAAAACAACAAGCAAGTAAGCAGACTATGTACATGGCGCAGGGTGCCACCCAACCTACTGAAAATAGTGTTTGAGATCTTGCCCATTGACAAGAAGGTTTTCATTCCTCCCATCAAGTGATTGTAAACGGTATGTGTGTGGGTTAAGATTTTCATGGATTGTGTATGGACCAATCCACAGGGTCTGGAACTTCGTATGCTTGCCTTTGTCTTCATGGGGTTTATCCCATTTCAAGACCAAGTCACCAACATCGAAGTTAGCTTTCCCTGTAGACTTCTTGTCGAACCATATCTTGATATGGTTCTGGTGGAGTGTAAACTTTTCTTTGGCTTTCATCCTTTTTTCCTGCAGTTTGTGAAGTGTGTCCATCCTACGCTGAACTATCTAGCAAGGCTTGCCTTGGGATTTTTGAGACAATTGAAGCACAGGCAAGTAGATGTTGGGTGGTAGGATGGCTTCTTTACCATAGAACATGAAGTATGGTTAGGTATTCAGAGAGAGTTTGGGTGTTAGGTGGTCAGCCCATAAAATTTTTTTCAAGGGAGAGTTCCAGTTACACTGCTTAGAGTATACGACCTTTTTGGTTATACGGATAAGGTTTTTGTTTGTGGATTCTGTGAGACTGTTTCCCTACGAGTAGTAGTTGGATGAGTGTTTAAGCACAATACCATTTTGTAATGAAAAATCATAAAGCTTTAAATATGAAAAAACACGTTGCATTATCAAACACAAGTGATACCGGAATGCCAAAAGTGTGATATGATGTTCTGCTGGAGGAAGTTTATGACTTCTTGGTTGTTCACTTGCTTGAACAGAACTGCTTCTATCCACTACATGAAGTAATTAGTAGTTGTCAGAATGTAGCAGTGTTGTTTCGACGAATGTGGGAAGATTTCCCCGATGATGTCTAGGCTCCATTGTTGGAATGGTTCAGTAGCTCCAACAGGGTGCAGTGGGGCTACTAACCTTCATGTTTTGCCGGCGCATCACGAACAGACTGAGGACTTGTGGGTGTAAGCATGTGCATCCTTGAATAACATGGGCCAGCAGAAACCGGCTCACATAACTTTGTGCACAATGGTATTTCCTGCGAAGTGACCCCCGACTGGTCTGTCATGCAGATCTTGAAAAACCTTCTCTGATTCATGTATCTTCAGGCACCTGAGCAAGATTTTCTTGTTGTGCTTTTTGTAAAGCACTCTGTGCACCAACTCATAAGCTAAAGCTTTGAGATGCAATGCCATCTTTTGTCTAATGAAAAGTGAGAGGGTATGGTTCCCTTCTCAAGGTGCTGGTGCACATCTACATACCAAGAGTTTCCATTTACAGTGGGTGGTGCTCGCACTACATCATACATTTCAACTTCCTACCCCTAGCTGATGAGCTATGATTCTTCCTCCTATGCGTGTACTGCCAATGCTGTGAGTCTGCATAGACCATGACACTTGATAGTGTGAATTGGCTTAATGTCAAGATCATACTCTTGCAAGCCTATTATCCAATTCACATGTCGTTCACCCAACTCTTGCTGTACAAGAAATGAGCGGACTGTTGGGTGAGGCACATAAAATATGCAATGGTTTTTCAACAAGTAGGGTCTGAAGTGTTTCACTGCCTTGTATACTGCATATGCTTTTTTGTTAATGACGAGGTAGTTGAGTTCGGGTCCATGCATGCTTGTGCTCATGAAGGAGATGGGACATTCTTCATTCATCTCATCCTTCTGAGTGAGTACTACAATGAGTGAGTTGTCGGAGTCGAAGGTGTATAACAAGAAGTCTTTGTTGAAATCCGGGCTATAGAGTGTAGGCGCTTCTGTAATAACCTACTTAATATGGGTGAATGCGTAATTTTCCTTCTTACCCCAGCTGTAAACCGCATCCTTATTGATCATGGCTTGCATTGGTTTGAATATCTGTGCATAATCTGAGATGAACTTCTGAAGGAAGTTTATCTTTCCCAAGAAGGACTGCATCGCTTTTTGGTTGGCTAGGTGAGGGATCTGTGTGATAGTTCAAACCTGGTCTAGATCAACCTTGATCCTGCTCTTGGCAATGATGTGTCCAAAGAGGATCCCCTCAGACACTTCAAATATGTGCTTTCTAGGATTCAAGGAAATCTTGTATTTCTGGCATCGCTCAAATTTTTTCTTCAGATGGTGTATGTGGTATTCTCATTTTCTAGAGAACACAATAAAATCATCGAGGTACACCACTATTCTCTGTCCGATGAGTCTGCGGAAGGCGATGTCCATGGTGCACTGAAAGGTCGCACCTGCATTCATGAACTTGAATGGAATTCTTCTGTATGCGACATACCCCACTTAGCATGAAAGGTAGTTTTGAGTCTATCATGTTCAACTACCAGAACTTGATTATATCTTGAGAACCCATCAAGTAAAGAAAACATATGTGCCCCAGCTAATGTTTGTAGGATGTGCTCCATAAATGGAACGGGTAGTTGTCTTTGTCCAAGGCACAATTCAAGTTCTAAAAATCAACACACAAGAGGATTTCCTCGAACTTCTTTCATATAGGAACAAGGTTTGAAACCCAAGTAGAATGACAAACTTTGTATATGATCCATGCATCCAACAACTTGGTGAGCTCTTTCTGTATGAGGGGTTCAAGTGATGGATGTACTTTCCTCAGCTTCTGCTGATATGGCTTGACCCCTTCTTTGATCAGAATGATGTGTTGGATTATTCACGTGTCGTAAGTTTTCAGATCATCATATGTCCATGCAAACACATCTTGGTACTGTTTGAACAAGTGGACAAAGGCTTTCCACTCCTGCCGCGTACAACATGTACCGAGATTAACAAACTTCGTATCTTGTTCTGTTCCAAAGTTGATCAGTTCATGCGTCATGGTAGAGTTGTGGGTTTTGCTATTCCTCGACCCCTGAAAGAATTCTTACAAGTCATAGAGATTTTCCAAAGATGTCACACCTTTGGGAATGAGGTGGCCTTTCTTGATATCTGTCCCATCTTGCAAATATTGCTTGTGATTGTCTTCATCTATTGCTACATCCTTGAAGGTATCGACGTTGGCCATGAAATGTAGTATCTCTTGCTGGTAACTCTTGAGATCTGGTGATAAATAGTGAATGGTGTTAGGTACCTTCCATACCACTATTTCTAAATCACCTACCACTTTGAGCGCAACCATGTTGAGGCTAATGGCTTTCTGCAAGCCCAACACGAGTACTTCATATTTTGCAACGTTGTTCATGCACTTGAACTCCAAGCGACTCGAGATTAGATGCTTTTTGTATTTTGGGTCGATTAAGACACACCTGGCTCTTGAGCCATCCTGTGTCTTTGATCCGTTGAAGTACATGGTCCATAACTCGTCTGTACACAAACCATTCAATGCGCTTGCACTACTACTACTGGTGTTGCTACTACTACTAATGTTACAATGTACAATACATTTTTCATTTCCATCAGTTCGGCAAGGAAGGAGACCCAACTGCATGACTGGTGGGGTTGGGGCTGTCTGTGTGGGATAAAACCCCAGCATTGTTTCTAAGAGGCAGTTGCCAAACATGATTTTTGCATAGGTCAACGGTTCATTTTTTGCCATTGATGGGAGTGACATTGTGCCTCATATATCTCTTGGATAACACTCGGATTTGATTGTTTTTTCCCTTGTAGGGAAGCCACATGTTTGACCATTTTGTAGCAAAGTATCCATTTAGCTTGCTGGACCAGTCTCTACTGAGCAATAAGACATATGCTTCCGATATGTCCACAACAATGATGTTTATGCACTGGTAAACTTGACTGTCCTGAGATAGTCTAGTGATCACATCGAGAAGTTCGCCAATGGCTGGTACGAATGTTTGATCAATTTGGATGATTTGCACGGATGTCTTACTCCACCGCGCATTGATCCTTTTAGCAATAGATAGCAACATGATGTTGGCTGTCGCGCCAGAATTAACCAAATAATTATGAACATTACATTTGAAGATTTCGAATGAAAGCAGGAATGGAGGGTGTTAGAGTCGGTCTACTAGCCCTTCACCAGAGATCAAAGCTCTTTGCATTTCATGGTTAGGTGTCCCATCAGTGTGATCAGTTGCATTTCGTTAGGCATGCCATAACTCTGGTGGAGTAGTTTTGTGTCATTTATTCCCCTCATGTTTGGCACTGCTGGTTCAGGTCTGTTTAAGTAAATAAAGTCTTCAAGGGTCATTCATCATCTTGTTTTAAATTTCGAGGTCTTAGGTCTAGGGTTGAGTCAATTTTGTCTTAAGAAGTCATAAAGGACCAGCAGGCCAGAGGGATGTCCTTCATAGAGCATCATTTCAATAATTCTCATCATTGTACAACTAAATTTGGACTTTGTTTTCAAAACTCTGTTTTTGAAAAACACAAGTCACCATCTCGTTTTTGTAAAAAATTGTCAAAATTTCAAGTTCTCCAAATGTTGAAGCGCAGCCTTGGTTTCCTTTGCCAAAGCATTTCAGAGCTATCCCTGCAAATCATCAGAAGAAATCATTATTTCAACCAATTTACTTTAAAAAGTGAAACCAGAAGTCAGAGCCTATTAATTCAAAAAAGTGTCAATACTCAAACATTACAAAGTGGGTTTTGGTCAAGTAAAAATTAAAAAGGAGCCTATATAAGCACATTCCTATTCATTAACACCTCATTCATCTCTTATAAGCAAAGTGGATCCTTGCAAAGGCGATTTCACAAATCAGTGAGCGAATCGGGCAGTTCCAAGGGTGCGCTATGCACCCAGGGCGCGCTACGCATCAATGCGATTTTCTTAGTGTAATTTTGTTCAGGAGCTACGCACCAGAGGGGCGCTACGCGTTGGGCAAGGTGCGCTACGCGTTGGGTTTTTCACCCAGTGACTTGCCAGCAAGCTCTCAAATTCTCTCTTAACTCAAGAAAAATACAAGTAAGCTTATTTTCCATGGCTAGTTTCAGTTTTCCAAGATGAATGTGAAAGAAATATGATAAAGATGCCATGAAAATTAGAAGTAAAAACCCTAAATTGCTGTGTGAAATTTAAAGACCTAGTTTGTGTTAGGGTTTCAAGGTGTTATGCTGTCCAAGGTTTTCCCATTTTGATCCTTCTTTTCCCCACATTCACCAGCATTCTCCTTAAAATTGCCCATAAAATTCTATAATATCCCTCCACAAAATCCCAAACCCTACATTATCATAATTTCCTATGCCCTTGCCCTTCCCTAAATTCCTTGTTTATTTTTATTGTCCCTAATTCCCTCATGTTTCCCTTTCCCTAACAATTCCCTTGTATTTATGTCCCCTTGGTAACAGCATTTGAAAAAGTCAAACAACAATCAATTGTGTGCACAGTCAGCATATACATTTCAGCCATCCTGTCTTCAAAACTATGTCAGAAACCGAATCAGATTATGAGCAGAGTTATGACAGTGATTCAACACCAGAGATAGAAGTGCCAAGGAGGCATCAAAAGGGTGGTAAAGGTGGTCGGCATGTCAGGGAGGAGCCCACTTCTTTGGCTCATTTGCAAGCTTGTCTACTTGCAATGAACTGTTTTCAATACCAATCATGTTTTGGATATTGTGAGCGGATCTCACAAATTCAACATCACAGAGAACTAGCTCGCTTGTTTGTCCTACATTTGCAGAATGGTCATGTGAACCTTGCAGGAGTGGACTTCACCCTATCACCCGAGATTGTTGCTCAAGCCACCGGGATACCAAATGTAGGGGAGGAATGGAATAAGCGCCAGCAGTTAGACTGATTTCACTATGAGCCATATATCAAACTCGGGTGTATGAGACACTTAACTGCTGTTTTTCCTTTCAGATTCCTAAGGGATGAGTATGCACCGTTGATGAGACTCATTATTCGCTATTTCACTTGTGAGGGCAGATTTTCACGTCTCTATTCGTACCATATTCGTTTGTTGATGCATTTCACAAGGGTACGAATGATGAACATTCCTTTTTTCATGTGTCGCAATATAGAAAAGATGGTGCCCTTGGTACAAAGGAAGAGCCCAACACAACAGCACAAGAGTATTTATCATTATGCACTGATTAAAATCATAGTGATGCATCAGTTGGCACAGCAGGGTATTGCTTGGGAGGATTTCATTTCTCGCGACTTTTTCACGGTACCAAGGCCACCTTCTGAGATTGTCCATGATGAGGGAGGGCTTTCACATCAATTTGACATTCCAGAGCCCGAGCATGTCAGCACTCCAGCATGTATTACATATCAGAGAGGCCACAGGGCCTTATTTGCATCTGTACGGCGAGTATTATCTCCACATCAGGTGGAAGGGGTCTCACCTTCTTCGTCAGCACAGCGAGTGTTATCTCCACTTCGTGTAGAAGGGGCCTCGCTTTCGACAGCAGCACAAGTACAGGTACAGGACAGAGGCAAGCAACCCATGTTTGATGAGGGACCATCAGGAGATCCAGACATAGATATTATCGACCTTGATATCAGCTCTCCTAGCGCGGAGCTAAAGGAGATCATTCAGCAACAGAAGGCTGAAAATCGCTAGTTGCAACAGAAATTGGAAACGGCCAATTGGACAATCAACTACTTGGAGCAGCATAACAAGCAACTAGAAGATGAACACACTCTTGATGAGTTGCGGCGAATCCGAGAAGACCGAAACTTGGCCCGCAAGAGACCCGGTGATTTGACACCTATTGAGCAAGGGTCTATGCTCATCCGGGTGAACACTCATCTAGAGAAATTGTTAGCCAAGGCAAACAGAGACAAAGATATGCTCCGCCATATGAAGAATCATTACTAGGCCCGCATGCATGTTTGCAAAGCGAAAATGAAGATCCTTAAGAGGCGATTGAGCAAGGCATTAAAACGGCGAAAAAGGCCCGATCCACTCCAAATTTTGGCCGAAGCCTCCTTGAAGGAGCATGGTACTTGATGATACACCCCCAGCTCAAATCTCAAAAAATTTGGAGAAGTTTTGGTCAATTTTGAAATTTTTGTATTGAAAACAGGTTTTTGCCCTCAACGCGTAGCGCGCCGCGCGCTACCCTGAAGATGGGGAGGCCAAATTCAAGAAAGGTTTGCATTTTTGGATTTTTCATGATAAAATACACCTGCTCAGCCACTGCCAAGACATTTCATCAAGTTTTGGGTCCCCAAAAGGTAAAAAAACATGCAAAAAATGACCTTCTGCCCTTTTTTGGACACACAGGAAGCAGTCTTGGGAGAATTCATTTTTGGAGGGGCAAATGGGCACCAAATTGAGAAATTCCACTTGGGTTGGAAAGTAGACATCCATACCTTTCCAACAAGCCCACCTGAGCCTCATTTGGATGCCGGTAAGTTCCCCAAAAGTGGGATGAAAGGCACACTACGCGTAGAGATTTGGCGCGCTACGCATCAGGGAAATTTTCCAGTTTTTCATCTACAGTATAGGACAACGCAGCTATTTGACCAGTTTTGACTTTTCATGGGATTTTTCACCCTCTTTGATGTAATTAATGTATTTTCATGTTGACATGACACTTTTTTACCTATTCTAGAAGATTCATTCATAAAATGGCAAAAAATTAAAGAATGAATTGGTTTCCTAGCTTATAGAGGCAAGTTGTTTTGATTGCCTAGATTGTAGTGCTCAATTTAGAATTGGTTGAAACAGCTCCTAGGATGATGAGCTCGACCCCTAGAGGCAAGGAAATGTGTTAGCTTGCCTATATTATGTATCTTCTTAGTCATTTTCAGGGTTGGACTCTGGAGGGATAAGCTTAGACTGTATTACACTTTGTATCTCTGCAATTTTGGCAAAGGAAAGACCAGGGTTTTGCAGCACTATTTGGGATTCCTGTGGTTATTTGTGTTGATGGTGTGTTACTCTCATGTACTTGTAAGTTTGTTATGTGTATCATTTTCCTACTATTCTCTTTTGCAAATTAAGCAAATGAAGTGTTAAGGTAGAATTCATGGTTTTCTATGCTCTGCCTTTAAGTTTGCTTAATATCTATGTTTTCATCTGTTTAAGGAGAACTCTTGAAAGTTTCTTGCTCTCCTTAGCTCCTCACCAGTCATACCTTTCCATTCAATTCCTTTAAAGGCATCAAAACAATCACCTACCTTGCCCCAAAAAGACCTCTGCAAAAACTGTGTCTCATCCCCGCACCCAAAATTGCCTTGCCCTGTTGTCCAACAAAACCCTAAAAATTTGAAATCAAACTTTCCCTATCAATTTACTAGCCTAAAATCAGTATTCTTTATTGGTCATCTCAGCCCCTTTGAAGACCTTTTGCCGAGATAGACCCGGAGAGAGCCCTCTCCTGTCCTCGTAGGGCTAGCTACGAGGCTGAGCTTGGTTTGATGTTGCCTTGAGTTTTTGCCTTCCTCAGCCTGAGGCAGATTTGAGCGCTAACAGAGGGAAAAATGAGTTTGCTTCTTCCATTCGGAGTGTGTTTTTCATAGTTGTGAGCGATCTAGGAGATGTGCTTGCTCCCTTGCTGGTAGAGGTTGCGTTTTCTGTAGATGACTGCCCCAGTGAGCGCAAAAAGATGTCCCACTAACTCTGGATCTTAGCCAACTCGAACAAGCTGATGTTCGCGTGAGTTTTCTTCATGTCTTCCACAATGTTGTAATCCAGATGGGGTAGACTCATCGAGGTGTTCGGGGTAAGACTGATGTTCATGTTGTCCAGCGGAGTGCTCTGCAACTTGCTGCTCATGGACATACCTTTGTCCATCACTGTCTTCCCGGGCTTCCTTTGTGTTTTCTACTTTTGGATGCCTGGTGGATCAACCTTCCTCAATAGCTTGAGCTTTTGTTTCATTTCACCAATTGTAGGGGGAGCCCCCTTACTTCTGAGATTGTAATGATCATTTTTCTTTTGGGGCTGCTTCTCGGTGTTCTTCTTCTGTACCATTTGCCCGCACTGATACATGTTAATCACTCACCCAGTGCTTGAGGTCTCATCAGGTGCAACATCTTCATCATCATCCGTGTCTCCCTGCTGTCCCTGCAAACTTCTTGACATGTTTGTCATTTGTTCACATATGGAACCTGCAACTCATTTCCAGTCCGAACAAGACCCTTCCAGGTGCTTGTCTTCATGAAATGAACAAAATTTGTTGTTTGCGCAATCGTTGACCGGGAACAATGAGTTGGTGCTTTGTGCAGTTTTTTTCATGAAGTGGTTGTTACCTGATGACATGCTTCCTTGTCTTTGTCTGGGTGGTTGGCTGCTCGTAGATGTGTCTGTTGTTCATTGTTTAAGCTCAGACACTTCTATTGTCAAGTTCTTGATAAGGCGAGTAAGGGTTTCAATATCACTTGTTTCCCTATCCTTACCCTTGCTCGTCGCAGCCTGTGGCTTCCTACTCGCCTCTCTAGAGTCCTTTGTTGGTTCATCATCCTTGATAACTCCAATCGCGCGCAGGTCCTTTTCAACAACGATTGCCTCTTCGCAATTTTCTAACAGTGTTGGTTTCGTAGATCGCTTGATGAACTGCACAATGCTGGTTAGTAGTGCAGATGTGTAGTAATCGACGGTGATGGAGTCATGAGGTTTCTTTTATGTTGCGAACTTATTCAATATGCGCAAAAACCTTTGATTGAAATCTTTTACCTTTTCTTTTCCCACCAACTTAAAGCTTCCCAATTCTTTGAGTAACATGGCCGGGGTCTTGTCATCAGCAAAATTTTCCATAAACATATGTTTGAACATACCCCAGTTCTATATGGAGTTGACAGGAAGGTTATGATACCATGTAGTTGCATGACCATCCAAGGTACATGGGAACAACCTACATGCAATGTCATCGTAACGTATCTCAAGGGTCTGCAGCTGTAGGTAGAAATTGTCTAAGTGATCTTCTGCCTTCACTATGCTGTTAGGGTCGAAATTTGTGATCATCCTCTCTGACCGCTTCGACATCTTGTACAAAGCACCCAGGAGAGCCAATGGTCCCTGAGTCATCCATTCCATATTTTGGTCAGTCATGTCTTCTTGCTCTTTTTCCTCCTCCTCTTCTTCAGAATCTGACGGTTCCGGCTCTTAGTCTGTTGGTTGATCTTTTGCTCCTGCCTCCTCTGCTTCCTTCCGCTTCGCCTCCTATACCGAAGTCTGAGCCCAAGATCACGAGGGTGTCTCGTTCTCCCTATCGGAAGACTAGAGGTTACTCTCTGTCTTCAACAGCATCTGCCAGACCTTCAAGTGTGGAAAGAACTATTTCTTTCGTTGATGATACAACAACCCCTGTGGGAGTGGTTTTTGGCTTTCTGATGTGTATGGAAGATGTTGGATTACTGGGATTAGTCCGTTTGATTTCACGAAATGACGGGTGATGGGATGGACAGAGCGAAGGTGTTGATATGAAATTTCGTGTTCAATCCTAGGATGTGAGGAGTAACCAATTGCAGAGTCACGCATAGATGAGAGGGAGTGCAAGTTACTACTTTGACTAGATGATTAATGAGTGGGTGTGAGAGGACATTCAACCATAAACAACTGGTGACCCTCCTTCTAGCTCTAGAAATGTTGATAGTGCTGGACCTACCAGCATTCATGGGATCTCCCCAGTATGAAGTACCAACTAGACCTCACACCATTTGGTGTAGGAGTCCCATCTGGTATGATGGCCTGGTTGCCATTATCTTAAATGTTTTCCTTAGCTTTTTTCTTGTCAGCAAGAGAGAGTGGTCTACTTTGTCTTCAAAAAACGAGGTTTGCATGCCTGGTGAGTGCTAGTGTTACTTGTGTCAGGGTTCTTTCACATCAGAGAGAAAGGGTGGTAGTGAGTCTCCAGTTGGAAGGGAGGAAGTCCCAACTATGTCAGAGACACACAACACAACAAGAGATGCAGATCTTCCGGAAGAGTAATCCACATGGATGCGGCAGTCACAACACACAAAGGTTCAAGATAGAACATACAACACCCAGTGGGAAGTCCACGTGAGTGCGACGATCGTTATATCAGGTTTACGTGAAGGGTTCTGTGTGATGTCCGGGAGGTAACCAACATGGGCATGAAAATGTTAAGAACTTATACAACACATTTTCATAAATATATGTGTTAGAACAGTTGAATGATTTCAATTGTTTAACACAGGTTAAGAAACATGTATTACAAGTGTTTAATATTAATTCTTACAAACAGTTACAACACATGTGTGAAAACGTGTTGGCCTATGAGCAAGCTTCTAAATTAAGCCAAAGTTCCAAGACACATCGATACACCATACATCACTAACCCCGTGGGTGGGGCATTGTAGCCACTGCTCACTCCTCAAAGAAAATATTACAGACTCTCAAGGCTATGTAGGAGGAACCAAGGTGAAAAGTCCTTTACATTACAAATGAGGGGGTATTTATAGCCAAGGGTGAAACTAGCCCTTGTGATTGTTCAACTTTCCTCATGACTATTTTACTTTCATGAATTTTTAGATTACATGACTCTTCATATTACGAGTGGGTCTCTTGGACTTCCACGTTACATTACATTGAGTGACAACATTATGGCCCACAATAGTGATGTGGCCGTCATGACTCATGACATGACTCAACATGACAATACTGGTATGTTCATGTTGCTGCTGCTGTGCATGTCAAACTGCAGTGTTGTCAAGTGATGGATGTACTTTTGGTGTTTCACAGCTTCCCCTCCATGTGGAAAAGTGTGTGGAGTCCTCGATGGATATTGGGTTCACTTGATGTTGCATGTGGATGTTGCTCCTTTTCTTGTACTTTGGCATGATTGACATGTTCATCTGTTTGTGAAAACATCTCCTCACATGTTAGATCATCCATCCGTCCACGCATGTTGTCCATTTGCGAACATATCTTTTCATGGTCGTCTACTCACAAACAAATCTCCTCGCATGCATCGTTTGTTCATCCATTTGTGAACACGTCCTTTTGCATGTACTCTCCTTGTTCATCCCATCTGGCATTGCGTCATGTTCCGTTCATGTTCTTATATCTGCAGTCACTCATGACAAGACGACATCAAATCCATAAACCTTGTAGTCTACCATGATGCATGGTTGTTCGCTTTCGGATGCAGGTGACTGGGAGAGAGGACAAGGCTATGAAATTGCACCAGGAAAGTTTCAAGCTGGGATGCAAGCTCTGGGCATTGCTGGTGAAAATTGCGCAGAGGTGACTGGGGGACTGAGATGGACAATCCAGATCAGTAGTGACTGTCTGCAAGATTTGGCTCGGTTGGAGGACATGTTTGCGCAATTTCTGGGGTGACGCAGTTTGGGCAGCAGAGGGCCTTGGCAACAAAAACTACGCAATTGCTAGAGGGAGCTGGTTGCGGGCTTCAGGAGGCCTGGCAGCAAAAAGAACTACGCAATTCCTAGAGGGAGCTGGCAGCGGGCTGCGAGATGGCTTGGCAGCAATAATTGCACAATTCCTGGAGGGAGCTGACAATGGGTTGTGGGGTTTGCTGGAGACAAAAACTGTGCAAATGATGGGAGGATGAACTACTGGACACCTTTGCATAGTTTCTGATCTCAACGGGATGTTGGGCTGCTGATGGGCTTGCTCAGAAATATGTGTAGTTTTCTGGATGAGTATCCGGTCGGCTGTCTGGGTGACTGGCTAGAAAAACTGCGCAATTCTTGAGGGCAGATAGGGATGGACACTTGGTGTCTATTCGGCATGTCCGCACAGTTTTCTCAGTCAGCGGAGAAGGCAAGGTCTGTAACTTCTGCGCAATTTTTTAGGGAAGTGAGTCCTGAGGTCACTACCTGGTCAAACTCTTCGGTTGACCAGCAGGAGGGTTGAGTGATCATCTTGCATGCAGTGTAGATCGAAATGGCTTGTTGGACACTTCTGTGCTGTTCTGGGTGACAATCAGTCAAGTCGTTTGCAGGGTGAAGGTCTGGTTGTTAGAGGGTGATCCAGTCGTCAGAGCTTCAGCAAAATGCATAAGTTTGTGAGCGAGTGAATTTGTGCATACACGACTTTTGCGAGCACACACTCAACATAACTTGATGTCAAGATGCCTCAAACCATCAAGACAAAATATGCTCAACATGACTGACCGATGGTGCGAGCAACAAGTGTGATGCTTGCGATAGACCGTTGAACAAACGCGAGGACACTTGCATGACAATGCATACAACTTCACTTGTGAGTGTGACAGGTGTTTACATAGAGAATGCAACGTGTACACACGAAGTGAAAACCTTGTGCATGACTAGAACACGGTTGCAAGCGTGACATTGTGACCAACATGCGAAAAGTTGTCCGTTGAATGGTCAAGCTAAGAGGGTGCACATACTCAACACAAGTCCACAAAGTGAGCCAAGTGATTGCAAACATCAAGTAAAAACGCAAGGAAGGCTCTGAAATTGGATGTGGGCCAAAATTTTGGAGGGTGTTGTAGCCGTTACAACACCATTCAAAATTATGCTCCTACCTTATCGGAGTCTAATTTTAAATACCATTTTTATGTTATTTTCCATTAAGTGTTTATTCATTTCCATGAAATCTTGTTTAAAACAATACCTCCAGAATTAGTCAAAGTTTGATTAAAGGCTTAGAAGCAATCAGTCACTAGTTTGTGTAGGACATATTTTACTATGTCAGAGTTTTTGGAAGTGAGGTTGGTACCCAACTTCTACCCCGATATATCCTGGATAGGCTTGCTTTGAGAGAATTGGCTAATCAAGTTGTTTTGAATGGCCAAGCCAAAAAGTTGAGTAAGATGCAAAAGAAAATATGGCCTAATTTTCCAATCAAGTTTGGTGACATAAGTATTCGAGACAGAGGACACAGATTCAAAGAAGTTGAAGAGATTCAAGAAGTTTGGTTATTTTCTTTGTCTCATTATGACTATGATCCTAGTGGAATTATTACCAGTCATTATATAATTGTCAGTTATATAAAAAAATATTCATCAGAAACCCCCTTTTGATGAGATTGTTATAAACATAATTGTCAGTTATATAAAAAAATATTCATCAGAAACCCCCTTTTGATGAGATTTTTATAAACATTGATGACTTTCAGCAGGTTGTTGAAAGAGGCAAACTCTTAAATAGTGAAACAAGAGAACAATTGCAAGAGTTTAGGGAAAATTTGTTGGAAAATTTCCTAAAAGAAAAGGGTCTCCATCTCAACATTTCATTTGAATAGTTAAAGACTTTTAAATTTTTTCAGTTTAATTTCAACCAAATCACTTCAGATCCTTCTGTTGTTTCTCAAAAGGAACAAGGGGTTGAAATTGAAAAAACAAAATATTTTGTTGTCATAGGTAAAGAAGTTTATCAGGTCACAATGATGAAAAGTATGAAAGAGAAGCAAGAAAGTGCACAAACAACAAAATCTCTAGAAAAAGAAAAAACAACTAAACAAGAGATTATTCTGATTAATTCTCCCGAGGAAACTAAGAAAAAGAAACTAGAAACTACAATAACCGAAGAAATGGAGGTAGATGTGGAGAAATGAAAACAAGTATCTAGTGAAATCACCACCAAGGAAAATGAGGAAAAAAATGAAATCACCTAAAAAATTGGATACTATATCTACTCCATCTCCTCAAACATCAATGATACCCATTTCTACCAGGATTCCTTAGGAATCATTTTCGTTTAAACCAGTTTCTGAGTTAGAGGCAGTTCTAGATACAATCCCTTCCTTGAAAAATTATTATTTTAATACTAAAAAAAATCAGGTGCCAATAGAACAAAGAAAAGGAAACATGATGCTTTCGACACTATTTCTGAATTTAGCTGGCAGGTTCAGGGAGATGTAAAAGAAAAATCTCAAGAACCCTCTCAGGCTTTAGGATATTTTTTTCATTATAATCAATATGATTTGAATGAGCTTGCAACTTCATATGATAAAAATTTGCAAAAGATTAAAGTTTTAAAGAAAAAATTGGAGAAAAATTAAATTGTTCAATGAAGAAAACTGGCAGAAGTATTCTGCAACTCTAATTCAAGGAATCACTATAGAAAGGGAAAATATACAAAAGAATTTTCAGAAAGAATTGAAAAAGTCAAATGCAAAACATGAACAAAAATTTCAGGAATTGAGAAAATTACATGAAGAGAAAACCCGCGTTTGGAAGGAAAACGCAAAAAACAATTATGAGATTATGATTACAACCTTGAAAGAGAAAATTGAATCTCTTCACAATCAACTCAATCAGAATGAACAAGCAATACAAAGTCTGGGAGTTTTTAAGGAGCAAGTTTTATAGATTTTTCTAATTTTAAGGAAAAAATCAATCAAATCTCTATAAAAAGATGGATAAAATCTCAAGATTTTATCAAGAAATTAAAAACTTAAATGACATGATTGATTCATTAGTAGAGGAAGACAAATCAATTGAAAGCAACTTTTTGTCTATTCTTGACTGGGAAAAGGAATTTCAATCCGATGAAATTATAAAAGTTTTCAAGACAGATAAAAGATTGATTGTTGCATCCTTGAGTCATAGGGAATAAGAGGCCAAAGAAATCAGAGCATGGATATAAACAACACACTGGAAATGTTTAACAATATAGGAAAAATGAACAAATTTTATAGAAGAATTTGACCTATTAGGTTCCAAACCATTAAAGGAAGTTGTTCCAGGAGAATTAAAGCAATCTACAGAAGATCTTGTTGCCAAGGACCAGGTAGAAATCAAAAGGATTAAAGTTTGGAAACAACAAACTTTCCAAAAATTTCTGCAATTTCCTTTTGAACAAATCAAGATTATTGCCAAATTTGAAGTCAAATATTAGAAAAAAGAAGAAAAAGGTCCAAGGATTGATTGCCAGCTACCAAATCAACATCAATAAGTTTCCTTCCATTCATTTCTTTGTAGTTTCCTAGATAAATTCACAACGGAAAAATCATATCAAAGTTCATGCACCTGACCTACTGCTCAGCCTAAATTACAAAGATTCTGAAGATGAGGAAAGGATGCCTACTTCTTTGCTAGATATCAATTGAACAAAGATATAATTTTTATTTTTAGAATTAAGCATTTACTTTCAGAAAATATGTTGATTTTCTTGTTTCAAGACTTATCTTATTATTTTTTAGTATTTATAGACCCTTATGCGTTGGTGCAAAGGGTCAAGAATCAGTGAAGACTACAAACTTGTATTTTTTAATCAGTTTTGAAGTATCATCTTTTTTGAAGACCATTTTCAGTTTTAATGTGTGATGAGCTATGAGGTTTATGTCAGGACATCATTTTAATTACTTAATGGATGCCTCTGGTATTACTCTATGACTTATGCTATTTGATTCTGAATGAATATTTGATAATTATGTTTAACATTTCTTATGACAATGTTGCAGTTTACATCCTTTTATCATTAGGAATTGAAAAATTGTTAATTTATTCATTACTACTTGATCGTTGGAATCTAATATTCAAAGATAGGCATATTTTCTCTCGTTTTCAAGATAGAAGTTGTTATTTATTTCCTTTATATTATGCATGCATAGATATTTCAGAAAATACCAAAAAATATGTTTGAATAGGATGAAAACACGATTTTTTTTAAAGTTTTTATATAAAGCTTCAACCAAAAATTATCTGTTCGGTTTTCTGGATTCAAATTCCAGTTATGATTTTAAATCACATGATATTTCACATGGTATTATGCTCATTTAAATCCTTTAATTGTTGCTATTTAGATTGATTAAATCATACTAGCAGACTGTGTTCATATTCTGTAAATTATTAGAATATATTATATATTTTTCCTTAGATTAGTTATAGTTTTTATTAGTTCAGTTTTAGTTTTAGATAGGAAACCAGGCTTTTGTTCCATAGAGTATACAACCATACCAAATGAAAAAGAGTCTAATTGGGACTCTGATCAGGAAAATACTCACTCGTTGCAGGAGGAATTTATCCGCCTGTCAGCATGTTACTAGGGACACCATCTAGTCTCATATTGAGTGTCTTATAATTGAACATAAATGAGATCACATGGTCATTCCAAGGCATTATTATTGTTATTGAATTTAAATGAGATCACAAAGGTCATTTCTAGGCACTACCATTGGATTAGATTATATTTCGTCTCTTGACAATTCAATGATTGATAAGTTTTAATTCATGACAATTCAATGATTAATATAGACAATGTATGTTATGGAATTCACAATTGCTTGTCTTTACTTGAAGCCTTTCCCTAAATCATCGTAAATTTCTTGAGTACATGTGTAGTGATAAAATATCTAAATATATTTATTAGATCCATTTTTTTTATTTTTTTTTCTATATATTAATTTTAAATATTAATTTTTAAATTAAATATAATTAATATCAAAATAATAATTAATAATTTAAATGTTTAAATGTGAGAATAAATAAATTCGTGATCTTAAAATAGATCCACAACTACAATTTTATTAAAGGTTTAATGTTGAAAAAAAATTTGTTCCACAACTTGTAATCTTCAATGTTATTGGGTATTAAAAGTTACATCTATTTGCAATGGTTTCATGAGGAGAAGCTACCCGAATTTAGATAACATCCCCTAGTTACAATATAGATTAGAGAAGGACATGCATAATGAATGGTTAGTCTACACAAGTTTTATTTAGCATAATCTTATGCTTGACTACAATTATCTAGCATATTACATAAACATATTCATGTAGCTATTGTGGTATTTCTTTAAGTCCATTTTTTTTCATGTCATTGATTTTTGAATTATTGATTTAAATTTATTTTAAATCAATAAGTGCATTGCAACAACCAGAATCAACCAAGCGAAATCGCTCAGAGGTAGTGCTATTATCTTTCTAATAAGATCTCTTCCAAAATTGCTAGGAGGCAAAACTATTATCTTTCTAATAAGATCTTTCGTGGCTTCTTTCATTAGGCCCTTCACCAAGCCCTTTTCAATCTCATTAAACCCTCCTATGAAATATTGTGCCAATTGCGCTTCCATTCTCAATTCTACAAACAACTGCAAATGCTGCCAAAGAACAACGATATAAAAAAGAACTGCAAATGTTGCTAATGAACAATGATCTCAAAAATCATAAATAGGGGAGGCCAATATATCTATCTATTAATATTGTTTTTTCTTTAAAAAAATAAAAGTTAAAAATAAAAATAAAATAAATAAATGAAATTACAAATAAAATTTTTATTTTGTATTTTTTTCTTTAAAGAATATATATTTATTTAAAAATAATAATATTTTTTGAACATTATGATTTTCGAGAAAAATCATCTATTTATAACATTTATTAAAATTTTATAATTTTTTATTTTTGAATGGAATATTTCTACAATAAAAAATCTTGTCGCAATTGGAGTAGGTAAAATTCCCAAAAGGACAATTAGAGGTGAGAGAAAAATTTCGAATATATCTTAGACCTTGAAACTTAACTACATCCTATTTGAAAAAATATTCTAAAGATATTGTGTGTGCATCACTATTCTATAATTTAACTCAGGCAAATGTAAACATTAACAACTACGTAGCAGAGTAGATCCACAAGCAATGCATAAACATAAATTGTCTGGTTATCCAAGTTGATCAGGGTCATCAAATCAATGCATTACCATCACTCCATTGTTAGTGAAACCACAACCATCAAAAGGGAAACACCTAAATTCCATGTTAAGTTGTGGCAGGGATCCCATTATGGACTTATGAATAAGAAAAAAATAATATGTTTTTTCATGAAAAAAATAAAAGTACCCTAACAAGGCTAGTGAGGCTGCAAACAATTCATTGCAATATTTCCCACTTCATTACAATGTAATACTATGGTAGATGAGAATGTATATCATTCTATAAAACCATGTTCCCCTAATTCTAATTTTTGCCCCTATTATAGTACTTAATAGACTCAAATATAAACAAGTTATTCTTAGATCTCTCTACTAATGAAGATAGTATGCAATAATGCTTTGTATGTTAATTATTTACCTAGAAAAATTTGTAGTTCACAACGATTATAATGCTATAGTATTTATGTTGTAACAGGTAGTGGTGGGGATCATAACTTGAATTTCAACATATCATGCAAATTCCAACATTTTCATTTTCCATAAATAGGTTAGCTACAATATTAATATCTCTATGAACAATAAATCAATCATTATGCCTATCACCTTCCATTTTGAATGTCATACATTAGACCACCTTCCTAGAACTTTTCTTCCATTTTACCAACTCTAGGATCTATTCAAACATAGCTATCAAATGATACTAGAAATGGGTCAATCTGATATCCTACCTTGGAATGGATAGTTCAACTAATCCATTACTGAAATCTAATCACATTACAAATTCTAAATCTTCCTAATATGTATTCAACCACTATTGTAAGAATGATGTCTATGGGTGAGGTAACAAACCACCAATGAGAAACCACTCCTCATGTTGCACCTCCTAGGTTATGTAACCTAAGTGGCAAATTAAATCTCATAATTGTTGGTCATACTCTTAGACGATTTCCCAACCTTTTGTTTAAATTCCTTCAACTCTCCAATGCTTAATATACTACTTAAGCTTTGAATACATACTTCATTAAATTTGGAGAAATTCTATTACAAGGATTCTATTAAAATTATGTTTTAATATTCTCCTTATTCTCCAAAATAGTTTGTCATAATAATTTTATCACAAAATATGGTGAATGTCTATATTTAAAGTATTGATCTAAGTGATTTTCTAATTACTCATTTTGCGAAACTCAATCTAGTTAAAATTATAAATTATAGATCCACTATATAATTCCAAATTTAATGAAATATGTGTTTTTGGATATGAAATTCCTTACCTATTACTACACTTAAGTCACTCCATAATGAGTAGGAGAACTTTGCTTGCATTCAATGTGCCAATGTAGTGTTATTCCTTATAGATTTGTTTGGAACTCGACCAAGTGAATTGCATATGTGGTCCTCTATGTATTCCTTATTGGTTCATAGAGGAACCAATGCTACTTGGCATCTTCTTTTCCTTTTCCATGAATGGAGGAATCTATAGGGGAAATTCATTTAACCATGTCATCATCCTTATGTAGTGATTATAAACCAACTCAAATCCTAGAGGTCATAGCTATTGTACAACCATACTCACATAACTAGACAATACAAAGGAAAAACTTAATTACCTTTAAACATCACATGCACACAAAACCACAATAATACTAGGTGTACTTTGACTACCTCTCTCTCTCTCTCACACACACACACACACACACACACACACAAAAGCAGTCTATGCTACAACTATCAATGGATTTTAACAAAGCTTAAAGGGCATAGGTGGTAGGATGTAACATGCATTAGCATCATTATTGTTTCATTATACCTCATTGATGGTATATATACCCAAAAATTTAGAATATAAAAATGATATATACTCAAACACATCTACAATTGCATATTATTCTTGATTCTATGATTCCAAAACTTATGAAATGACTTTCTAGTTAACAAACTCAACCAACGTCTGTACACCTATTACTTGAGTATCTGTGTCCCTTGTGTGAACATGTATCTACCATCTCAACTTCTCAGTTAGTTCCCTTCAATGTCACTAACTCAATTCTATGCATCAACATAATTTCCCAATATTTTTCTATTTTAGGGATATCTAAAGCTATTTTCCATGATTCTCTCATCCTTTGCATTTTTATACACTATGACTGCATCCTGAGGATATACTTTTAAGTAAGGGACTCTTGATTGGTGTGGACATTTTCCATTTCCCCCCGCTAGAAATTTTTTGTAAGCTCTGGGTTTGGTATCATGTCTTCCATTCACTTTTAAGATATATTTCCTTTCTCATCATTAATAATGTGAGCAACTTATGACTTTGACCATGCCATCAAGTTCACCTATTGTTACATCCCTCGCACAAGGCTTGGTAGCATAGCCCATTCCATTATCCACAAAAATATCTCAATCAATATTTTATGCAATACTTTCTTGAAAAATTCTATCACCTTGGTTAACTTCTAATGACATTCCATCACAAATTCCAAAGCATAAGCCTCTATAGCACCTTTAAACAAAAAATCAACTACTTTGGTCAACTCATCGTCAAGCAACCATATCATTAACAAATTATTGGCAGTTCCCCCAATTCTTGGCATGGAAACCAAAAAATTGTGTTACTTTGCAAGTATTGCTACCCATTTATGAAAATTCAACCCAAAAAATCTCATGGAAGCTCTCAAAAGAGTGCTTATCATTGGATCTTGTGAAATTTTAACCGAGATATTCACTTTCTGTGCATGCAAACCCATGTATCCTCACATCCTCAATGCCTCTACCATCACCATATCCACTACTTGTTAAATTCCTAGCAATGAAACTATGTTGTTGGCTCTGTCATAGACTGAGGGTCCATAGAATGTGTAGAGTAAAGAGATGATGGAAGCACTCAAAATATTAGTTAACCTTGAATTGAGTTCATCTAAGCTAACATCAATCAAAGCATACACGTAAAACAAAACAATGTACATTTCATCAAGATACATCACCATGAGATAAATAGGAGCATAACATTTTCCATTGTATTAAGCATATCAATGATTACATATCATTGTAAAAAAGTGATAGAGATCGACCATGTGAAAAATTAATAAGAAACCAAGATTGAATAACATGATGAAATAACCGAGAAAAATCATCATATACATATGTTGAGGAGGTGGTTACAAAATATTCTACAATATACAAAGCAATCATACATAGAAATAATTATATGCATAAGTTGAGGAGGTGGTTACAAAATATTCCATAATATACTTAGAATTTCACAACCATAACTCACTTGTACAAAATATGCTCTATGCCATTAGGAAAATGCATAGAGGGTTTTTTGGATTCCATATAGAAGTTTTATGAGATTACTTTGTAATGTATCTACATAATTAGGATTTTATAGATCTATCTTCTATTGTTCATAATAGTGCACTATTATAACTATGATTATATTGAAAGTGGGGGGTGAATCAATATAATGGTTAGTTTAACAATTTAAAACATGTCAAACATGATAAACATCAATTACACAAGAACCACAAGAAAACACCAGTTGTATGTGGAAACCCTTAAGGGAGAAGACCACAAAAATTATTTATATGAATATTCTTGTAGGAACTAACCTATTGCTGCAACAATTTACTAGCACAAACCAAAAGAGGACACCAATATCCTAATTTACATGCACCAACCAAAAGGAGACACTAATCCCATTATTTACAGACACCAACTTGAAGGAGCCACCAATCTCCCGATTTCAAATAATTCAGAGTCCTGTTCTACTCTATTCTTCATAATTGTGCATACAACACTAGCTCTGATATTCACAAATATGCACATTGTTCTATGCTTTGTACTTTATATCTCTGCAAATGCACTTTGTTAATCACAAGACTGATTTGTTGTATAGATTAAACATTTCTCCTCTCACTTATTGCAACACTCATTTTTCCTTTAGCATTCAACCGTATTCTATGCACCTCAGTACCATAATTTTACTTAACCATAGACATTCCTCATCTTGATCACCTCATACAACATTATTTCATACTTTAGATAGAATTACATGCTTAAATATTCTTCACATACTACATACTCCATTACACATTTTGACACTCTGTTTTGGACCTATTCTCTACATAAGCTACATGTCTTCTTTAGACTTCATCCTTAGAATTTTTCATACTCGAGCCCATAGGCTTCAAACTTCTTGAATCTTCTTCTCTACATTATATGTTCTACATGTCACTTACAATATCCAAACTTATAACTTTCCGATTGAGTTATTTATAAGCAATGGATTATGGCATGATCATGGATGACACATGATAGAAATACAATTTGGCTAATAAGAAGTATTGGAGCCCCTTTTGGGGCTAATACTATGAGATACTAAAAAAAGAGGGATAAAACCAACATTGTCACCCAATTCAAAAACAACAGAGGAGTGTGTATCAAATTACTTGGATTAATTTTGCATGTAATTTTGAGTGAAGTACCCTAATTTGATTTGTTTTGCATGCAACATCCATATTTCCTATATTATCCAAATTATCTAAATACAAATTGTTGAATTTTCATTTGTCTTTAGCTCTAGGAGCTAAACCACCAAGCACCCTCGATCACATGTCATGACCATATTTTAAACAATTTGCTCCAAAAAATTCAAAATGCGAGTCTTAATTAAAATGCCCTTTTAGGATACCCAAATACAAAAATTACTTTATAAAGCAGGATTTCCAAGCTGAATATGAAGTTTGGGGAATCCTACCACATCAACTACCAAGTCACACCATATTGCCACATGTCATGATCTGAACTACCACATGTCATCCACAAATTGTCTAGTTGGTCATCCAAAAAGGCCAAAAAAGAGTGCCACTTTTCACCACCTCAGTCTGCCACATCATCAATTCTTCTAGTTGTCATCCACGTCACTACCAATTTCCTTGTTTCATTCTACCACTTGTGTGTTGACTAGGAACCACCTATACACCTACTAGATGGGTCAATAACATGGAATCTAGGTCATTCTTTTCAGGTTATTTTGTTGTTTGACTAGATATTCAGATACCCAAATATGACATGCAAAATCTGAAAATTAGTGGTCCCATGGGAGCTCAAATAACTTTTCTTTCTCAGATTTTAATCCACAATTCGGGTAAATTTAATGAGTATACTCTTTTTGTGCACTTGGATGCCCAGAAGCCTGGACACCCCCTTTTCATTAAATGACGAACAAATAAAGGGATTCTACAACTAATTTGGATCGATGATTTTGACTTACTTCACAATCTGCCTCTTCAAGTTGTGTGGTATTTAACAAATTTGGGGGTTTGATCCTTATGGCATGAAATTTGGGGTTTTTTTCTAAACTTTTGGGTTTACCATTAAATTAAAGAGGGTCACGTCGAATTTGGTGCGTTGATTGGATAATTTCATGTCACCAACGTGGATGCAGACATATTGTAACATGGGTGTCATTTGGATGTTGATGTGTTACTCATCAAAGCTCAATTGGAAATTTAAAACCTTCAAATTCAAATAACACATGTCCTTGTCCAACACTTGTTCCATCAAATGATGTAATGAGATGAGTTTCTATATTCCACTCTCATGAAGTGTAGAAAACACGTTACTTAGAGATTAGTAAGCAACTATACCCATTACCCATATAGTCAAGAATGACATATCAGGCACCCTTTTGATATTAATGTAAATACTTAACATCATTGGAAACACTCTAAGTAACATACTTTCCTTTTGACATTGATAACAATACTAGACATAGTCCAGTAATTGATGTAATGCTACTGAGAACTCCTGCTATCTATTGGGTATTTTCATGTCAACTTTCTTTGTCTAGATCTCACTATGTCTATTTAATTCTCCCCCTTTAACATCAATAGAAAATGATTGAATTTGGGTGCAACTTCTCTTCTTATTTGGGATGACGACTCCCCCTGTTTGTAATCTCTCCTTATGTATGCATATTTTTCCCATTTAACATTAGTGAACATAAACGGATTTTACTTCTGGTTGCAATCTCTTCTACTAAGATAACAAAACATTACTTCCTTTGATTGCCTACATCTTGTTTGACTGCATTGAGGCTCCCCTTGTCAAGTTTTTGTCTATCTATCTTAACATGCAATGTTTGCTCTTCTTCTACTCTTTTTTTTTAGACTTCTTCCGTTATATTTAATCTTTAGCTTACTTTTGACTGCAACATGATTCCCATGATCAACAACATGATTTTATTTGGTGGCAAACACTTTGTTTCTAAAATTTTGTCCCACTAATATAATTTTTCTCTTGTTAGCAACTGTCTTGTTTGAAAACTAGAGAACTGAGTGAGTACAATTAGTCGGTTGCTCCCCACTTATGAAGGAGGTATCACTACCAACTTTGCCTAAGATATTCAAAAGTATCTCTGGAAATAGGTTTGGTGAATATGTTTGAAGCTTTCTCCTTTTTTGGAATGTATTCCAACGTAACGCTTTGATTTGATACCTATTTTCCAACAAAGTGATATTTGATGGGAATATGCTTGGTCTTTGAGTGCATAATAGGATTTTTAGAGCTAATAACACTAGTTTTATCATACATAATGGGCACAGGTTTGCCACAATCTTCCTTAAAATCCTTGAGATTTTTCTTCATCCATAAATCGTGAGTGCAACTGCAATATACTATGCTTTAGCTATGAATAGGGAACTTGAAGTTTGTTTCTTGCTAATTCATGAGACTAAACAACTACCTAGGAAGAAGGCTCTCCCACTAGTGATTTTTCTTTCACCAACACTACCATCCTAATTTTCATCTATATACTTTGAGAGTGAAATCTATGCCTCTTGGACACCACAAACCAAAATCTATGGTTCTTGCAGGTACCTGAAATTCCTCTTTATTGCATTCACACGAGTCTCCTTTGGACTTGACTAATATATGCTAAATACTCCTAATTATTGCATAATGTTTAGCCTTGAGGCTACTAGATAAAGTAAACTACCAATCATAGAACTGTACATTGCCTGATCTACCTTTGGAGACTCATCATCCTTGTAGAGTTTATATCATGTTGTCATGGGTGTGCTCACAAGTGCACATTTTTCCATGCCAAGCTTCCTCATTATTTATTAAAGATATTTAGTTTGAGAAATTAAAATTCCTTTTGTTGATTGATGAATATGAAATCTAAGGAGAAATGATAATTTTCCTAACATATACATTTCAAATTCCTTATGCATATCAACTGCCAAAACTTTTACTCATGAAATCAATATCACTGCCAAAAATTATATCATCTACATAAACAATAATTTAATAAATTATCATTCTTACCTTTTATATAAACGTTGTTTCCTATTGTCCCTTTCTTAAAATATTGCTGGTATAGGCATTTATCCAACCTTGAGTAGAAGCCCTTAGGTGCCTATTTTAACCCATAAAGATCTTTCTTTAATTTTCACACATGGTTTTTGTCTTCTAATGGTTGGTATTGCTACTACATATAAGACTAAATTACGATGACATAGTCTGACAATATGGCTCATACTATCGCAAAGGTAAAGAAAAGTGTCATTTTTTTTTTAATTTTGTTTGTGTAAAGTCCTTGCGTTCATGGAAATTTTGATGACCTATTTCTAGGGAGTCTGAATTTTGATGTTTTACTTCCAGGTTGTTGGAATTTAGATGACTTAGAAATCAACCATCATAATTCTAACGACGAGGTGTTAGAATTCCAATGAATATTTCTAGAGATTGATTTTTCCTTCTTACAACTATATGAACGTTCCATATCGCGTTAGAAGTCCGACGAAAAATATATATGGAGTCGATATTCCGATGAAAATTTGACCATTTGTTTGACTAGTCATTTTTTACTTTGACTAGTCATCTAATGCCAGAAATGATGGGAAATGTTATTTCCATTGCAAGATTTGTGGGTGCATATGTTCGTGAAGAGTTTCATATGAAACAACTGATAGACATTGTACCAAGAATGAACAGATTGAAGGGGGGAACAAATATCGTCCGATGGCAAGCTATTTATTAATCATTATATATATTATTTATATTAATCATATTTTCAAATTCTTTTATTGTTATAATATTTGTTCTGAAGAATAATTTCACATGATTATTTGTAAATATTATAAAGTCAAGGTGTCCCCCTAGGTACTATGATCTAAATGCGCCAAGCAGTAGTACTAGAAATAATGTTCTACAAAGTGAGGAACATGGAGCAAATATTGAAGATCAATATAATGATCCCACTGATGAACATGACAATAATAACATGGTTTAAGATGATGACAAATTAATGAATTGATCCAAGACTTGTTCGACAATCATTAGAATGATGATACTATTAATTATGATGATGAACCTGTGCTAAAGAAGGCAACGACACCACTTTATGGAGGCTCAAGGGTCAATATTCTCTCTACTACATTATTGTTGGTGAACTTAAAGGTTTTGAAATGTTTTTCAAACACTTGGTTGCCCGAGATGCCAATCTTATGAAGAGAGAAATTGATTTAGAAAATGCTTTGAAAGAGAAATGGGAAAGTATACATTTTCAATGGCCTAAAATATTTTATTATAATATATTATTAATGTGAATGAAAGTGTGTTCTTTTCAGATACTTTCCAATTTATATATATGAATATGTTTATTAATTGAAAATTCCTTTTTATGTGTTTGGCATAATGCACTTGAAACACTACAAGGCCATGTGGTTTAATGGCTGTAAATTTCACATCAAAAATTTGGATGAAAACAAGAAAACTTATGATTGTGGGAAATCTGCAGTCTTCCAGCTCACTAATGTTTCCTCTAGAAGTGACATAAGTCCACAAGTCTCTAACAATCAATACTATGGGTTTTTGGATGACATACTTGAGTGTGACTTTGATTCCTTCAAATTGGTTCTGTTTGACGTGAAATGGTATAGGTTGCGAGTGAATGAACATGATCATGATAAAGCTATTATTCAACATGATAATGGATTTACCATGGTTAATACAAGGTAATTTGAGCGAGGATCACATCACTATGTTATTCCAAGTCAACATGGACATGCCTTTTATTCAGAGCTTCTAGGTAGAGAGGGTTGGTTATATGTTGTTAGATATGATCAAATAGGAAGGTCAGTGGAGTATAATGTAGTGGAAGAATATGATAATGTTGAAGAGGATGATGATGTAGAGGAGTGCTTAGTTGATGATCATTTTTTAGAACACAAAGATGTCAAAGAAGTTCAAGGAGATGCTTGAGACAATGTTCTCAATGAAGATGATATTGATGATGTACTGTTAGATAAATAACTTGAAGAAGTTGAACCAAATGTAGGAGATGACTTTCGTCATGATGATACAAGCGCTGATATGATTATTGGAAATGATGATGTTGAAATTGTTGATCGTTTCAACGTCATTTTTGAACCGGATGAAATAAATGTCTATATGTTGGATGAAGAAGAAGATTAATATATTGAAATGTTATAATGTATGAGGTATGCGTTTATATGTTTTCAGTTGCATATTTTTTCTTTCATTTAACTTAAATATTTTTTTATTAGTAATTTCTAGATATGCTTGATCCTTACTATGTTTCTTTCAAATAGTTTATAGTAGATAAATTGGGTATTTGGAATATTGAGAGTGATGTGAGGGGTTAGGCCGGGGGGGGGGGGGGGGGGGGCGGGGGGCGGGGGGATATTAGCTTCCACCTTCACGTGGTTTGCTTGTTTAGTAGAGAATATTACATTATTCTTGAAACCAAGAGAATCTTATTATTTACACCGATCTCAAGCTTGTTGTCATGACCAATACATGACATAATTTATTATATCTCTCATATGTTTCTGCTTCAAATCTCAAAGTATATGAGTGATCCCGATGAATGGAAAAATGATGGCTAGGAACCAATAATATACACCTATCTCAAGCTTATTGCAACCAATTTTCAACCTACCTCAGCTAAGGACCAATCCAATGCTTACAATTGACTACTAATTAGTGGCTAAAATGATGCTCTAGTTAATTGACCCCGCACATTGTGACCTGTGAATGGGGCCAATGTTGAATTTTTTTCAATTTGTGCTTATATAGACTGAAATATGATGTGGCAGTGGTAAATACATGCATTAATGGCATGGGAGGGTTTCCAAACTCAAACATGACTCATAGAAATAATTTGATAATCAAGGGAGATCAACCAGATTTCACCATTGTGCTTCACCGTGCATAAGGAGAGGTATTTGCAGATTTGTCAAATATGAAAGTGTTATCAACTTATTGTATACTTTATTGTTTTGCATTCTCTCTATTATCTAAAAGTTTCAGTGAATCGATTTCAATAGGGCTACAAAAGTCTCTTGACCTCACCGCGATGTGACCTGTTGTAAGCCATAACTTACAATAAGAGAACACACTACATTATAACAACAAGAACACACGTGTACAAGAATACACCAGATACAAAAATAATGTGAAAGGAATTCCAATCTAGGTTTGTATTAGCCTTAGTGTATACTTTATACATGAGATATGTGGTTGGAGCAGTTGTACCCGCTCTCAACCACCTATTTACTTTACTTTCACATTTACCGAAGATTACTAACATTTACATTATACATAATGTATGATAACAACATGGGTCTAAAGACCCTTACAACATGTCCCCCACCCTAAATGCCTTGCTTGTCCCAAGAAAGGATGGAAAATGTCCTGAACCACTGTTCTCTAGAGAAGTATCCTTACTGTGCATCAACCATGCATATTGGTCTGCATAAGTAACTTAGTCGCAACAACCGCCAACTTGAAAGGAAGGTGCACATATACAAGGTTTACTTGTGGCTGCTTCATGTGTGATGGTCACTTCTTGTAGATCTCCATTGTTCACATTTCTGCAGTCTTCTCAACCATATGGACTGGTTCACTCAACCAGGAGATGTTGGACAACCCCTCTCCATTCTGGGGAGTCCTCTCCGCTCTCTCTAAGGACGAGTCTAGTGCGTGACTATCATTCCTAGGAGTCCTCCAATTAAACATAAAAATAAGTGATCCTATGCCAAGTCAACCATCTTACTATGTACCTGTGTCACAATCCAAGAATTCTGCAATTTTATATAAGGAGTGTTGTTGTCATTATTTTTGATCGTTCAACACACTGTCTGTTATGCTTATGTGAATTATTGTTCTTGAGTATTTTTCTGTGCTGCAAGTCTACTTCATCTCAAATATTATTATGCTGCAAAACTATATATTTTGTTCATAATGAATGTTTTGTTGCTCCATCTTGTTCTCCTTGATATAATGCTACAAATGGCTGGATAAAATATTAGCTTTAAAAATTGCTTGTTGAGATTGCAATTTTATTTTTGAAAGACAAATATAGCAACTAGACACACTAAAATTTATTGTTGGTCAAGGTTTTACAATTGATGTTAGCAGAGACTAATCTCATAATTAAACATTCATTTTAATTATAAGGTAGAGGAAATTGCCTACCTCAAGAGAGACTCATGTTTAACTTTCCGTTAACATCTGACTCTAATCACTGATGGAAAGACTCGGAGTAATCCTTCATCTAAAAAACCTCATAATTTTTTAATTATTAATTATAGACTCAACAAAGTTCATGAATGCTAAGTCGACCTATGGAGTTCTCAACTTCCATATATATTCTTGTTGTTCCTTTATCCATGTTGATGTTGGATTTTTCAATCAAATATTCTCTCTTGCTCTGGTAAACTTTCGTTGATCTTATACCATCGAATTGCCAATCGTAGCTGGTTCCTCCACTAAATCGTGCACCAACGCAAACCAAATCTCTACCTCCAGTAAGTCATGCATTCATACGAACCAACTTCCGCAAAATTCGCTATGGATAGCCTCCATAGGCTAGACTCCTCTAACATGGTCCGTGGGCCACACCTCTGCATGCGGGATAGAAATGGGTTCCTCGATCCACCTTTATCATATCAACTGCATATATTGACCAATATATACTGACAAAGATGATGGTGCTTTAAATAAGGAAATCTCATCGATCTGTTGTCCAATGAGAGAGCGAGAACATCTTTTCGAATAATAATTAATTCTTACAGTGGATTAAATGCAAATTCTAAAAGTCAATGAAGTTGTCCAAAAATATAAGTCAGCTCCATAATCTGGTCAACACACAGTCAACGTAGAAATGTAGTGAATTTGTTGCACAAAAGTGTTCATCCATCCATACTTATTGAACCCATTGTGAAAATAAAGATTATTATGTAGTGGAAGTCGAGCGACTTACGCATTTTCTCCGTACTTTCTGATGCTTACAATAAGAAGTTTCGAGGGTTGCACTCGACAAGCCAAAAACCATAGAGATTTATGACCAGATTCATGGGCATTGAAGCCCTTGGAAGAAAAGAAAATTAAGGCACTAGGATTCATGTCATCGCATCCGTTAAAAATTTTACTTAAACATCTGGCTGGCAGGCTTGTTGAAGTTGATGTGGAAAATGCTCTTTCCAAGCTCAAAGTACATCGACTAACTAATTGCTCGAAAATTAAGGCACTAGGATTCATGTCATCGCATCCGTTAAAAAAATTACTTAAACATCTGGTTGGCAGGCTTGTTGAAGTTGATGTGGAAAATGCTCTTTCCAAGGTCAAAGTACATCGACTAACTGATTGCTCGAAATATCATGAATGAGTCAAATGATTTTGGAATGCTTTAACTTTGCTGCCCCAGCAAAAAAAATACAGTTATTGAAAAAATATATCTGTCTATTTGGTATAATAAGTTATTATTATTATTATCTAATTTTAAGGTTGTTGCCAAGCTAGATATCATATTAATATATGAGATTTTTTGTTTGTGAGATAAAAGACCTACTTCCACATCAAATTAGTGTATAAGATCTTTTGTTTATAAAACAAGTGACCCACCTTCACTCAGCTATTTGACTGTTAAATCTATATATATACTAGAGTGTATCAACCAAATCACATTCAGATTATCCAACTAAAAAAATATTAACCAACCAAGCAACAACCATAGGTTTTTGTTTATTTTTCAGTAACTAACCAAATTTATGGTCTGCTCATTCAACTTCATCATTTAAATTTGAAGTTTGCTCATTCCATACCTCCTTGAGACTGGAGTGCCATGTTACATGGCAAAAAAATTCGTGCGATGCCACTCAATAGGAGTGAATTGGAGAGTCAAATCATCCAGGGCGACTTTTATTGCACGAGCATGCTATCTCATGTTTGAATGATCTTCTTGGTAACATGACAAAATTATCATCCTAGCATTCAAAATTTAACATATTCAGGTTGACTTGGGCTAGCGATTGCAGAATTCTTCCACGAACATCTTCAAAATATTTTGATAGCATGTGTGTCGACTTATTTAATTATTTGATCATCTTGCAATCTCATAAAAAATCGTCTTTATCTCATGAAGTCTACTTCGAATAAATGTATATATTATTATTATTATTATCTAATTTTAATTACGCCGATAGGTGTCCCTCCTATTGGAATTGGGCACTTTAATCATTTTCTTAATTAATCTCTTTCATCTGATGGTTTAAATTGAATGATGCTAGTATATTCTAGTCGTTTCCATCTGATCAATGAATAGAATTAAAAGTGATAACTTCCTTGCATATCTAAATCAAGTGTTTAAAATAATTTTTTACCAAATCAAGATTAAAAATTTACTGTGCTTATTATTTATGAACACGTATAAGGATTAGGACAAATAAAATTCAAGAAAATAAATAATGAAACATGTATGATCATTTCATTTCGTTACATTAACCTAACGACACGTGGATCAAAGAGGAACAACCGACCGACGATTTTCCTCAGGTTTGTGAAATGATTAAAAGTTGAAACGTGCATCTTATACCTCTTCGTATTCTGAAACGTATGCCTATTCAACTGTTTGCCAAGTGTTTTGTCCATTAATTTAACAATTACATGACCCGTCACACTACTCAGCATTTAATTTCTTTGGTACACTGTAGGGTTGTCATTTATCATTGACGGAATTCATTTAACTCTAACTTATCTCTTCTGTACTCCCAAGAATTGGCGGGAGCAGACCTCAGAACCTCTGCTGTCCGCTCACCAGCTGCCTATCCTTTCTCGGTATCCTCATTCCATCGAGGGCTATGCGAGCTCAATCTCATCTGTTGGCAGAGCCCTTGTCTAGCAGCTTCGATTAAGCCTCGGGTAAGGTCCTTGTTCAGTTGTGCTGTTGTGTTTAGTATTTGGTTTACGAATTTCTGGCTTATGTCATGAAACCCTGGTAGGTCGTCCCGTGTGGTTCCTTTGCATCTAGAGAGCGACCCCGATGCTTTGTTTCTATGGTGGATTTGGCTCGTTGTGCAGCCTTGGCAGGTAAATTCTTCTCTCTTAAGGTTTAACTATACACAACAAATTTTGTTTCTTGATTACTGTCATAACGAATAATGTTGTTTGCGGGTTTACTACAGGTACTTCCAGAGGTCTTTCGGTGCCCCTGGTATCACTGCGAGGCACCACCTCCGGTGTTCTGTCATGGTTCTATGCCCTGATTCAACCAATTGCTCCGGGTATGTGCAAGTTCTCGTCCATATTTAGGGGTTCTAACAGGTCCTGGTTTCCTTTTGAATGCCACTTCACGGGGTTAATGCTTTAGAAAGTTTATTTGTTTACTTGAAGCGATTATAACATTAATGAACCCTTTTGGGTATTATGGAACGTGTCGAGACCTCCCGAGGACTGTTTCTGTCAAGATTTTATTGTTAAGCTAACTGTTAATTTTATGTGACAATGTTTTCCCTCGGGTTTTGTAAGTTTTACTCACAAGTCAATATAGAAGTTGTCCTACAACGGTGTCGACTCTTTCTGAGTTCTGGTTAACTTATGCTTTGGCTTGACTCGGTAGTTTTAAATGTTGAATTCCTCTCTGCATATATATTTATTAATTTAATGCTCAATTTTTTCTTTGAAGAGTGATTTGCTTGCACAGTTGTTTTAAATGAGGGTTTGTCCCCTGCTATCATTCCAGATTGTTTATATGGTTAAATTCCATTTTGGCTAGTGTTGTTGCATATAATCATGAAACCGGAATAGCACTTAATACACTTATTTAGTTTAGCTAATGGATTTCGAAGTCTGTACTTTCCCAACTTGCTTAGTCTATGCCGAAATATTGTCGAGGCTAAGCTTCGATTTCCAGTTTTCTCTGTGTTTCTAATTCCATTTTTAATGTATGTGAGTCTTGGTCGAGATTCAGGTGATATCCCCTTAATCGAGGTAATCTCGTTCCGGCAAACATTGCCCTGAAACCTATGCAGTCGCAGGTGACCCATCACGGTATGATAATAAGGGTAATTTATCATTTTCAGATTGGTAGTTTTGGTTTTCTTTGCTGAGTGCATTAGCACTGTTGTGGCCATAATGCTCAGCCTTTATTGGTTATTCCTTTGTTAATGAAAAGTTGTTTTCTAGAATAATACTTTTACTGTAAATGGCTTTCGATATTTGGTTATATTGTTCCTCTTTGTCAATGTGTTCATTTTCTAGATAATTCATCTTTATTGTGATATCTATCTATAATTTAGATATAAAGTTTTCCTTTTATCAAGATGTTTATTCTCGGAAATGGTATTTTTATAGTACTAGCTATCTGGCAAATCTGTTTATATTTCTTTTGTAAAACTGTAGCTATGAATATACAGTGAAAGATTTCTCCTTCTGTTAATTTCACAACACTGTATATTCTATAATTTCACAATATTGTGTATTTTGTAATTTCACAATACTTGAATTTTTCTGTGTTTAAATATCTATGGTTTCTCTTCTTTTATACATAGATTTTTGCAAGGTTCTCTTTCTTATATATTTCTACATTAACGTAGTTCAAACTGAAGCCCTCAGGTCATCTAGATAGCAAATTTAAAGAATATTAATATATAAATTCAAAATTGTTTATCCCCATATTTATGAAATTATAAATGTTGAAAATGTATCTTTATAATAAAATTATCATTTCAGGCCATAGAATATAAAATTAATTAAAAAATCTTGTGTATCTATTAAATTATACATGTCCATATTTGTGAAATAGTAAATTTTGAAGCTTAATTTTAAAATTTTTTAGTTTCACTAAACATAAATTTTAGAATGTAAAGTGGGAAAGAACAACAAAGCATTATAAATATACATGGTTTTGAAAGAGTAGAAAAACATTAAAAAAATTAATGTAAATTGGAAAATAACAACACATCATAAATATATAGATTCCAAGTTGTAATTATAACACATTAACTTTTGAAATATTATATTAATTTTGTCTTTATTAAAGATACAAATTTTAAAATATGAAGTGTATCTTAAAATTAATAAGAAAAAAATGGATATGTATCAAATTATCCATGTTCATTGTGAAACAACAAATTTTGAAATGTAATTGTAAAACTTATTTTTATTAAACATAGAAATTTTAAAATGTCAAGTGGAAAATAAAAATAAAACATCAATTTAGTTTTAAAATATGAAGTGCATCTTAAAATTAATTATAAAAAAAATGGATGTGCATCAAATTATCCATATTCATTGTGAGGTAACAAATTTTGAAATGTAATTGTAAAGTTTATTTTCATTAAATATAGATATTTTAAAATGTCAAGTGGAAAATAACAACAAGGCATCAATTAATAAATGATAAGTATTTATTTTTGAAAAATAATAAAGATTGAAATATAATTCTAAAATTTATCTTTGTTGAACATTAAATTCTTAAAATGTAAAGTAGATTAAATTTAATTTGAAAAATTATAGACATCAATACTGGTGAACCAGTGAACTTTGAAATATATTTGTTAAATAATAATATTTGAAATGCAATTCTAAAAAAAATCAAAATATGAAATAGATTAAAAAAATAAATTGAAATAGATGATGAATATAATTAGAAGAATAAATTATGCATTCAATTATAGATGTCCAATAAACCTTGAAATGTAATTAAAAAAAAAAATCATATTTATTAAACACACGCACACACACATATTTAAATTTAATAGGGAAAAAAAGAGAATATTAATATATAAATACAAAATTGTTTATCCCCATATTTATGAAATTATAAATGTTGAAAATGTATCTTTATAATAAAATTATCATATCAGGCCATAGAATATAAAATTAATTAAAGATCTTGTGTATCTATTAAATTATACATGTCCATATTTGTGAAATAGTAATTTTGAAGCTTACTTTTAAAAATTTATAGTTTCACTAAACATAAATTTTAGAATGTAAAGTGGGAAAGAACAATACAACATTATAAATATACATGGTTTTGAAAGAGTAGAAAAACATTAAAAAATTTGATGTAAATTGGAAAATAACAACACATCATAAATATATAGATTCCAAGTTGTAATTATAACACATTAAATTTTGAAATATTATATTAATTTTGTCTTTATTAAAGATAGAAATGTTAAAATATGAAGTGTATATTAAAATTAATAAAAAAAAATGGATATGTATCAAATTATCCATGTTCATTGTGAAACAACAAATTTTGAAATGTAATTGTAAAACTTATTTTTATTAAACATAGAAATTTTAAAATGTCAAGTGGAAAATAACAACAAAACATCAATTAATAAATGATAAGTATCTATTTTTGAAAAATATTAAATATTGAAATATAATTCTAAAATTTATCTTTGTTGAACATTAAATTCTTAAAATGTAAAGTAGATTAAATTTAATTTGAAAAATTATAGATATCAATACTAGTGAATGAGTAAGCTTTGAAATATATTTGTTAAATAATAATTTTTGAAATGCAATTCTAAAAAAAAATCAAAATATGAAATAGATTAAAAGAATAAATTGAAATAGATGATGAATATAATTAGAAGAATAAATTATGCATTCAATTATAGATCTCCAATATTAATATTCATAACATTTAATTAACAATATTAAAATTATTAATGACATTAACATTATTATTATAAATAATATCATCAACATTTAATATTAAAAGTAATATTAAATTTTTTTAATTTACAATCTTATCTATTATTATTATTATTATTATTATTTTAATTTATTAATATTATTGATATTAATTAATTAATTAATATAATATACCATCAACATTAATAACATTAAATATTAATAAAATTTTAATACTATTTATAAATGTTAGATATTAGGCTTTTGTGATCCATATTGTAAATGAGAGTGCCTTTCGGATTAATCACATTATTAGGATTTGGTCAACATTTTGAACCAACTAATGTGGATGAACCACATCTAATATGGATGAACCACATTAGTTGGTTCGAAATGTCAACCAAATCCTAATAATGTGATTAATCTGAAAGGTACTCTCATTTATTTATAAATATTAATTTTAATATTAATATTAATTGATATGAATACGAATATTAATATTACTTTTAATATTATTAATATTTATAAATATTAATTTTAATGTTAATTATTAATATTAATAACATTAAATAATATTATCATGGTCAACTATGGTCAATAATCACGGTGACATTGTCATGAACATTGTCTTTTGCTCCAATGTCACATTATGAAAACCGTGGTCATTCATGGTCAACCATGGTCCAATGTTGCATTGTGACAAAGATTGTCTCTATATGAAAATCAACCATGGTCCTACGTCGCATTGTGACAAATATTGTCTCAATATGAAAATCAATCATGGCCAACCATTGTCCAACGTTGCATTGTGACAAAGATTATGGGAATATGAAAATCAACCATGGTCAACGATGGACAACCATGTTTATTTTAGGGTTTATAATATTTATTCAAACGTCGCATTGTCACATAAATTGTATATAAAAATCAATCATGGTCAATTACGCTCAACCATGGTCAATCATGGTCAACAATGGTTAATATGAAAATCAACCATCGTTAATCATGGTTAGCCATGGTCCAACATCACATTGTGAAAGAACTATCTCAGCATGAAAATCAACCATGGTCAACCATGTTTCAACGTTGCATTTTGACGAAGATTGTCTCAATGTGAAAATAAACCATGGTCAATCATTGTCAACTATGGTCAACCATGGTCAATAATCATGTTCACATTGTGACGAAGGTTGTCTCTTTTTCTAACGTCACATTGTGATAAAGATTGTCTCAATATGATAATCAACCATGGTCAATCATCATCAAGCATGGCCATTCATGGTCAAACATGGTCCAACATCACATTATAAGAATTATTGTCTCAATATGAAAATCAGCCATGTCAACCATCTTCAATCATGGTCTACCATGGTCAAATGCCGCATTGTGACAAATATTGTCTCAAATGAAAATCAATCATGGTCAATCGTGGTCAACCATGGTCAATATGAAAATCAACCATGGTCCAACATCCCATTGTCACAAAGATGTCTCAATGTGAAAATCAACCATTCTTAATCATGGTCAACCATGGTCACATTGTGACGAAGATGGTCTCTTGGTCCAATGTCACATTATGAAAACCATGGTCATCCATGGTCAAACATGGTACAATGTCACATTGGGACAAAGATTGTCTCAATATGAAAATCAACCATGGTCATCCATGGTCCAACATCACATTGCGACAAATATTTTCTCAATATGAAAATCAATCATGTTCAATCATGGTCCAACATCGCATTGACAAAGATTGTGTCAATATGAAAATCAACCATTGTCAATGATAGTCAACCATGTTTATTTTAGGGTTTTTAATATTTATCTTAGGGTTTATATACCTTGGGTTTATAATATTAAACCCTTGGGTTTAATATTACATGGTCCAATGTTACATTGTGACAAAGATTGTCTCAATATGAAATCAACTGTGTTAAACCACTGTCAATCATCGTCAACCATGGTCATTCATGGTGAAACATGGTCCAATGTCACATTATAACAAAGATTATGTCAATATGAAAATAAACCATGGTCAACCATGGTCAAATGTTGAATTGTGACAAAGATTCTCTCAAAATCATGCTCAATCATGTTCAATGATGGTCCAACGTCACATTGGCACAAATATTGTCTCAATATCAAAATCACCATCGTCAACCATCGTCCATGGTCCAACATCACAAGATTTGAGAAATATTGTCTCAATATGAAAATCAACCATGGTCAACCATTTTAAACCACATTTAACAATGGTTGTATATGCGGTTTTATTAATGGTCTACCATGGTCCAACATCACATTATGACAAATATTGTCTCAATATGAAAATCAATCATGTTCAACCATGGTCCAACGTCGCATTATGAGAAAGGATTTAATATTAATTGTTAGGTTTAACATTAATCCATGGTTGATTAATCCCTATTAATCCTAAGGTTTAATGTTATTCCCTTGGGTTTAAAATCCCTTGGGTTTTTAATATTAATCTCTTGGGTTTATTAATGAGATAGGTTTATAATGTTAATCCTAAGTTTTATAATATTTAAATTCCTTGGGTTTATAATATTAATTCCTTATGTTTAATATTATTCCTACGCGTTTGTAATCCCATGGGTTTATTAGTCCCTTGCATTTATGATATCAATCCCTTGCAGTAAAAATTTATTTCAAAAATATATATACACACGCAGAGAGGAGAGAATGATTCAGAGGAGTCATTAGGGATCTTGGAATCCAGCTGAAGAATCAGAGGAAGCTCTAGAGAGGAAGCGAAGTGAGAATTCACAGAGGATTGAGGCTCAAAGAGAATTGAGTAGCAGAATAGTTGAAGAAAGAAACCCTGAAGAAAAACCGAAAACACAGAGAAAACACTGAAGAATGAATTAAAGTCAATTTAAAGGGATGAACGAAAAAGTGTGGTTTCAGTATACGGGAACCGTTGGATCTTATAGACCAACAACATGACGACAAAGAGTAAGAGCCATCAATCTCATAGATCGATGGTCATCGCACGGTGAAGGAGCGCAGGAGTTAATGCAGAGAAAAGGTGGGTTTATAACCTTAGGCAGTATTTCGGGCGAGGACTAGATGGTAAGTGGTTTGAGTGTTGATCAACTGATTCCATACATATCACAACGCGTGGCAGAGAGTTGGAATGGGGAAACCTATTTATTGGGCGGTTAACCCTCGTGTGTGTGGTCAACTCGAAACCAATGTGAACCATTGGATCTTTCGGGAGAAGATCAACGACAGAGAAGTAATGCGACATACAAAGGAGCGGACCCGATGGTGTTATGTGGCGTAGTTAATAAGTTTTGAGATTCGAAATCACATTATCGCATATCGGATGCGATAGAGGTCTTTGTTAACAAAATCCACGGAGAATTGCGATTGCGATAAGCGAAAAGGTAATCTCAAAAAGCGTGCCAAGGTTGTACCAAGGTGGAAAAGGTGTGGTAAGCATATATTTCCTTTGTAAATGGTTTATTAAGAAAATAACGCTGATAGAAGGTTTATGCGCTAAATACATGTGTAACCAAGGTTTAAAGAGGAAAAGGTTATATATGTGCGGCTAAAGGGTTAGCGAAGGTTTTATAAAGGTTAATGAGAAGGTTTTAGTCCCAATAGGAAGGATTTGAAAGCAAGGCTTTAATAAAGTATTTTTCCCTTGGGTTTATTAATTCCAAATGGTTTATAATATCAAGTTATTGGTTTTCTTCGTTCTTCAACTTTTTAATATTAATAATTCCTTGGGTTCATAATCCCTTGAGGTTTTAGTGTTAATCTCTTGGGTTTATTATAACAATCCCTTGGGTTCATTATTCCCTGGGTTTATAATATTAGCCCCTTTTGTTTAATAATATTTCCTTTAGGTTCATATTCCCTTGGGGTTTTAGTATTAATCCCTTGGGTTTATAATATCAATTGCTTGGGTTTATTATCCGCGAGTCAAACATGGTTTATTATAATGTCGACCATGGTTCAACATGGAATTGTGATAGGAATTGTCTCAATATGTAAATCAATGATGGCCGATCATGTTTATTTTAATGTTTATAATATTTTTCTTAGGGTTTATATGCGTTGGGTTTATAATATTAGTCCCTTGGATTTAATATTATTCCCTTGGGTTCATAATCCCTTGGGGTCTTAGTATTAATCCCTTCGTTTTATTATTCCTTTGGGTTTCTTATATTAATCCCATGGGTTTATTATTCCCTTAGGTTTATAATATCAATCATGGTAAACCGTTGTCAATAATAGCCAACCATGCTTGAATGTCACATTGTGACAAGGATTGTCTCACCATGAAAATAAATAATAATCCCTTGGGTTTATTATTCCTTTGGGTTTATTATATCAATCCCTTGGGTTTATATTATTAGTCCCTTTTGTTTAATATATTCCTTTGGTTCATAATCCCTTGGGGTTTTAGTATTAATCCCTTGGGTTTATAATATCAATCGCTTGGGTTTATTATTCCTGAGTCAAACATGGTTTATTATGATGTCGACCATGGTCCAACATGGAATTGTGATAAGGATTGTCTCAATATGAACATCAATTATGGTCTATCATGTTTATTTCAATGTTTATAATATTTGTCTTAGGGTTTATATACGTTGGGTTTATAATATTAGTCCCTTAGGTTTAATATTATTCCATTGGGTTCATAATCCCTTGAGGTTTTAGTATTAATCCCTTGGGTTTACTATTCCCTTAGGTTTATAATATCAATCATGGTCAACCATGTTTGAATGTTGCATTGTGACAAGGATTGTCTCACGATCAAAATAAACCATGTTTATTTTTGTGTTTGTCGTATTTATATTTGGGTTTATCAATATTGGGTTTATAATATTAGTCCCTTGGGCTTAATATTATTCCCTTGGGTTCATAATCCCTTCGGGTTTTAGTATTAATCCCTTGGGGTTAATATTATTCCCTTGGGTTCATAGTCCCTAGGGGTTTTAGTATTAATGTAAATAGGTTGGGTTTACTATTCCCTTAGGTTTATAATATGAAAATAAATGATGGTCGATCATGTTTATTTTAATGTTTATAATATTTGTCTTGGGGATTATATATGTTGAGTTTATAATATTAGTCCCTTGGATTTAATATTATTCCCTTGGGTTCATAATCCCTTGGGGTCTTAGTATTAATCCCTTCGTTTTATTATTCCTTTGGGTTTCTCATATTAATCCCATGGGTTTATTATTCCCTTAGGTTTATAATATCCATCATGGTAAACCATTGTCAATCATAGCCAACCATGGTCTACCATGCTTGAATGTCACATTGTGACAAGGATTGCTTCACCATGAAAATAAATAATAATCCCTTGTTTCTATTATTCCTTTGGGTTTATTATATCAATCTCTTGGGTTTTTTATTCCCTTGGTTTTATATTATTAGTCCCTTTTGTTTAATAATATTCCCTTTGGTTCATAATCCCTTGGGGTTTAGTATTAATCCCTTGGGTTTATAATATCAATCACTTGGGTTTATTATTCCTGAGTCAAACACGGTTTATTATGATGTCGACCATGGTCCGACATGGAATTGTGATAAGGATTGTCTCAATATGAAAATCAATGATGGTACATCATGTTTATTTCAATGTTTATAATATTTGTCTTAGGGTTTGTAGTATTTATATTTGGGTTTACCAATGTTGGGTTTATAATATTAGTCCCATGCTTGAATGTCACATTTTGACAAAGATTGTCTCACCATGAAAATAAAACATGTTTATTTTAGTGTTTGCAACATTTATATTTGGGTTTACGAATATTGGGTTTATAATATTAGTCCCTTGGGCTTAATATTGTTTCCTTGGGTTCATATTCCCTTGGGGTTTTAGTATTACTCCCTTCGGTTTATTATTCATTTGGGTTTATAATATCAAAATTGAGTTTTTTTATTCCCTTAGGTTTATAATATAAATCGTAGCCAAACATGGTGAACCATGTTTGAATGTCGCATTGTGACAAGGATTGTCTCACCATCAAAATAAACTATGTTTATTTTAGTGTTTGTAGTATTGATATTTGCCTTCACTCGATGTGAAGTTTATAATATTAGTCCCATGGGTTTAATATTATTCCCTTAGCTTCATAATCCCTTGGGTTTTAGTATTTATCCCTTGGGTTTATTATTCATTTGGGTTTATAATATCAATCCCTTGGGTTTATTATTCCCTTTGGTTGATAATATAAATCATGGTAAACCATTGTTAATCATAGCCAAACATCGTCAACCATGGTTCAATGTCGCATTGTGACAAGAATTGTCTCATTGTCAAAATAAACCATGTTTATTTTCGTATTTGTAGTATTTATATTTGGGTTTACCAATGCTGGTTTTATTATATTAGTCCCTTGGTTGAATGTTGCATTTTGACAAAGATTGACTCACCATGAAAATAAACCATGTTTATTTTAGTGTTTATATTTGGGTTTAACAATGTTAGGTTTATAATATTAGTCCCATGGGTTTAATATTATTCCCTTGGATTCATAATCCCTTGGGGTTTTCATATTAATCCATTGTAAACCATTGTCAATCATAGCCAAACATGGTCAACCATGGTTGAATGTCGCATTGTGACAAGAATTGTCTCACCATAAAAATAAACCATCTTTATTTCAGTGTTTGTAGTATTTATATTTGGGTTTACCAATGTTGAGTTTATAATATTAGTCCCATGCTTGAATGTCACATTTTGACAAAGATTGTTTCACCATGAAAATAAAACATGATTATTTTAGTGTTTGTAACATTTATATTTGGGTTTACGAATATTGGGTTTATAATATTAGTCCCTTGGGCTTAATATTGTTTCCTTGGGTTCATATTCCCTTGGGGTTTTAGTATTACTCCCTTCACTTTATTATTCATTTGGGTTTATAATATCAAAATTTGGGTTTTTTTATTCCCTTAGGTTTATAATATAAATCGTAGCCAAACATGGTGAACCATGTTTGAATGTCGCATTGTGACAAGAATTGTCTCACCATCAAAATAAACTATGTTTATTTTAGTGTTTGTAGTATTGATATTTGCCTTTACTCGATGTGAAGTTTATAATATTAGTCCCATGGGTTTAATATTATTCCCTTGGCTTCATAATCCCTTGGGTTTATTATTCATTTAGGTTTATAATATCAATCCCTTGGGTTTATTATTCCCTTTGGTTGATAATATAAATCATGGTAAACCATTCTCAATCATAGCCAAACATAATCAACCATGGTTGAATGTCGCATTGTGACAAGAATTGTCTCATTGTCAAAATAAACCATGTTTATTTTAGTATTTGTAGTATTTATATTTGTGTTTTCCAATGTTGGTTTTATTATATTAGTCCCTTGGTTGAATGTTGCATTTTGACAAACACTGACTCACCATGAAAATAAACCATGTTTATTTTAGTGTTTGTAGTGTTTATATTTGGGTTTAACAATGTTGGGTTTATAATATTAGTCCCATGGGTTTAATATTATTCCCTTGGGTTCATAATTCCTTGGGGTTTTCGTATTAATCCATTGTAAACCATTGTCAATCATAGCCAAACATGGTCAACCATGGTTGAATGTCACGTTGTGACAAGAATTGTCTCACCATCAAAATAAACCATGTTTATTTTAGTGTTTGTAGTATTTATATTTGGGTTTACCAATGTTGGGTTTATAATATTAGTCCCATGTTTGAATGTCACATTTTGACAAAGATTGTCTCACCATGAAAATAAAACATGTTTATTTTAGTGTTTGTAATATTTATATTTGGGTTTACGAATATTGGGTTTATAATATTAGTCCCTTGGGCTTAATATTGTTCCCCTGGGCTTAATATTGTTCCCTTGGGGTTTTCGTATTACTCCCTTTGGTTTATTATTCATTTGGGTTTATAATATCAAAATTTGGGGTTTTTTATTCCCTTAGGTTTATAATATAAATCGTAGCCAAACATGGTGAACCATGTTTGAATGTCGTATTGTGACAAGGATTGTCTTACCATCAAAATAAACTCAAGGATTGTCTCACCATCAAAATAAACTATGTTTATTTTAGTGTTTGTAGTATTGATATTTACCTTTACTCGATGTGAAGTTTATAATATTAGTCCCATGGGTTTAATATTATTCCCTTGGCTTCATAATCCCTTGGGTTTTAGTATTTATCCCTTGGGTTTATTATTCATTTGGGTTTATAATATCAATCCCTTGGGTTTATTATTCCCTTTGGTTGATAATATAAATCATGGTAAACCATTGTCAATCATAGCCAAACATCGTCAACCATGGTTGAATGTTGCATTGTGACAAGAATTGTCTCACCGTCAAAATAAACCATGTTTATTTTAGTATTTGTAGTATTTATATTTGGGTTTACCAATGTTGGTTTTATAATATTAGTCCCTTGGTTGAATGTCGCATTTTGACAAAGATTGACTCACCATGAAAATAAGCCATGTTTATTTTAGTGTTTACAGTGTTTATATTTGGGTTTAGCAATGTTAGTGCCTTGGGTTTAACAATATTTATCTTCGGTTCATAATCCCTTGGGGTTTTAGTATTAATCCTTTGGGTTAATTATTAACTTGGGTTTATAATATCAATCATGGTCATATTTATGTTTCTCTTGTGTTTGTAATATTAATTCCTTGTGCTTCTTAATCCTTATGTTTTTAATATTTATTCGTTGGGTTCACTAATTCCTTAGGTTTATAATATTAAAGAGTTGGGTTTATTAGTTCCTTAGGTTTATAATATTAGTCCTTTTTGTTTAGTATTATTCTCGTTAGTTCATAATCCCTCTGGATTTTAGTATTAAACTCTTAGGTAATAATAAACAAAAGTGACTAATATTATAAACCCAATGTATACAAACCCTAAGATAACTATTAAAAATATTAAAGCATAATAATCATAAATATATAAATATATAAGAATATAGTTGCTATTATTTGTATAATTATTAATTATCATAAGTAATTGGTCTTTATTGTTATTGTTATAATAATATATTTTAATAATATTGATTATATTATAATAATAATAATTATATTTGTTATAATAATATTGATTATATTATTATAATAATAATAATTATATTTATTATAATAATATATTGTAATAATATTGATTATATTATTATTATAACAATAAGTATATTGGTGTATTATTATAATAATATAAAAATAATATAATATTATTATAATATTATAATAAGCTATTATTATTATTAATATATTTTATTATTATAATAATAATTGTTATGATTTTTTTTTATAATTTTATATTATTGTATTATTTTAATAATATAGTGATAATCTAATACTATTATGAACTATTCTTATTATTAATTAATATATATTAGGAGTTTATATTATATATATATATATATATATATATAAACAATCTGATTATTAACATTTATATAGTTATTAATAATCCTAAATACCAATAATAATTAACCCAACTTATACAAATTCTAGAATAAATATTAAAAATACTAAAGCTTAAAATAATAATAATAACAATATACTATTATTATTATGAGTTTATATTATTATAATAATATTAATATAATAATCATAAATATATAAATATATAAGAATATAGTTGCTATTATTTGTATAGTTATTAATTATTATAAATAATTGGTTTTTATTGTTATTATTATAATAATATTGATTATATTATTATAATAATAATTATATTGGTATATTATTATAATAATATAATAATAATATAATATTATTATAATATTATAATCAGATGATATTATTATTATTATTATTTTTATAATTTTATATTATTTTATTATTTTATTAATATAATGATAATCTAATATTATTATGAGCTATTTTTATTATTAATTAATATATATTAGGAGTTTATGTAATTATTATAATATTAATATAATATTTATATAACATATATAAATAATCTGATTGTTAATATTTATATAGTTATTAATAATCCTAAACACTGATAATAATTAACGCTATGTATACAAATCTAAGATAAATATTAAAAATACTAAAGCATAATAATAATAATAATAATACAGCCTATGGGGTTTTGGATTGACGGTGAATGGGTGTACTATTAAGGCACTCCTTGCAATAGGTCACCGGTTCAAATCCCCGTGGGTGTTTAAGTAGTATTATATAGAGAAAAATAATAATAATAATTAATACTACTAATATTATTATGAGTTTATATTATTATAATAATATTAATATAATAATCATAAATATATAATTATATAAGAATATAGTTCCTATTATTTGTATAGTTATTAATTTTCATAAATAATAAATAATTGGTCTTTATTGTTCTTATTATAATAATATTGATTATATTATTATTATAATAATAATTATATTTATATATTATTATAATAATATAATATTATAATCAAATATTATTATTATTATTATATTTATTCTTTTATAATTTTATATTATTATATTATTTTAATAATATAATGACAATCTAATATTATTATGAGCTATTCTTATTATTAATTAATATATATTAAGAGTTTATATTATTATTATAATATTAATATAATATTTATATAATAATATATAGAAATAATCCGGTTGTTAATATTTATATAGTTATTAATAATCTTAAATACTAATAATAATTAACCTTATGTATACAAACCCTAAGATAAATATTAAAAACGCTAAAGCCTAAGAATAATAATAATAGTAGTTTATTTTGTTATAATAATATTAATATAATAATAATAAATATATAATTATATAATAATATAGTTGCTATTATTTGTGTAGTTATTAATTATCATAAGTAATAAATAATTGGTCTTTATTGTTCTTATTATAATAATATTGATTATATTATTATTATAATAATTATTATATTTGTATATGTATATTATTATAATAATAATATAATATTATTATAATATTATAATCAATTATTATCCAATATAATTGTTATTAATTTTTTATAATTTTATATTATTAGATTATTTAAATAATATAATGATAATCTAATATTATTATGAGCTATTCCTATTATTAATTAATATATATTAGGAGTTTATATAATTATTATAACATTAATATAATATTTATACAATTATATATATATATATATATATATATATATATATATAATCTAGTTATTAATATTGATATAGTTATTAATAATCCTAAATCTGTTTGAAAATATTTATATAGTTATTAATAATCCTAAATACTAATAATAATTAACTCTATGTATACAAATCTTAAGATAAATATTAAAAATACTAAAGCCTAAAAATAATAATAATAATTAATAATACTAATGCTATTATGAGTTTATATTATTATAATAATATTAATATAATAATCATAAATATATAATTATATAAGAATATAGTTGCTATTATTTATATAGTTATTAATTATCATAAATAATAAATAATTGGTTTTTATTGTTCTTATTATAATAATATTGACTATATTACTATCATAATAATAATTATATTTGTATATTATTACAATAATATAATAATTGATGATGATGATAGTGGTTAACGTCCATTGAGACCAAATTGGTCTATCGGACCTATAATTTTCTTAGTTTTTAATTGTCTGGCTCCTCGTCTTTTTTGGCGAGATTGATGTTGTAGCTTTCTTTTTTTCTCTGTGGTCTTCCAACTTCCTGTATCTTGCATCTCCTTCATCTCTTCTAGTTCTTGAGACATTGGTGTCTTTATTGTGTTCGTCCTCTTGAAGATAGACGGAGAAGAAGTTTGGTCTAGGAGATTTGCTTAGCTATTAAATGAAGATATATTTTGTGCGGTATTCGATCCTCATAATTGTTGATGCTTGAGGGATTGTCAAGTTCACTTTTTTGTTGCTGGGCGGGGCTTTCTCCCTGCTTGTCTTGAGAGTTGTTTCTTTCTTGTGATTCAGAGTTTTCTCTAGAGTATTCTTATTTGATGACAGTGTAGTGCTCTTTTTGTGCTCCTTCCCACCATGTAGATCCGTGGTGGTTTTTTCTAGCAGAATTTTTCTGGGAGGATTTTGGGCAATTTTTGGCTAGATAGTCCGTCTCAAAGGAGGATCGACATCTGAAGATGACACTTTCATAATCGAGTTTCTAGTTCCACACATAGTCTTTACTTGTTAAGTTTATTTTAGCTGGGAATCTGGCACTGAAGTCCATTTCCACACAGATGCGTGCATACGTGGTTCTGGCATATTTCTCTGTTTCTGGGCACCTGCAGTAAAATTTCCCAATTGCATTTCCAATGGCTTTTAGCGATGAGAGACTGCAAAGATGCAAGGGTAGGGTTGGAAATCTCACCCAAACTGGTGCTAAAGTTATGACTGCTGTTGAGGGATCGAATGGTGGGTTTCATGGCTTTATGAATAGGCCTGAGTTTTCCCAAAACCAAGGGTCGCAATCTAGAATACATTGTCTACTTTCAGGATTTTCAAAATCTACTATAAAGAAACCCCTAGCACAGGGGTAGATATTAATTTCATCAGAAATGATAAGCTTCCATATCTCCGAGATCCAATTGTGGAGAGCTGTCAACCGTGGCAAAAAACCATTGAACCGGTAGATTAGGGCACTTTCGGAAAACTTCAAAGCCTCATCGAGTGAGGCCTGGACCACCTGGACAGTGGGAGCTGGGGCTTCACTAACGATATGGGCAGGAGCTTGCTCTCCAGAAGCAGACGTAACTGAGCCAATAGTTATTTTCGCGAATCTGGGAGCCATATTTGCCCGTAGAAAGCCGAGACCCACCCGTAGAGAAATAAGGCAGAAGATTAGATCTAGATCTAGCCGTAGAAGATTAGATCTAGAACGCAACGGGAAAAAATAAATCACCGACTTTTGCTTCATGAACCACTCGATCTGGAGATGCCCACTTAAAGGAAGACTTGCTAACAGACCTATTTTCGCAGATTTGAGATCGGTGATCATTATGGAGAATGCCGAATGCAGCCGTAGATGGAAGAACTAACGATTGAATTAGAGTGATAACTAAGAATCGTAGACCAAACTAAGAATTAGAGTGAAGAACTAACAATTGAATTAGAGTGAAGAACTAAGAACCCAGCCGCAGATGGAAAAACGCAACTTCTTACTATAAAAAATATAAAAAATAACGCGGATATGAGAATCGCAGCTGCAGACGGAAGAACACAGCCTATAAAAATATAAGAATATAAGAACCGTAGCCACAGCGTAACGACATGCTTTCATACACTTGTTTACTTTATGCCAAAGACAATCTTATGTCAATTATATAATATTATAATAATATAATATTATTATAATATTATAATCAAATATTATTAATAACTATATAAATATTAACAACCAGATTATTTCTATATATTATTATATAAATATTATAATAATAATATAAACTCCTAATAATATTATAATAATATTAATTATATTATTATTTTTATTATAATTATATTTGTATATTATTATAATAATATAATAATGATATAATATTATAATCAAATACTATTATTATTATATTTTATTATTATAATAATAATACAATATAATTGTTAATATTGTTTTTTAATAATTTTATATTATTAGATTATGTAAATTATATAGTAATAATATAATTTTCTTATGTATTCTTATTATTAATTAATATATATTAGGAGTTTATATAATTATTATAATATTAATATAATATTTATATAGTAATACATATAAATAATCTGGGTGTTAATATTTATATAGTTATTAATAATCCTAAATACTGATAATAATTATCCCTATGTATACAAACTTTAAGATAAATATCGGCCTGGAGTATGCCGTAAAACTGCTTCTGCTTGGCTAAGAGCTCGTCTTCCTCGGACGTAAGGAAACAGGTTAACGGCCCAAGACCCAGAGGCATCTGGCAGGAGTGAAAGCCTGCTCCCTTACGGACCACCAGCGGGTTATTACAGGTGGCGTGGTTTTCCTTGATAACGGTGATGAGTCAAACCGACATTCGCGGATAGCAGCCAGAGATGGCTATCCTCACTGTTGGTTTGACACCTGAGTTTGATAGGTTTTGCCACCTTTAGAAAAAAAAAAAAAAAAACTTTAAGATAAATATTAAAAATACTAAAACCTAAGAATAATAATAATAATTTATATTATTCATTTTCATTTTCATTTTCATTTTTAAGGTTATAGCCAAGCCAAACACCAAATTGGTGTATGAGACCCCCTTGTTTGTGGGACAAGGGACCCACCTCCGCGCAGCGATTTCACTGCTAAGTCTACGAAGGCATACATACTCTACCCCCTCTGGTTTTGAACCTGTGACCTCTTAGAAGGAAACACATGCTCTTAACCATTAGGCCCACTCATAATCATAAATATATAATTATATAAGAATATAGTTGCTATTATTTGTATAGTTATTAATTATCATAAATAATAAATAATTGGTCTTTATTATTCTTATTATAATAATATTGATTATATTATTATTATAATAATAATTATATTTGTATATTATTATAATTATTATTATAATAATAATACAATATAATTATTATTATTATTTTTTATGATTTTATATTATTAGATTATTTAAATAATATAATGATAATCTAATATTATTATGTACTATTCTTATTATTAATTAATATATATTAGGAGTTCATATAATTATTATAATATGTATATAATGTTTATACAATAATATAAATAAATAATCTGGTGGTTAATATTTATATAGTTATTAATAATTCCATATAATTATTTATAATCTTAAATACTCATAATAATTATTAATGTGGTTGATATAAGCTTATCGGCCTATATCAACTACAATTGGAAAATGTGGTTGTATATATACTTGATATACGCCTATCGGAGTATATCAATCATATTGGTAAATATGGTTGTGCTAATTAAAACATATATACTCTATTCCTCTAATTTTAAATCTATAACTTTTAAAAAGAAACACATACCTTTGACCATTAAACCAAATCAAATTATAAAAACACATTTCCACATTCAAATCAAACAACATCCAATCTACTCTTTCTTCCAAAGTTCACTCCTTCTACGAGCTAAACCAACCAAATGGGCCGACTATCAGCGATTTGATTGAATTGTTACCATGACTCAGTAGACTCCACCTCTATTAGTGTTACTCGACCAAAATCGAAACCGACTTTTCTCTCCCTGGAATTCATGTCTCGCAGCGGAGTTGTGCTTTTTCCCATCTTGTAAATAGATAGCGAGTTGATTATGCTCAAATAGTTTTCGGTTCCCAGATGAGAGGCACGATAAGCCTTACTATTGTAGATTTTAGTCACATTTCAAAATGGCTCGAGGATTAATACATATTGCGAGAAACCCATTTACAGGGTTATGCAGCGTGAGGAATCAACAAACATATCTTCCAACTTTCGATTGAGAGAAATATTCCTCAAAAGAATCGTGGATATTCCGACATTCGACTTGCAGGGAAAGTGACAAATTCTCGGTCTTAATCTTTTCATAAGTTTGTAAAATTCTCATTTAAGCTCTTTGATTCGATTTTTTTTTCCTCCTCCAGGTTCAACTTCTCTTGACATCGCTCTTCTCTTCCAGGTTTTTACCATCATCCTTAACAGCATCGCAACCTCCTCGAACATTTACAAACCTCAACTTGCATCCTTCAAGAAATTTGACTTGCAGCTTCTCGAATTAATTATCCTTTCCACTTTTCTCATCTGGAGGTTCGATTGATTCACCTCCATTCGCTGCTAGTGGGCAACGACGCTAACTGTTGTGAGCCATAATTTACAACGAGAGAACAAACTACATTATAACAAGAAGAACACACATACAAGAATACACCGTACACAGAAGTATGGGAAAGGAATTCCAATTCAGGTTTGTATTAGCATTAGTACACAGAAGTATGGGAAAGGAATTCCAATTCAGGTTTGTATTAGCATTAGTGTATATTTTATACATGAGATATTTAGTTGGAGCAGATATTATAGGAAAGGAATTTCAATCCAAGTTTGTATTATTTTATACCTGAAATATATTTTATATATGAGATATGTGGTTGGAGTAGTTATACTTGTTCTCTATAATTTATTTATTTTAATTTCACATTTATTGAAGATTACTAAGATTTACATTATACATAATGTATGATAACAATATGGGTCTAAAGACCCTTACAACATGACTTGTAAATGGGGCCAATGTTGAATTTTTTTGGTTTGTGATGGCATGCACTGAAATTTGACATGATATGGTAGATGCATGCATTGACGGTATGGGAGGGTTACTCACAAAAAGAATTTAACAATAAAATGACAATACTATAACATAAAGGCGAAGGAGATGAAACTATTTATCACTATTTTTCAATTGTGGGCCTACCCCAACTACAAACTAATCCACCACTTAAAATTTTCTAATAATTAGTGATAGAAATTGTGCTCTAATTAATTTACCCCACACATAATGACCTACAAGTGGGGCCACATTGATTATTTTTCAAATTTTGCTTGTACCCATTGAAATTTGACATAACTATAGTTGATGCAAGCATTGATGATATGAGAGAGTTTCCAAACTCAAATACAACTCAAAAAAACACAAAACCTAATATGTTGCCACATAAAGAACAAAACATCCTTCTCACCAAAAGTTTATATAGTTCTTCGATTTTTCATGCCAAGGGTGCACAGTTCATTTTCCTTCGAGTTTCGAACTCAACTTCGATGAGACTCAAATAGTGAAAAAATTTTAGTTGCAAAACCCACTCAGCCTAAGGTCCTTGCTCCATGTTCAATCCCTTGTAATCGTGAGACGAACCCACCTAGCCTTAGGTCCTTTCTCTGTGTTCGATCCCTTGCAATCATGAGTCGAAGAGGTCCTTGCTCCATGTTTGATCCCCTGCAAACATGAGACGAAGAGACTGCATTGCACCCATCTGTTCGAGCATTACATTAGAGGAGACAACAAAAGGCCAAGGGAAAATTAGGAATTCCAATTATACCCTAGAATTTATGTCAGTATTTTGATACTAATTTTGTTTAATTGAAATTTGATTGTGATTACAGTCTCTAGTAAAAGAACCCTTTATGCCTTTACCATACATACTTTATGCCTTTACCCTTTGATTGTGGTTACATTCTTTGGTAAAAGAACCCTTTATACCTTTGTACAGTGATGTGTGGTTTAACGGTAAGTCTACTTGGGCGAAGCCTGGAAGATCGAAGTTCAAATCTCATTGAGTACATTGGCCCGCTGTGGTGGATGCTAGAGAAGCAGATTCCCCATCCTTGCCTTGGCGGCACGAGAGTCTAAAACCATAGGATCTTAGTATATCTGACTTGCACATAGTTGGATGTACTCTTGGTATTATAGTCTTGCTTTGCTAAAACCATAGGATCTTAGTATATCTAACTTGCACATAGTTGGATGTACTCTCGCAGCTACGAGGATTGATCCTAGGTCTCCCATAGATTAAGACTGGCAGTTACCAATTCACCATGTGTCAAAAAAAAAACCCTTTATACCTTTACCATTCATTTGTAGCTCTGGGTCCAGGTACTAACTCCTTGCACTAGAATAGTCCAAATCCTAGACATATCTAAACCACCCTATTTTGGGACAATGCAAGCGTGTTGTATTTCATTGTGCCTCAACGATACGACTAACATTCCTAGGTTTAATACTAACATGTCTAAAATTATAGGCACCTGTTGGACAGGCTGCGAGACAATGCCAATAGATGCAAAAGGAAATTCTGGGGGTCTAGCTATTTGGTGGAACTTTAAGGAAATTTTGTTTACGCACTGCTGAGAAACTAAACACACCCTTACAAGGTGCTTAAGACACATAGGTACATTAGATACTGCCTATCTAATCGCAGTTTATGTATTGACAAACACCAAAGACAAAATTGTTTTTTGTTTACAGTAACTCCAGGATATTAAACACCTTATAGGAAATACCCTATGGGTGTTAGGAGGTGATTTTAATATCATCCGTGCACTCTAGGATAAAAGAAGGAGGCATACGAAGATTGGAACAAATATCATAATTTTTTAATGATTCCATTGATAATTTACACCTTGTTGATATGGAAACAAATAATGGCATTTACATACGGAACAATTGTTGAGGAGGGAAGAACCAAATCACTTGTCAGCTGGACAGATTTTTAATTGTTCAAGAGATCCTCCAAAGAGACATATAAATTGAAGCTTCAATTTTACCATGCAAGGGGTCTAATCACTGGCCCATCAGATTGGAACTTGACTTGAAATAAGCTCCTTTAAATTTCCCATTTCACTTTGAGAGCTTTTGGTTCTGTTATGACTCTTTTCAGGATCTTCTGAAGGAATGGTGGCTTGAACTGGACATCTGTGGCGTAAACAAAATGCATACATTCCAACTCAAGTTAAAAGGCATGAAACAAAGAATCAAATACTGGTACAAGTCTATCTTTGGAGATATCTTTGAGGAAAAAAAAAGAACTTGAAGCTAAAATGAGTGATGTCCAACAACAAATCATCTTGGAGGGAAGATCAAAAGCGTTAACAACTTCTAAAGCAAACATCCTCCAAAAACTAGAGGAATGAAGACAACAAAAGGAGGTCTTGTGGAAGAAAAAGTCCAGGATCCAATGGTTCGGCCATCCTTAAGTCGATTGCAAATTCCCCAGGAATTCGATGGACATGGGCGGTCAATTTTTTGACCACGCCCATGTTCGTCAGATTCCCAAATATTCTGGGAATCTGCAATCAACTTAAGCGCACTGCAATGGCTCAAGAAGTGAGACAGGAATTCAAAAATTTTCCATAATGCGATGATCCAACAACCACATCATAATAGAATATTCTCGATCCAGGGACAGGACGGGGAAGGAAGATCCAACACTCAAAAATAGAAGGTGGTTTGGGTCTGCACGATCTCATCATCATTAGCACAACGCACACCATGAAACTTTTGTGGAAATGGGTACAGGGGCTCCCAAAGCTGTAAGGAAATATGGTCAGGCAAATATTTACCCCTGGACACTCAAGCTGCCCGATTGTGCTTCAATGGGGAGATTAAAGGTTTAGGAATATGGAACTGGACCTTTTAGGAAAGAGGACGAAGCAAAAGGCATTATGGGAAACAGGCAATGACATGACTACTACATTCTATCGTCCTATTATGCAAATAAATGATCAACTACAACTTATTAAGGATCTAGGTATTTGTCACGTAGCAGATTTATGGAAAGTGAAAAATAGAGATCAAATCTGGCAATAGTGGAAAACTCAAGCAGATTGGAATATCTTGCGGGAATAAAAAATGGGCTCTCAACTTTGGTATGAATACAATAAGATGTTACAAAACCGTCTAATTCATATATCACAAAAACAAGACATTTTGCGATGGGAAAATGAACCATCAGAAGCCTTTTCAATTAAAGAAAGTTACTTCTGGCAAAGGATTATTAAATCCAAGAGTAGTCACATCTATGGAATAGTGGCAACTGGCCCAAAATTACGACCTTCCTTTGGCTTATTGCTTGGTGTTGCATATTATCATGGGAGCGCTTTAGATCTAAGGGGTTTAAAGGACCGTTGATATGTAAGCAACGTGTTATATGCTTACAGGAGGAAGAGACAATGTCCCACTTATTCCTCAAGTTTCGTTTTGCTGATAGATTTTGGTGCCTCATTCAACAAATATTTAGATGTTCTATGCCATCCATTTTGACATTAAAATCCTGGTTGGAAGATTGTTTTGAATGAAAAATTAAACACCCTTGGATTGCCAAAGCCTTGTACTTAGCCAAGGAACTTACGGTGGTTTGAGGGAAAACAAAGATCCTTCCGAGTACTTCAAGGAATTATTCTAAGAAACATTCAGGATATTGTAATAGTGAATCCTCCACCCATATATGAAGATAGGACCAACGAAATTGACACTCTTATTCTAAAAGATTTGGGTATCCAGTTGTTAAAAGGGAGTGACAATCTCTCTAGTAATAACTATAGTAAAGCTTCCCGTCCCAATTTATTTATATCTCCCATGCAGGACTTCATCGATCTTAGTTTTGATGGAGCCTCTAAAGGCAATCCAGGACAGACAGGCATTAGGGATATTTTAGGTCTGCTAATTCTAAGCCGCTACACATTTTTTCTCAATTCTATGTGACAACAACGAACAACATGGCAGAGTTCAAGGTGCTTGAATGTGGGCTCCAAATAGAAGTTATGAAGGGATACAAATTAATTCATATATATGGTGATTCTCAACTCATCATAATGACTATTACGAAATTACTCCGTGGTCACTTCCCAGACAGAGTTATACACAGTTGGCATCTAAAGGCAATGGTGGAAAATATAAGTGTAGTCTAACAAGGCGGAGGAGTTTCCCGGAAAGTTATGGAAATTGTGGTTATATTTAGAGAAAATCCGGCAAGGATTTTTGTAAATCCAAGTTATTGTTGTTAAACTTCAAAATTTTAGGTGTCTTAGACATTTTTGATGGTGTTGAATCCATTTCCATCATCAAAAACACGATTCAAACACCGCCTCTACAAGATTTTTTGAAATTTTTTTGCCCGGATTCCAGCCACTTTTGGTCGTCCGGGAAATTCCTCCGCCTCATTAGATGACTCTGAAAATATATAGGAATTGTTATCAAAATTTGACTATGTTATTCGTTACACACACGAAGGGAGCATAATAAGGTGGCATACTGCCTTGTCAACTGGGGTTGCTGACATGAAAATATACCATTAATGTCCCATGGGAGGAAATAAAACAAAAGGACAACTTTCTTGAGATCAACCAACATATCTATCAAGAGAAGACAATCACCATTAATTCTCTCCTTAATGGGGGTGATTGTCGATGAGAATATTCTGACAACGGAGCAATCACCACTCCGAAAGGCACACTATACAATACTCCCATTTAATCTTCATTTTTACACTTAGCATGTGTTTCCTCCCTACAACATGCCTTTTAACAGTTCTTGTTAAGTGGTATGGGCCCTCCCTATTAATCTGCATGGAAATCGTGTGGCGGAAGTGTGTCGTTGGTACAAAATTTCTCTTGGTTTGATACAAACTATTAAATGAGTGGTAGTCTAACTAGTTGGAGGAATTTCCTAGAAAGTTATGGAAATTCAGGTTATATTTAGAGAAAATTTGGTAAGGATTTTGGTAAATCTAAGTTATAGTTTTTAAATTTCAAAATTTTAGGTGTCCTAGACGTTTTTGATGGTGCTGAATCCATTTCTAGCATCAAAAACACGATTCAAACACTATCTCTACAATATTTTTTGAATTTTTTTACCCAGATTCTGGCCACTTTTGGCCGTCCGGGCAATTCCTCCGCCTCGTTAGATGACTCCATTAAATGATCATCCTTCGAGATTTGCCTCTACATGCACTCTAGGATTGTCACGCTTCCCATTCCTTTTGTCCCTATGAATATGGAGTTCTCCTCTCATTGCAGATTGGCCATCACTCAAGATTTCCATGACAGATGAATTTGTTGCATTAACGTTTGCATCATGTGATCTTGTATTGACCTTGGGAGTCTTGGATCATCTTGGGACACATGACCCTTGCCATGCCGCTTCCATAATTGTGTCCTCACTACCCTTACCAGGCTTCCCATGCAGAAGAAGTGTTATAAAGTTCCTACAATGTTCACAGGGTGGCGGAATATAAGAGGCTTGTATGTAAATGAAAATAGCGCTCTTAGCTTTGTGGAATTGTGGTTAGCTCTGGCATGGTGGTTTCACCACTTGGTAGTGGTGTTGTCTCAAGGTTTTTTCCACTAGTTCTCTTTTTCCTCTCCACACAATTTATGTGTACCTTGTTATTGTCCTCCCTATCTGTTCTTAGGGTTTCTGGGTCGGAGTAATCATTTATTTTCTTTGTACTAGTCTTGCACAATATGGGGTTCAACCCATATTTTGAGTTGATCGTCGTTCTTTCCCTGACTTCCTCGCAAATCACTCACCCAACTGATGTCTCATTCAATTGTCTGGTGCTCGTCTGTGCGGTTTGGTATTTAGGGACCTTTTCAATTTGGTTTTAAAATTGTTCTTAAGTGCTCCAAGGTGATTAAAATTCATTTTGTTCTTCAAGTCTCATATCATTTAGTATTAAGGAATGATTTAAGGTGATTCAGTTATACATTCATTTTCATTTGCATCATAGGTTCTCTCAGTTAAATGCTTGTTTGCGGTGTTGGGTCTCCCAAGCGGCTACTATAACCCACCAAACCTTTATCATATCTCTCTCCTCCACAGTCCACTATCGTGTCAGTACTTGCATCAAATTTTCATTCCTCCAACTATATTACTAGCAACCCTTTCCTTTTATCAGTCGCAGTAGTAGTCTTTGTTGATTGTAGGGAATTCATGGTGCAGAGGCAGTGACAACTCACACATCAAGGAGGAGTTGCAAGGCCCTCCTCATCTAGCCATAGACAACTCTTCATATGGGAGTCCGTAGCTAACTTTTTTGAGGTTGCTCCCTTGGAGATTAGGAAGGAAATTATGAAGATGGAAGCCAAGGAATTTAGTGACCGAAAATGTTTTTCCGACTCTGAGATAAGTGGAGGCTATCTCAAATGGGTACTGGATCCTGGAAAATTTAGGAAGAGACACCTTCACTTTCTGCATTCCATCACCCTTCATCGCCAATTGGAGACTCTACTAAGCATGGTCATTAGGGATAAAAAAATTGGAAACTACAAAATATCTGCAGGACAAGAAGAAATCAAATGCATCATGAGGGACATTCGCTACAACTTGGATGACATAGTGGTAAGGTTGACACAGGTGGAAAGATATATTGTTTCAGAATTTGATACTGAATCCAAAGGACATGAGGAAGAGGATGCAGTTCTTAATGCAGTTCCTCTCATTTCCATCATTGCTAACTCAGCCTTACTAGAAAATAATTCCTATGAAGTTGGCTCTCCAAGATTGACAACTATCATCCTTGATTAGTCTACTTATATTTTTGTTTTAGTATCTATATGTTGTGGTAACTATGTTGTTAATGTTGTTATACTTTGAGGTAATTATATCAGCTTCTAGTAATAGTAATTTTTTTGTATAGGGTGGTTGATAGGAAGATGAAATAGTTTTAGTGACTTCTTATTTTCTGGGTCTATATATGTCTAGAATGGCCCTTTTTTTTTGGATTCTAGAATCGAGATTTTTTGTCACAATGGGACTCACAACGTCTTGATTTCTTTTAGAAGTAAAATCTTATGTAACTCCCTTGGTTTTTTATAATAATAAAAAGTAACATTTACAAAAAAAGAAGATATGTGTAGATTATGTCAACAATTTGATGAAATATATTTAGTTCTTCACCAGATGTGTGTGGATGATAAACTATAAATAATTAGGGCCAAGGGATATGATAGGCTCTTTATTTGACAATCTCACTTAGGACAAAGGATGTGATGGTTTATTCCTAGGCCGAAAATCTAATTATGGAGGATTAAATGGGAAATGTAAAGCATTTGTTTATATGAAAAATGTGTTCTACACTATATAATTATTTATTCGATTGAATATTACAAAAAAACAAATCATTAAGTTTGTACATCTCAACAGAAAACAATGATTGATTGTTCATATGAAAAAGAAATGAAAAATTAATCTTGCAATTATAATTTTGAATGAAACCATGATAGGGTTGTTAGGGAAAGGATTCCAATTCATCGTGGCTCCAAAAAAGATTCACTTTGAATACATCATAAGCAATGTTGAAGACATTATTAAAAACCTACTAGAAAATACAAAATATATACACCAAGAATGTGTTATTATTCTCAAGAATTCACTTCTAAAAATAAGTATATCTAAGGAAGAGGTTGTTTCTCTTAAGCCACTAAGGGATAAAAGAAATATTACAATAATGGAGACAAAGATAATGGGGCAACGAATCTTAATTCCCAATCACAACAAGAAAATGAGGGGACATCTAGCATGTGGTAGCTATAAAAAGGTGTTAAGAGATCCCAAGCTCAAAATTATAAAAAATGTCTCTTTCACAATAAAGAATTTGTTTATGGATAACAACTTAAAAAATAGGTTTATCCCCAGTAATGCAATAATTCCATGTATTTATAGTTTCCTTAAAATACATAAGAGTGGCACTCCATTAAGACCTATTATAGTAACAATACCCTATCCCCTCTAAGGTTATGGCTATTAGTTTTTCATCTTTGCAATCAGTTTTGATACCACACTTCAACAACCACACCCTACACCTAACCACTTAGGAAACCTTAAGGAAGTTTGGATTATAAAATTTTCACATTTCTTACTCAACTCAAACCTAATTTTCGACATTGTCATCACCTTTTTCTTGTCAAGAACTTTCTAGTAATATAAATTTTATTAAAAGCCAATTTTGAGTCACCATATTGTCATTTGAAGTCTTCTTTCTCAATGTTATGTTAACAATCCCATATAACTAACATGTGGCAGGTGATGCGGCACCCTAGGCCCATGTGTCACCATGGGGGTGGTTCCAAGTCAACACCAAAACCACATGGCACTACTATGTCATCCACTAGCTCAAGTAATTTTATGCTATAAAATTTGGGCAAATAATTTTTAGAAAAAAATGGAAATTGGCGAACTTTTTTTTTTAATCATGGAAAATTAGCCCACCTGTGAATATTAGCCCCTAAAATTTTCCTTTGTGCTATGGGTTCTTGCAGGTCGGATCTCGGTAAAACTCGCGAAACTCGCCCAAAAAATAGCATATTATTTTATTATTTCATATTTTAAAAGGTATACTCAGGTATATAGTTATAGAACACGTGTATGTACACGTTTTTGTATGGACAGAGTCACATATGGAATTTAAAATATTGTTTTTTAATATAAGATCAAGTTTGCATGGGAAAAGTCTGCCCAAGGCCATAAAAGAGCATCAAGTCTACAAGAGTGATAAATGATGCTATAACACTCAGTATATAGAGACAACAATCTTCAACATAATAATCCTCTTGAGAACTAACAACCAATCTCATAACCAAAGATATATGATGGTTTAAAACATGCACCACATTCCAAGTTCCAATACAATTAAATTCATATATTTATTTCCTAATTTACCAACATTATTCAAGGAGCAAATGAACAATAATCATATGAATAGAGGAAACAATTACCTAAAATTCCAAGCTAGAAACTGATTCGGGAAGGAGCCTTTTCCACCCAAACATAGGCTCAATTGTACCATTTCTCTCTACAACTTGCCACCCCATAGCCATACCATGATACCACAAGGGGGAACTTGACAACATTCAGAAATTTGGGATGGGTGAAGGAAAATCTCCTTCACTATTACAATAACATTAGAAAACTCCTTTATTTGTTGAAATTAAGATCTCCACAAATTTTAGATTCCTCTTAGTTGGATTGCATAACAATACGGAAATCCATTCAATGCTCTTTAATCCATCAATGCTTTTATTTCCCATTACTCATCATGCTTTCCCATAATGCATCCATTTGCAACCCCCACCGCTCAACTAAGTTCTAAATCTCCCTAGTGAATATTTGTCAAGAAAAATCCATTTTTGGGGGACCCAAAACACACCATCATTGTTAATCCAATTTGAAATTTTCACTTTTCTAGGTGTATTTGGGCACCCAAACTTAGTATAATCACTCAAAATGTCCCAACAAACTTTCCACTCAGGAATAACAACACTCAACTTGCAAAATTGTTGCTCCAAGAGCCTATGTGCCTATGCTTTCTCCTTGTATGGTTGAATCTCTTTGTGGATTTCTACTCCACATGTTTTTCTCTTGTTTTCCCGTACCATTCATGGTTCAACCCTCAAATTTTGAGATGAGCTTTTTCCCATGTTACCCATTGAATTCTGAAGGCACTTCACAACCATCACTTAGCCTCCATAAATGTGGCAGGAGGTTGCCTCAACTACCTAGTGCTTCATTCAATAAGCTATGAGCTACTGGGAAAATAAAAACTACAAATTCAAATTCAAATTTTAGCAAAGGTCTTTTGGGTGAGGTTTCCTAGTAATAATGAGAATGGATAATTTTTCGTAACCCATTCACTAGTTCCCACACATGGTATCATAGTCCTTATTGATGTTCTCATTCCTAATCAGTTTCTTAGTTAGCATTTTTTATTAATATATAAATATTACATATACATCATTTTTAATTGTTCAATTTGGCTTGTTGGAACGATGAAATTTAAACATCACTTAATTAATTACAATAATCCCAGGGTTCAAATGTGGTTGTTACGATTGTAAACATAATAATTTCTCCCACTTATGAGATGGAAAATTATTTGGAAAGAAAGCTCAAACCTATAATAAGAAGCTCTTCCTATTTTATTAAGGACTTGATGCATTTGGTAAATTTGATGAAGGAATGGAAGATTTATGAGAAATATCTGCTAGTCAATTTTGATGCAATCTCCCTCTTCATGAAATCTTTAATTGGTTAAGTTTCCAATATTATTAAAAGTGCCTCAAATATTGAAATTTCTAGCCTTGTTGAGACTTTCCTGAAGTCTACATTATTTATTTTTCTTAGTGAAATACATGAGAAATTAAATGGGGATGAAATGGGTTTTCCTCTTTTATTTTTTGTTACTAACCTCTTTATGGGGTAGTTTGAAAGAAATACATTGTAATCCTTCTCCCATAGGCCTAAGTTGTAGCTAAAATTTGTTAATGATGTTTATAGGGGAAAATATATTAGATATTTCATAAACTATCTCAACAACCAATATGAGAGCATCAAATTCACCATGGAAAATAAATAGAACATATCCCTTCCATTCTTATATGTACCTACCACAAAGAAACAAGATAGATCCTTAATGCACTAGGTAAACGAATCCATATCGTTGTATACCTATGTGCTGAGTCACATCACCATCCTTCGCAATATCATCAATACCTTGGCCACCCAACCTATAAGAGTTTCAATTAGGGACCATCTAGACCAAGAGATTAATTATATTATAAAGGTCCTTATAATTAATGACTATAAAGAAAAGAAATTTATAAACGCTCAATAAATATCGAAGAGGTAGGGGATGAAAAAGAAATAATTCGAAAAATAATATCCCATACATCAAGTGCATTGCTAACAAAATTGCCAAGATCCTAGGAAGAAGTGAAATTTTATATTTCTCTCCCACAAACTCCGTATGAATTATGTTAGACTCTGTTGAGAATCCCATTCAACCAAAGCTTCATAAATTGGTATATGTGATACATTGCTCCTATACAAAGTGCACAATTGAGATATACAATGCTTAATCAAAATCGGGATAAAAGATCACAACATAGATATACACCATGGAAGGATCAAGAAATATACCATTGTTTAAAACTATTACACGTATAATGTAACATATTTTTGGAGGATTCAAGAGTGTCAGTACAAAACCTCATTACTACAAAATAAATATAGTGGAGGCATTGGAGATCAAAAGATTTAAAAATAATATCAATCATGATGATTTTTTAAAATTGAATGAAGTAAGGAAAGCTGTTGTGCATCATATTAAAAACAAATCAACCTCCTCATAACTTCTCAATACATGCCTCAAGTCTACCTTAAACATTGAGTTCTTCACTCCTTATTAATAACATTCAAATTGGGATGAGGATAAAGTATGAGCTATTTTAGTTCTCCTAAGGATGGACTTTCTTTAGAGTTTGAAAATTTGACATAAAGTCCTTCTTAATATGGATTTTGTATTTCATATCAATATTGATTTTATCTAGCTCTTTATATAAACTATTAAAATTGTAAACACCCCATATCAATTATATCTTTAAAAGAAGTAACCTTGCTTCCATCTAACATTTTCATTTCCCTGACAATATTGGAAATTTTCATGTGATTAGCATAATTATGGAACTAATTAGAGTTTTCATCCTTGTTAGCCATTCAAAATTCCCTACTCTTTAATTTATCTAACAAGTTCCTTTTTGTGTTTTCCAAAATTCTCCATTTAAGTTGGTCATTATCATCAAAACTTGAATCATGTTCTTGAGAATATATCTCTACTATTTAGTTCTCAAATAAAGTAAGAGCATGTTTGTCTCTACTCCTCTTGTCATAAACCCAATTTGATACAATAAATTAAATATTTTTGAGCTTCAGTCCTCGCCAAAGACTTGTTGACTTTATTGAAGGGGATAAAATCTCACCCATTTAGAATTAAGATTTGAAAACCTTTCGTCCTTTAATCACTAAATGTTAAATTTAAAATGGCTAGAAGTTTTCTATATTCCCTCTTCATTTGCAGGACGATTTTTCTCAAATTTTATTGTCTATCTATATTCATATTTATAACAATTTGAAAATTCTGACTAAAAATAGTGGCATTGCAGTAGTCAAAACACGAATGCATCCCTCTATATTTTGATTCATCTAAATTATTATTCTATATAGTTATTGTACTTTTTCCATCCATTTTATTTCTAAATCCAAATTCATTACTAATGGGTGGTTGAATGAAAAATATATGATGTTTTCTCTTTTATTTTTTCGAGTAGGGAGAGGATAGTGATGAATAAAAATAATTAGTGTCTTACATATAATTCATACATACATACATACATATATATCGAATTTTGATTACAAAACACACTGCAACAACCTTGAAATATGGGCTATTAACTAGGCACTAAAAGAGAATAGTTTTTGGTATCTACAACAAACTAGAAGAAACATTGAACAACTTTGAAATGTGGTATTATTAATGATTAAATTAAATGATAAAAAATTATGGCAATTCTAGTAGGGATTGACACTATTCAAGGATTTAGTTTGATATATTACATAAGTATGCATCAAAATACATTGATTATATTGGAATTTCTTCTTTGAATAGAGTTGAGTTTGGTCCATTGAATAAAATGTTAGAAACACTGAGAAGGGGATGAATCAATATTTATCTTAATGGTTATTTTATGCCAGTTAAGATTTTTATCACAAAATAGACTAGAACACAAGAGTTAAAACAAATTATTGATCAAAATAGTGAAAACTCCAATCTTATTGTACAACAAATCAGGCTCCAACCTATACAGTAATATCTTTGATTTTTTCAAGGTTCCAACCTTCAACAAATACAAGCTCCTACTTGGTCAAAACAAGGAATCCAATCCTCTCAAAAACTTCCAAGCTCCAACTTGGTAAAAAATTAGGACTCCAATCCTTTTAACTCCAAGCTCCAACTTGGCCAAATCAAAATTTTACAAGAAATATTTATGCCAAAATGGTTCCAAAATGTCTTCAACAAATGCTTCAAGATTTCCTTAAATAATGTTTCAACAAGGCTTCTCGAAAGGATGTCTTCAACCAATGCTTCAACAACTATTCATCTGATCTTCAAAAGTGATCCATCAAATCTTCAAGGACGTCTTCAACAACTGGTTAATAGTGACTCAAAAGGAGACCAAAGTTTTCTCTAAACCAAGTCCAAGCTTTGTCCAAGAGGGTCCAAGACTAGCTTCCAACAAGGCCTCAATTCTTCTTCTCCAAAAGACTAATTTTTTTGACAAGATAGGATGAAGGTATTGTTCTCAATTCTACTCCAAATGACCGAGGAAGAATAAGATTTTTGTTTAAAATAAATACTTCTTCACAACAAAAATAATACGAAAAATTTGTTCAACAAGAGATTGCTCCAAGACTGAAATTCTAAGATTTCCACAGGTGCCTTGTCACAAGTTTCCATAGTATGAATTCAATACTTTAAAGGACCGATTTTTATCCCAACCTCATGCTAAGTTAAGTTACAAGGTATAGACTGAATTTTCCCCATAGAGATGAAATTTTAGTGGTTTATTCTAGCCCTAGGTCGAGCCATAGAGGGTCGAATTTAAAGCATAGGTTGAACCACACAAGACTGAGGTATGGCCACAGACCCAAGCCACAAAGGGACCAAAAATTTTCATCTTATTATAGGTTCATATGCTTTCTAATCACAAGTTAGTATGCCTTTCTATCACAGGTTCAAAAATTCAGAGTGTTCTTCTTGCATTAAGACCAAAAGCCTAATCCAAAAAGCTCTTTGTATATTTGGTTTCTGTGAGAGACGAGGTCTATTCCAAAGTTATTCTACTGAACATACCAAAAGATTATTAAAAGGATGGTAGGATTCTATCACAAGATGATTAAATACCAACAAAAATCCACCAAAACCAAAAGATCCAAAAAACCAAAATCGAATTATTTCTTCTTGCTACCAAGTTCATGAACTATGAACTTTACTTCATATTGAAACCCTTGTCTTTCTTGTCTTGGCTAAGATGGATGTTTGAAATGAGGAACCACAACTTCTATTTATAATTTTTTAGCCATGATTTGAAAATACATGTCCATTGGAGAGGGACCGGCTTGAATTCATGTAGGTCGACATGAGGAAAAAAATAAATTTGGTCCTCTAACTTAAAATTTCAAAATCTCCTCATCAAATAAGAGTTAGAGGGGAAGTAAATACTCATTGGAAAGGGATTGAAGTCCTCCACAAGCCTATTCAACAATCTTCTTGAATTGTTGTCTCCTTTGAAATTAGTAAAAATAGTATTCTAATAATATCCCCCTTTGTTATTAATGGAAAAAATCTCCTCATATATTGCTCCTCCTATCATCGTCATCGTGCTACTCCCCCTATCATTGTGTTCCCCCCCTGTCATCATGTTGCTCCTCCTATCATATTCTCCCCATTTTACATCAATAGAAAAGGGATGCTCTAATGGGATGCAAGAGAGATGACCCCCATATTTTAATGAATATGTTCAAATGCTTCTCGAGGTAGGGGTTTTGTGAAGATATCTGCAATTTTTTCCTTAGTGTTCACATACTCTATTTTGATGTTCTGCTCTACAACCTGTTCTCAAACGAAGTGATACTTGATTAGGATATGTTTTGTCTTCGAATGCATGCTTGTATTATTTGAGAGGCTAATTGCATTGTTGTTGTCATAGTAGATGTTGATAGGTTTATTTTCTTCTATGTTGACATCCTTTAAGGCTTCCTTCATCCATAGCATTTATATGCAACAATTTGTTGTTGTTATATATTCAACTTTAGCTGTGGAGAGATATATGGATGATTGTTTCTTACTAAGCCAAGATACAATACAATCTCCAAAGAAGAATGAATTCCCATTGGTACTCTTTCGATCATTAATGCTTTCAAAATCAAGAGTGCCTTTCAGGTATTTGAGTATCATTTTTACAACTAGCATATCAGATTCCTTAGGGGTTGATTGGAATCTTTCCACCATTCCTACTTCCTGCATGTTATCAGGTCATGAAGTTGTCAAATATAAAATATCTCCAATCATTGATATGTAAAAATTAGCATCCACCATAGGAGATTCATCATATTCCTTATTTTGCAATATGTAATCATCAATGTGCTCACAATAACACATTCTTCCATCCCAAATCACGTAAGCATATCTCTTAGATATTTTTCTTACGATATGAAAATACCTGATTTGGTTTGAGTTACTTGAATTCCAAGAAAGACAACTCACCAATCATCAATGTTTCAAATTATTTTGACATGTTTTGGGAAAATTTATGACTCATTTCATAATTGTTGCTCCCAAAAATAAGATCATCCACATATACTAGTGTGATTAGTAGATTGTTTTTGTCTATCTTCATATAAATATCACTTCCTGCAACTCCTTTCTTGAAGCCTTATTTTTGAAGATAGTGATAAAGTCTAGTGTATCAAGCTCTCTGAGATTTCTTTAATCTGTAAAGGGCCTTCTTCAATTTGCAACCAAAATATTTTCCTTCTACTAAGTCAAACCCTTCTGGTTGTTCCATGTATATGTATTCCTTTAGGTAACCATTTATAAATGTTGATTTTACATCAATTTTATAGACTTTGAAGCCTTTAGAGAAAGAAAATGCCAAAATTTTTCTTATGGCTTCTAATCGGGAAACATGAGCGAAGGTTTCTTCAAAGTCAATTCCTTCAATTGGAGAGTACCCCTTGCACACCAACCTTGCCTTCTTTATGGGGTTTTGTCCTTCTTCATTCATCTCATTCTTAAACACCCACTTGGTTCCTATGACATTCTTGTCCTTTGGACAAGATCTTAGCTCCAATGTTCCATTCTTTTCAATTTGATGCATCTCTTCTTCCATTGCTTTTATTGAGTGAGGATCCTTACTTTCTTGAGTAATTTTTTTGGTTCTATTGTGGATGGTAAGGAAATATAATTTTATTTTAGTGTATTTTTAACCTTTATTCGAGTTTGTATTCCATAATTCATCGATAATTTTATCTTTTGGATGTTTTTTTGTACGAATTTTACCCTTGATGGAGTTTGAGATGGTTCCTTTTGATTTTCTAGCTCCTCTTCTTCTTTTGCAGCATCTTCTTTTGGATCTCCAAGGACAGGATTTTCTCCATTGATTTAAACTTCTTTCTCAAGAGAAGATTCATCAATATTTACATCAATAACTTCAACTATCTTTTGCACCTAATTGTTGTAGCATTTGTAGGCCTGACTTCTTGTAGAGTATCCAAGAAAGATTCCTTTATCAACCCGAGAATTGAACTTGCTTGGTGAGTGATCATTGTTATTCATAAAACAATTACTTGGAAATATTCTAAAATATTTCACTGAAGTAGGTCTTCATTTCCATAATTCATATGGAGTTTTGACACTATTCGCTTGGAGTTGTGCCCTGTTCATAGTATATATTGTTGCCCCAACTACTTCTCTCCAAAATTTAGGTTGTAAATGAACTTCCAGTAACATTGTTCTTGCAGTCTTGTGTGAATTTGTTCTTCCTTTCAACCGCTCTATTTTGTTGTGGAGTCCTAACAACATAAATTCCCTCCTGATTCCATGTTTTTCATATAATTCCCCTGAGGTAAATTCTCCACCTCTATCTATCCTTAAACATTTGATCTTTGACTCACTTTCATTTCAACTGCTGATTTGAAGGTTTTAAAACATTTTGGTGCTTATAACTTAAATACTATGAAAAATACCCACATCATTCTAGTATAATCATCAATAAATAATATAAATTACCTTTCTCCTTGTAGAGTTGGAGTTTTGGTTGGCCCACACAGATATGCATCAATGATTTCTAGAGGCTTTGATGAAGAGCATTCCTTTGTCTTGAAGTTGGTCCTTGTTTTCTTTCCATGTTGACATGGTGCACAAATAGCCTTTTTAGGTTTTGAAATTATGAGAAATCTCTTACTATTTTAGTTTTGATAATCTTCATCAAATTATAAAAGTTGATGTGTCCCAATCACTTGTGCCATAACTACATTTCATCTACTTGACTTGTGTAACATTTTTTTTCTTCAATTTCATTGAGAATGTATATACTCGTATTTTCATATATTCGTGAAAAGAAAATCTGAAGCCTGCGAGTGTGAATGAGAGCTGTACAAATGGCGAGATGTCATGGCACTCGTCCTTCGAGTGGGAGTCCTGATGTCCACACCCTCATTCTATGCTCATCCCGAAAACGAGGTGAGCTAAAATTCTTCAGAATTTATGGCAATGGGCGATCAGAGAAAATTAGAGGGAAACATGGTTTTCTTTTCTTTGTGATATGTAGGCCTAATTATGGATTCAACATCTTCACCATCAACCTCCCTGCAAATCTCTCTACACACTCACAGCCCAAATTTATGAACGATCACTTACTCACTAACGCCAAATCCATCAACTCACTGACACCAAATCCATCAATAACAATGGCTAGTTTGTTTCCCCCTCTGACGCCATGTTCCTCGTGCTTTGAGAAAATGTCGATGCTGACATAATTCACATGTCGAGGAGAAAGGGAATCTAGTTAAGCCACAAATCTGGTTCGTTTATGTCGTCAATTCCCATAGGCGCGCATGCTATCAATAAGTTAGGTTCATCTTTGTGGCACTGCAATTGCCAAGGTAGCTGTGAAGATCTCCAAACTAAGTCTTTCATCCATCCCTTCCACAAAGTTAATAACACAATCTTCGGCCATGATTCTTCTCCTACTCTTGTTTTTGTGGGTGGGCGTGTGCAATCTCCTCTAACACAGGCACTTGCCTCTAATTTCATCAATGGATCCCATCTAAAAGGTTGTTTCTATGTTGAAGCTCACACTTTAGGTGGATTTCCCTCTTCGTAGCAAGAAGGCTCTCTAATTTTCCCTTTTCAAGACCTTTGCCATTCCCTCCATATCCAAGTTGTTTAGCTTCAACTCGCCAGTTCTCCCCAACCGTCGTGAACAAGTGATACGACCACGGACATTCTATTACATAAAACATGAGAATTTTTAGCATCGAGAGAGACCTTGATTTTTCAGCTATGGCTTTCAGATGGTCTTTCTTCCTGAAAACCAAGCCATTTGCTGCAACACATAAGTCAAAATACCATTATTTTTTCTCCACTAAAACTCGATTGAATCGAGAACTATGATTATTTCAGCACAATGAAGAAATTTGAAAACAAACAAAGATTTTATATCGAATTGCAGAAAGCGATAGCCCTGTTCGGCCATGCAGGGTCTTTGTTATCTCCAGCATGCGTGTAAAAGAAGGAATAAGTTAGGATCCACGTATCTTCCTTAGGAACGGTCCACCTTAGGTGGAGTTCCCACATGCTTTTTGTTTTTTGGTGTGGTGTCGTATACAGTCTTCACAATCTCTCTATATATATTTTATTATGTTTTCAATTTAATAAATGTTTATTACTGTCTTCTCCCCCGAGGTTGCAAAGATGCTTGCACAAACCCTCAAAATCGTTCACGTTCGGCTACATTCCACGATATATACCAGAGATAATAGATGAAAATGACGGCTACGTAACCGAGATTCATAGTCAATGATGTTGGGAGGTTGTTCTTTATTACATTTGCATACAAACCATGTTCATTTCGGAGGTTTTCTTTATTGTAGTTGGTCGTTGGATTTTCATGGACTTGCACAAATGTCAAAATTCTAGTATGATATTGGTTATTTTTTTTAGTCTAGAGACAAGGTTTATTTTAGAGACAAGGTTTATTTTATAATCTAGTATGATGTGTAATGTTGTCAGTGTGTCATCAAAATTAAAATTTTATATGTAAAAAAATTGAATTCCTCTCTGCTCATGTTAAATTTACATTTAAAATAATCTATTGTTACTTTATATACAAAATATCAGAAACAAGAAATAGATTAGTGTTTTTTAATTTTGGGTTCTGTAAATTTAATTTGGACGAACGTTGGAGAAATACCCAAAAAGGTTTTGAACCTCACATTCCTATTGCCACTGAGCGTGCCGCATAATTCACCGGCAGGGAGGATTCCAGTTGGGGGTTTGCTTCAAAACTTTCCAATTATATCATCATTACTCTGAATAGCGGAGCAAAGGAGATTTTGGTTCGAGACAACACTCCAAACAGTTACTTTCCAGTCCCAATAAATATAAAATCTTGCATAACATTCAAAATAGCAAAGCAAAGGAGTTCAAAAGAAGAAGAAAAAAACGTAGCTGCAATTAGATATAAAATGTCGAATTTAAAAGACTAGTATAGATTCATTTTAAATATGGATCTAACATGAGCAGAGAGTGATCCAATTTCTTAACCTGCAATATTTTTTATGAGGCAATATTATTTAAATGTTTTGTATAGTTTATATATATATATTTGGCTGACATGAGAAAAATTCAATTTGAATGATAGACGAACATAATTACACATTACACTGAATTGTAAAATAAGCTTCTTGACTCAATAAAATGAAATAAATTTTAAAGATGTGCATAGAGTAGAGATGTGAAGTCATACCTAGTCAGTGAAACGCGTAGTTTTGAGTGCAACTTCTTTTTATCATAACCAAAAGAATAATACGTAAGAGATACCTCCCATTTACATCGTTGAGGTTCGAATCTTCCCCCCAAATTGCATAAACCCCATATAATTGTTTAAGGAATTTGGTATTTTGGGTGCATTCCAAATTGCATAAACCCCATATAATTGTTTAAGGAATTTGGTATTTTGGGTGCATTCCATTTCCAATACAAATTCATATTGTTTTGATGGCCATTCGTACAAGTCCTTTGAAAAATACATTGCCATCTTTTAAAGTTTCTCCATGGATTGGCAACATGGACAGACGTCTATTGACAATTTGGTATGTTTTTTGCTTTAAGTTTTCATGGTGTGCCAAATTGTTCTTGATATTGATAATTGTTATTGTACTCAAGAGTGATATCAAAAGGTATTGTGTCGGGTAATTAATGAATTTACGGATTAAATGAATCATTTTGTTTTTTTTTATTTATACTTTACGAAAAAGATATGGAAATATACAATTTCTATCATTTTTTTTGCAATATACATGTATTCATTTTCTTGAGTATTAATATATTTACATTAACATATTTACATTTATTTTCTTGAAAACACACAAAATAATCAAGCATCAAAATATCGAATACTTTAGACATCAAATACTTAAGCTTAGTTAGGTTTATAATCAACAAAATTTACATACTCAACTTATAGCCTACATCATTAAAACTTAAAGCAATTCAATCAAGATATCAATCTCAATATATGTAGGGCTTCAATATTATTTTTAGAGATAAATGATAGATTCTACCATGATTTATTACAAACCCTAGATTCCATCTTTGAGACACAGCCTTAGATATCAGTATTTAATAACAATCCTACCATGCATCTAAGATTTCAACAATGTTAGACTCTACTATGGTTTATTGCAAACCATAGATTTTATTATCAAAACTAAATCATATCGGAAAAAAATATCGTCATATCCTAGAATATCAATCTCTTCTAGGGCTTTGCTACAAACCTTAGAGATAAGAAATGATGCAGGAGCATGTGACTTAGAGGAAAGAAATCTTCAAACATATTCTAAAAATCCAAAAGAAAATCTACAGGCAAGGGAGTGGGGTCCTTTAGCCAGCAATTTTCATGCTTTCTAGTTCAAGATAGGAATAGAGTTAAGAATAAATCATGCTAAATATAATCTCTTATGGATAAGCTGTAATAAAGCTTTACGCTTTAAATCATTCTATATAAAAGCATGCTTTTGTGCAAGATAGAGCCGAGAAGGCTTATCTATTAATTATAAATAAGAAACAGCGGGACTCTCAGAAGACGGAGAGCTTGGAAGCATTATCAATTGAGAAAAATCTCTCTCTATCCATTGGAATTAATGACTCTCTGTTAACTGGTATTTTATGCATGTATCAATTTTGATTTTGTTGTTTTCCGCGTTTATTAATGGTGATTCAATTGTTGTTTCCCTATGAACACTTAAGCGTAGGCCTGTTGAGTAGTTTTCCTTCATATCGGCGATCGCAGGCTCCTTGAGTTGTTTTATAGAGTTTGCAGTCAAACTCTATTTTACATAGAGAAATCGTGGTATTTCCTTAGGCGGAACATAGTTTTGACCTGAAACTTTATAGGATTTGGTTCATACCCATATCGGGTCCGAACCGATATCGCAATATCACAAGTGGAGCGTGGAAGTGACCTTTGGAACCGCCGAGTGTCGAAGCCCTGATAGGTCAGACCCAAAACATTATAGAGAGGATTGGATAAATTTTCGGGTCCACAAGGATTGTTGCATCGCACAGTTGAAGTGGGAGGAGTCTATTGTGTGGTCTTTCGGAATCGTCGATAGCGATTGCTGATAGCCATGTATTATCGCATCGGAGGAAGAGAGTTAGAAGGGTCATTTTAAAGCGTCGATAGTGTTATGGGCGTAATATGCAATCCTTTGAATTTTAAGCGTTGATAGTGTTAATTCTTCGGAATTAATACAAGACTATTTATAAGTTGCGACAATGATATAAAGAGCCGATAGTGTGTTTTGTTCCTTTAGAACAAAATCCCCATGATTGTGTATTTTGCGTGGAAAGCATAGTTTCTTCAGTTTTAAAGAACTGCTCGTGTTTTAATGTAATTCCTTGGGAATTATAATCCCGGTAGAGAATAAGGGCTCTGTGTGAAAAATAACATCGATAACAAGTGTTGGGCGATCAGAGGGGAATCCATGAGGCTATTAGTTAGTTGTAAATGACTGATACACCTATTGAGACAAAGGGGAAATTTGGCCTGATATTGAAGAAATTGTAGACAGATTTGCGAGGCTGTCCATATTGCCTGCACCCAGGCCACCATTAGTGGTATCAGAGTAGCCAGCTGACATTGGATTGAATCTCAGAAGCAGGAGAAGGAAAGTTACTATGGCTTTCAGATTTGGAAGAGGACGAGGATGTGGTGGAAGAGGACGACCTGTTGCAAACGTTGAAGTAATGGAAGCTATGCAACAGATGCAAGCTAGATTGGATGCATTAACAACAGGCAGGAACATAGATGATGGAGATGTTAGTGAACCTGAGATTGAAGCCGCAGAGGAGGAAGATGTAGCAGTTACTCCTGAGACGAGGTTCTTTCAGTCAGTGTTGAGATACACAGCCAAGCAAAAGACCGAGGTATCAATATATGAAGGAGGACTGAATCCAAAAGAATTAATAGACTCGATTAATGGCATGGAGAAATTCTTCAATTATGAAGAAACAGAAGATGAGAAGAAAGTCAAGTTTATTGTCACCAAGATAAAAGGCCATGCAATGCTTTGGTGGAATGGTGTGCAGGCAGAAAGGAAGAGACTTAGCAAGCAACCAATCAAGAATTGGAGCAGGATGGTAGCAAAGCTAAGAGGTATGTTTCTGCCAAGTAATTATCAACAAACCTTGTTCAGACAGATGCAGAATCTTAGACAGAGGTCTATGACAGTAAAAGAATACACAAAGGAGTTATACAAGGTAAGTATAAGAGCTGGAGAAGCCCATGATATATATGGGAAGGTGGCTAGATATATGAATGGTCTCAAGATGGACATTTAAGATGAGATAAGCCTACTGTCTCCTAAAACAATAGAGGAATCTTATCAGATAGCACTGAAAGCTGAAGAAAAACTCATGAGGAAGCAGTCTGCCAGAGGGAGAGGTACTTTCCGAGGACGGGGAATTCAAGGTGGTAGAGGAAGATCTACAGTATCTAAAGATGGAGCTAGTAGCAGCTCAACCCAGCATGCACCCACAGGAGGTGATGCGAGAGGCAGAGGGAGTTTTTCTAGAGGAAGAGGAGGCAGAGGAAGAGGCAAAGAAATAAGATGTTACAGATGTAACAAGCTGGGACACAGAGCTTTTGAGTGCCCAGAGAATGTAGAAACAAATCAGAGGAATGCAATTTTTGCTCAAGCTGAGGGAGAAGCACCAATAACAACAGTGATAGAAGAAGAAAATATATCAGAGAGAGGAGAATCTTTGGTAGTTAATAAAGTTCTGCTCAAGCCAACAAAGGAGATAGCTGGACCATCACAAAGAAAGACTTTATTCAGGATAGTGTGTAAAGTCCAAGGGAAATGTTGTGAGATGATCATTGATAGTGGCAGCACAAATAATTTGGTCTCTACAGAAGTGGTGGAGAAATTGAAACTGAAAACAATAAAACATCCAACACCTTACAAGGTGTCATGGTTGCAAAAGGGACATCAACTATTAGTAAATGAACAACGTGAAGTCGAATTTCAAGTGGGCAAGTATAAAGATAAAATTGTTTGTGATATGATGCCAATGGATGTGTGTCACATATTGCTTAGAAGACTTTGGCAATATTATAGAGGAGCCATGCATGATGGAAAAAGAAACACCTACAAGTTTGGAAAGGATGGTGTCAATCATACGTTGCTGCCTCTGTAAGAAGAAGATGTACCAGGAAAGAAGAGTGATCCAAAAACTATGTTAGTTGGAGGAAAGGAATAATTGAAGCAGATTGAAGAAAATGAGGTAATTTTTCTGTAATTTGCAAGTCCAAGGTAATAATGACTTCTACTAAAGTTTCTGATTTACCCATTGAAATTCAAGAAATGTTGGAGAGATATTGTGATATTATTGTTGATGATTTGCCTAATGAATTACCACCCATTAGAAGAACCAACCATCATATATATTTTATTCCTAGAGCAATTCTACCTAAAAAAGCAGCTTACAGAATGATTCCCACAGAAAATGAAGAAGTTAGAAATCAAGTGCAAGAATTTATTGACAAAGGACTGATCAAAGAAAGCTTGAGTCCTTGCGTAGTACCAACAGTGCTGAGTCCAAAGAAAGATGGAGGCTAGAGAATGTGTACAGATTTAAGAGCCATCAATAAAATCACAATCAGGTACATATTTCCTTTGCCTAGAATTGAAGATTTAATGGATTGCTTAAATGGAGCAAAGTATTTTTCAAAACTAGATCTTAAAAGTGGGTATCATCAAATAAGAATAAGAGAAGGGGATGAGTGGAAAACCACTTTTAAGACATTTGAGGTACTGTATGAGTGGAGAGTCATGCCTTTTGGGTTGTCAAAACACCAAGTACATTTATGAGGCTCATGAATGAAGTTCTTAAAGAGTTCATTAGTAAGTTTGTAATAGTATATCTAGACGATATGTTAGTTTATAGCAGGTTTAAGGAGGAGCATGTGAGGCATTTAAATTATGTCTTACAAAGGCTGCAGTAAGAGAAATTATTGCTGAATTTGAAGAAGTGTTCATTCATGAAAGAAGAGCTAGTGTACTTGGGATTTGTTATTTCTGCTGAAGGGCTGAAGATGGATCCAAAGAAGATCAAGGCAATTATGGAGTGGCCTTCACCCAAGAGTGTTTTTGAGGTAAGGAGTTTTCACGGTCTTGCTAGTTTTTACAGAAAATTCATTAAGAATTTTCGTAACATTAATGCACCTATTATTAAGACCATAAAGAAGGATAAACAACCATTTAAATGTACTGCTGAAGCAAAGAAGAATTTTCAGCTGTTAAAGAAGAAAATCACTGGAAAGCTTATTTTGGTTCTGCCTGATTTTAACAAACCTTTTCAAGTAAAGTCTGATGCCAGTGGAGAAGCAATTGGAGGTGTTTTAAGCCAAGAAGATAGACCAATAGCTTACTTTAGTGAAAAGCTAAATGATTCCAAAAATAAGTATTCTTCTTATGATAAGGAATTCTATGTAGTTGTACAGTCGTTGAAGAAATGGACATATTATTTAATGTTTAAGGAATTCATCCTTTATTCAGATAACCATGCACTACAGTTTATAATGCAGTAGCCAAAGCTTAGCCAGAAACATGCTAAATGGTTAGAGTATCTTCAAGGTTTCCATTTTGTTTTGAAGCATATAAATCGGCAGCCAGACAAAGTTGCAGATGCCTTAAGTAGGAGAAATGTATTGCTTCAAGAGAGTCAAATCCAAGTGTTGGGTTTTGATTTTCTTAAGGAATTATATGAGACTGATTCAGATTTTAAAGAGGCATTTGAGGCTTGTAAAAATCTTATTTTGGTGGATAGAAGCAAATGGTTGGATTATTTTTTACAAGATGGACTGTTGTTTAAGAAAAATCAGCTGTGCATACCAAACTATTCTATGAGGGAGAATTTAATCAAAGAAAAACATAGTGGAGGACTTGTAGGACATTTTGGCATAGAGAAGACTTATGAATAGCTAAACAGATTTTATTTCTGGCTGAAAATGAAATCTGAAGTGGAGAAGTATGTGAGAACTTGCAAAATCTGTCAATATGCAAAGGGAAGGAGCCAAAACACAGGTTTGTATATCCCATTACCAATTCTAGATAGGCCTTGGGATATGGTAAGTATGGATTTTGTGTTGGGCTTACCAAAGACTCAAAGAGGTAATGATTCAATTTTTGTTGTAGTGGACAAATTTTCAAAAATGGCACACTTTATTCCATGTTATAAAACTAGTGATGCTTCTCACATTGCTCATTTGTTTTTTAAAGAGATTGTAAGACTACATGGGTTGCTCAAAAGTATTGTCTCAGATAGAGATTCCAAATTCGTTGGACATTTCTGGAGGACACTGTGGAAGAAGCTAGGAACTAAATTAAGTTTCAGTTTTGCCTATCATCCACAAATTGATGGACAGACTGAAGTGGTGAATAGGAGTTTAGGAAATCTTTTAAGGAGCCTTACTACAGAACACCCAAAGCAATGGGATCAAGTGTTAGCACAAGCTGAGTATGCATATAATGACTCACCTAACAGGATTACAACACAAAGTCCATTCCATATTGTTTATGGAATGCATCCAAGAGGAGTATCTAAGTTAAGAAACTTGGGGAAAGAAGAGATGAGAAGTGTAGAGGGTGCAAATTTTGCTTTAGAAATGCAAGCAATACATGAATAAGTGAAGCAACAGCTACAGAATAACAACATCAAGTATAAAACCAGAGAAGATATAAGGAGAAGAGAGGTGAACTTTGAAGTTTGGGATTTGGTTTTAGCACATCTCAGAAAGGAGAGGTTTCCAAAGAGGGAGTATAATAAATTAAATTTCAAGAAAATTGGACCATGCAAAGTATTGAGGAAATTCTCTGCAAATGCCTATGAAATTGAGTTACCCCTGGGTGTTGGGATATCATCAATTTTTAATGTTGCAGACTTGTATAATTATGAAAGTGGAACTATAGATGATACAACACAAGATCAAGAGATCCAAGAGATTGACTGGGTAAAATAGTTATCCACAACAAAGGAGTTGTAGCCAGAAAGAATTCTGGACAGAAGGTGTATAAGAAGAAAAGGGGACGGGAGTACTTCCAATATTTGGTAAAATGGAAGGGACAGCCGACTGCTGAAGCTACTTGGGTTATAGAAGACATGCTACAGAAACTAGGCAATTCTGTAGATGAACTCATGGACAGGAGCCCATGAAGAATTTTGTCCTCAGGAGTCTCATGCAGGAGCATGTGACTTAGAGGAAAGAAATCTTCAAACATATTCTAAAAATCCAAAAAAAAAATCTATAGGCAAGGGAGTGGGGTCCTTTAGCCAGCAATTTTCATGCTTTCTAGTTCAAGATAGGAATAGAGTTAAGAATAAATCATGCTAAATATAATCTCTTATGGATAAGCTGTAATAAAGATTTACGCTTTAAATCATTCTATAAAAAAGCATGTGTTTGTGCAAGATAGAGCCGAGAAGGCTTATCTATTAATTATAAATAAGAAGCAACAGGACTCTCAGAAGAGGGAGAGCCTGGAAGCATTATCAATTGGGAACAATCTCTCTCTGTCCATTGGAAGTAATGATTCTCTGTTAACTGGTATTTTATGCATGTATCAGTTTTGATTTTGTTGTTTTCTACGTTTATTAATGGTGATTCAATTGTTGTTTCCCTATGAACACTTAAGCGTAGGCCTGTTGAGTAGTTTTCCTTCATATCGGCGATCGCAGGCTCCTTGAGTCGTTTTATAGAGTTTGCAGTCAAACTCTATTTTGCACAAAGAAATCATGGTATTTCCTTAGGCAGAACACAGTTTCGGACCTGAAACTTTATCGTATTTGGTTCATACCCATATCGGGTTCGAACCGATATCGCAATATCGCAAGTGGAGCGTGGAAGAGACCTTTGGAACCACTGAGTGCCAAAGCCCCAATAGGCCAGACCCAAAACATTATAGAGAGGGTTGGATAAATTTTCGGGTCCGCAAGGATTGTCGCATCGCACAGTTGAAGTGGGAGGAGTCTATTGTGTGGTCTTTCAGAATCGCTGATAGCGATTTCCGATAGCCACGTATTATCGCATCGGAGGAAGAGAGTTAGAAGGGCCATTTTAAAGCATCGATAGTGTTATGGGTGTAATATGCGATCCTTTGAATTTTAAGCGCTGATAGTGTTAATTCTTCAGAATTAATACAAGACTATTTATAAGCTGTGACAGTGATATAAAGAGCCGATAGTGTGTTTTGTTCCTTTGGAACAAAATCCTCGCGATTGTGTATTTTGCGTGGAAAGTGCAGTTTCTTCAGTTTTAAAGAACTGATCGTGTTTTAATGTAATTCCTTTGGAATTACAGTCTTGGTAGAGAATAAGGGCTCTGTGTGAAAAATACCACCAATAACAAGTGTTGGGTGATTGGAGGAGAATCGATGAGGCTATCAGTTAGCTGTAAATGACTGATATGCCTATTGAGACAAAGGGGGAAATTTGGCCTGATATTGAAGAAATTGTAGACAGATTTGCGAGGTTGTCCATATCGCCTGCACCCAGGCCACCAAAAAACATGAGCATCAATAATGAGGCTATCATACTCACATATTCATGTACTGACATTTCGTATCAATGTCTACTAGGTAAACCCAAGATACAAGCATCAAAGTTAGAAATACAAAAAAAATTCTCTAGGCTAGGTTTTCGTTCACACAAACGAATATACACCTAGAGTTTCATTCCTAGGATCTTACTTTAGATAACATAAGGGTCTTAGTTATAAACCCTAATTTACCAAACCCTAAATATATAGAGTTCCAAAATGACGTAGATATTAACAACAAACCCTAAAGGGTTAGGGTTTCTATAATAGTTCCAAAACATCAAAAGAATAGGAATTCTAGATTTCATCAACAACCCTAAGTAGACTAAGGTTTCAATATTAGCATCAACATACCCTTAGGTTAGGGTTTTATAGTGAACCTTTTTAGGGTTCCACAAGAATGATAATATAATGAGGGTATATTCAATCTAATTATTAATCACCCTAACAAGAATCTTTGTGCTTCAAAACCATAGACATAACGATGTCAGTGATGTAAAGAAAATTTAAAATAGAATGAACATACCTTTTATGAAGAGAACTTTATAAGAAAGTTTATAGTCTAAGGCATACCTTTGAGTTGTTCTTTAACTACCCGTGTAGGACATCAAATCTTGACTGGCTTCAATATAACTTCTTTCATGATTCAAGTATATCCTTTGAAGTCTTCTCCATAACCCTTGAGAAATCAACAAGCATTCCTATCCAAGAAAAATATAAAGAGAAATGTTATTAGTATACAATACAAACAAGTCTTGATGTAAGGAGGAAACCAAACATAGAAAGATCAAACCAAGAATATAATACTTATCTTTTGGTAAAATGGTGGAGGCTCCCTCTTAACCCAATCCTTTTGAGGGATACTTAGTATTATAAGTGCTTGATTTAAGATTCTTCATTCTTGTTCTTCTTAGGTGGATCTTCATCAACAACATTCGCATGCTCCTTTCTCTTTTCTTATTTCTTAGATTCTCTATACAATGTATTTTGTAGTGAGCCATATCGTGATAGTTGTAATATTCAATATTGGATAAGTCAACTTTCTTCTTTGGTCCTTTGAACTTATTGAAGGCTCCCTTCTTCTTGTGATGAGAAAAATAGGCATTCGTGGTGTTTTCTTTTTCACCCTCCTCCTTGTTGTTTACTAATGATATTGTGGCTTCTTCTTGACTATATACATTCCATATTTGTTCAAATGTTGGATAATCCTTCCAATTGTTAAGTCCTGATGCAAAGGCACTCCAAGATTTTGGTAGTCCTAGAAGGGCAGTAATTACAAGTTCCTTTTCTGGGACAACTTCATTTATTGCTTGGAGTTCATCTCTGATTCTGGATATCCTTATAAAATATGATGAAACAGTATCATCATTTTTCATCTTAAAAGTTCTTAGTTCATTGTTGAAGCTTACTATTTGACTAATGTTCTTGATTGTGAATAGCTTGAAGAGAGACTCATACATTTCTTGAGCAGAATTTATATAGTTGAAGGCTCCTTCTAGTTTTTTTTATCCCTTCATTGAGTTTTTCATGGTTCATGTAGATAGTAGGTTTGTCTCTTTATATGATCTCCCTTTCCTCAATAGATCTTCAACCTACCTTTTTCCTTCTTCTTCACCTTAGCTCTAATACCATGTTAAAAAATTAGAAAGGAAGAAAGATTTTCTCTTGTTGATAATCACTTGTGATTATTATTATAATATTTATTATGTTTTTATTTTATCTTAGTTCATTAAGTAATTATCAAAACCAAAACACAAATATGAAGGACACCAGATGTAGGTGCACAGTAAGGGAAAAACCCCCATGTAGCGGAAAACCCATTCAAGAACTTTTCCTTCAGTAATTCAAGATGAGATAGACCAAGATCCTAAACCAACATACATTCATCATCCACCAAGTCATCTATTCCTTCTACTATATGATATCTTATAAAGTTAACAAGTTCCAACTTCTCAAATGCAGCTTCAACCCAAAATTTTGACCCCCAGCTTCAGAACTTCGGCCTAGCTTTAGGACTACAATTTAGATCTAGCAACTTCAGTAGCTCTAGCTTAGAAACTTCACATCTTCAACCTTGATGCAACTTTGCAACTTTGATGTGGCTTCACAACCTCAAAATTGATGCAACTTCACAGCTTCGACCTTGATGCAAATTCACAGCTTCGACCTTGATGCAGCTTCAAAACTTCGATGCACTTTCCTAACTTTGATGCAGCTTCAGAATTTTGTTGCACATGTGAGAGAGAGAGAGGGAGACCCAAAAAATTTGATTCCATATTCCTCATTGAACTTCACACTTTTTCTGCTCCCAGATACTGCAATTCGAACTTGTGTGATATGAGTGACAAATGAGGTCGAGTTGCTCCAATATATAAGCTTCTTATGAGGCCGAATTCCCTGTTGACACTGACTTGGTGGAGGAGGCCTAGAAGACCTAAAATACAATAAAATAAATTTCGTCTTTGACAAATAAATCCCAAGAAGGGTTATTTACAATATGACATGGACAAGGATACTTGACATAAACCCTAGAAGGTTGAAATGGAGGCTATGACCTAAACGAAATTGACCCAAGCATGAAACCCATGTTTTAATAAGTTAATTTATTTAGTAATAAAAATTAATTTTCTTTCTTTTAATAAATATAATACATCATGACTCAAATACAATTATGAAGACTGACACTAGTTACATTCTTCAACAACAATGACCAAGGAAAATAGTTTGATACCTATTAATATAAGCTTGGTTTGATGTGATATTTCTTTCTAGATAAGATAGATTCTCATTCCTTAGATTATTGCGAGGAGGTTCCTTTCGTGTGTCGAATTGCTTCTCATTTTCTTAAATGATTGTGCAGAGCATCAACATAGCTTCTTGGTTCTTCTTCATGATGGATACTAGTGTTCTCAATTGAATTATATGATTCACTCATCTAGCCAAGTCCTAATTTGTCTTGTTGTGGTATTTGAGTGTTGAGGATGACATCTAGGGTTTGGGAACTTTTCAATCTTTTGTTAACCGTGTCCAATTTTATTTTTAGAGATAAAAATTCAACTTCTAATTTCTCACATGTCTCTTCCTTTCCCTTTAGCTTGTTGTTCAATACTTCTTCCATCCTCTTTACTTCTTATTTTCGATTTGAGAGAGATGCTATCTTCTGATAAATTTCCACTCTTTTCCCTTAATTTTTCATTCTCTTCAATGGCACTAACCAATAATTCATCCACATTTCCTTCTTCTTCCTCTTTAGGTTTTTTTATGTCATCTGTGAAGGCCATGAATAATACTTCTTTTCTTTCCACATAATCATAATCTTCATAAGAATCATCACTATCTTGGTTGGAGAAGACATTCCTTTTGTTTGAGCCTTTCTTAATGAATGTTCGCTTCTTAGGTTAATCTTCATCAGAATCATCACTATCTTGTTTGGAGAATAAGTCCTTCATGTTTTACGCTTTCTTTTTTAGTGTCCTTCTTTTAGGTTCATCTTCATCATCATTGTCGTCCTTGAAATGAAACTTTGCAACATAATGTCCTATTTTGCCACATTTAAAACAAATAAGAGGTATTTACCTTTGAGTTAGGATCATTTCTTAAACTTCTTTAAAAATTGTGCAAATTCTATTTCAGTGTCAGAATCATCATTATTGCAGTCATAACTCATCCCCTTCCTTGATGTTTTTGACGTTTTGAAAACATATTCTTTGTTATTTAAGTTTCCTATTCTCATTTAATATTTAATAAGAATTCCATGAAGCTCAACCATTTTCAATTTAAAAAAGTCTTTCAATTATTCTATAGAACCGACTTTGGCATCAAATCAGTTTGAAGTGTTCTTAGAATTTTTCGGACAATTGTCTTCTCTTTGATGTCTTCGCCTTGTCCTCTGAGATAATTGAAAACTTCATCTACCCAAAGATAGTAAGAAACAATTTATTTTCTTCATTCATTTTGAGACTTTCAAAATTCCTTCTAAAGTTTCAGATCTTTTCCTTCTTGACTTTATCATCTCCTTCATAGATGCTGGTGTGATTTCCAAAATCTCTTTTGTTATTTTAATATTCGTCACTTTATTCATTTTGAATGTAGCATATGATTTCTTCCCGTTAGGATCTATATGAAGAGGAGATGGGATCTTGTATCCATGTGTGATATATTTCCAAACCTTGAATCCAAGATACATTAAGTATAACTCCATTCTAACTTTCCAAAAGTTAAAATTGGTTCCGTCAAATTGGGGGACCCTAGCATCCTTACTGGTCATTGTGATTCAAAAATCACTCTTCCATCTTTTAATTTGTTCATTGAATAAGTTGGCTTTGATACCAATTGTTGGAAATACTGAGGGGGGTGAATCAATATTTCTTTCAATTTTTATTTTATGCCGGTTAAGATTTTTATCACAAAATAAAACATAACAATATCTATATATATATATATATATATATATATATATATATATATATATATATATCTTATTGATCAAAGTAGTGAGGACTCCAATCCTCTCAACAACTTCCAAGCTCCAACTTGGTAAAAAACCAGGACTCCAATCCTTTCAATTCTAAGTTCCAACTTGGTTAAATCAAAATTTTACAGGATATACTTACTTCATAAGGGTTCCAAATTGCCTTCAACAAATGCTTCAAGATTTCCTTCAATAATACTTCAACAAAGCTGCTCCAAAGGATGTCTTCAATCAATGGTTTAACAATGCTTTAATTGATCTTCAATAGTGCTCCATCAAATCTTCAAGGATGCCTTCAACAACTGGTTAACAATGACTCAAAAGGAGAGAAAATTCTTCTCTAAACCAAGTCCAAGATCGTCCGAGAGGGTCCAAGGATAGATTCCAATAAGGCCTAAATTCTACTACAAATGATTGATGAAGATTGAGGTTTTTGTTCAAAAATCAAGACTTCTTCACAACAAAAATAAGGCCAAAAATCTGTTCAACAAGAGATTGCTCCTAGACCGAATTTATTAGATTTCCATAGGTGCCTTATCACAAGTTTCTATAGTCTAATTTTAATGCTTTATAGGACCAAATTCTATCCCAACCTCAAGCCGAGTTATGTTACAAGTTTCAAGCCAAAGTTTCTCCACAAAGTTGAAATTTCAGAGGTGTGTTCTAGCCTTAGGTCGATCCATAGGGGGTCGAATTTAGAGCACAAATCAAACCAAAAAAGATTGAGGTTTGGTCACAAACCTGAGCCATAAAGGGGTTGAAATTCTTCATCTTGTTATAGGTTTGTATGCCTTCTATTCAGAACTTCATATGCTTTCTTGTCATAGGTTTATAGGTCCAAAAATTTAGAGTGTTCTTCTTTCCTTAAGACCAAAAGTCTGATCCAAAAAAATTTGTGTATATTCACTTTCTACGAGAGCCAAGGTCTATTCCAAAGTTCTGCTCCTGAATAGACCAAAAAATTCTTAAAAGGAGGGCATGATTCTAACACAAGATTATCCAATACCAACAGAAATCCTCAAAAAGAAAAAGATCCAAAAACCCATAATCAAAGTCTTTCTTCTTGCTACCAAGTTCATGATTTATGAACTTTACTTCATATTGAAACACTTGTATTTCTTATATTAGCCAATGTGGATGGTTGAAATGAGGAACCAAAAATTTTATTTATACTTGTTAGACCATGATTTGGAAAGACACGACCACTGGAGAGGGGTTGACCTAACTTCATGTAGTTGACATGAGATTTTTTTTTTTGGTCCTCTAACTTAAAAATTCAAAATATTCTCAACAAATAGGAGTTAGAGGGTAATTAAATACTCATTCTACAGGGCTTGAAGTCCTCTAAAATCCTGTGCAACAATCTTCCCAAACTGGTGTCTCCTTTGATATCAATAACAAATATTTTTCCAACATAAAATACTAAGTTAATGCATGAGGCCCCTATGATGTTTCATTAGTTGCACTATTAAAATTACTATACTACATAGTGGATAATATAAGAACCTTCAAAATTTCATCACTAATGTACAAATATAACCTACAACCCTTGCATTTTACTGTGCAGGATCCCTGAAAATATAATATGTGCACATCCACTCACACCTAAACATAGTGTTGTGTCCAAAACAACTATATTTGAAATATTTGTAGCAACATAGTTCTTCATCTTAGCTACAAGTCCAATTATTAGTACTTGATAAATGTTGTACACATGATTTTGTTTTAGTAAAAAGTGATAAGGTTATGTGTATACATTCTAATTTCAAATTTTGCACAGACAGGGTCTTGTTTGCAAATGAAAAGGTATTGGTAGACTAGCAACGCAAATAAAATATAATTATCTCTTTGTGTAGCTTCTCACAAAAAATAACTAATATGGCCTCATGATTTTGTTGATATATCTTATATGCTTGGTTTATTATTGGTAAGCAATTATTTTGAGGAACTATATATTTGGAAATGTTAATGGATTAAATCATAAAAAGTGTTACAAGACAATGATTCAAGTAGAGGATCATTTACTCAATGGATTGTTGCTTTAGAAAAAGTTATTTTAATGTATCAATAGTTCAAGATCCTTGGTATCGTTATTTTCTTTTGAAACAAATCAATCAAATCTAAAAACATTCTAAAAACAGGCCTTCTATGAAAGAATCGATGGAATGGGGTTGTCATCTTACAAGCATTAATTACTTAGAGCTACCAAATTCACCCATGGATTATATTATTCTAATTGCTTGAGTCCAACTTCGTTCCTTCAATATATGATAAAAATATATTAATTTTACTGAAATTCTCAAACACTAAAAGGTATAGTTGTTCTTCTACTTATTAAAATTGACCTTTGAAAACTTTAATTACAAACAAATTGTTTTAGTAATATTTGTATTGATTGTGTCAATTGGGTTTATTTTGGATGGTTGAAAGAAATTTTGTATCCTTCCCACCCAAGTTCAATTCATGCAAGTGACATGTTGAGCTCATATTGAATATGTATTGGTGTAATGGTTTAAAGCCTTGTTGTTGAATGATCTTGAGTCCTGAAGAATATATTACCCTTGCCTACGAGCTCAAGGGTGAGGTGCTTGGTTACATGGAAAAAAAAAATATTTGTATTGATTATCTTATTTTTGGCAATTCTAATTTTATTTTTGAAAACCATGTTTTAGATTTAATCTTGCAATTGCTCCTTTTTGTTTATCTTGTTTTGAAAATATGTAAAACAATCACTCATAACAATTTGTCTTTGACATTTAGATAGGTGAAAAAGTCCTCCACCTCTATTTTTCTATGTATACTCATTTGAGCTACTAAGGGATCAACACTATGTGGTTGTTTTGAGTATTATTGATTCATGTGATCATTTTCATTATTTTACCAAAGAATCCAAATTTTGTAATTTTAGGTAAAAAAATTGAATATCAACATTTTATAAGGTCTTTATTAGTCCTTTTTTGGGTCCAAGACCCTTTAAAAAAACTTTACCCTCTTGAACTTGTTTTCCTTGATTCAAGATCTCTAATGACTTATCTATCAAGCAATCAATTTATGACTTTTTAGAATGGAGAGTTATGGCCATGACCAATTGACAATTACATGTGCATTAGATCCATCTAATTCTCAATTAGCTTTTACCTGAAAATTTATGATAGACCTTTTGGTAAAACTCTCTCTTGTAAATATTTTCCAACCTAGATCCACTTACTCTGGATCTAATCCTTCGAGATGTAAACCTTTCTCAAATTATTAATCCAAAGTTATTAAATCTAATAATATTAATATTAATATTAAATTTAACGATTTTTTTTACATAGCATGATAACAAAATTTATAACAAAACTGCATCAAATTAATATTCTCAAATATTACAACTTTGGTGTGGAAATGTTTATGTCTTTAAAGATTTTAATATATCCATATGTTATGGTTTTTCCTTTTAAAAATTAATTTTACAGATATTTAATTAAAATAAATATTAAAATATTTGTATTGTAGTTTTTTTTATCTATATGGTTATTTTCATTTTTTTTGGGCCGACACTATTTTATTTTTTATTTTAGAATGTGCCTCTCGGCACAATAAATATTGTTGTAATTAAATTTTTGGAAATGTAAACACAAATTGATTTTTTGAGAAATGGAACACATACTCAGAGCTTTAGGGAGGAGATTGCTTGGGAAAATCAGAGGAAGTTAGTTTTCTAATACCAGCCATAGGCTGACTGGTGTGCCTTTAACTAGTTGACTACATATTTATGAAAGGAGAGGAAGTGTGTGGGATTTCTAAAAAATAGAAAGGACGAGCTCATTCTCCTCTTGTAAAAGTCCACACGTAGGCAATCTTTAACAGAAGAAAGAAAACAATGGAACAAGGTACCGTGGGGCCATTTGAATGATACAACGCATGTAGTAATGGTGCAAAAGCATTGTGGAGAATGGAGAGAGAGGCAACATTGGAAAAAATGGGGGTGGGAAGGGCTTGTAGACCACATTTCATTTGGATAGTGCATTAGTAAGTTATGGAAAAATGATGCAATGTGTGAGCAAGAGAAGACTCCACAGAGTGAGATTAGGTTATGGGTGCATGAAGTGAGCATGGAAGGCATTATTCAACATACTCTAGATCCATAGTTCAAAGAGGAGGTGGTGTGGTGTTTGGATCCCTTGTAACATCTTGTTGTTTGGTTTATTTTCCCTTGAGAATTCCTCCTCAAGTTCTAAGCCTAGATCGAGGGTGATTGGCTGCAAGAAAGGTTACACTAAAGTCAATCTAAGGTTGGGTGGAGAGTTAGAGTCTCAATCTTAGCTGCCAGTCTCATCTATAATACAATATAAGTGTTTTCTTATGCTAATGTGAATGAAATTTCAATGTTATGTTATATTACCATCATATTACATGTGTTGCTAATGAGAATGTTCTTATTCATTATGAAACTCATGTGATATCCTAAATGATAAATATGCATGGGTTGGAGACTTGACACTCCCTGTAACTCTGTCATGCTTATGAAGATCGATTTTGGCTTCCTTATTGGTTTTATGATCTATAATAATGGTTGGGGGCACTCCTTGTATAACTAAATTATATATGTGTGTGTGTGTGTAATCTCAAGAAGGATAGCCCATATTCGTCTAAGTATCGAGGGCATCTCTATATAGACCAATCTAGATCCATATTAACTCCGGATTATCAAGCATCGAGAGGGATTAAATCTCTCGGGGTGCAAACCTCTTTTTTTAGTGAAAACCTTGAGGAAAGGTTTTCACCTAGAAATATTTGATCCCTCTCGACGCTTGATAGATTTAGAGTTAAGATGGATCTAGGCTGGTTTTAGTCATGTGCGGCCAAGGAAAATCTATCGAAGATATGATTAATTTTATCAATAATATGTAAATACATCCAATATTAATATAATCATTTTAAATATGTTAAATATGTTTGAGATTAATATGGTCATTTTAATTTTAAATTTTCTTAATTACCTTAGTTTGTTGAGATGATAAATATTGTTAATAACTTTAATGATGAAAAATGATGAAATAAAATTTTTGAATGCAAAGTGACAATGTAATAGTGTTGAATGATAGAAAATGTAAATAATAAGAATGTAGCCAATTACAAATAGTCTTCATTGTGATCAATCTTAAACTATTTTCTTCCAGTATTTTTATTTTCACCCTTGTTAGTTTTGTCATATTTTTATATCGATTATATGAAAAGGACAATTGAAATCATAAACCATTTAAATCTTTAGCTTGAGTTGTTGTAATAAACATCATAACTTGTCTCTCTTGCTCTCCAATATTAATAGGTTGAATTACTATAACACAAAAATAAATGTACATTGCCAATATTTTTTTGTGCTTGCACTGAAATCAATGCACATTGTTAATCCAATCACTTTAAAATCAATGTACCTTCATACATCAAATTAGAAATCAACATCTACATTGAAATCAATGCATCTAATGCAAGAAATCAAATAAGATTAGAAATCAACATCTACATTGAAATCAATGCATCTAATGCAAGCAATCAAATAAGATTAGAAAACAACTTCTACATTGAAACCAATGCATCTAATGTAAAAAATCAAATATGATTAGAAAACAAAATCTACACTCAAATCAATGCATCTAGTGCAAGTAATCAAATAGGATTAGAAGCTAACATCTACACTGAAATCAATGCCTTTAGTGCAAGCAATCAGATAGGATTAGAAATGACCATCTACACTGAAATCAATGCATTTAGTGCAAGCAATCAAATAAGATTAGAAATCATCTACATTGAAATCAATGCATCTAGTGCAATCAATCAAATAGGATTAGAAATCTTCTACATTGAAATCAATGCATCTAGTGCAAGAAATCATAAATCATTAGAAACCAACATCTACACTAAAATCAATGCATCTAGTGCAAGCAATTAAATAGAATTATAAATCGCCATCTAAACTAAAATAAATGCATCTATTGCAATAAATATTCTTCCCTCTCCCCCCCCCCCCCATCTATATCTATATCTCCCTCCATCTCTCTTTATTTGTCTCTATATATCACCCCCCCAAACACACACTCTCTCTCACTCCATATCAATCAATATTTTTGTACCTTCCTCCCTCTCTCTATCTCTCTCTTCTTCCTTCTCTTCACCTTCCATCAATTTATATATCTACCTCTATCTCTCTATATCACCCCCAAAACATACACTTTATTTCTCCAATCTATCTATATATCCCTACATCCTCCTCTCCCTCTCTCTCCCCCCCTTCTCCCCCTCTCCCTCACTTGTATCTCTCCTTCCTCCCATTGTCCTCTCTCTCTCTCTATCCCCACCTTTATATCTCTATGGTGTTCTTCTTACCTCCTTCTCTATCCCCTCCAACTTCACCTCTCTTTCCCTCCCTCTCTCCACTCTCTCACATCCTCTCTCTTCCTCCCTCTCTCTCCCTTTCTCTCCCACCTCTCTCTCTTCACCCTCCAACTCCGTTACTCTATCCCTCCCTCACTCCTTTTCTCTACTTTTGTCCCTCCTTCTCTCCATATATCCTTCTTTGTCTCTTTATCTCACCCAAAAGCATACACACTCTCTCTCCATCTCTCCCTTGTCAGTCCCTCTCTCTCTCCACTTCTCACTCTCTATGTATTTCTTCTTCCCTTTTTCTCTCCCTCTCTTTATCCCTCCATCTCTCATACTCTCTCTCAAGTCCTCTCTCTCTTCCTTCCTCTCTATCCCTTTCTCTCCTACCCCCTCTCTCTTCCCCCATCTCTCTCTCTCTCTCTCTCTCTCTCTCTCTCTCTCTCTTCCCTCCAATCCTCTCTCTTTACCCATAACTCTCCTCCTCTCTCTCAAGTCCTATCTACCATCCTTCCTCTCTCTCCCTTTTTCTCCTACCTCTCTCTCTCTTCCCCCATAACTCTCTCTCTCTCTCTCTCTCTCTCTCTCTCTCTCTCTCTACCCTCAATTCCTATCTCTTCCCCCATTCCTCTCTCTCTCTCTCTCTCTCTCTCTCTCTCTCTCTATGTTACTATATCCCTCCCTCTCTCCTCCTCTTTCTCAAGTCCTCTCTCTCATCCTTCCTCTATCTCCATGTCTCTCCTACCTCCCTCTCTCTTCCACCATCTCTCTCTATTTTCCCTCTAATCCTCTCACTATCTCCCTCCCTCTCTCCTTCTCTCTCTCTCCCCTCCATCTTTGTGTATCCCTCTCCCTCGCTTACCCTTCTCTACCTATCTCACTCCTCTACCTCTCTCTCTCTTCATTCCTCCTCTCCCCTCTCCTTCAGTTTATCTCCATCTCTCCCTTTTCACTCTTCCTATCTCTCCACCTCTATCACTCTATGTCTTAGTTCTCGCATCCCATATATATATATATATATATATATATAAGAGAGAGAGAGAGAGAGAGAGAGAGAGAGAGTTAATATATATCATGGTATATTAATATATTATAATATAACTAATTTAATATTGTATTAATCCAAAGTTATTAAATTTAATAATAATAATATTATTATATATTAATATGAATATTAGATTTACTAATAATATTAATATTAATCTTTTAATATTAATATTAGGATTAATAATATTTTTTGCATGGTATTAATAATAATTTGGCCCATAGGCTTGGTATATAATTAGATGTTGATTTCTAATCCTATTTGATATACTTTTATTTAGTTACCATACCTATTTATATATCTTTTATATTTATTTATTTACCCTACCTCTTTTATAAATGTGCTATTTGTCCCATGGTATTAAAATGGATTTTGGCCCATAGGCTTCACCTAAATAAAACCTCCTTTTTATATTTTCATAAATATAAAGAGGTTTATGGAGTAAATATAAAAAGTGATTTTATTTATTTACCATACCTCTAGTTTATTTATATTTTTATTTATTTACCAACATTTGTTTAAGTGTTCATAAACTTATTTATATTTTAAATTTATATTGTGTTTATAAATAATAATAATTATATTGTTTTTTAAATAGGGCCAACATTAGATTAAAAATGTTAAATATTAGAAGCTAAACATTACATGTTAAATGTTTACGTTTATGTGAGATATACCCCCATACTGGGTTGTAGAGCACCTCTCAGTGTAATAAAATATATATGATTGGGAAGGAGAGCCCAGGTGCATGAGCGAGAGAGAGGGAGAGAGAGAGAAGGGATTTGTCTAAGTGTCGAGAGGTACACATGAGTCACTTGTAATTTTTCTACGTACAAAGAAGGGCGAGCTAAGCCCAAGAGAGATAGCCCAAATTCTCTAAGTGAGGGGAAAGGCATATGATAAGCTCAAGGACACAGGAGCCGCTCATACTTTTTCTACGTACCAAGAAAGGGCGAACCAAGCCCAAGAGAGATAGCCCAAATTCTCTTGGTGAGGGAAAAAGGAATATGATAAGCTCAAGAGGGACATACTAGACTTTGTCTAAGTGTCAAAAGTGTCATTGCTATATATATATATATCTATATCTAGATATATATGATGGAGGGGTCACTTCCATTATGTGATAGGTGGAATTCGCGTCTTGCCCCATTGTGGATGCTTGTAATGAGGCTAATGAAAGGGAAAAGTGTATGTCAAGGGATGTTAGCATGAGGTGAAGGTGAGATAGCATTAACGTGATGTCGAGACACCATCATCTCTGTCCTCAAGGTCCCAAGACCTTGGGAAGATTGTAGTGAGCACAATAAGGAGTGGGCCAAGGTTGAAAAGGGGCAAGATGGAAATCCCTTCTGTCAATTACCATGGAAAGGTTCATCTCACCCTGGGGTGTTGGGAATGTTTCTTGTGCATTTGGCATGATATTAACATGTTGCAAGAGTGACAAGGGTTGAGAGATGATAAATCATTGCTCGATAGTTAACATGAATATAATCATTTGGCCTCGGGGTTTAATGCTTTGAAATTGTGCTTTTTAGCGAGGAAAGGAGTGGTCAAGGCCGAGTTTTCATTATAATTGGGAACAATCATTTTGCAAGGCTAAATGTGTGGACTAGTGGGATCCATGAAGTGATGATGTGGAAAAAACCACATGGGCATGATAAGTGACACATGGCATAAGTATGATGATGTGGAACCAAGGTTGACATGTCACATATGTAGCATGCCATGTGGTGACCATAATCGGTCACATTGGAGGGAAAAGAAGCTAAAAAATGAGTGAAACATGGTACCCTTGGATGATGCTATGTGGAGGGTGTGTCATCAATGTGATGTCATCTAAGGATGATGTTAGCATGATGACAAAGTGACGTTGCCTCCAACCTTGCCTCAGTGTATATCATTGTGGAAGCAATAATAGGGCAAGGTAGACGGAGAGAGTGATGAGAATTTATTGTCACATTTGATACGGAATTTTATGCCTCAAGATCTCGAGGTCTTGGGCCTCGAGGCCTCCTTATAGCAACAAAGGTGGTGGTGGATGGGAAAGACTAATGGAGGGTCGAGACATGAAATCTTCCTATCAGTTAACAAGGATGGATTTTCATCTTGCCCCATGGCCTTTGTAAAATTCAATCGTGATGGGATGAGGAATCACATTGAGAGGTGAGAGGATGGGATGGGAAATCCTCCCATCAATTGATAAAGATGGATTTCTATCATGTCCTAGGACATTTGTAATGTGTATAGCGTCGTGGAGTGGGGAAATAACATTGCGACCGAGATTTGATTACAATGTAAATATAGATTTAAAACATGAAGGAGCTTGTTTGGTGGGCTCGAGAAGGATATGACGTGGCTTGTGGCATGACAATATATAAGTGGTTTATGAGAGATTTTTCAGCGTAAATCACATGATATTTCATTTGTTGACGCGTTTTGAACCAATCAATGTGGTTCATCGTCATGACAAGTTGAAGAATCATATCAGGCTTTGCATATTAAATAGTCAAAGCAGAACCTCCAACAACTATAATTCTAGACCAGGCAACGACTATATTGACTAACGGCTAAATTTGACTAGGAAACAGTTAGTTGGACTGGACCAGGGGCATAAAAATAAGTTAATTTAATTGATTATTAAATTGATAGTTAGTTATATTATTATTAAATTAAAGTCAAAGGGACATATGAATTTACCTAGAGGTTTTAACTATTTTATAAATATATATATATATATATATATATATTAGAATAAGTGAAGTGTTAGAAAGAATAAAACTATAAGTGACAGAGCACGATGATGTGTCACCTTCTAGATGGGACTTCCAAGATAATGGGGAAATCCACGTTGGCCATACTGTAAGTGCCACGTGGCAATTGTTAACACCAAAAAATCATACACATATTTTTACAATCCCAAGGACACCCAAGATTGTCCAATAGAATGCACGAGTGAATATTTTCCAACTAAAGACATTATCAGTATCAAAAAATTTAATTTTTCCTAAGGTCCAAAGTATATGTTATTTAAAAATTGATGTCAAAACAATGATTTCTTTGATAGCAGCACTACGTGTGGTACTTTCTTTGATAATCGTGTGGTCGAAGGAATGGACGACTCAACAATTCGGGACCACTTCCCACACTTGGAAGACGATTCCCGGAAAGGATATCTACCAAGGAAAGCCAAATTTGAGCCACCCTAAAGATATGCAACCCTCAATGGAATAATATTATCCTACTCACAAGCCATTATCATTCGCGAACCAAGAGAGGGAAGATGGATTCAAAAAATTATATAAAAACAGGCCATGGGAGAACCAAAATATGAGACAATGTTATGTTGGACAAATGTCTATAGGAGAAAACCTCCATTTCATTGTTGAAGTAGAAGAAGTAGAGAATTATTGTGGTGGAAGAATTGTTTCTTAGCAATACACCACCTTGGTGTAGACAAGATTCCACCATTGAGAGAGTCTTGACAATTCTTGGATAGAGAGGAGAAACTTAAAAAGAGAGAGTGAAGAAAAGAACCTCCTTGCTGAGGATTTTTTAGCACCATTTCTCAAATAATTCTCTTCAAGTGTTTAGAATTCTACTATTTGTATTCATTTCCTACCACCAACAGTTAATAAAGGGAGCCATTTTCCATAATTTTGTTGACTTGGTTTCTTCATTAAGCATTGTTTATGTGTTGATATCTTTGTTTTAGTTTATGTTTATGTATGTATTGTCTTCATCATTTGTAATACTTTGTTTCTTCATGCTTGTCCACTAATAACAACCAGACTGCTTGTTTTTATTTGCAGGTAACAACCTACTGCTAAGAAGGTGTCTTTTGGTACACCATTGCTACAAAAACACTACAACAACAATGGAGACTCCACTAATTTATTTTCTTTAATCTAATTGGTTGTGTTTGCGGACCTTCTCTCTTCATAATCAACCACAAGGTGTTCAACATCTCTCTGGAATTTTTGCAAGACCTTTTGGACCTGTTGCTGGCCAAGAATATTGCTAATTGAAATATTTTTTTTGAACATGTGGGTTTTTCTCAGACAGATGTGGTCCCGCATCTGTGCATAAAAAATCCTGTGTAGTTTCTAGAAAGCTAAAAAACCCTTATAATTTCTCATTTTTCAGGTGATTAGCAGCCTTTGGTGAATTTCCTTCACCTCTGCAAATTTGTTTCCAGTTAGTTTAGATTAATTAATTCTCTTATAATCAAAATTAGTTTGGTAATTAGATTATCTTTAATTTTATTTCCAATTATCATATAGCTTAATTAGGGGAAAATCAACACATATTTTTCAATCTATTTTTCTAGTTTTTGCAAATCACATAGATTAACTAGTAAAGGAATAATTGGCCTGTTATCACCCCAAGAAACTCTCCTAGGTTGTAGCTCGGAGATGCTCGAGAACATTACAAACTCAACTTAATGTTGGAAATGGTTGAATGGAAGAAATGATGCTTGTTCAAGCCAGATAACCACTTCTAATTTGCTTGACTCAAGACATGCGTGAACACCCCCAGACTACAAGGCTTTAGACCACCAATTACTCACAGTTCAAAAATTGAGTGAATATGGAGAATACTGACCACACCAGCAGATGCACAAGACCTTGTGATGGCTGGCTGCAACCAATAAAGAGGTCTACAAATCTAATTCCCTAGTGTATAGACAGGATGACAACTCTCTGTCACTAAGTGAAAAGAAACTTGATTAACACATTCATTGATACATGCAAGATTTAAACATAGAGGTAGGATGACAGCTCCTCTAATGCTATACATTAAGAGTTCAGGAAAACTACATATCAGGAACAACTTGGGACAAAATAGGAATGGAAAGTGAGCAATTAACAAAAAAAGAAGCTTGTATTAGCTGAAAATGAAGACAAGACGCTGCAAGTATCAAAGTAATTATAGTCTCCAGAAGTTGAACCTTACATCAAGACAACACCCATCAACCCTGATTACATCTTGTTTCTGGGTATATATAGAGTTTGAATACAAAGGTACTCATCCATTCTAAGTATGAGAAGGTCATAATTGACCACCAACCGCTTTAACTATCTGATGGAGTCTCTGGTGCGATTTTCCTGCTTCAGTGAACAAATCCGATCTTCTCAGGTGCTATGCTGTCCTTCTAGGGCAGGTGGAGTGTCATATGGGATGAAGTCCCATAACTGTTAAATGCATTTACCTGATCGAGCTCTGAACCTTTTCTTCTCGGCCTTACTGTCTCTTGAATGCGGTGGTTGAGGAGGAAAAGCACTAGGTACCGGAAACTGGTTATCTTAGTCCTTCGGGTGCACGGAGCAGTTAAGAGATGCAAACAACGTAGCAGGTGGAAGGATTGGATGGAGGAATGAGATCAGTTGTCGGATCATGCAAATAGATGGTGGGGATCACTCAACAGACGGTATCAGGAGATACAGAGGTGGAGAAATGTGGGCTGTTGGATCTCGGGTGGTAGATCCAACGGTCATCGGAAGGAGGAAACATGCGAGAGTTAACGGGCAAGGACAGAGGACAGGCAGTAAGTGGTATTGCCCACACCACTGTTGAGGGTCGGGCAGTAAACGTACAAGGGTGAGTGATCCCACTCGAAGTGAGATGCATGGTGGCGGAGGAGTGGGAAGACCACTTTTCATCACGCATTAACGCACCACTATGTTGTGGTTGCGGGGGAAGCGGATGTCGTCCGATCACGTCGAGATGATCGGACGACGGGGAGAGTTAACAGCTAAGATTTAAAGGTGGGGAGGAGCCACGGGAGCACGGGGTCATGTGGATGGGGTTACATGATGGTTTAAGCTCCGTGCTCGGGGCCTGAGGGAACATGGGTTTATGCAGGGTTTTAGAGAAAAATGGAGGCAGCGGGGTTAAGAGAGAGTAAGCGGAGTGAAGGGGAAGAAGGAAAAGGACCGGTGCAAGTTCTCCTTTGAGCGTGACAATATGGCCAAGCTGGTATTTGATCCTCAAAATGTCAAAACGTGTGGCAGAGATAACACTGGCTCCTTCTGGGGATGAGATCCTCCCTGTGAGGTCTCAAGAACTGCAGATCATTGCCTTTCCTGTGAAAACCAAATTAGCAAAATTTCCTAGTGTTCCATTGGGCATGGAGTCTAACTGAGCATATACTAAAATAGATAGAACAACATATTGACATAAAAATGGTTCAGACTGTGTGTTCTCCGGTAACCAAGTCAAAAGATAAAAACCACAGATCTCTTAAATCCAAAACATATTTACAATTTTATGGCCAAAAGACTTTAAATAACATAAATTTCCAAAAAATGCACATTGACTGGGCCATCAAAAACTGTCTCCCCTTCCATACTTTGCAGTATGAAAGTATTGTTCCCTTGGATCTGAGAAATGATAAAAGGCCCTGTCCACAAGGCATCAAATATCCCATGGTTTCCTTTCTTCTCTTTCAGTGCATCCCACCTAAGAACCAAATATCCAACCTGAAAATTATTTGTTTTGGCTCTTCTGTCAAAAACTTCCTTGATCTTCTTCTGATGTGTTGCAGATCTTTCAACCAGTTGTTCTCTGAGTTGATGTACCTTTGCTAAATCAATGATCCTTTTTGCCATGTCCTCTTCCTCATTCTGCTCTTCTTGTAGGAATTTTGCCATAGGGAGGGTTAACTGAATTGGGAATACAACCTCCGTACCATATACCAGTTTGAAATGAGAATTCCCTGTGGACTTCTTGGTGGTTACTCTGTTAGCCCACAATGCATACTTGAGTTTAGAATCCAAGTTTTTATTATTGTCTTCCAACAGCTTTTTAATTATCCTTATCAGGCTTTTGTTGGAAGATTCTGCTAGACCATTGCCTTGAGGGTAATATGAGGTGGAATGAACCAACTTAATGTCCATTGAGTCACACATGTCTACCAATTATTTTGCCCTGAAGGCTGCTGCATTGTTTGTGATCAATTTATGTGGACAACCAAATCTGGTGAAGATACTCTCTGTCAAGAACCTCATGACCACATTATGATCATCCTTTCTGGTAGGGATGGCCTCAATCCATTTAGTGAAGTAGTCCGTGGCTACTAATATCCATCTGTGCTGGCCACTGGAATGTGGATTGATTTCTCCAATGAAATCCAAGCCCCACTGCTGAAAAGGGCCACTAGCATGTATAGGTTTCAAGGGTAGGGACTTTAATTGTTGCTTTCCTTCAAATCTTTGGCACCTATCACAAGATCTAACAAATGAAAAGACATCAGAAAACAAGGCGGGCCAATAGTACCCAGCTCTGAGAATCTTATGGGCTATAGTTTTCCAATAATGATGCCCTCCACACAGGCTGGAATGAAATTGTTGCATGACTTCAATGGATTGTTCTTTGTCTAGACAACTTAGCAGAATTCCAGAGGGATCCCTCCAGTAGAGTAGATTTTCATGAATGCAATATTTGGCTGCCCTAAGTTTAATAGTTCTAGCTTGGCTTGAACTAAGGCCTGGGGGAATATCTAGCTTCAGCAAAAATTGAGCTATTACAGAGTACCAATCACAAGAAGCTAAATTTTCTACCAATGACTGATTTTTCCCTCGTTCAGCTGTTCCTTCTTCTATATGACCATTCTCTGAGATCGTTCTCATGAGATTTATGTTTCTGCAATTTTCTTCTGCCATCAGTTTGGCAAGGCCCTGACCTATGACCAGTTTGGTGGGCTTCAATTCTATGTTAAATTCAATAAGTTTTGCAATCCATTTAGCCCTTCTTCCATCAACATCAGGCTGCGTTAGAACATCTTTCATTGAAGCAGAGGGTACATATGCAATTATCTTGGAATGTAGAATGTAAATTATGAAAGATTTCAAAGACTTGATAAGAGCATATGCCTGTTTTTCGATGATACCATAGTTAAGCTCAGCATCCCTTAATGTTTTGTTGCATCAGTCCACTTGATCTCCGACCCCTTTCTCAACATGGAGGTAATATGCTTTACAAGTTTTGCAAAATTTGGGATAAACCTCCTTAAAATTTTTATCTTGCCCAGAAAGGACTGAATATCTTTCTTTGATCTTGGAACATACAAGGTCTGTATTACTCTTACTCTTTCTGGGTCGATTTTGACACCTGCAACAGAAACAACATGTCCTAATATCTTGCCCTCTTCTAAAGCAAACTGTGACTTTTTAGGATTGACTGAAATCCCAAACCTTCTGCACTTCAGGAACACTTTCTTCAAATGCTGTAAATGGTCTTGATGGCTGCTGGAGTACACTGTTATATCATATAGGTAGATAAGGAAAAACTTATCCTTTTCTCCCACAAATGCTATATCCATAGCTCTCTGAAAGGTGGCTCCAGCATTCATCAATCCAAAAGGCATCTTGGAATACATAAAAGTGCCCCAAGGAGTGGTGAATGTAGTCTTCTCTTGGTCATGTGGATGTACAACAACTTGATTACACCCTGAAAATCCATCCATGAAAGACATCACTTTGGCCCTTGAGACCTTCTACAGTAAATGCTCCATCTTGGGTAGAGGATAATTGTCTTTCTTAGAGCATTTGTTTAAGTTTCTGAAATCAACACAGAGTCTGATTTCTCCACTTTTCTTCCTTACCACTACTAGGTTGGCCACCCACTTTGAATATCTGAGAGGAACTATGATTTTGGCAGCCAATAACTTCTCGATTTTCTTTTCAATTAGAGGAAGGAGCAAAGGATTTATGGGCCTCATCTTGAAAGGGATGGTGTCTTTCTCTAAATGGATTTTATGCTGAATGATATTTTTTTCATATGTTTTCAGGTCACTATATTCCCAGGCAAAGACATCAGCAAATTGCTTCATTAAATTGCAATATTCAGCACTCTGGGCAGCAGACAGATGGGTGGACAGATTTATATATCTTGGTTGTCCTGGACTCCCTATATTATGCTTACAGACTGCAGATTGGTCTTCTTTTTGGGCAGCCTTATAAGGCACATCATTTTGGTCAAACAACTTTTCTAATGGAACCAGACCCTTAGGTATATGATTGTTGGGCAGTTGGACAATGCTATCTTTACCAATTCTGTTTCTAAGCTGGGACTGGGGGTTTTCTTCCAAGGCTTCATTCTCTTGGTCAATTTGCATTTCAGAGAATTCATCAATGACTTGCAGGAACCTATTCACTTCATCATCATCTTCAAAAACCTTCCAATGCTGGACATTATCAGGCAAGGATGGTCTATATTTAATCTAAACTTCATAAACTAGCCTGGAAGGCATGGGAGGAATAAACATGCTAGCAGACATAGCAGGGGAATCATCAAGTTGATTTCTAACTCTAGGGATATATGAGATACAAAAACTATCAAAAGAATCTTTGAGTCTCCATACCTCATCTTTGTATGCTTTCAACCTTGGGTGCTTTGCTTGGAATGTTTTATTCACTTGCTGAATGATAAGATCAGCATCTCCAAACACCTTTATGTTTCTGATTCCTCTGTCTTTAGTTGCGTTAAGGACCAATAGCAAAGCCTCATATTCTGCTATATTGTTGGTAACTTGAAAATCTAGCTTAAAATACATATGTGTGCTTTCTTGTTCTGGAGATATCAGCACCACCCCTGCTCCTGTAGTCTCCCTAGAACATTCTCCATCAAAGAACATTACCCAAACCTGACTTCCTTGCTCTTCCTCGGCTTGGACTACTGGTTTCTTGATCTACATTGAGGCCTTCTGGGATTCTTCAATTTGGAGAATACAAGCTCCAAAATCAGTGTCCACAACATAAATGGGATGATTAGAAGGGTTCTTCTCATCACTGATGATGTAGGCCAGTTGTGCTTCTCTGTACAGTCTCCTGCTTTCCCCTCCAAAAACTGGGACAATGGCATAAGATAAGTCATTCTGTAGTGTCCCACCTAGTCTCTTAATCCACCCTCTGGACAGTAGCATGCCAAACTTAGGAGGGACATCTGCTACCACAACATCCATCACCATGCTCTTCATGAGAAACTGAGTGAGGGTAATGGCCACGCCTTTGATTAATCCCGGGCATTTTACCTTCCTTGAATCAAATGAAAATAAGTCATGATATGGTTTAGTGATGTCAAGGCCTAACTCTTCCATGACAGCTTTAGGCATCAAATTGTGGTTGGCTCCTGTGTCTAGCAGGCAATTATGGAGGATTTTGTGATGAATGGTCACGAAGACGTAAAATGATGGGGAATTATCATCAGCAGGTTCAGTCATTGGGCTAAGTACAACTGCAGGCTTATCATCTTACAAATTGATGTAGTTAGTGGGGGCTTGTAAGGGTTTCAGCTCAAGAGCATCAAGGATAGGCTTTCCAAAAACTTCACTCTTTACAAGTTCTATCAGAGGTACAAATATTTTTAGCTTCTAGACTTCTAATTCAACACTGAAAGGGGAAGGGGACTTGTCAGGACCTCTTCCCTCTTGAGCTGGTGCTTTGAGGATGACAGGGTCAGCTGCGAGTATTTTCTATCTGATATTCTATTGCTCTATTGGGACAGCAACTTTTTGGGCAGGATTCTCCTTGACATTGTTTGCTTTTGACCTTAGATTATATCTTTGCTACTCATCAGTTTGTATAACAACCTCTCTGTCCCACCTTTGACTATTTTGGTCCTGCAACAATGATTCTTCGTAGGCCACCAATGTCAAAAAGGCAGCACTGCCTTTATCTTCCATGCAATGAATTTCATCCTCTTCTTCAAACTGCTCCTCCTCCATGCAATGAATTTCATCCTCTTCTTCAAACTGCTCCTCCTCCATGACTACGTTTTGAAAAAGACCCTTAACTTTCTATTCTTCATTTGCTTCTTTACCCCTTTGAATGATTTACAGTGTTTCATTTGCTCTTCTGAATGGATTTGGATTTCTTGGAGCAAATGTGTTTTGAAACCTTGCTTTCTGAGAACTCTGCTCAACTTTCAGCTTAGATATATTAGCAGCTAATGACTCTATCATTTAGCCATCTTATCTAATTTGGGTTCTGAAGATGGAGTAGAGGAAGAAGAAGCCTCACCTCTCTGCCTCCTTCTATCAGCATGACTTTTAAGCTTTTCCACAACCATGATATTAGATTCCACCTCTAGGGCTGCATCCTGCATGTCAGCTAGAGCGGCACATCTTCTTTCTCTCAAAAGCAGGCAGAAATCAGAGTCAAAAGAATTGGCATAAGTGAGTTTGGCAGAGGTGGGGGTAGGCTTTACTTTAGCTGGTATCTTATTATACATACGGTTAAATCTTTTATTAAAATTAGGCAATGATTCCCCATTCTCCCTCTTTAGGTTCCTAAACTCTATATGGTAATAGAGTAGGTATTTCTTATCCCCCCAGTGTTTCAAAAATACATCATCTAATGATTCAATATCTGCTATAGACCTAGGGGCTAACTCTTTGAAGCACTTTCTAACCTCTCCATCAAGGCTATGGACAAACACTCTCATCCACACATCATCTTCATTGATATCTAGGTTATCAGTATAGCTATAAAAAGATTCAAGGTGTTCTTCAGCTGTTACTCCCTCTGTACCAGTGAATTTGGGCATATATTTCTGATATTCTCCTGCAGGCATGGCATTCAAAGGAATGGGCAAGACTAGGGGTCCATACCTAGCAACTATGATTCTTTCCATCTTTGTGGGAGCTTGCTGGCTTGCCATGACTAGGATAGGTGGAAGGATACTGGCAGATTGAATGGCAGGAAGTAATGGAATAGATGACAGATATGAAGGAATATGATGGACTATATGGGAGGCTTTCTTTGGACTGAGATCCCAAGGGGAACTGACTGAAAAAGGAGCTTTATGAATCTCTGTAGGTATTTCTTTACTAACAATGCTAGGCTCTAAGTCTTCAAACTGTATATCCTCAGCTATAATATTCTTTTTGATAGATGCATAAGATTTCTTAGGCTTACCTGATCCTAATGCTCCTTTCTGTGATGTTTTCCTTTGCTTAGCAATCTTCTCAGGGTTAGGCACTAGGTCAGCTGGTGATTTCTGAGGATTTCTCCGGGTGTGCCTCAGAAACTGAGCTAGAACTGAAATGTGGAGTCGCCAAAGGTTGGTCCTCCAGTAGAGTCGCAAGATGGATGATTACAACTGGAAATGTGTCCAGACTTTGTCTATCATCAAAGCTGGAACTGTGTCGTTCTCCCAGAGAAGGTGAGCTTCAATCTCCTCTCCCTGGCAATGGTGCCAATTAATGTTATCACCCCAAGAAACTCTCCCAGGTTGTAGCTCGGAGATGCTCGGGAACATTACAATCTCAACTTAATGTTGGAAATGGTTGAATGGAAGATATGATGCTTGTTCAAGCCAGATAACCACTTCTACTTTGCTTGACTCAAGACATGCGTGAACACCCCTAGACTACAAGGCTTTAGACCACCAATTACTCACAATTCAGAGATTGAGTGAATATGGAGAATACTGACCACACCAGCAGCTGCACAAGACCTTGTGATGGCCGGCTGCAACCAGTAAAGAGGTCTAAAAATCTAATTTCTAGTGTATAGATAGGATGACAGCTCTCTGGCACTAAGTGAAAAGAAACCTGATTAACACATTCACTGATACATGCAAGAATTAAACACAGAGGTAGGACGACAGCTCCTCTAATGCTATACATCAAGAGTTCAGGAAAACTACATATCAGGCACAACCTGGAACAGAATAGGAATGGAAAGTGAGCAACTAATAACAAAAGAAGCTTGTATTAGCTGAAAATGAAGACGAGATGCTACAAGTATCAAAGTAATTACAGTCTCCAGAAGTTGAACCTTACATCAAGACAACAACCATCAACCCTGATTACATCTTGTTTCTGGGTATATATAGAGTTTGAATACAAAGGCACTCGGCCATTCTAAGTATGAGAAGGTCATAATTGACCACCAACCGCTTTAACTATCTGATGGAGTCTCTGGTGCAATTTGCCTACTTCAGTGAACAAATCTGATCTTCTCAGGTGCTCTGCTGTCCTTCTCGGGCAGGTGGAGTGTCATATGGGATGAAGTCCCATAATTGTTAAATGAATTTACCTGATCGAGCTCTGTACCTTTTCTTCTCAGCCTTACTGTCTCTTGAATGCGGTGGTTGAGGAGGAAAATCACCAGGTAGCGGAAATTGGTTATCTTAGTCCTTCGGGTGCATGGAGTAGTTAAGAGACGTGGATAACGTAGTAGGTGGAAGGACTGGATGGAGGAATGAGATCAGCCGTCGAATCATGTGGATAGACGGTGGGGATCGCTCGACGGAGGGTATCGGGAGATAGGGAGGCGGAGAAACGCGGGCCATTGGATCTCGGGTGGCAAATCCAACAGTCATTGGGAGGAGGAAACATGTGGGAGTTAACGGGCAGGGACGGAGGATGGGCGGTAAGTGGTATTGCCCGCACCACCATTGAGGGTCGGGCGGTAAACGTACAAGGGCGAGCGATCCCACTCGGAGCGTGACGCATGGTGGCAGAGGAGTGGGAAAACCACTTTTCATTGCGCGTTAATGCGCCACTATGTTGTGGTTGCAGGGGAAGCAGATGCCGTCCGATCGTGTCAGAGATGATCAAATGGCGGGGAGAGTTAATGGCTAAGATTTAAAGGTGGGGAGGAGCCACGGGTGTGCGGGGTCATGTGGATGGGGTTACATGATGGTTTAAGCTCCGCACTCGGGGCCTGAGGGAACATGGGTTTATGCAGGGTTTTAGAGAAAAATGGAGGCAACGGGGTTAAGAGAGAGTAAGCGGAGTGAAGGGGAAGAAAGAAAAGGACTGGTGCAAGTTCTACTTTGAGCGTGACAATATGGCCAAGATGGTATTTGATCCTTAAAATGTCAAAACGTGTGGCAGAGCTAACATGGCCTATCATCCACAAAACTTGTCACTAACCAAAAGATTTTTTCATTTCATTAATTTTGGGACCAGGACTAAGTGTCATTATAGAAAGCAAGTAATATTTGCTTCCCTTGCATCTTTTAGGTGAACTTGGGCTAGCATATGAATGCCTTATTAACACACTTGTTTTTTCTATCTCCCTTTAGTCACACATAATGTAATAGGAGAAAGAGTAAGTGGCCCATTATCTGCATATCATTTATTTTTCATGTAAGGAATAATTGAAATATAGTGTAATTAGGAGGATATTGAAATGGATCACCAAATATCCACATCCTATCACACTTTTCATACTCACTTGATCATTTACACACAATTACACATCACACACTAAGCTTCAATAAAGTTCGTATTAGAAGGCATCTTGTTTCCTGAGCTTTTGATACTTAGTTTATTTTAGCTTACATCTCATACCCTAAAAAAAAGTAAGACCCTTAAAAAAACCATAACTTGAACCAACTAAATTCCCCACAGGAGCCACCAAAGAATTTATAGTTCAAGTTAGGACCATTGGGGGTAGGCATCCCATAAGTTACCATGGTTAGGTTACATCTTTGAGACATAGCAGTTTAATTTTTAGGAAGCTAAAAATCCTTTAATAATCCCATTGAAAAGAATATGTAAGCATGGAAAAGACCCGATTCAGAGGGGGTTCGACTTAGGTCTAGTGCATGTGGTACTATTTTGGGCTACCTGACCCGTCTAGTGCTCGGTACTGGTAACTAACTACCAAGAAGCTAAATAATCGAATGCTCACATAGGACGAAGCTACTTTAGTGGCCACAATCTAGGGCATCCATCCCTATAGGTGGAGGTGTGGGCAACACCAAATCCTCATCCATTACCTTAGTTGATTCTTCGGTTGTTGGAAGGCGTCACCAATTCTTTCAGGATGTTTCCCTAGTACCCATCAAAAGATATCTTCGCAAGGCCCATTTACTTTGAGAGTGGAAAGGATGAATAGGTCTTCGTAGGATCTTTTACCATACACAGAAACAAACAAAAACCATATTTTGTTTAATTGAATACATATGCTAACGTTAAAGGGAAATTTTATTTTCACTTTGTTTTATGTATGTGTTATATTTTCTTTGAGAATCATATCCTTCCTTCAAAACACATAAAGTATCACACACTCTACTCGACACCATAGGGGACCCCAGGGTTCCCCGTTGATATATACATTATCTAAACCTTCCTACATTACTAGGAGGAGTGGCATGTCTCTCACCATTTAGGCGTAGAATACACCAATCAACTACGGTTATAGAATCTTCCTTTATCAGTGAAACTTTTCTTGGAATCTTCCTCGTCAAAGTACCCCATATACTAGCCCTGAGGAGAGCCCCCATAACTCCCCTCCAGGGACTCCATGCAATGCACACTAGGGTAACCACCATCATGAGGGAACCTCCATTTATATCATTGTCCAAAATCGTTTCGCAATGGCGGAAAACTCGCAAGTCCCGTTCTTAGCTTCTTTAAGACTTTCGTATTTGATCAAGCTAACCAATGACCCAATTGCGAATGACCAAAATTAGCTAGCCATGGCCACCAAGCTCCCTTATGACATTCCAAAATTCGAAGGGAAGCAGGGAGAAGACCCAAGAAACTATGTCATGACTTTTCACCTGTGTTGTTCATCTAATAGTATCAAAGATGATGCTATTCAATTACGACTGTTTCAATGCACCCTTACTGGGCTAGCATCTAAATGGTATATTGACAAACCCTATATGTCACATGGAAAATTTAGCTCCCTAGATATAACATTCCTCACATTCTTCTAGCTCTTGGTTCGTCATGACTCGGGCCTAGAACTCCTCACCCACTTCAAATAAACACCTGCTACACACTTATTAGATCATATCCATGAATGGTTGCAATATTGCCACTTGTGTCAAAAAAATTTGAGTACAAATTCCTCCTCGACCTGTTTTTGAGATCCCTCACATCAAAAATTGCAAAAATGTGGAAAATTCATCCCCACATAATGAGGAAGAGGCCATTAGCAAATCTCAACAATTAGAGCTTATATACACCCAATCTGGATATCTCTATCATGTGCTTCTAGATGCCCCATGCCTGCAGACTTATAAAGAGACACCAAGCACATCCAATTTTGTCGATGGGTTAATTGGGACCATAGCCCAAAACCACCTTGACAACACGTTCGAGTACCCTGGATAAAATTATAGTGGCCAACCATTTGGTGCCACATCACCACCTCACCACACGTCAATTTACCCTCGACAACCTATGCCTATGGAAAATCCTTCTATGTAAGTTAACCAATACCAACCTGCACAGGGTGGCCAATACCTTCCCATGCAAGGTGGCCCATACCCCCCTAGGAATATGGAACCAATTCCTCCTTCCCATAACTCATACACCAATCAGGGACAAGGGAACCAATATTTCCCTTTCCCCGCACCTCAATAGAATAACCTGCCAACGTAAGCTAATGTAGGGGTTAATCTAGTGCAACCTTCTCTCACTCAACAACAAAAATCAGAGGAACAATTGAACTCAACTAACCCACCTAATGTTGCTAAGAAAAAACCAAAGAGCAAGCCAAAAGGAGAACCTAGCCAAGGGGTAAATCAACAAAAACCTTCGCACGCACCGGCTAGGGGTAACCCTAGTTGGAACCTAAAACAAGGATTGACCAATAACCATCCACAAAGGAAAAACAAGAATACGAGTCTACATACTAACAACGCTTGCGCCATTTGTGGTGAGTATGGTCATTACACCCATCACTGTCCTCAACTCCCTGAGTTGAAAAGGATAAAAGACAATTGGGGGAAAACAGGGAAAAACCAACAAACTATAGTAATGCAACATCCCTTCCCCCACTAGGGAGTGGTAAACACCTAGCAGGACCACTCCTAAAACCCTTTTGGAACAGATTCCCAAACTGCCTCAAACCGTTATATTTACATAGCAAGAGAAGATGTTCCTGTAGATATGCAACCAAGAGTACGAAACTCCTCCAGCAACCAATCCTTCCACCTCGACTACTGCAACACCTACAACACCTTTAAAAATTCCTCGATATGCCATAGAGCCCATCCAAAAGATGGTTAAAGGTCCTTTACAGCGTGCAGGACAAAACTCAAAGGCTGCTCACAGCTACAATATAGTCGATGACTTAGCCCAAACAACTATGCTAGCATTGGAAGCTTTACAATCATGCCCAACCCAATGGAAATCCTTGCTTTCTGCGTTAGGAGCAATCGATCCTGTCGATCCTCGCCTAATGGCATTTGACTTAGATAAAGCTACCCGTCGTCTACCATCAATTGTCGTTTTTCAAATCCCAGTCTCAGTCCAGAACATCACCATCCAACATTGCATAGTCGACGGAGGGGCATCCACATGCATAATGTCTATTGTAACATGATTTATTTTTGATAAGTTAGTTTTTATTTTATAAAAGAGGGTATGAAAAAATAAAGTAAAAATGGAAATATGAAAAAATAGAAAATAAAAAAAGAGATGAAATAAAACCCCATCAAAAGAAAATCAAAAAATTTGTATAAGTGTGCTTGTTTAAATGCCACTTCATGAAATAAATTGTACTTGTAATAAATAAAGGTCTATGTGCAGCTTGTTTTTATGCCACAACCTTTTTTCTCATCTGGATCAAACTGTTTAATCTTGATCAAATCATTTAAATTTTTGTATTAGATTAGAAAATAATTTCAACCAAACAGTTAAACCTCGGTTGAACATTAGAATTTAGGATAGATTAGGATAAATAAAGGCCTAATATGCTAAAAAATTGGCCTAAGTTATATTAGATTAGGTTTAAATTAGTGAAAAAGTTAAATAAGGGCAGCTAGTCTAAACGTGCCCTAGATAGATTAATTTTTCATTAGTGTTTAATTACCTCATTAAAAGGTGATTAATTATTTTTAAATAAATGTATTTATATTATTTTTAGCCAAATTCAAATACGACAAAAAAAGGTTTGTCGACAAGAGATAAAGGTTGATCAACATCCAACGATGATCCACCTCCCCGCCCAGATCAATGGCGGGGAAGCCTCTTCGCACCCCCTCGCCATGAAACAAGATAACGATGGGGGAGGGGGGGTGCGGGGGGGTGGGTGCGGGGGGGGTGGGTGCGAAAAATGGTTTTTCCCGCTCGGGCCCCTCGCATACATGTCGCCTCCTCGGTGCTTCACACCCCCCTCGCTCCAAACTGCTTACCACTACTCCCCTCGAAATCTGCCATCCATACTTCCTGCGCTTTCCAATACCACGCCAATGGTCACACCTCTTGCACCATCTGCCTCCAACTGCTCCACGCTACGTGCCCTCACCCGTTACCACCTATCTGTTCCCGCATATCTGTTTCCGCCATTAATTGCCTCCTGTTTCTAATCTCACCCCTCGTTGATGCATTAAATTCCTAATTAACCGATCAACAATGGCATTCCATGTAACGGTAATGTTAATCCATTGTTAAATATTATTTTTCCCCATTAAATCGGCCTCTCTTCAATTACTCTTGCATTGTTTTCTTTCATTGTTCTGTTTATTGTTTCTGTTCTACAAATTCCCTGCAAAGCCAAGCCTGTAACAGTAAACATCCTTGGAACATATCTCTACAATCTTTTCTGCCATTTTTCTGTTATCCTCCACCATTACAGTTCTGATATCATGGCTCCAAAGAAGAAATAAAAACTTTTTGCCAGTTCCTCTACAACACAGGAAACCCCAAATACCTCTGATGCCTTAGACCTAGGCCATATCCCATTGGCCGACTAATATTTCAAAATTTTAGATACTAAATGTGAATTCGACATGTTCGAATTGCATAATTGGCTGAAGCAAACATACTTTGATTTTGAGGATGAAATAAACCTGTGGGAATCCCATCTACCTCTGTATATGTTTCCTCAGGCCTATTCCTTTCCTGATTTAGTTATCTGGTGCCAAGCCAAGTATAATCCTTTATAGAGAACAATGGTAGCTTAGAATGGAGACATTCTAATATCTATCACTCTATAAACCATTAATAAAATGATTTTGATCCCATAAAATGATTCCCTAAGATTTTTCTCTAGTGCAGCCTTAATTGACCTATATCATAAGCTGAATTTCCCTCAAAGAGATCAAATTTTTGAGATCTTTCTCCCTGAAGATGTTGAGCTCCCCAAAAATAATCCTCCTTATCCAACATCTATGTTCCCTAAGAGAGCCAAGCACATAATTTCCCTAATTTCTTGCTTGTTAGGCTACCAATCAGACTAATGGGTAGATAAAACCATCCTAGGCTATCTGTCCATTTTTTCTAAAGAAAATAAACCTGCCTTCATGTATAACTATAGTCAATTTTTCCCTGAAACTATGCATGAGCAATTAATGAACATCACTATTGAAGAAGTGTTTAAATACTCCTCTGTGCTATTTCATATGTTTATTTTTCAGCAGGGAGATAGGTTCCGTATTGTTTTTCACAAGCACGATGATCAACAAGAGAATCAAGCAGTTACTAACTAGACCTCATTGATTAGAAAGAACTCAAATGAGTTCACATTTTTAGAATTCATATACTATTTCATTCACCTAGTTGCACAACTTCTCAGCAGTCAGAGTGAACCTAGGATCAGTACAAAAATCAAAAGGATCCTATACCTCAGTGATCAAGTTAAAACGAGACTGGTATCTTTACCAAAACTACACATAGATCAAAGTATATGGCTGCGAATTAGGTCCATACAAGTTTCCAAAATATGTTCCATTGAGAATTTTCTCTTTGAAATATATTAGGAAAATGATGAATATGGATGAGCTTCATTTCATTTCAAGGAAGAGGAGATCACCAATCAAGATAAAGGTACATGTAGGATCATTCATTTGTAACACCAGATCAACAAGTTTAGAAGCAGATGTAGTTCTAAAATAGATGAGTTTCCAACCCAGCTTCACCTGGTCTTATGACCCATTCAGTATTATCTTAGACTTAAGGGTGGAACTCAAAACCACTCTTACAATCATACACCAAGACTAGAGTTTGAGAAGTTAAAAAATTAGGAACAATGGGAAGAGAATACTCTTTAAGAAGTAGAAGAACATGTTTTACCTCCTTCTACTCATCAGACTCCTACTTCTCAAACCAAGCATGACAAGAGGCCCAAGGAAGGATCATCATCATCAACAATTGGAGAAAAGGAATTCATCCAATATCAGAAGAAATCAAGGACTGAATCCTAAGGCACTACTACTACTACTACTACTCAGGGTCAGAAGGAGCCTATCATCATCAATTTGGATGATTCATAGGTTTCCATAGGGATAGAAGAACTAGTAATTACTACTATTTATTCTTGTACTACTTCACAGTATTCATTGGAGATCACTCAATCTGTAGGAGCAAGTGAAACAGAGGAGTCAAATGTTTTCACTAACTTCCTTGAAATCAAGTAGAAGAATGAAGCTCTAAAAGCTAATGTTTATGCACACTTTTGGAAGAAGAATTCTACTTCATAGCATAGGTTGTTGACATCATTTGACAATGAGAAGGGAAGAATGCAAATGGCTTTCCTGCAGGCTCATGTTCCCTTTCCCAAAGGTTCTTCTAGTTACAAGAAAAATGTATTTTCATTTGATGCTAATCAGATACATCAAATTGATCAAATGGACATGCATAGGCAGCCTGGTGATATGTTGTTCTCTACCATCACCAATATTTCTATGGAATTGTCAAAACTTAAAACTTCTCTATCAAATGTGCAGTCACAATTTAAGATTGAGAAAATATCATCTTTAGCTAAGGAAAATAGGGTCAAGTCATTAGAGGACTTAGTAATTAAAATTGGATATGACCCTACTAATGTCAAAGTTGTTGAAGATATTATCAAGAAGAAGAACACAGACATTGCGACATTGAGGAAGTAGCTGAAACTGCCTTCTATAGAGGACCACTAGACCAACGAAGAAATTCTCAAACTGATAATTGAGAAAAATGTACAAATAAAAACTATGGAGGAGAAGATTGAGAAATTTCTTAAGGAAAAAGAGCAATTTACTCAGTTAGCTATAGCTCCCATCAGAACTGTTCCTATTACAGTGTCCAGAATAGTAGGGGAATCTACATCAGCCACAACAGAATCTACATCAACAGTGGAGGATTTGAACAAACTCTCACAGGAGTCGATTCACCAGAAGAAAGAAAATGAAAGGCTTCATAATAAGTTCAAAAATCTAGAAGCTCATAAGATAAATGATGACTCTCTGTATGTTGAATAAATGCAGAAAACAAATAGGTTGAACAGAAGCATTGAATATTTGTAGGGCCATTCATTGATGGCCCAAACCTTGGCCCAAGCCAAGGAAAGAATTTGGGCAGATATCATCCAGGCCATAACTAAAGTATGGCCCTCCATTCAGATCATTTTTTAGTAGGAGGAACTCATAAACAAATGTCCGGTAACCATTGATGAAGTGAAGAAACTTCTTAAAGATAAACCAAGTGAAGCTTCAGACATGATCAAAGTTCTAAATTCAAAAACCACGGTCGTGTTGGAATAGATTGAGATTCTGGATAGAACAAAATCATCCTGGAGATCAAGAAGGCATTGTAGAAAAAGAACTTGATGACTCAGTTAGAGACTAAGTTTCAAACCTTGAAGACTTTTGTCCAAACGTTTCATTTTAAATTTAATTTACTGAATCAGAGAGGACTTCCAGGATTAGTGGCCCCAAATGACAGGTTGATCAATTTGGAAGAATACTGCTTGAAGATTTACACTATAACAACTAATAAAGAAAACTTTGCAGGTATAAAGGGGCATATTATAGGGAAACAAGCATTAGAAGCTTTAGATTTTGATTTGACTATTAAGCATGAGATTAAAAATATTTTTGTAAATAAGCCCACTTTTGAGAAATACACCGAAGTTGATGAAGATTACAGGAAATTGGTAAATATTGCCATACAAAGTGAAGACCAATGGGATCACTTGTGTGAATTTATTGAGTAACTTTCATCAACAACTGAAGGATAGTTGGGCAACACTTTTTGGGGACCACATCATCAATAGATTCCTAAAGAATAGTGCCAACACTTAGCAGTTTTGAAATTCCTATAGTTTTGTACTATTTTTGTATTTTTGTTTTGAAAATATCTAGAAGAAATTTTGTATAAATAACTCCTCCTTCGAGTTATTAAGGGTTGAACCCTTGGATGAGCTTTGAGAATAGAATTGTAACCGAGCTAGAGATTTTCCAAGTTAATGAAAGGATTCTGAATTTTCCTTCTATAGTTCTATCTTCTTGTAAGTTTTTCATATGTGCTTATTTCATTATGTATTGCTTCATATATTTAAGTCTTTATGCAGAGATATGGGTAATATGATATTGAGTATCAGTCAGTCTTAAATCCCCTACGAAGTTATCATCAATAACTAGGGACTAGCTTATAATACTGTTTGTTATTATAAACTCCCCTATATCAATTAATTGTCACATAAATATGCATTTGTTTAAATATATTTTGTTCTACAAGAAACATTGTTTGCCTATATTCTTTGCTTATAACCAATCAAATATTCTATCTGAATATTTAGCAAGTTATATTTCATCAATATTCTTCTATTCATTCACTTTAAATCAATTAACTATATCTAGACAAATAGCAGCCCTTTCATCTAGCTTAGTAATTGTTAAGGCTTAAGCACCTATTTTCAGTAATTGATAACATTGGTCATCCATAAAATTAAAAACCAACAAAAAATTTTAGATGCTTTGGCATGACTAACTGACCTAGAGTCATCTCAGAGGACAACATTAGACTAACATCATTTCCAATGAGTGAAAATTGAACTGTTTTCCCTAGGACAACTATTAATTTTTTTTTCTTTGAGCTGAATAAAGAAATTGTAGGTTAAAAATCATTCACATGGTGACTCCATTAGACCAAGTTGGCTCCTTCAAAACATACCAGGTCTCACTCTGACTCTCAAATTATATCTCCTTTATCTGATCCAGAGAGACTATTGAGAGAGGCCTTGTTTAGAAGGATACTTGAAGCTTCTACTTCTTCTTTTGTACCATTACAACCTGAAGATATTCCAGCTTTTGATCCCTTTAGCTCTATTCCATCCCAATTAGATTTGGCTGATCTAACACCTAGGGTTTTAGAACTTTTATCTAAAGGAGTTGATCTGCAGTCAGCTCTCTTAGTCCAATCTTTGGAATCATACAAAATCCCTGAAATATTTTCATATTCACCCAAGTCAGAGGAAGAACTAGATGTACATTTACTGGAGCTAAAACCAATTGATTTTATCTCCCCCACTCATTATACATTTCCATCCACTTTTTCCCAACCTGAAGAAACCTTCTTTGTATATTCAAACCCATTGTTTGAAAGTAAAGAGCAGGTTGAAACAGAGGTTCAGAAGTTAGTAATTAAAACACCTTTGAAAACTTTTAGGAATCCTCCACTTTCCCATTCTCCTCCTCCCACTTTTACACCTCCTTCTTCACCCACTGCTTCACCACCTTCCTCTTCATCCTCCACTACATTATCTCCTACCTCTTCCACTGAATCATCTTCTTCTTCATTTTTAGATATGGCCTTTCAACCTATAATTCAAGCTAGATATGTTGCCCTGTATCTTCCCAACCAGCTCAACAATTTTCCTGATGGTTATTTGAAACATCTCCCCAGTGTTAATGTGAAACTGGTTTATCTGTAGAAGATCATCTAGATGCATTTTTAGATTTTTCAGATAATATGAATATAGAGCATGATGATGTATATATGCATTTATTTGTTCAGTCTTTAGAGGGAAATGTTAGGATATGGTTTAGGCAACTGAGAGTTGATTCACTTCAGTCCTGGAATAAATTAACTACTATATTCAAAAATCAGTGGGGTGTCAAAAAGGATCTAGTTTACTACCTTATTGAGTTTGAAGAGCTTAAAAGGAACCATGGATAACCTGTGGCAATTTTCATTAAATGATTTAATAAACTCTACCACAAAATGCCTCCTGATTGTAAACCTCCTGTCACAACAGCAAAGGTTAGGTTTTCCAAATCCTTTGATGATGACTTTGTAGTCATGCTAAGGGAAAGGACATCTCCTACCCTTTAGGACATGCAAACCAATGCTATAGAAGTTGAGAGTAACATATCAGCTTCATCTGAACTCAAAGCCAAGGCTGAAAAGGCTGAGAGAAAAATGAAGGCTAAGGAGGAAGGATCTTCCTCAAAGACCAAAAACGATGATCAGAAAATAGATGATATAACATCATTACTTAGAAACCTATCTAATAGGATTTCTAATATTGAAACTTAGCCTAAAACAATACAACAAACTGTTGTCAAACCACAGACTCAGTTTAGAAGAGCTCCTCAAACTCAAATTTTACAAAGAGCTAACACTGATCAACAGATCCAACCTCCTATGATGATTGATGACCAACAACCAGATGACATTAGACCTCTAATGTATAAAGATATAAATAATTTTTATTCTTCATCTATACATAATTCTATAATTTCTCACCCTTCAAATCAGTCTTCCCAAAATCAATAAGACAATCAAATTTTTAATATCAGGCCTTCTCTGAATTCCTAATTGGAGAATTGAATAGAAGATACAATCTTAGACCTAGGGCAGGGCCTGGTAGACCTCCAAAGAATCCCACTCTAAATGAACCTCAGATAAAATCTGCTAAAACCAAAAAAACTATCATTCAACCATTGAATTAAATAGGTGAAACAAGCCAAATTGATAAAACTGTTTTGACAACCTTCAATGTTGAAAGAGAACTGGAAAGAGTTAAAATGACAATTCCCCTAGCTGAATTGTCAAAGAATATAGGGTATAAGAACCAAGTCTCAAAATGGATTCAGTCATTAAGTGTGGATGTTGAAGGGGATGTGATAAGCCTGCAGGATGAAAAAACCTCAGTAGTTTTTGTTCCTAGCTCTGGCATGATAAATGAGAACATACCACCATTTTATGTGACTCTGAAAATTCATGATTTCCTCTTATTTAACTGTATGTTAGATTCTAGGGCTTCCCATAATCTAATGCCTAAAGTGATCATGGACCAGCTGCAACTAGAAGTCACTACAACTTACCATGATCTTTACACTTTTGACTCCAAGAAAGTTCCTTGTCTTGGCCTCATTAAAGATTTTGTGGTTAACTTAGGTCCGATCCCTATCAAAAGTGTGATTTTAGACATAGTAGTCACCGACATCCCTCCAAAATTTGGCATGTTACTGTCAATATCTTGTTGTGCTAAGTTAGGAGGAATTCTACAAATGGATATGTCTTATCCCACTATTCCAGTGTATGGGGGTGAGCATCTTAGGCTATATAGAGAAGTTAGGAATCATCCTATTTATGTTGTTGACCAAGACTTTGGGTGTTTTGAACTATCAGTAAATAATTCACAAAATACTCAACTTACTATTGAAGATATTGTTGATCAACCTAAAACCATTGAAACTGATATTTGGAAATTGTACTTTGATGGTTCTTGCTCAAAGGAAGGAGAAGGAGTTGGAATTGTATTAATTTCACCAGATAAAGAAAACATTACCCAATCATACAAACTTGAATTCGATGTAACTAATAATGTAGCAGAGTATGAAGCTTTTCTACTAGGATTGGAGTTAGAAAGAAGTCTAAAGGTGCAGAACTTAAGTGTATACATTGATTTTGAACTTATTGTCAAGCAAGTTGGGAATCAGTGTCAAACTAAGCACCCCAGATTAAGATCTTATAGGAATGAAGTTTGGGATTCAATTGAAAATTTCTTTTCAACATTCAATATTACTGTTATTCCTAGAGATCAAAACATGCATGCAAATTCCTTGGTTGTCTCTACAAGTTCCTTTAAAATCCCTGATAAAATGTTTGTCCAATATCAAGTTCAAGTCAAGTATAGACCATCTATTCCTAAAAATCTTAAGTACTAGAAAATATTTGATGATGGAGAGAAAATAAAATCCTTTTTGCAAGTCAAATGAATTCTCAAACATGCAAGTTGAGGAAGAATAACTGGATAATCTTGAAATTAACAATGAAAATCAAACACCACAATTTGATTCTAAAATTGTTGATCATAACATTATCCAGTTATCTAACAATTTTATTCCAAAAGGGTTAATCCCTCTTGAGAAGCTCTTTGATCATAATTATTTCCCCAAAAATCCACTATCTGATTCACATTAGGAAAATATTGAAATTTATAACATTGGAAGTTTGAAAGAGATCATAAACATTAAAATTTCTGCATCCCTGTGAGTGGAAGCTAAAGGAAAATATTTAGCCCTCCTTAAAGCCTACAAAGATGTTTTTTCCTAGTCTTATAATGAATAAAAAACATATTATGCATCTCTTATTGAACACAAAATTCCATTAAAACCAGAGGCAAAACCTTTCAAACAAAAATTGAGGAGAATTAATCATGTCCTTCTTCCTGTAATTGAAAAAGAAATTAAGAAGCTACTGGAAGTTAAAATAATACTTTCAGTAAGATATTCATATTAGGTAGCCAATCTAGTTCCAGTGAGAAAAAATAATGGTGAAATTAGATTATGTGTGGATTTTAGGAATCTGAATAAATCTTCCCTGAAGGACAATTATCCATGACCTAAGATGGATCAATTACCTTAGAAAGTTTCAGAAGCCCATAGAATTTCCATGTTAGAACTACATTTACAACTCCATGGGGCACATTCATGTATGCTCGAATACCTTTTGGGTTAACTAATGCTGGAGCCACATTTCAACGTGCTATGGACCTTGCATTTGTAGGTAAGACCAACAAATTTGCTATTATTTATTTAGATAATTTAACTGTTTTTTCCAATTCTGATGAAAGGCATTTGAAGCATTTGAGAAAGGTTTTTGATAGGTGCAAAAGGTTTGGGATTTCTCTTAATCGTAAGAAGTCTTTGTTCTCCCCCAAAGAAGGAAAATTTCTCGGCCACATTATTTCTAAAGAAGGAGTAGGCATTGATCCTAAAAGAATTTCAGTGATACAGGCACTCATATTACCAAGGAACAAGAAGGAAGTTCAAGCTTTCCTTGGAAAAATTAAATTTTTAAGAAGAATTATCCCTAACTATGCAGAAATAGTTAAGGACATAACTGATATGCTGAAAAAGAACCATGAAGTCAAATGGACTGTTCCTGCTAGGTATGCATTTGATCAGATTAAAAAGGCCATTACAGAAGCCCCCATTTTAGCCAGTCCAGATTACTCTGAACCTTTTAGTGTCTTTTCTTTTGCGTTTTGAACTACCTTAGTTGTTGTTCTTTTGCAAAAGAACAAAGATAGAGATGACCAACCCATTGCATTTTTTAGCAAGGTTATGAGAGATGTTGAGCTAAAGTATGACATCATTGAAAAACAAGCCTATTCTTTAGTTCAAGCTCTAAAATCCTTTAGAGTATATCTCCTTGAATCTTCTATCATTGCTTATGTACCCAATAGTGTTGTCAAAATTGTTTTAACTCAGCCTGACACTGATGGAAGGAGAGGGAGATGGATAACTAAAATTTTAGAGTATGATCTCATCATCAAGACTAGAAAATTGGTAAAAGGTCAAGGCCTGGACAAGCTCCTTGTTGAATCCAATTGCAAGATCTTAGGAATAAATTACGTTTTTGACATCCCAACTGAGAAGAATACACAAGAACCTTTTGCAACCCCCACATAGGAGAATCCACAAGAACCTTCTGAGAGCCCAACTGAGAAGAATCCACAAGAACCTTCTAAAATCCGCATACAGGGGAATCCACAAGAACCTTCTTCATCAAATCAGTCAGTTCTTATTCACATTGATGAAATTTTTTTGATATCAGATTGGTACTTTGACATTGTGAACTTTCTTAGAGAATTTGAATGTCCAATTGAATTTAGTAGAAATCAATGTAAAACACTGAAGTTGAAGACTGTAAAGTACTGTATTGTGAATTCAAATTTGTATTGGAAAGATCCTCTTAACATCCTTTTACTTTGCCTAACAGAGAATGAAACAGAAGGGATCATTAATGAATTTCACACAGGAATTTTTGGAGGCCACTATGCTTAGAGGGTCACAACTTACAAGATCTTAAGGGAAGGGTTTTATTGGCCTACTCTGTTTGCGCAAGTGGGAGCAAAGGTTAGGATCTGTACACAATGTTAAATGTTTGTTGGAAAGTAGATATTAGCATCTATTCCATTGGTTCCAGTCTTAGTCCAAGCACCATTCTATCAATGGGGATTGGATTCCATTGGTGAAATTCATTCTCCATCAAGCAGTCAACATAGATGAATATTGACTGCTACAGATTACTTTACCAAAGGGGTAGAATCCATTCCAGTAAAAAAATGCAACTAATACTAATGTTATTAAGTTTATTGAAGAATATATATTGTCTAGATTTGGATGCCCCCAGCAAATAGTGACAGAAAATGCACAAGCATTTAGCAGTACTAAGATGATTGAAAACTGTTAGAAATATCAGATCTTGTTGCATCATTCTACACCATAATATCCATGGGGAAATGGACTGGAAGAGTCCTCAAATAAATGTTTGGTTAAAGATATAAATAAAACATTGGAGGATGATAAAAGGAGTTGGGAGTGTCATCTCATTTATGCACTTTGGGCCAACAGGATTTCACCCAAAAGATCAACAGATAAATCCCCTTTTCAGCTTGTTTATGGAAAAGAAGCTATATTTCCCACACATTTAGCTTTTCATGTTATGAAGTTTTTGCAAGAGTCAAATGAAGAGCCTGATGACTTCTCTCGAAGAATAAATTAGATCATAGAATTAAATGAGGATATAGATGAAGTACATTACAAGCTTAAGAAATATCAAAGTAAAATGAAAAGCTCGTTTGGTAGGAAATCTAGGGAAAGAGATTTCAAACAAGGTGATTTGGTACTAAGATGGGATGCTAGGAGAGAAGACAAAGGGAAATATGGCAAGTTTGAAAACCTTTGGTTGGAACTATTTAGCATTACTGAGTTCAAGGGTATTAACACTTTCATTTTGCAGAATTTGGAGGGAGAGTATTCCTCATTGCCTGTCAACGGGAAGTACTTGAAGCACTACATTCAGTATTGATAGGTTTCCAATCATTCATCATTGTATTATACCAGAGAGTTTTATTTTACATGTAGTGTGTATTTGTTTCAACAGAGACCCCATTAGCCTGAGGAGAAGGCACATGGACTTGCAAGTTCTCTACATCCTGCAAGAGGAAGCAGTCCCTAGTTGGAGCCGATGTTGTAACATGCTTTATTTTTGATAAGTTAGTTTTTATTTTATAAAAGAGGGTATGAAAAAATAAAGAAAAAATGGAAATATGAAAAAAAAGTAAAAATAAATAAAAAATGATGAAATAAAACCCCATCAAAATAAAATAAAAAAATTTGTATAAGTGTGCTTGTTTAAATGCCACTTCATGAAATAAATTGTACTTGTAATAAATAAAGGTCTGTGTGCAACTTGTTTTTATGCCACAACCTTTTTCTCTGATCTGGATAAAACTGTTTAATCTTGACCAGATCATTTAAATTTTTGTATTAGATTAGAGAATAATTTCAACCAAACAGTTTAATCTTGGTTGAACATTAGAATTTAGGATAGATTAGGATAAATAAAGGCCTAATATGCTAAAAATTTGGCCTAAGTTATATTAGATTAGGTTTAAATTAGTGAAAAAGTTAAATAAGGGCAGCTAGTATAAACACAACCTAGATAGATTGATTTTTCGTTAGTGTTTAATTACCTTGTTAAAAGGTGATTAAATCTTTGTAAATAAACATATTTATATTATTTTTAGCCAAATTCAAATATGACAAAAAAAGGTTTGTCGACAAGCGATAAATTCTAATCAACATCCAACGGTGATCCACCTCCTCGTCTAGATCAACGACAGGGAAGCCTCTTCGCACCCCCTCGTCATGAAACGAGATAACGTTGGGGGGAGGGGAGGTGCGAAAACTAGTTTTTCCAGTGCAGGCCCCTCACATATGTGTCGCCTCCTCAGCGCTTCACACCCCCCTCACTCCAAACTTCTTACCACTACCCCCCCTACACACTTCTCATGCTTCCCAATACCGCGCCAACGGTCACACCTCCTGCGCCATCCGCCTCCAACCACTCCATGCCACGTGCCCTCACCCGTTACCACCCATCCATTCCCGCGTATCTGTTGCCACCATTAATTGCCTCCCGTTGTTGATCTTGCCCCCCGTTGATGCATTAAATTCCTAATTAGTCGATCAGCAATGACCTTCCCTGTAACAGTAATATTAATCCACTGTTAAATATTCTTTTGCCCCATTACATCGGCCTTTCTTCAACTACTCTTGCACTATTTTCTTTCGTTGTTCTATTTACTATTTTTGTTCTATAGATTCCCTACCAAGCCAAGCCTGCAATAGTAAGTGTCCTTGGAACATATCTTTGCAATCTTTTCTGCCATTTTTTTTGTTATACTCCACCACTACAGTTTTGATATCATGGCTCCAAAGAAGAAAGAAAAATCTTGTCCCAGTTCCTCTGCAACAAAGGAAACCCAAAAAAAATCTTGTCCCAGTTCCTCTGCAACAAAGGAAACCCAAAGGTCTCTGATGCCTTAGACGTAGACCATATCCCATTGGATGACCAATATTTCAAAATTGCAGATACTGAATGTGAATTCGACATGCTCAAATTGCATAATTGGCTGAAGCAGACATACTTTGATTCTAAGGATGAAATAAACCTGTGGGAATCCCATCTACCTCTGTATATGTTTCCTCAGACCTATTACTTTCCTGATTTAGTTATATGGTGCCAAGCCAAGTATAATCCTTTACAAGAATAGTGGTAGCTCAGAATGGATACATTTTGATATCTATCACTGTAGAAACCATTAATAAAATTCTTATGATCCCAGAAAATGGTTCCCTAAACTCTTTCTCCATTTTAGCCTTAAATGAACCATATCATAAGCTGACCTTCCCTTAAAGAGCTCAAATTTTTGAGATCCTTCTCCCTGAAAATGTTGAGCTCCACAAAAAGAATCCTCCTTTTCCAACATATATGTTCCCTGAGATAACCAAGCAAATAATTTCCCTAATTTCTTTTTTTTTAGGCTACCAATAACACCAATGGGTAGATGAAGCTATCCTAGGCTATCTATTAATTTTTTCCAAATAAAATAAACCTGCCTTCATGTATAACTACAATCTATTTTTGTCTGAAGCTATGCATGAGCAATTGATGAACATCACTACTGAAGGAGTGTCTAAATACTCCTCTTTTCTATTTCATATGTTTATTTTTCAGCAGGGAGACAGGTTCCCTATTATTTTTCACAAACAGGATGATCAGCAAGAGAATCAAGCAGTTACTCACTAGACCTCTTTGATTAGAAAGAACTCAACTGAGTTCACATTTTCAGACTTCATAGACTGTTTCATTCACCCAGTTTCATAGCTTCTCAACAGTCAGAGTGAACCCAGGATCAGTACAGAAATCAAAAGGATCTTGCACCTCAGCGATTAATTTAGAATAGGATACTGGTATCTTTACCAGAACTACACAGAGATCAGAGTATATGGCTATGAGTTAACTCCATATAAGTTGCCCAAATATGTTCCAATGAGAATTTTTTCTTTGGAATACATTAGGAAAATGATGAATATGGATGAGCTTCATTTCATTTCAGGTAAGAGGAGATCACAGTTCAAGATAAAGGCATGGGTAGGATCATTTATTTGTAACACCAAATCAACAGGTTTAGAAAAATATGCCATGCTAAAACATATAGGTTTCCAACCCAGCTTCACCTGGTCTTATGACCCATTCAGTTTTATCTCAGACTTAAGGGTGGAACTCAAAACCACTCCTTACAATCATACACCAAGACCAGAGATTGAGAAGTTCAGAAATTAGGAACAGTGGGAAGAGAATACTCTTCAAGAAGCAAAAGAACAGGTTTTACCTCCTTCTACTCTTCAGACTCCTACTTCTCAAACCAAGCATGACAAGAGGCCCAGGGAAGGATCATCAGCAATTGGAGAAAAGGAATTCATCCACTATCAGAAGAAATCAAGGACTGAATCCAAAGGCACTACTACTACTACTACTCAGGGTTAGAAGGAACCTATCATCATCAATTTGGATGATTCACGGGTTTGCATAGGGACAAAAGAACCAGTAATTACTACTCTTTCTTCTTCTTATTCTACTTCACAGAATTTGTTGGAGATCACTCAATATGCATGAGAAAGTGAAACAAAGGAGTCAAATGTCTTCACTAACTTCCTTGAAATCAAGCAGAAGAATGAAGCTTTAAAATCTAATGTTTATGCACATTTTTGGAAGCAAAATTCTACTTCACAGCAGAGGTTGTTGACATCATTTGATAACGAGAAGGGAAGAATGAAAATGGCTTTCCTGCAAACTCAAGTGCCCTTTCCCAAATGTTCTTTTGATTACAAGAAAAATGTATTTTCATTTGATGCTAATCAGATACATCCAATTAATCAAAAGGACATGCATAGGCAGTCTCGTGAGATGTCTTTCTCTAGCATGACCAATACTTCTATGGAATTCTTAAAACTTAAAACCGCTCTTTCAAATGTGCAGTCACAATTGAAGATTGAGAAAATATCATCTTTAGCTAAGGATAACAGGGTCAAGTCATTAGAAGACTTAGTAATTAAAATTAGATATGACCCTACTGATGTCAAAGCTGCTGAAGATATTATCAAGAAGAAGAACACATATATTGCAGCATTGAGGAAGCAACTGAAACTTCCTTCTATAGAGGACCCCCAGACCAAGGAGATAGTATAAAGTGAACAACATAAGTAAGAAATGCTCAAAATGATAATTGAGAAGAATATATAGATAAAAATTGTGGAGGAGCAGATTGATAAATTACTTAAGGAAAAAGAGCAATTTACTCAGTTAGCTATAGCTCCCATCACAACTGTTCCTATTACAATGTCCAGAAAAGCAAGGGAATCTACATCAGCCACAATAGAATCAACATCGATAGCAGAGGATTTGAAAAAACTCTCACAGGAGAGGACTCACCAAAAGCAAGAAAATGAAATGCTTCATAAGAAGTTCATAAACCTGGAAGCTTAGAAGATAAAGAATGACTCTCTATTTGTTTAAGAAATGCATAAAACAAACAGGTTGAACAGAAAAATTGAAGAGTTTTAGAGCCATTCATTGATGGCCCAAACCTTGGTCCAAGCCAAGGAAAGCATTTGGGAAGATATCAGCCAGGCCATAACTAAAGTATGGCCCTCCATTCAGATCATTTTTTAGCTCGAGGAACTCATAAACGAATGTCAAGTAGCCATTAATGAAGTGAAGCAACTTCTTAAATATAAACCAAGTGAATATTCAGACATTATCAGAGTTATAAATTAAAAAACGAGGGTCGAGTTGGAACAGATTGAGATTCTGGACAAAACATAAACCATCTTGGAGATTAAGAAGGTGTTGGAGAAAAATAACTTGATGACTCAGTTAGAGACTAAGTGTAAAACCTTGAAGACTTTTGTCCAAAGGTTTCATTTTAAATTTAACTTACTGAATCAGAGAGGACTGCCAAGATTAGTGCCCCCAAATGACAGGTTGATCAATTTGGAAGAATACTCCTAGAAGCTTTATACTATAGCAACTAGTAAAGAAAACTTTACAGATATAAAGCGGCATATTATAGGGAACAAGCATTAGAAGCTTTAGATTTTGATTTGACTATTAAGCATGAGATTAAACATGTTTTTGTAAATAAGCCCACTTTTGAGAAAAACACTTAAGTTGATGAAGTTGACAGGAAATTGGTAAATTTTTCCATACCAAGTGAAGACTAATGGGATCACTTGTGTGAAGTTATTGAGTAACTTTCATAAAAAACACAAGGACAGTTGGGCAACACTTTTTGGGGACCACATCATCAATAGATTCCTAAAGAATAGTGCCAACACTTAGTAGTATTGAAATTCCTATAGTTTTGTATTATTTTTGTATTTTTGTTTTAAAAATATCTAGAATAAATTTTGTATAAATGACTCCTCCTTCGAGTTATTAAGGGTTTAACCCTTGGATGAGCTTTGAGAACAATATTGTAATTGAGATGGAGATTTGCCATGTTAATGAAAGATTTTTGAATTTTCTTTCAATGGTTCTGTCTTCTTGGAAGTTTTTCATATGTGCTTATTTCATTATGTATTGCTTCATATATTAAATTCTTTATGCAGAGATCTGGGTAAGATCATACTAAGTATCAGTCAGTCTTAAATCCCCGGTGAAGTTATCAACAATAACTAGGGACTAGCTTATAAGACTATTTGTTATTATAAACTCCCCTATATCAATTAGTTGTCACATAAATCTGCATTCGTTTAAATATATTTTGTTCTACAAGAAACATTTTTTGACTATATTCTTTGCTTATAATCAATCAAATATTTTTTATGAATATTTAGCAAGTTATATTTCATCAATATTCTTCTATTCATTCACTTTAAATCAGTTAACTATAGCTAGGAAAATAGTATCCCTTTCATCTAGCTTAGTAATTGTTAAGGGTTAAGCTCCTGTTTTCAATAATTCATAACATTGGTCATCCATAAAATTAAAAACCAACAAAACATTTTAGATGCTCTGGCATGACTAACTGACCTAGAGTCATCTGAGAGGACAACAATGTCCAAATCAGTTGGGTAGAAACTTGGGTCCCCTGAACTCAAACCTTCTGACAACACTCTAAGAGCGTATGATGGGCACCCTTCAGTTCCCATAGGCCTATACCAAGGCGTTCCAATATAATTGGCTGAAAAAATTGTGCTAATAAATATCGAAGTATTGGACACATAATTGGATTACAATATCTTATTGGGCCAAAGTTACATGTACGAAATGTCAACAATTACATATTCCATATTCAGGATAATGATGCTCCCCCTTGACGGGAGAATTATTACAATATATCAACTCATATATTATGAGAAGAAGACATTAGCTGCACTTGATGGTGTGTTACCTTTCGTCGCATCTTCTCCCGAATTGATCACCACTTACACTGAATTTGGTTGAGGCCAATTTATGCCAACAACACTCATAGGGACATTCATAAGAGATCCAACTATGATAGAGGATATTTATCTAGCCACAGGAGCACCAGTGTTCATGATGAGTTCATCAAACACCCCTCAAGATCAAGAACCAGTTTCAGATACCAACAACAATGTTGTTACCAATCATACTTTCTTACCATATGATATCACCCAAACACCCTTCTTATTCCCCCCACCTGGTTTTGTCTCGCACCAAATCATTGTAACACTCTCATTACCCAATATGGCTCTTGCGATACTGATCTGGTATCTTGCCCCTCAGGCCATGTAAGTAAACTTAGGTATCACTCCAATAGGCGTTAGTCCTATTCCTCCTCAGGATAACACACTGTAATAAGCAGCGCCTGCACCGACACCATACAATTCTAGAAAAAGGGATAAGAAAAAGGGAAAGAAGGTGAAAGCTTCAAACACTCCCTCCTCTAGGGTTCCTCCACCTTGTTCTTTGTGTGAAGTAGTTGGGCACCCCACCAATATGTTCCCTGAGTTAGACGAGCTCAAAGCTCTTTTGCATGCCCCAAAAGCACCAGTGAACCCTCCTCCCCTTTCTGGAGAAAAGAGCACACCCATGCGTTATAAGGCATTGTGCACCAACCATGCATGTGCCATATGCATGGAATATGGGCATTACACTCATCATTTCCCCAAAATCCCTTGATATTGAGATGCATTAGGTGCACTCACCGAAACCAATACCTTATTATTACCAGTGGAGGATGGGTCTAAAATCATTTTTATGTCATGAGGGTAGAAGATTCTTGCTCTTATCCCTCTTTTTATCCCCCAAACTCTTGCCATGATCGGAGGCAACCTGGATGAGTGACACCCCAACATACCTCCACGTGTGCTTTATGTGACAAACGAGATCATTTGATAAACCAATGTCCTGAATTACGAGCATTTAATCGATTGTATCTGGTTACCTACCTTGCCCAAAGCACCAGACCTAGGAACATCGTCACACTTGCCATATTTGTGTAGGAAATCGTCATGTGCGAAACTTCCCCTGTCTTTCCTGATTCCACTCTATGTTTGGATTCATGCGATGATTCATCACTGAGAATTATGATTTAGTCGAATCAGATACTGAACCATTAGATCACACCACACCGTAAGGGAATGAAGCATCTAGTTCCATCTTATATGTGTTTGAGGAAAAAGGGCCGCGAGAAGTTCAGACAGGCCCCCATCGACACATATCCTCTCACCATCATTAGTCTATATCAGGAAAAAATACCAAACGATATAAGTCCACCTGGACAAAAACATCACCCCTCACATGTGCCTTATGCGATAGATCCAACCACCTGGTAAATCAATGTCGGGAGTTGGGCAAGATAAGGCACATATTTCACTTAGTAGTGCACATCCCACAAATCCATCTCTCAAACCAAGAGAGACTCACATGTTGTTATTGTCACATCTTCTCTCAAACACATTATACGTGGAATTGTTATTACCTTCCACGTTTTAGAGCAGTAAGAGTAGCATTGAGATCCACCCAAAATAGGAAGTTACCCCATGATGATACTAATATACAGAGGTTGCTGACACCTAGGATTTCCCCAACTCATGACCCCAATCAAGCGTCATCATCTCACACTATGGACGATATTTATGCTCACACCATTTTTAGTTTTAGTACTAGTCCCGTGTGCAGTATTTGCACCACTACCTCTCATAGTGTCGAGACATGTCATGTGTTACAAAAATTTTGACAACTTAGAATTCAACTTCAAACCCCTCGGGAGGAAGAATTTTTTTCCCTCGGACGCCACCCAGGGTATAATAACTTCCTCCTACTCATTGTCAACCTGCCATTACAGAAATTCTACCACCTCCTAATGTCAATGACATGTAACATCATATACTTCTAAACCCACCACATCGATGGCACCTTCATTAATGGTGCAGCCCCATCCTATCTGCACAGTGTCAACTTCACTAGGTTCTACGGTATCAACCACTGAATCTTATTCTTGCTTGTCGACCAACACAACTAGGTATGAACCCCAACCTCAAGGCTTGGCACAACCTAATTCAATGCTAGATAATATTTTTCATTCAGATGAATATATTCTAGAAGCGATGAAAAAAGTTGAATTTCCATGGGATGCCATGCATCATCACGCGTACTTTCTAACTAAAAAATCATTTGCACCTATTGACGCACCTAGCCTTTATATTTGCATCATAGAATCAAAAGAATTCCTACCTCCAAGATAGGTATATTGGTTTAAAAATCCCAACCTAACACTAGATGCTTTTGAGGAAGGGAACATGGAAAATATTTCACCTACCATTGAGGTCAACATTTATAGTAAACTTGGCATATTTGAAGAGATCTCACTGGGGGCATCTTTCTTCGAGAACGAGGTGGCCTCATACAGTACCCTATTCCAATAATTTATGGATATATTTGTATGGGATTACTTTGAAATGGCATGCATCAATCCCACCATTGTGGATCATATTGACACCTGGCATCAAGACTACATCATCTTCATCATGGTACCCTCTATTCCATTTCAACCCCAAACTCATTTTTTGGGCCTCTTGCACGCTCAGGACGTTACTTCAGGTGTGCCTTCTCTTGTTTTTTGATTCATCTTTCTTAGCCCATTTTTTAGCTTACAATTTTTTTTATCAAGATGTTTCCACTCAGGGTATTGGTTGTTGAATTTGCAGTTACACCAACAGCTTATCGCCAGAATCAACACCCTAGTGATTATCGACAGGGCAGGTATCATTCATCACTCAACATGATAGGCTTCCTACCAAGCTATGCATATCCCAACATCATTTCTCTGAAATGCACCATAGGGTCCATCATCTCAACCATGTTTACCACCACCTTCCCTTGCCCATCATAAACGTCCACGTTGGTCAATAGAGCCTCCCCACTCATGGACTACCTTATGTTATAGACACCCTCATCTCATAGGGAATGCATGACCATATATTTAGGCCTAGGAGCCACATCACTTGCATATCTTGAAGATCAGCCTCATTTACCTTTTCTTCACTTACTACTAAGCCACCCTACTTCCGGGCCACCTTACTAATTTGCGATGGATAAAAGTGAACGCTCTTCTACATTCTACATTGGGCCCATCATTATTCCATACAAAATAAGCTCTTTATGTCACTTCATTTGACTCATAAACCCAACACTGAGACTAGCCAATGGGGCCCCTGCTCTCTGCAAATACAGTTTACCTCCATCATCATGCAAGTCATTTTTTTCATGGGGAACCTGTCTCTGTGTATGTACATCCCAACCACCTTTACATTCTTTTGGAAAGTGTACAATTTTTTGTTGTTTTTTAGGAAAATGGTTCCCACCCATATTTTCATGCCTTGTACCCAGCGACAGTCCTTAGTTGACCTTGGTTAGAGCTCACACATGATCCACATTCATTCATCCTCTTCATTCCAGTCAGAACATACTCACACCTACCCTGGTGTCCTACCAACTCTAGGGCCACTAGCCTAAAAGAAAAGAAAGAAAAAAAAAATCCACCACTCACATTATAACTTTGACCCACCCTATTACAATCTATTTCACTACAAATCTTGATTTCCTGAATTAACATTTCGAATAGTTGATGCCTCTCTCCCGTCAACTTCAACACCAATCTTCTAGGATTGAGGCAGTACCTTGGATGTTTCCCCCCCTTTTTCCAGGGACATCTTCGAGTGGCACAATGGGAATAATTATTTTCCATTGATGTCATCAGTCCACTTGACATTTGACACCAACATAAGCTTTCATTCCAGGGTGGTATTGTACTTCACAACCATCACATTTCTCTCACTTAGTTGAAGGCCCATGTATCACTTATTACCTCATTCAGTAGTACTTCCATGTGTGGGAGGTACCCACAATCGAAGACCCATGTATTCAACCCTACTCCAGCATTTCTCCATATTTTCTTGATGCATGGGGATACCTGACTTTTTCTATGTGTTAGAAGCACCCTTGAGGGTATCATCAGTTATCATCATCAACTATCATACTGTCAGCCATTTCCACCTCATATAAGCACTTTTTTTAGAGCATGGTTATCTTTTGTCCTCAGTTAAGGTTGTTTCTTTTCTCACCTCCAAAACAAGTTATTCTCTCTATCCAGAAGTCGATCAGACTCTCGGTCAGAAAATAAAACATGGTGCATTTTGACTATATGTTTGTTCCTATCCTCACACATTAGGGGTCAAATGTTAACATTAGAAAATCATGCACATATTTGTATAATCCAAAGGACACCCAAGATCGTCAATTAGATGCAAAAGTGAAGATTTTCCAGTTGAAGACATTATAAAGATCAACTGAATAAAAAAAATAGCCTCCTTGCTAAGGATTTTTTAGCACCATTGATCAAAGATTTATTTTCAAGGTTTTAGCATTCTACTATTTTTATTCATTTCCTACCACCAACAGCTAATAAAGGGATCCATTTTCCATAATTGTATTGACTTGTTTGCTTCATTAAGCATTGTTTATGTGTTCATCTCTTTGTTTTAGTTTATTCTTATGTATGTATTGTCTTCATCATTTGCAATACTTTGTTTCTTCATGCTTTTCCACTCACAACAACCAAACTTCTTGTTTTTCATTGCAGGTAACAACCTACTGCTAAGAAGGTATCTTTTGGTATGCCCTTGCTACAAAAACACTACAACAACAACCATTTTTACTTGGTGGGGTTTAAAAGGGCCAAGTTTAAAATGGACATAAATTTTGATTAGTAAGTTGAATTGAGGCAAAATATGTATTGCTAAAAATTTCTCAATGAGATGGATATGATGGTGGTATTAGATTTCAGTTTCGAGAAATATGAAAATCGAGGAATTTTTTAGACCCCATTTCCATGACAAGGCCATGGAAGTTGGCTCAATGACATTAATTCCTTCTTCTATCTCCTAGGATGGTCTATGGGATGGGTAGGGGTATTAAATAAAGGTATCAGAGTATAAGTTTCAATATTGGACTTATGGGGAAGCACGCAATGAACATAAAACTCATGAGGATTGAGTTTATTTTGGGTTTATTATATGTCTCATGTGTTTTCATGATTGAATTTATATTTGATTTGTTTCTTTATTGTGAATTGTGAGCATGGCCATGCTATTTTGTTTGTGATTTTATGTTGTTGAAATGAATTTTTTATAATTTTTTTCCCTCATTCTTCTTATTCTTGCCTTGTTTCTTTGGGTCTTAGTTATTGTTGGGTGTGAAAAGGGGGAGTAATGGAACTCTGGAAGGCTTTGAGTGAAGCCCAATGGAAAATATAAATCTTGAATGTATCCCAATGTGTGTGTGTGTGTGTATTGAAAGGCCCCTCCATGAACTATTTTTAGAGGCATTGAAATTTTAAAGTGACATAAAAACTTTAGAACGTGGTCAACTTGATTTTTGTACATATATATGTTTACATATGATGGCGAAGGATGCAATGAACATAAAACTCATCGGGATTGAGCTGATTTTGGGTTTATTATATGTCTCATGTGTTTTCACGATTGAATTTGTATTTAATTTTTTCTTTATTGTGAACTATCAACATGGCCATGCTATTTTGTTTGTGATTTTATGTTGTTGACATGAATTTTTTTATTGTTGTTCCTCTTTCTTCTTATTCTTTCCTTCTTGCATTGGGTCTTAGTCATTGTTGGGTGTGAAAAGGGGGAGTAATGGAACTCTAGAAAGCTTTGAGTGAAACCCAAAAGAAAATATAAATCTTGAATGTATCCCAATGTGTGAAATAAGGGGAAATGGGGGGCAAAAATGAGGATAGAATAATCAAGTGGAGTTGAAAACCATCACAGTAGAAAGATAAGAAATTTATCTTTAAAATATTATGACTAGGTGGATGGCATGAAAACCAAGATTGAAATTTTCAAGATTGGTTATCATGTTGAGATTATCTAATGGGTCCAAGGTAACATGGAACACAATATTGCACATGGGCCAGAAAAAGCCATTACTAGAAATATGTTGGAACATTACTCCCAAGTGTGACAACAAGCATGAATAAAGGAAATATAAGTAGGCTAAAAATTGTCTGTGTGAACAACATGAGCGAATAAATGTTGAGTCTAATAATTTGTTGAGTATTGTAATAGAAGTAATATTATTTGATAGTGTTGACGATGGAAACAAGGTAAAAGGTTAAAAAAAATCTGGTTAAGAATTCCTTTGATGAATTGGAAGTTGTTGTTTCAATTTTATGCATGTTTTTCTTAACTACAATAGGTCTTCTTAACCTTGATTTTATTTGACATATGTTGAAATGTGTTATATGCATGAATATGTTGATGATTAAATAAATGAATGCATGCAATTGTTGGCATTATGATACAAGTGTTGTCCTTGATGGCAACTCACTCACAAGTCAGTTCAAATTTGATAAAGGGAAAATCTCATTGTAACAGGTCAATTCAGAGGTAACAGGGCATTGGTACAGAAGAATAGAAATTTGGAACAAAGGCTTGCTAATCACAATCAAAAAGTTGAAAGACAATGATGTTGTAAGGTAGTTTAAGATGTATATTCAAGTTCACTTTGCTAAAGCAGCATATACATGCAAGTTCATAGAACAAAAAGAGCGTATATGTATGCACACACTTTCACTAGAGGAAAAGCGTGTATGGGTTGGAAAATAAAGGAAATTCAAGATTAAAGAATACCAAGGGTCAATACCATGGTATTATCCAATATTGAGCGAAGTAACGGCTATTTGATCCCATCCAAGGATACCACAGGTTCTAATGTTGTTCTGGTCCGAGGTATTGAGAAAGGCCAAAAACTATATAAGGAGGAGAAGATCAAAGGCAAAAGTGTTCAAGTGAAAGGGTTTCTCAGGAATACTTCTATCTGAAGTACATTTTATGTTGTAGGGGCTATGATTATGATATAATCTGAAATATTGTGTGCACCTTGAATTCAATGTTGGATCAGGATCATGAGACCTGAAATGACTTATCATTGAATGATCTGATATTGGTTGGGCTAGATCTGATTGCTTACACATGTTTTATTCTTCAAATGTCATGATATGGGTATGTCTGAAATCTAGAATAGCAGTGAATTTGTAAGTTAGTATTTGCAGATACATATGCTAGTTCGCCTTGGTGAAGGCACGTATACACGCTGGTTCGAAGCTTCCAAGTAGCGTATACAAAAGAAAAGCATGTTATTCAGAAATGACTGATCTATCTGATTAGTGTTGTTGGTTTACTATTGTCTGTCAATGATGTCTTCTTAGATCTGAAAATATAACTGAATGCATAAGGAGAATGAGTCTGATTGATTGATTAATTAAGTGAGAAAGGTGATTTTTACTGCTGACTATCTAGATCTCTGTAATTTGACAGTAGATGTTTTGAATATTATTGGTTGGTACAGATTTGATTTAGAAATTTTATGACTCAAAAGTTTTGGAGGTATATGCAAGTTTGGCTAAAGGAAGTGGCATATACACACAGGTTGCGTTCATTAAAGTAGCGTATGCATTTTGATGTATGATTTTTAAGGTTGCAGCTGGTTATGAATGATGATGTAGGTTTTTGGGTTCGGCATAGTGTTCTGGTCACAATGATCTGACTGTTCATATTGACTAATTGTTGGTTGATTCATTTATTATTATAGATTTTGAGCCTCAAAGTTTCTGATGGGTCTAGTATGAAAATTTGATGAAACAAGGCCTTCATATTGTGTTGTTGTGTACCAAGAGCATCCAGTTTGAAAATTTATGAAACGTGGTCCCTGGAGTAAGAGAGAAGGTTGTATCCTTCTGTAGGCTGGTGCCTATATACTAGTAAACATATTCGACAAAAGCTAGGGGGTTGTAGCTCCCTTCCAGTAGAAGCTGGAGAATGAGAGAAGGTTGTAGCCTTCAGCAGGTGGGTGCCTGCGTACTGGTATGAGTCCGCACCAGTACAAGATTGTAAACAATTTTTTTATTTTTTTTTAAAAGAAGACAAAAATGACAACAACAGGTGGTTTTTCTCCTGCATTGGGTTTCGACCTTAAATCTTGGTGCTCATGTGAATTTCTTATGTGTGATGGTTTATTATGTTATTACTGCACATAGTTACTGTATAATAAATTATGGATGCACTGATTTAAGATCAACACATGATGAATTAACTAAATCATAAGTTCTCTGGGTATACGTTTCTTTCCTTAATCACAGTTGCGTGCACACGTAAGTTCGCTTCACTGAAGTAGCGTATATAAATCTGATTGTGAAATGAAAAATTTATTGAATTGTAAACACTGATTCACCCCCCCCCCCATCTCAGTATTATTTCCAACAATTGGTATTGGAGCAGGTCCTTCGAAAGAAGCTTGATCGCTTGACGAGAGATCTTTCAAGATGAATAATCATGAAGGCATGGGATCTACCAGACCACCAATATTCAATGGGAACAACTTTGTATATTGGAAAATAAGAACCAAAGCCTATCTTTAGTCACTTGGAGCCGATGTTTTGGAAATTGTGGAAGGAGGATACCAATTTCTAGCAACAATATCTACAGATATAGTAGGTAAGAAGTTATATGAAGCCAATGCCAAAGTAGTCAATACTTTATTGGGAAGTCTACCAGAATTAGAATTTGTCAAAGTCATGCAACTCAAGATAGCTAAAGAGATATGGGACAAAATCATTCAGAGCTATGAAGGAGACTCCCAGGTAAAACATGTTAAGCTCCAAACTCTCAAAATTTAGTATGAAACTCTTAAGAAGCATAGTGATGAAAGTATTGCTAGTTACTTTTTACGTGTAGATGAGATTGTTAATTGTAGAATCTCGGTGAAGAGATAAAGGAGGCTAATTTATTAGAGAAAATTTTGAGATCTTTGTCCTCTAAATTTGAGTCAAAAGTATCTTCCATAGAAGAAAAGGAGGATCTTCAATCTATTACTGTTGTTCAACTTCATGGAATTCTAACTGCCTTTGAAATGAGGAAAGGAGGTCCATCAGATATGAGAGAAGTTGCTTTCAAAGCTTCAGCAAAGGGAAAAGAAAAGGAAGATCACAATGAATCAGGATATATTATAGAAGAAGAAGATGAGGTAAACTTTGCCAAGAAGCTTGAAAGGGGTTCTAGATGATTCAAAGGTAAGCTACCATTCAAATGATTTGCTTGTGTTAGATTCGGCCATTATGTTGTAAAATGTCCTCATAAAGATAATCATGAAAAAGGAAAAGAATCTGCAAAAGGAAATAGAAAATAGGTTGTTAATAGAAGAAGATACTATACACATGAAGATAGTGATGGATTAAATAATAGTGATGAATATGAAACTAAACAATATATAAACTACTCATGGCTTATGACAATGATGATTTTTTGGATGCCTTAGAAGAGGAAGACTTTCTTGAAGAAATCACTAAACTCAAAATCTGTTTGGAAGAAAAGAATATGATCATAGACATGTTGACACATCAACTCACTGAAAGAGAAAAGCACAATGAAAAACTAGAATGTGAAGTTGTGGGTCTAAGAAAAGAACTTGAGAAGACAAAATATCTTAATCTTAGATTTGCTAAAGGATCAGAAACTTTAAATGAAATCATCAAGGTTCAATGTTCTCCTATTATAAAGATGGGTCTTGGATATACTAAAGAATCATCCCAGTCACAAAAGCCATCAACCTCCACCAGAAGCTATCTTGATGCAACAAATACCAGTGAAAAATAGGTCAATAGTCAACAAAAGCCTAAAAGTACTCATCAAATAAATCATGCTCAATTTACTCCAAGGATGAACATCAATAGAAGCATCAACCAAAAGGTAAACAATACCAAAATATTCTATGATCACAGAAACTTATTTAATGGACAATGATTTTCATGCCATAACTTTGGGCATAAGGCTGCTCAATGTGTTGCTTACAAAACTATCATGACTAGAGAAGCACAAAATCAAAGGAGTGTAACAAGAATCAAGAAAAGTTCTTATAATAACTTTTCTCCTCTTGAAGATGAAAATTAATGTTCATTTTGTAATAACATTGGTCATGAAAAATCTGAATGCAAGAACAAATTTCGGCCAACACTTCAAAAGGAGAAAACACCATCAAATTCTAGGGTATGGAGAAAGAAGGAATTTCAATAAGAAATATGTTGCATAGCTCTGTTTGCAAAAGGACAAGAAAATCAATGGTACATTTATAATGGATGCTCTAAACACATGACAGGTGATAAAGAGAAACTCCATTCTTATAATTCTTTAGAAAAGGAAAAGAATGTCTCCTTTGGAAATGACACTCCAGTCGTCATTAAAGGTAAAGGTTCTGTTTATTTGAAAGAAAAGGTTTAAAGCTGGAAATGTCATGTATGTTGATGGTTTAAAACATAACTTCTTGAGTGTCAGTCAAATGTGTGATCAAGGAAATTAAGTTGTGTTCCGATCAAACGGATGTGTGGTTCGTGAGCCTGATACACGAAAAACCATAATCAAAGGTACAAGAAATCCAAGAAATCTATACATACTGAAAGGAGGACAAAAGCAATGCTATCAAAGAAAAACAAATGAAAAATGGTCATGGCATAGAAGATTGGGGCATCTAAGATTTTCTCAAATAAGAAAAGCATGCAGGCTCAAGGCGGTCTGTGATCTTCTAGATATCAGCATCCTAGAAAATACCATATACAAACCATGTTAATTCAGTAAACAAACCGAATTTCATTTCAGTGAAAAAGAAGTATCATCAAGTAAGCCTCTTGAACTCATCCATACCGATTTGTGTGGACCAACAAGGAAAATGTCACCTTGTGGAGAAGAATACCTTATTTTATTCATTCATAATTTTTCTGGAATGTGTTGGATAGGTCTACTAAAGCATAAAGATGAAGCATTTGAAAAGTTTAAAGCCTTCAAAGCTTTAGTTTAAAATGAATCAAATCAAAAAATCAAATGTCTCAGATCTGATTGAGGGGGAGAATTCATATCAGATGAATTTTTTGAGTTTTCTGAACAACATGGAATAAAAAGGCAGTTCTATGTTGCCATAACTCCTCAAGATAATGGTGTGGTGGAAATAATGAACATAACAGTTCAACAAATGGCTCGAGCTATGCTTGATGAATCTGGGACTCTTGCCACCTTCTGGGGTGAAGCTGCATTTACTGTCGTCACTATTCTCAACAAAGCTAATGTTCGGGTAAATAGTGATCAAACTCCATATTAATTTTGGTATGGTAAGCCTCCTACTGTAAAAAACTTTAGAGTTTTTGGAAGCAAATGTTTCATCAAAAAGACTGATGAAAAACTTGGTAAGTTTGAACATAGAGCAAATGAAGGAATTCTTCTTAGTTATTCATTTAGAAGTAAAGGATACAAATTTTATAACAAGAGGCTTTAGAAAATTGTTGAATCCATTGATGTAGTAATTGATGAAGCATGAGATAAAGTCAACAAAGGACGATGAAAATGAGGAATATGGTGAATGCTTTCCCGTAAAAAATCAAAATGATATAGAGGAAGAAACCAATGAAGCATTAGAAGAAGATACAATTGACAGGGAAAAGACTCCATCTAGGTATGTTCAAAAGAATCATCCAGAATCTCAAACTCTGGGAGAAAAAGGGTCTGGAGTACAGACAAGAAGAACTCTTGCAGGAAATTCCAGTTATCTAGCATTACTATCCTCCATAGAACCACAGAATGTTAATGAAGCTAGCAAATATGAATTTTGGGTTAAGGAAATGAATGAAGAACTTGACCAAATTGAAAAGAATGATACTTGGCAACTAGTTCCTAAACCTCTTGATAAAAATGTTATAGGAAAAAAATGGATATTCAAGAATAAATTGAAAGAAAATGGAGAGTCTATTAGAAACACAGCAAGACTTGTCTGTAAAGGGTATTCTCAACAAGAAGGTATAGACTTTGAAAAAACATTTTCACCTATTGCCAGACTTGAAGCCATAAGAATGTTTCTTGCTATTTCAAGTTTTCAAAAATTCAAAGAGTATCAAATGGATGTAAAATTTGCTTTTCTTAATGGAGAGTTAGAAGAAGAAGTTTACATTGAACAACCAAAAGGATTCATTCTAGGAAATGATGCAAAGTTTGTATGCAAGCTCAAAAAGGCTCTTTATGGACTGAAACAAGCTCTAAGGGCTTGGTATTATCGCCTTGAAAAATATCTACAACAACAAGGGTTCACAAAAGGATTTGCAGACAACAACTTATACACCAATATTGAGAATGATAAACTACTAATTATTGTTGTTTATGTTGATGATATCATCTTTGGCAGCAATGAAGAATCTATGAGTCAGAACTTTGCTTCGGTTATGCAGCAAGAATTTGAAATGTCCTTACTTGGTGAACTTACTTATTTTCTTGGTCTACAAGTACAACAAACAAAAGATGGTATTTTTATTTCACAAACTAAATATCTCAAGCAGATCCCGAAGAAGTACAGAATGGAAGGTTCCAAACCAGTATGTACTCCAATGGTAACAGGATGCAGTCTCAGTTTTAACGATGAATCACCTACAGTGAATCAACCAACATATAGATCTATGATTGGAAGTCTGCTCTATCTAACAGGAACCAGACCTGATATCATGTATGCAGTAGGAATTGTTGGAAGGTTCTAAGAAAATCCAAAGGAATCATATCTTTAGGCTGTAAAAATAATATTCAAATATCTTCAAGGAACTCAAGACTTTGGTCTAGGGTATACTAAAGAAACAAATCTTACTCTTCATGCATATACAGATGCAGATTGGGTAGGAAATGTTGATGATCGAAAAAGCACTAGTGGAGGTGCATTCTATATGGCATCACAATTAGTATCTTGGTTCAGCAAGAAACAAAGTTTGATTGCCTTATCTATAGATGAAGCAGAATAAGTGGTTGTTGAATCTTGTTGCACACAACTACTCTGGATGATGCAAACTTTGCAAAACATACAAATCACATGTTCTCCACCCATCTCCATTTTATGTGATAATACAAGTGCCATCAGTATTTCAAAAAATCCAATCATGCACTCCAAGACCAAGTACATAACCATTCAGTACCATTTTCTACAAGAACAAGTGCTTGAACAAAAGGTTAAATTGGAGTATGTTCCCTCCAAATAATAGGTTGCTAATATATTTACCAAACCGCTTCCCAGAGACACATTTGAACATATCAAAGAAAAGCTAGGAGCAGTTCCTGCATCATCCTTGTGTTAAATCCAATTTTCAGAAGAAGGTTCCTATACGCGGGTTTCGTGAAGGATAGTTGTGTATATACACGAGTTTTTCTATGGCTGCAGGAGCGTATATTTTTTTCTAATAGAAAAGTAGTGGGTTAGCCTCTGTCATGGGTGCTCAGTCTGATATTGATGATTACAGTCTACTAATATTCTTTGTTCATTGACTTTTATCTGACTAATGAATGATTTATTGACAATGCGTAGGTAGCACAGGTTCATGGGGAGCGTTAGCCTTCACAAACATTCTACATTGTTGGCATTATGGTTGTTGATTTCAACTATGGTTTCAAATATTCATTGTAGCTTAGGTCATGGGTGTAATATGTCTCATTCTGTCATAAAATATTTTTTGAGTCCTATTGGACATATGATGTAATTTGTATCCCCACTATGCATGTGAAGGATGATGTAATACTTGCTATATTTCAGACATGTATAAACAATTAGTATATCCCCACTTGGTTGGGTGGATGAGTCAAATTTGGTGTATCCCCACTTGGTTGGGTGATTGATGTATGTATGAGTCATTGGTGATAGAAAGGTCATACTCACATAGTTGAGTTATAGAGTCATGTTATTATTTTGAAATATCTCTACATACTTTGCATGTACTGAGTGGGAACATGGACAACATTGTGTATCATAAAGGGGGAGAATATCTTGGTCCGCCCTTTTCCCTTGATGTCAAAGGGGGAGAGTATTTTGGGGTTGCTTGATATCTCTAACAGGTTCAACAACTTGAAGCAATCAACACCCATATGGTTGCCATCAAGTCTAAAGGGGGAGATTGTTGGCATTATGATACAAGTGTTGTCCTTGATGGCAACTCACTCATAGGTCAGTTCAGATTTGATAAAGGGAAACTCACATTGTAACAGGTCAATTCAGAGGTAACAGGGCATTGGTATAGAAGAACAAGAAGTTGGAAAAAAGAGGATATTGTAAGGTAGTTTAAGATGTATACACAGGTTCACTTTGTCAAAGCAGTGTATACACATAGGTTCACAGAACAAAAAGAGCGTATACGTATGCACACACTTTCATAAGAGGAAAAGAGCGTATGGGTTGGAAAATCAAGGAAATTCAAGATTAAAGAATACCAAGGGTCAATACCATGGTATTAGCCCACAATATTGAGCAGAGTAACGACTATTTGATCTCGTCTAAGAATACCACAGGTTCTAATGTTATTTTGGTCCACGGTATTGAGAAAGGCCAAAAACTATATAAGGAGGAGAACATCAAAGGGCCAAGTGTGCAAGTGAAAGGGTTTCTCAGGAATAATTCTATCTGAAGTACATTTTATGTTGCAGGGGCTATGATTATGATATAATTTGAAATATTATGTGCACCTTGAATTCAATGTTGGATCGGGATCATGAGACCTGAAATGACTTATCATTAAATGATCTGATATTGGTTGGGCTAGATATGATTGCTTACACATGTTTTATTCTTAAAATGTCATGATATAGGTATGTCTGGAATTTAGAATAGAAGCGAAGTTGTAAGTTAGTATTGCAGATATATACGCTGGTTCACCTTGGTGAAGGTGCGTATAGATGTTGGTTCGAAGATTCCAAGTAGCGTATGAAAAATAAAATCTTGTTATTCAGAAATGAATGATCTATCTGATTACTGTTGCTGGTTTATTGTTGTCTGTCAATGATGTCTTCTTAGATATGAAAGTAGAACTGAATGCATAAGGAGATTGAGTCTGATTGATTGTTTAACTAAGTGAGAAAGGTGATCTTTACTGCTGACTATCTAGATCTCTGTAATTTGACAGTAGATGTTCAGAATATTAATGGTTGGTACAGATTTGATTTAGAAGTTTTTATGATTCAGAATTTTTGGATTCAGGTTGGGTTCATTAAAGTAGCGTATGAATTCTAATGTATGATTTTTAAGGTTGCAGTTGGTTCTGAATGATGATGTAGGTTTCTAGGTTCAACACAGTGTTCTGGAGACAGTGATCTGACTGTTCAGATTGACTAAATGTTGGTTGATGCAATTATTATTATAGATTTTGAGCCTCAAAGTTTGTGATGGGTCCGATATGAAAATTTGATGAAACGAGGCCTTCATATTGTGTTGTTATGTACCAGGAGCATTGAGTCTGAAAATTTATGAAATGTGGTCCCTGGAGGAAGAGAGAAGGTCGTAGCCTTTTGTAGGCCAGCTCCTACGTACTAGTAAACATACTAGCTAGTACAAAAGTTAGGGGTTCGTAGCTCCCTTCCAATAGAAATTGGAGAACGAGAGAAGGTTGTAGCCTTCTGCAAGTGGGTGCCTGCGTACTAGTATGAGTCTGCACCAGTACAAGATTGTAAATATATTTCTTTATATTAAAAAGAAGACAAAGATGACAACAACAAGTGGTTTTTCTCCTGCATTGGGTTTCCACCTTAAATCTTGGTGTTCATGTGTGTTTCTTATGTGTGATGGTTTATTATGTTATTACTGCAAATAGTTACTATATAATAAAGTATTGATGCACTGATTTAAGATCAACACATGATGAATTAACTAAATCATAAGTTCTCTGGGTATACATTGGTTTCCTTAATCACAACTGTGTGCACATGCAAGTTCACTTCACTATAGTAGGGTATATAAATATGGTTGTGAAATGAAAAGTTATTGAATTGTAAATATTGATTCACCCCCCCCCCCTTCTCAGTATTATTTCCAATAGCAATGTCATCATAACTGATAGTTTTTTGTCAGGGATCATTCTTATGAAAGAATGATTAATTATACTTAGAAATTTAATGCATATATGAATGGTGTGTTTGGTGTAACATAATGAAGTTATCCGATGAGATTTCTGGTCATGTGAGAAATGTATTGAGCAAGTGTAAATTCTTGATAATGATCATTATAGCTTTTGATATCATGTACCATGTTTATATTATGATAATGAAAAGCTTATTGTGGGATTAGTGGACATACTAACCACTAATAAATATTGGGATAGGTATGCCACTTGGGATTGGGGGCTTCCTGGGCCTATCAGGTGTGATAGTATATATATTCCTATCAATAAAAGACTACCAGAATTGGTATTTCCCACACTTGTTGGGAGGTGAGTGAGAGGGGGGGGGGGGGTTATTTGGATCATATGCACCACTCAATGCTTGCTAAGTTTGGCAATTGATTTAGTGCATGAAGCATATAAACCATTGAGTGTTTGTCGACTTTGGAAACTAATTTATTGCATGGAGCATATACATTATTGGGTGCTTGTCAGGTTATGAAACCAATTTAATGTGTGTAAGTCAAAGACACCTAGAAGATCACATGAGGCATGTACACCATTAGGTGCTTACTAGGTTTGGAAACCAATTCAGTGTCTGTAAGTTGAAGACAAGATAAAAATAACATGGAGCATATACACCATTGCGTGCTTGCCAGATTTGGCAATTGATTCAGTGTGTGTAAGTCAAACACAAAAATTAAAGGATTGTGTAAAGCAGTATGATCACTACGGGGTGCTAGTCAGGCTTGGAAAATCACACAGAATGTGTGGATGAATAAGAGAAAACTAGAGATAAGTATAAACTATTCAAGTTAATTTCTAATTGTGATCATGAAATAGTCTCATTTTAAATTCCGAATTGTAGTCATTTGAATTTACGAACTAATTTGGTTTTTATGTGATGAAAAGTAAGTTAAATTGCAAGGATTAACCTCATGGAGAAATATGCTAATGGGGGTATTTTTTAAAATTGTTGAAAAATTCTATATGATGAATCTCATGAAAATTGTTATGCCATGGTGTAGGAAGAGCATTGAACTACCCAAGATGGGTGTACGAGGCTGAATCCAAGGAAAATAGTAATGGCATTAAAGAGATTCAAGTAAACAACCGTGTAGTGGAGTCAAAGACCTCAGGAACAGGACCATTGTTGCGACTAGGAGTTAATGATGTCCACTAATTTCCATGAAGTATGCCATGATAGGGTAAGACAGGGAATTTTCTTGGTTATGAGGACTCTTTCGGGGAAAATAAGAGGAACTAGATCACCTGAGGACTAGGAAATAGAGAAGGGGATGTTGAGGCATAAATGGGTTTTAATAAGACATGATCATGTTGATTGGGATCAGGGGTACATTGGGTGTGTAATGGGATTTTTTGAAGGAGGATTGAGTGTAGTGAAAAACAACTTTGGACATTGGAGGCAGAAAGCACTCCAAGAAGCAATTATAAAGTTGGGCAAGGCATAGCAATAATCCATTGAGAAAATGGTTGGTTGATGGGGTGTTACACCCATTAAATTGTTGGGAAAGCAACTATGGATTTGGATGTAAATGTAAATGATCTATAATTATATAGCTCACTGTTAAAATTTTGTATTCAAAAAAAGAACATTGAGGACGATGTTCCTCCTTTAGGGTGGGTTTTTTGAAAACCTTTTTGGTAAAACCCCCTCTTGTAAATATTATAAATATTGTTGTAATTAAATTTTTGGAAATGTAACCACAAATTGACTGGTGGAGAACTGTGACACAGGATCAAAGCTTTGGGGAGGACATTGCTTCATAAACTTGGAGGAAGTTAGTTATTTAATACTAGTCATGGGTTGATTGGCACGCCTTTAATGAGTTGACTACATATTTATGAAAGGAGAAGAAGTGTGTGGGATTTACCAAAAATAGAAAGGAAAATCCCATACTCCTCTTGGGAAAGTCCATAAGTAAAATAAATCATCATTAAAATAGGAGACAGTGTTGACAAGGGAGGTTCTTCTCAAGCAAGAAAAAGAGTAGGGGGGGCGTAGAGAGAAAAGGGAGATGATTGCACAAGAAGTGTAGGAGAGAAAGAAATGGAGAAAGTACTCATAGGAGGATGCATAGACAATATTTAAAGGAAGACAAGAAACATTGGAAGAAGGTTTAGGAGCTATTCAAATTATACAACACATGTAGTAATGATGGACAAGCATTGTGGAGAAAAGAGAGAGAAGCAACACTAGTAAAAAGGGGGGTAGAAAGGGGTTGTAGACAACAATTCATTGGGATAGTGCATTGGAAAGTTACAAAATTCTAGTGCAGCATGGGAGAAAGAGAAGACTCCATAGGCATGGATTAGACTTTGGGTGCATGCAGTGAGCATGGAAGACATTATTCAAGATACTATGGATTCCTGGTTCAGGTTGGAGGTAGTGTGGTCTTTGGATCCTCTATAACAGCTAGTTGTTTGGTTTATTTTCCCTTGAGCACTCCTCCTCATATTCTGATCCTAGCTAGAGGCTAATTGGATGAAAGAAAGGATATAATATCCTTAATCTAAGGTTGGGTGGAGAGTTAAAGTCTCAATCTCAATTACCAGTCTCATTTCTAATACAAGATAAGTGTTTTCTTATGCTAATGTGAATGTCATTTTCATTGTGATGTTATATTGTTTTCGTACAGCATGTGTTGCTAATGGTAATTTGCTTGTTCATTATGAAATTCATGTGATTGCTTGAATGATAAATATGCATGGGTGGGAGGATTGATGCTCCCTGTAACTTTTTCATGCTTATGAATATCAATTATGACTTCTTGAGTGGTTTTATGCTCTATAATAATGGCCAAGGACATTCCCTATATAGCTAAATTGTGTGTGTGTGTGTGTGTGTGTGTGTGCGTGCATGCGTGTAAGTTCAAGAAGGATAACTTGTATGTGACTAAGTATCAAGGGCATCTTTGTATACATAATATAAATGTGTGTGTGTGTATGCATAAGCTCAAGAGAGATAAACCAAGTTCGATTATGGTTTCAAGGAATTCCTATTATTGTATGTATGTATGTATGTATGGAGGTCAATAAGGATAGTGATTTTGTTAAAGTGTCGAAAGGGATACATGAGTTCTTCATAATTTTTCTATGTACCAAGAAGGGCGAGCCCAGCCTAAGAGAAAGAGCCCAAATTCTCTAAATAAGGGGGAAAGGCATATGATAAGCTCAGAAGAGATAGACTTGACTTTTCCTAAGTGTCGAGAGTGCCTGACAGTGGATGAGAGATAATTCACATTGGCTATGCCAAGAGAGGCCTCGTCTTATATATATACACATATGTAAGTTAAGGATTAGGAGGGATTTGCTATATTCTAAGTATCAAGGACGTATCCTCATTGATACACACACACACACACACACGCGCGCGCACGAACACACATTGGCATCCCTGTAATATGCTAAAGTCAAAGGTATGATGGAGGGGTCGCTTTTGTTATGTGATGGGTAGAATCCCCAACTCACCCTAGTGTGGATGTTTGTAATGAGGCCGATGAAAGAGAACATAGTAAGGTGAGATATGTTTGCACAGCATCAAGGTGAGATCACTTAATCATGATGTTGAGACGATGTCATCTTAGCCCTCGAGGTCTTTGGACCTCAGAAGGATTGTAGTGAACATAGTTAAGAGTGGGTCGAAGTTGATAGGGGCTAAGATGGAAAGCCCTCCTGTCAATTATCGTGGAAAATTTTGTCTCACCCTAGCGCATTGGGAACGTTTCTTGCGTGGTGATACAAAATTAATGTGAGGCAAGAGCGACAAGGGCTGAGAGATGGGAAGTCCCTCCTTGTAAGTTGACGTGAATATAAACATCTCACCCTGGGGTTTAATGATTTGAAATTGAGCATTTTGCTGAGGAGAGGAGTGGTCAAGGAAGATTTTTCATTATAATGGGAAATGATCATTTTGCAAGGCTAAGGGGGTGTACTGGTGGGGCCCACGAAGTGATGATGTGGCAAGAACCACATGGGAACGACACGTGACATGTGGCATAAGTCTAATGACATGGAACCAGGCTTGATGTGGTACATATGTGGCATGCCATGTGGAAGCTACAATCAGTGATATTTGAGGGCCAAGAAGCTATAAAATGAGTGGCATGTGGCACTCTTGGAGGATACCACAAGAAGGGTGTGTTGCCAACATGATGTCATCTCATGATGATGTCAACGTGACAACAAAGTGACATCGTCTTGGGCCTCTACCTTGGTGTATATCGTTGTGGTAGCAAGGATGAGAGGGCGAGGTGGACGGAGAGTGAGTTAAGAATTTATTGCTGCATTTGATGGGGAATTTTATGCCTCGGGACCTTGGGATCTCAGGATATGGGGCCTCACTATAGAAACAAAGGTGACAGTGGATGGGCAAGATTGAAGAAAAAATGAAATGGGAAATCCTCTTTTCATTTGATGAGGATGAATTTTAGTGTCACTTTGAGGACTTTATAAAATGCAATCACGATGGGTCGAGGAATCAAGCTGAGGGGTTGAGACGGGAAATCCTCTCGTCGGTTGATAATGATGGATTTATGTCTTGCCTAGGGACATTTTTAATGTCTACAACATCATGGAGAGGGGAAATAATATTCAGACCAAGATTTCATTAGAATGTAAAAATGGGCATAAAACATGGAGTCTGTCCGGTGGACCCAAGCGAGATATGACGTGGACTATGCCACAATGGTATATAGATGGTGGAGCGTGGTGATGTGGCAAGGCCAGAGAGGATGTGGTATGCCACATTATACTTCTAGGTTAATGGGGTGAGTTACGTGGGCCAAACTATGAGTGCCATGTGGCATCCATGCTGACTTGGTGGGGTTTAAAAGAGCCAAGTTTCAAATGACCATGAATTTTGATTTGTAAGTTGGATTGAGGTAAAATTTATATCATTGGAAATTTCTCGACAAGACAAGCGTGATGGTGGTATTAGATTTTAATTTCGAGAAGTTGAAAATTAAAGAATTTTTAAGACCCCATTTCCATGACAAGACCATGGAAATTGGATCAATGATAGTAATTCATTATTTTGTCCCCTATGATGATCTATGAAATGAATAGGGGTGTTACAAAATCTTTTCATATTCTAATGTTTGTTCATTTCTATTATATATAGTGATAACTAAAAGTACTAACATTTAATCATAAAATTGATAAATAAATACAAGTAACTACATTACTCTTCTGGAAAAATATTACATATATATACTATAACAATTTTTGTGTTTATATTATTTATTTGGTATAGATCTTAAGTTAATATATTTCTATGAAATTCTTAATAAAATCTAAATGATAGTAAAATATTACTATTTTTCATAAAATACTTTATTGCTTTATTATATATATTAAACTAGTATTTTTCTACAAAATTCTTCATAAAATCTAAATAGGTGTAAATAAATTATTATTATTAAAATACAATCACCTTTAAAAAAGAAAAGTAATAAATAAAAAAACATTAACTTAAAATCCATCGTAACGTAATATTAGTCTTAAATAATAAATTTTAATTTTAAATATTTTAGTAAAGTAATTGTCCACCTAAAAAACAATAATTAAACCACCAAACAAGAAAAAAAAAAGTAACATTATGATGCAATAAAATTACATCACAATTTGTACTCACATGGTTGATGTCATCTTCATAAAATACTAATAAAATAAATATCACCACTTTGCCAATATAAAAGTGAAGTCATCCACCAAATTAAATTAATTAAAAGTGAAGTCATATTAATAAAATCAATATCACCAACCCACTTTTATATTAAGTAAAAGTGAAGTCACAATACTAGAATCAATATCACCAACCCACTTTTATATTAATTAAAAGTTAAGTCATATTAATAAAATGAACATCACTAACCCACTTTGCCGAAGTCATCCACCAAAATATATTAATTAAACTAGATTACAAATTAGACACGTGCAACTAAAACCCTTTTGACTTTACGATACAAATATATAAAATATATCCTTGATGCTCTATTGAATCAACGATGCTATAATGAATCAATTAAGGCACTAAGGAGACCTTTGTCTCACTTGATTAAACCAAAAGTCCAATTGAAGTTATTCACATATCCAAAATTGATATGTATGATGAAGCCCTCAAAATATTTAAAAGATAAGCTAAATCCTTTTCTAGGTCATTAGAGTCCTCATGTTTGATCTTGTTCTCACATGATGAAACAAGATGAGTTGCAAGATGAGTGGCAGAGCAATAAGTCCCTGTCGTAAATGCATGATGTCAGTAAAAGAGAAAGATTTGTGTTTATTGAGCTAACAATATGTGAGTGTTTTATGTACTTTGTATGCATAAACTGTTGAAAAATGCAGCAAAAATTATCAAGGCACTGGTTAACAAATAAACTGATAAGAAGGTGAAGGTTGTTCGAAGCTATAATGGTGGTGAGTACATGTTGAATGAATTCAAAACTTTCTATGTGAAAGAAGGAATCCGATGAGAGTTGACAACACCCCAAAACCCATAGCCGAATGGGGTGGATGAGAGACAGAACCATAGCATTGTGGGATTTGTGAAGGTTATGTTGCATGACCAAGGCCTACCTATGAATTTGTGGGTTGAAACATGCAACACAACAATCTATTTTCATAACTTGAGTCCTCATCATATTCTAGGCATGATTACACCAGAGGAGGATTTCTCAAGCAGAAAGTCGGATGTGTTGCACTTCAGGATTTTTGGAGCCTCTATTCACTGCCATGACTCTATAGAATCTAGGAAGAAGCTTGAGCCAACAATGGAATTGGGGGTATTTTTTGGTTACACAGAAACTCCTCACAACTACCATGTGTACTTACCATCCCTCAGAATGAAAGTTGTGTGAAGGGATGTAAAGTTTGATGATGAGAAAGCGATGTGATGCTCTCTTGAGAGGGAGCTTTAGATCCTACCAGAAGACGATATTTTAGCTCCAAAGGAGGAGTCTCGAGAAGTTGTGGATCAGCCATAAGTAGAGGAGGAGAGAGTGGAAACATCCACTCAAACAGAACCATCTAGATAATGTAGGAAAAGGACCAGGGAAGCTGATAGACTTGTGTTGGATGCGAGGGAGAATGTGGGAGCTTCTTCAAATTTGCACAAGGTCACCTGATTGGCACACTAGCTACATGGATCTAATGATTGAGCTTATAGAGACTGAGCCATCCTCTTTCGATGAAGCAGTAGAGAAACCTATATGATTTGATGTAATGGCAGAGGAATACGAATCCATCGGACAGAATAGTGTTTTAGAAGTGGTCCCAAGGCTAATAGATAAATCAATTGTGGGTTCGAGATGGATCTTCAAGGTAAAGAGTGAAGTAGAAAGAATCATAGAGGAGTATAAAGCTAGATTTGTGGCCAAGGGGTTCTCTCAAGTTGAGGGAATTGACTATGAGGAGACCTTTGTTCTTGTAGCAAGGTACTCATCCATTAGATCAATTCTTGCACTGACTGTGTAGATGGGGTGTAAGATCAACCAGATGGGTGTAAAAATAACATTTCTTAATGGAGTTATTGAGGAGGAGGTGTACATCGAGCAACCATAAGGTTTTAAGACATTAGATCAAGAGTCTTGTGTGTAGACTCAAGTGAGTTTTGTACGGTCTCAAACAAGCACCTCGTACTTGGTACACTAGGATTGATAGCTATCTCATTGGTTTGGGCTTCACCAAAAATGAAGTGGATGAAAAACTATATCATATATTCATAGAAGGTAAATTTATTATTATTTTCTTAAATGTTGATGATTTGATTTTAATTGGTGATGAGAAACTGATCAGATCTTGCAATGAGGACCTTGAAAGGGAATTTGAAATGAAGGACATGGGTTTCATGCACTACTTCCTTGAGCTAGAAGTATGGCAAGGATATGGGGAAATTTTTGTCTCTCAAGACTGTATGCAAATGAGATACTACAAAATTTCTGCATGGATAGATGCAAACCCATGGAGACACATCTAGCAACCAACTAGAGGAAGGAGGATGCCACTTCAGGTGAAAAAGTGGATGCTACCAATTATCGACAGTTAGTGGGTTCATTAATGTATCTTGTCAACACATGACCAAATATGTGCTATGTAGTCAAACAGTTGAGCCAAGCTATGGTTAGACCAACCAAATTATTTTCAAAGGCAACTAAGTATGTTTTATGGTACCTCAGAGGCACCACCTAGTTTGGACTATTGTATAGACAAACAGAGGGAGTGAAGTTGTGTGTCTTCATAGATGCAGATTGGGCAGGGAGTCCATTAAACCGAAAGAGTACATTAAGTGGAATTTTCAATGTTGGGTGCACAGTTGTTTCCTCGTACAACAGGAGGAAAATATCTGTGGTGCTCAGCTCAACAGAATCATAATACATGGATGCAAGTCAAGCAACATGTGAGGTGATCTGGATAAGAAAGCTACTTATGGGACTATTTGGTTAGATGACAGATCCAACTATGATCTACTGTGATAATCAGAGTTGCATCAAGATCTATGAGAATCTTGTATTTCATGATCAATCCAAGCATATATATATCCAGTATCAATATAAATTGTGGCATAAGTGACAAACTGCACACAATTTTTTATTCTACATCAATAAGAAGGTAGTGGCATCTAGACTTCCACACTTTCCTGGTATTTCTTTTGTTGGGGTTCATTTTCTTTCATTTTTTAGACCATCTTTTCATTTTTTCACCCTTTGATTTTTCTTTTCAGGGTATACACTCTTTACATTTTTTAAAATTTTTTTATTTTTTACAAATATGGAAAACCTTTGCAACAAGTAAAGGTATGAACATATTACAAAGCTCAATAAGTCAATCATGATATATGACACCTATTGATATAGGGGCATATTAGAAGGGAACATGGAAAATATTTCACCTACCATTAAGGTCAACATTTACAATAAACTTGGCATATTTGAATAGATCTCACTAGGGGTAGCTTTCTCCCAGAACGAGGTGGCCTCATACACTACCCTGTTCCAATAATTTATGGATATATTTGCATTGGATTACTTTGAAATGGCATGCATCACTCCCACCATTGTGGATCATATTGACACCTGGCATCAAGACCACATCATCTTCATCATGGTACCCTCTATTCCATTTCAACCTCAAACTCATTTTTTGGTCCTGTTGCATGCTCAAAACATTACTTTAGGTGTGCATTCTTTTGTTTTTTGATTCATCTTTCTTAGCCCATTTTTTAGCTTACAAAAGTTTTTATCAAGATGTTTCCACTTGTTAGGTAAGCTTGACTCGGGATAGAGTCAAAAGTTGACGAGGGTAAACAGTGATGGTTTTGGGGCACATGGTATTGTGCACCCATGGTATTATGCCCGTGGTATTATATGTAATGGAGCCTATAAAAGGCTGGAAGGACTTCATTGTAATAAAAAAAAGGCCTGGAGGTGAGCGGTGAAGGCTCACTGGCCGGATTGGCCTGGGTTTTGGCCAAGGATAATGAAATTTCATTATGATTGGCTTTTTCCCCGGATTTGGGGTTTTCCCGGATAAACATGTGTGTTTATGTGTTTATGGTTATTGCTGGTTAATTTTATATTTATTCCTCTCGGTATTTATTTATGTTATGTAGTAAATTTCTTAACAACTGGTATCGGAGCCAGATATTGGCTTCAAAGGGATTCTTTGATGCCAGGGGTTTATAGTGCTTGATGATATCAATGTAGCGTTTTTCCAAATCTGGGTCTGGAAAATAATGGTGGAACAATCGTACGTGGAAGAACCTCGAGGAGAATGTGCGGAAGATACTGCCGTAACCGCCAGGGATCGTAGTGCATTTGCGATATTTATCGGTTTGGAAAATTCTGACGAATTGTTTAGGGTTCATGCAGCTTCAAAAATTATTCGTTTTCTGCTACGTGAGGCCACTGGTGTTGGAATCTACGAGGTTCTCATCAGGCTCGCAGTTGGAGCGGTTTGATAGAAGTTTTTGAGCAAATCAAATTGAGAGAGGATGGATCAGAATCGCAGCAGCAAGGAAAAAAAAAATTAATGAAGTCAAAATTATTGCATGTAAATGGGCATACTACTGTAAGACCTGGTAAGGCATGTGTACCCCTTGGTGATCACCAGTAAAGTCTGGGTTAGACCTAGGTGATAGGGGGGATGTCGAGTTAACAATACCCCAGGTAAAAACTCTGAGGGGGGTAAGAGCTAGAGTGAGCAGGATTGGCTCACTTAGCAGGTTTGGCTGGAGTTAGTCAAGGAACCCCAAGTCAAGTTTAAGGGGGGAATTGTTAGGTAAACTTGACTCGGGATAGAGTCAAAAGTTGACGAGGGTAAACAGTGATGGTTTTGGGGCACATGGTATTGTGCACCCATGGTATTATGCCCGTGGTATTATATGTAATGGAGCCTATAAAAGGCTGGAAGGACTTCATTGTAATAAAAAGGCCTGGAGGTGAGCGGTGAAGGCTCACTGGCCAGATTGGCCTGGGTTTTGGCCAAGGATAATGAAATTTCATTATGATTGGGTTTTTCCCCGGATTTGGGGTTTTCCCAGATAAACATGTGTGTTTATGTGTTTATGGTTATTGCTGGTTAATTTTATATTTATTCCTCTCAGTATTTATTTATGTTATGTAGTAAATTTCTTAACACCACTCAGGGTATTGGTCGTTGAATTCACAGGTACATCAACAACTTCTCACCAGAATCAGTACCCTGGTGGTTGTCGATAGGGCATGTATCATTCATCACTCAGCATGATAGGATTCCTACCAAGCTATGCATATCCTCACATCATTTCTCTGAAATGCACCATAGGGTCCATCATCTCAACCATGTTTACCACCAACTCCCCTTGCCCATCGTAAACATCCATGTTGGTCAATAGAGCCTCCCCACTCATGGACTACCTCATGTTATAGACCCTCACATCTCATAGGGAATGCATGACCATATATTCAGGACAGGGAGCCACATCACTTGCATATCTTGAAGATTAGCCTCATTTACCTTTTCTTCACTACTGCTAAGACACCCTACTCTCGGGCCACCTTACTCATTTTTTATGGATAAAAGTGAATGCTCTTCTGCATTCTACATTGGGCCCATCATTCTTCCATACAAAATACGCTCTTTACGTCACTTCATTTGACTCATCAAACCCAACACCAAGACTAGCCAATGGGGCCCCTGCCCTTTGCAAACACATTTTACCTCCATCATCATGCAGGTCATTGTTTTCATGGGGCACCCGTCCCTATGTATGTACATCCCAAACCATCTTTACATTCTTTTGGAAAGTGTACAATTTTTTTTTTTTTTTAGGAAAATAGTTCCCACCCATATTTTCATGCCTTGTACCCACTGACAATCCTTAGTTGACCTTGGTCAGATCTCACACATGATCCACATTCATTCATCCTCTTCATTCCAGTCAAAGCATACTCACACCTACCTTGGTGTCATACCAACTCCAGGGCCACTAGCCTCAAAAAAAAAAATATCCGCCACTCACATTATAGCTCTAACCCACCTTATTACAATCTATTTCACTACACATCTTGATTTCTTGAATTAACATTTCGGACGATTGATGCCTCTCTCCCGTCAACTTCAACACCAATCTTCCAGGATTGAGGCAGTACCTTGGATTCTTCCCCCCTTTTTTCCAGGGACATCTTCAGGTGGCACAATAGGAATAATTATTTCCCATTGATGTCATCAGTCCCCTTGAAATTTGACACCAACATAAGCCTTCATTTTAGGGCGGTATTGTACTTCATAACCATCACAGTTCTCTCACTTAGTTGAAGGCCCATGTATCACTTATCACCTCATTCAGTAGTGCTTCCATGTGTGGGAGGTACCCACAATCGAAGACCCATGTATTCAACCCTACTCCAACATTTCTCCACATTTTCTTGATGCATGGGGATACCTGACTTTGTCTATGTGTTAGAAGCACCCTTGAGGGCATCATCATTTATCATCATCAACTATCATAATGTCAGGCATTTCCACCTCATATAAGCACTTTTTTCAGAGCATGGTTATCTTTTGTCCTTAGTTAAGGTTGTTTCTTTTCTCACCTCCAAAACAAGTTATTCTCTCTATCTGAAGTTGATCAGACTCTCAGTCAGAAAATAAAACATGGTGTATTTTGACTATACGTTTGCTCCTATCCTCACACATTAGGAGTCAAATGTTAAAATCAGAAAATCATGCACATGTTTGTATAATCCAAAGGACACCGAAGATCGTCAATTAGAATGCAAAAGTGAAGATTTTCTAGCTGAAGACATTATAAAGATCAACTGAATGCAAAAATAACCTCCTTGCTGAGGATTTTTTAGCACCATTGCTCAAAGATTTATTTTCAAGGTTTTAGCATTCTACTCTTTGTATTCATTTCCTACCACCAACAGCTAATAACAGGATCCATTTTCCATAATTGTATTGACTTGTTTGCTTCATTAAGCATTGTTTATGTGTTCATCTCTTTGTGTTAGTTTATTATTATGTATGTATTGTCTTTATCATTTGCAATACTTTGTTTCTTCATGCTTTTCCACCCACAACAACCAAACTTCTTGTTTTTCTTTGCAGGTAACAACCTACTGCTAAGAAGGTATCTTTTGGTACGCCATTGCTATAAAAACACTACAACAACAACCATTTTTACTTGGTGGGGTTTAAAAGGGCCAAGTTTCAAATGGACATAGATTTTGATTAATAAGTTTAATTGAGGCAAAATATGTATTTCTAAAAGTTTCTCGACGAGATGGATATGATGGTGGTACTAGATTTTAGTTTCGAGAAAGTTGAAAATCGAGGAATTTTTCAAACCCCATTTCCATGAAAAGGCCATGGAAGTTGGCTCAATGACATTAATTCCTTCTTCTATCTCCTTGGATGGTCTATGGGATGGGTAGGGGTGTTACATAAAGTTATCAAATTATAAGGTTCAACATTGGACTTATGGGGAAGCATGCAATGAACATAAAACTCATGTGGATTCAGTTGATTTAGGGTTTATTATATGTCTTGTGTGTTTTCACGATTGAATTTAGATTTAATTTGTTTCTTTATTGTGAAATGTCAGTGTGGCCATGCTATTTTGTTTGTGATTTTATGTTGTTGACATGACTTTTTTCCCCCTCGTTCTTCTTATTCTTGCCTTGTTTCTTTGGGTCTTAGTCATTGTTGGGTGTGAAAAGGGGGAGTAATGGAACTTTGGAAAGCTTTGAGTGAAGCCCAATGGAAAATATAAATCTTGAATGTATCCCATTGTGTGTGTGTGTGTGTGTGTGTGTATCAAAAGGCCCCTCCATGAACTATTTTGACAAGCATTGTAATTCTAAAGTGACATAAAAACTTTAGAACGTGGTCAACTTGATTTTTGTACATATATATGTTTACATATGATGGCGAAGGATGCAATGAATATAAAACTCATGGGGATTGAGTTGATTTTGAGTTTATTATATGTCTCATGTGTTTTCACGATTGAATTTGTATTCAATTTGTTTCTTTATTGTGAACTATCAACATGGCCATTCTATTTTGTTTGTGATTTTATGTTGTTGACATGAATTTTTTTTATTGTTGTTCCTATTTCTTCTTATTCTTGCCTTCTTGCATTGGGTCTTAGTCATTGTTGGGTGTGAAAAGGGGGAGTAATGGAACTATGGAAAGCTTTGAGTGAAACCCAAAGGAAAATATAAATCTTAAATGTATCCCAATGTGTGAAATAAAGGAAAATGGAGGGCAGAAATGAGGATAGAATAATCAAGTGGAGTTGAAAACCATCACAGTAGAAAGATAAGAAATTTATCTTTAAAATATTATGACTAAGTGGATGGCATGAAAACCAAGATTGAAATTTCCAGTATTGGGTATCATGTTGAGATTATCTAATGGGTCCAAGGTAACATGGAACACCATAGGGCACATGGGCCAGAAATGGCCATTACTAGAAATATGTAGGAACATTACTCCCAAGTGTGACAACAAGCATGAATAAAGGAAATATAAGTAGGCTAAAAGTTGACTGTGTGAACAACATGAGCGAATAAATGTTGAGTCTAATAATTTGTTGCGCATTGTAATAGAAATAATATTATTTGATAGTGTTGATGATGGAAACAAGGTAAAAGGTTAAAACAAAATTCTGGTTAAGAATTCCTTTGCTGAATTGGAAACTATTGTTTCGATTTTATGCATGTTTTTCTTAACTACAATAGGTCTTCTTAACCTTGATTTTATTTTACATATGTTGACATGTGTTATATGCATGAATATGTTGATGATTAAATAATGAATGCATGCAATTGTTGGAATTTGATACAAGTGTTGTCCTTGATGGCAACTCACTCACAGGTCAGTTCAAATTTGATAAAGGGAAAATCACATTGTAACAGGTCAATTTAGAAGTAACAAGGAATTGGTACAGAAGAATGGGAAGTTGGAACAAAGGCCTGCTGATCAGAATCAAGAAGTTGAAAGAAAAGGATGTTGTAAGGTAGTTTAAGATGTATACGCAGGTTTAATTTTCCAAAGCAACGTATACATGCAGGTTTGTAGAAAAAAAAGAGCGTATACGTATGCGCACACTTTCACAAGAGGAAAAGCGTGTATGGATTAGAAAATCAAGGAAATTCAAGATTAAAGAATACCAAGCGTCAATACCATGGTATTATCCCACAATATTGAGTGGAGTAATGACTATTTGATCCCATCCAAGAATACCACAAGTTCTAATTGTTGAGAATGCAACAAGATGATGGAGCTTAGTGGAAAGGAGTCGCCTTCACTAAGTGGGCCCGCAGGCAAATTATGGCGCAAAGTCTATTTTTAGACCATGTCTATTTTTAGACATATGGATCATGGTCTATGAGTTGCAGAATGTTGTTTATGGATGATTGATCATGTTGGGAAAAATAGATGGACTTCTATTTTTGGATCACAGCAGGAGTGATCATAGTCTATTTTTAGACTGCTAGTCAAAAATAGAAAAGTCAAATATTATTGTCTCATAATAATATTTAGACTATAAAATTTATCTTATCCTCTTGGAGCACTTCAGTTTGAGCTACAGATGTGGCACATGCAGCTGTCAAAAGGAAATATGCTTTTCTTATGAGTCAGTTGAGCTACTGCATGCAGGACATCAGTTAGAACTCATGTATTTGAGTTCTGTGGAGTTGGATGTGGAGTTGATGGAGTTGTGTTCAGTTTGACTTAGTTGAACTAGTTGCATTTAGTCTAACTAAAGAATACACTAGTGATGAGTTGTGTGAATTAAATATTAATAAATTCACTAATCATTAACTCATAATGCAACTGAAGAATACATCAGTTAACTCAGTGCATGTACAGTTCAGTGGAGACAGGTGTTAGAGGTTGAGATTGCTATCAGTTGTGACTATAGTTGTGCATGAGATCTTGCACAAGCAATGTATTGAGTATGCCCATGAGGATTGCACAACATATGCCTAGTAGAATAGCCTGTGCTCATGTGATTTCGGGTGTGAGTGATTTTCACAAGGTAAATAGGAGTTTGGATCAGCCATTCATAATTCATTCTCTTGCAGGGTTGTGCAGTGGAGGCAGGCAAACAGTGGAGGAGATTTGAGGCATCAGATCTGAGCTAGTTTGTGTGTAACAGGTGGAGATAGTACTGGATACTTGTGAGGAGTATTGTACTATATATTGTTATATGTTCTCAATCATTATAATATACAGATAGTGTGGGGTTTTCAGCGGTATGCTTTCCCCGGGTTACATACTGTGTTAATGTATGCATGTGATTGACGTTTCATTGCTTTTGATGCTGCTAAATTGATGATCAACATAGAGGAGGTTATGTATTATGCATGTATTCCGCAATAGTGTATAATCGGGATAATCTCTGTGAATAAGTGTTTATTATTCAAAATTTCTACATGGTATCAGAGCTGGTTGATTTGTAGAAAAAGTTCTACATGGTATCAGAGCTGTTGATCATTAGATCTATTATTCAGAAAGTGTTTACATTTTATTTCTTCAGGAAGAGTATGTAATCGAGCTAGGTAGCCTTTGGATTCATCCTTCCTTTGGAAGGTGAGATATCTGATAAAATCCCATGCAGTTAATCTCTGTACGAGAAATACTTTGTTCTCACGAATTTTAGATCAGAAGCGGTTGAGTTTTGAGCTGGTGGAATGGCTCTCAAGGATAAACTCAGAAACATCAAAGCTAAGAATGGAGATGCCATAGATTGTCTACAGAAGAAGAAAAATAAGCAAGTTGTTGGATCTGCAGCAGGAGAGGCCTTAGCCATGCAGTTTGAGCTTGATTTTTCATTAATCGCATGCTTGGTTTCAAGTGTGATGGGATCAGTGTGGTTCTTGGATAGTGGTGCGTCTTTTCACATGACAAGAGATCGAGATTTGTTTTATGATCTGGATGAGAAAGATCTTGGAGTGCACATCGAGATGAGCGATGATGGTAGATACAATGCGACCGGTATCGGTACCATTTCCTTTGAGAGGGAGTCTGGTAAACCCTTTAGATTGAAGGAAGTGATGCATGTTCCAGGATTGAAGAAGAATCTTATCTCTGTGGAGATGTTAGAAGACAAGGGATATGATGTTGTCTTCAGCGAGGGAAAGGCTTTCCTGCGCAGCAAGACAACTAGAGAAACCCAGAAGATAGGGGTTCAAGTCAAGAACCTTTCTCAGTTGCATGTAGATGTATGCAAAGCCTTGAGCAGCAAGGCAACTGATGGAGACTTGGTGGTTGAGAGGGAGGGTATATTACCTCTCATCATGCAGAGCCAGAAGAAGTCTCAGACGATTGTGGAGGAGCCACGATTGGTGCAGTAGCTTCAGGAGGTTGTGGAGCAGCCACAACAAGGGAATATGAGAGGAGATCGAGTATAGACATCTACTCATGCAGAGACCTCCAGTAGGGGGAAACTTCGAGCCAAGTGGGTAGAGGGACCGCATGCAGCCATACCTCCAGGTAGGAGGTGGGGTGATGTGGATTGATCGTCCCAAGGAGGAGGGGCAGGATCCTTGAGGTAGCCAACCTCTTGGATGAGACCTTGCTACGGGAGCCCCGATGTGGAGTAGCAGGAACTAATTGATTGGGTAGAGATAGATGCGGATGGAGTGGCAGAGAGAGCGACAGTGTAGGGAATCCCATGACAACACATAGCTAGTAGGCTGGAGCAATGCGAGAGGCACAAGTGTTTTTTGCAGTGCTAGGTGGCACAGAGAAGTGTGCAATGGTGCGAGATGCATGGAGATGTTGCAGTAGCGCAGATGTCAGAGAGAGAGCACTTGTCAATAGCAGGTAGAGCTTCAACATCAGAGTATGTTCCTAGCCCAACAAACTGGTCAGTTGGGAGTGTTTTTGTTCCAAGTGTTGTTGGAGCAAGTGGACCGGGAAAATGTGTTGCATGCAGAACATTCCAGAGTTGCAGGATAGGGGTTGCAGATACCCCATATCTTGTTGAGAGGGAGTGTTGAGAATGCAACAAGATGATGGAGCTTAGTGGAAAGGAGTCGCCTTCACTAAGTGGGCCTGCAGGCAAATTATGGCGCAAAGTCTATTTTTAGACTATGTCTATTTTTAGACATATGGATCATGGTCTATGAGTTGCAGAATGTTGTTTATGGATGATTGGTCATGTTGGGAAAAATAGATGGACTTCTATTTTTCGATCACAACAGGAGTGATCAGAGTCTATTTTTAGACTGCTAGTCAAAAATAGAAAAGTCAAATATTATTGTCTCATAATAATATTTATACTATAAACTTTATCTTATCCTCTTGTAGCACTTCAGTGTGAGCTACATATGTGGCACATGCAGCTGTCAGAAGGAAATACGCTTTTCTTATGATTCGGTTGAGCTATTGCATGTAGGACATCAGTTAGAACTCATGCATGTGAGTTTTGTGGAGTTGGATGTGGAGTTGATGGAGTTGTGTTCAGTTTGACTTAGTTGAACTAGTTGTATTTAGTCTAACTAAAGAATACACTAGTAATGAGTTGTGTGAATCAAATATTAATTAATTCACTAATTATTAACTCATAATGCAACTGAAGAATACATCAGTTAACTCAGTGCATGTACAGTTCAGTGGAGACAGGTGTTAGAGGTTGAGATTGCTATCAGTTGTGACTATAGTTGTGCATGAGATCTTGCACAAGCAATGTATTGAGTATGCCCATGAGGATTGCAAAACATATACCCAGTAGAATAGCCTGTGCTCACGTGATTTCCAGTGTGAGTGATTTTCACAAGGTAAATAGGAGTTTGGATCAGCCATTCATCATTCATTCTCTTGCAGGGTTGTGCAGTGGAGGCAGGCAAACAGTGGAGGAGATTTGAGGCATCAGATCTGAGCTAGTTTGTGTGTAACAGGTGGAGATAGTGTTGGATACTTGTGAGGAGTATTGTACTATGTATTGTTACATGTTCTCAATCATTATATTATACAGATAGTGTGGGGTTTTCATCTGTATGCTTTCCCCGAGTTACATACTGTGTTAATGTGTGCATGCGATTGATGTTTCATTGTTTTTGATGCTGCTAAATTGATGATCAACGTAGAGGAGGTTATGTATTATGCATGTATTCCGCAATAGTGTATAATCGGGATAATCTCTGTGAATAAGTGTTTATTATTCAAAATTTCTACACTAATGTTGTTTTGGTCCGAGGTGTTGAGAAAGGCAAAAAACTATATAAGGAGGAGAAGATCAAAGGGAAAAGTGTTCAAGTGAAAGGGTTTCAGAGGAATACTTTTATCTAAAGTACATTTTATGTTACAGGGGCTATGATTATGATATAATCTGAAATATTGTGTGCACCTTGAATTCAATTTTGGATCAGGATAATGAGACTTGAAATGACTTATCATTCAATGATCTGATATTTGTTGGCTAGATCTGATTACTCACACATGTTTTATTCTTTAAATGTCATGATCTGGGTATGTCTGACATTTGGAATAGTAGTGAATTTGAAAGTTAGTATTTGCAGATATATACGTTGGTTCGCCTTGGTGGAGGCACGTATACACGCTGGTTCGAAGCTTACAAGTAGCATATCCGAAAGAAAATCCTATTATTCATAAATGATTGATCTATCTGATCAGTGCTGCTGGTTTAGTGTTGTCTGTCAATGATGTCTTCTTAGATCTGAAAGTATAACTAAATGCATAAGGAGATTCAGTATGATTGATTGATTGATTAAGTGATAAAGGTGATCTTTACTGCTCATTGTCTAGATCTCTGTAAATTGACAGTAGATGTTCAGAATATTATTGGTTGGTACAAATTTGATTTAGTAATTTTATGATTCAGAAGTTTTGGAGGTATATGCACGTTTGGTTAAAGGAAGTGGCATATACACGCAAGTTGGGTTCATTAAAGTAGCATATGCATTCTAATGTATGATTTTTAAGGTTGCAGCTGGTTATGAATGATGATGTAGGTTTCTGGGTTCAACACAGTGTTTTGGTGACAGTGATCTAACTATTCAGATTGACTAATTGTTGGTTGATGCAGTTATTATTATAGAGTTTGAGCCTCAAAGTTTCTGATGGGTCCAGTATGAAAATTTGATGAAACGAGGCCTGCATATTGTGTTGTTGTGTACCAAGAGCATCCAGCGTGAAAATTTATGAAACGTGGTCCCTGGAGGAAGAGAGAAGGTCGTATCCTTCTGTAGGCTGGTGCCTATGTACTAGTAAACATATTGGCTAGTACAAAATCTAGGGGGTTGTATCTCCCTTCTAGTAGAAGCTGGAGAATGAGAGAAGGTGGTAGCCTTCAGTAGGTGGGTGCCTATGTACTGGTATGAGTCTGCACCAGTACAATATTGTAAACAAATTTTCTTTATATTAAAAAGAAGACAGAGATGACAGTAGTAGGTGTTTTTTCTCCCGCATTGGGTTTCCACCTTAAATCTTAGTGTTCATGTGTGTTTATTATGTGTGATGGTTTATTATGTTATTAATACACATAGTTACTATATAATAAAGTATTGATGCACTGATTTAAGATCGACACATGATGAATTAACTAAATCATAAGTTCTCTAGGTATACGTTGGTTTCCTTAATCACAGCTATGTGCACACACAAGTTCGCTTCACTAATGTAGCATATATAAATCTGATTGTGAAATGAAAATTTATTGAATTGTAAATATTGCTTCCCCTCCCCACCCCCTTCTCAATATTATTTCCAACAAATTGTACCGGAACAGGTCCTTCAGAAGAAGCTTGATCACTTGACGGGAGATATTTCAAGATGAATAATCACGAAGGCATGGGATCTATCAGACCACCAATCTTCAATGGGAACAACTTGGTATATTAGAAAATAAGAACCAAAGCTGATCTTCAGTTGCTTGGAGCCGATGTTTGGGAAATTGTGGAAGGAGGATACCAATTTCTAGCAACAATACCTATAGATACAGTAGGTAAGAAGTTATACAAAACCAATGCCAAAGTAGTCAATACTTTATTAGAAGTATGTTAGAGTGATAATTTGTCAAAGTCATGCAGCTCAAGATAGCCAAAGAGATATGGGACAAAATCATTCAAAGCTATGAAGGAGACTCCTAGATAAAACGTGCTAAGCTCCAAACTCTCAAAATTTAGTATGAAACTCTTAAGATGCATAGTGATGAAAGTATTGCTAGATACTTTTTATGTGTAGTTGAGATTGTTAATTGTATGAAGAATCTTGGTGAAGAGATAAAGGAGACTACTTTATTAGAGAAAATTTTGAGATCTTTGTCCTCTAAATTTGAGTCAAAAGTATCTTCCATAGAAGAAAAGTAGGATCTTCAATCTATTACTATTGTTCAACTTCATGGAATTCTAACTGCCTTTGAAATGAGGAAAGGAGGTCCATCAAATATGAGAGAAGTCGCTTTCAAAGCTTCAGCAAAGGGAAAAGAAAAGGAAGAGCACAATGAATCAGGATATATTTCAAAAGAAGAAGATGAGGTAAACTCTTTCAAGAAGCTTCAACGGGGTTCCGAAAGATTCAGAGGTAAGCTACCATTCAAATGATTTGCTTGTGGTGGATTCGACCATTATGCTGCAAAATGTTCTCATAAAGATAATCATGAAAAAGGAAAGGAATCTGCAAAAGGAAATAGAAAATAGGTTGTGAATAGAAGAAGATACTATACCCATGAAGATAGTGATGGATTATTTAATAGCGATGAAGATGAAACTAAACAATATTATAAACTACTCATGGCTTATGAAAATGATGATTTTTTGGATGCCTTAGAAGAGGAAGACTTTCTTGAAGAAATCACTAAACTCAAAATATGTTTGGAATAAAAGAATATGATCATAGACACGTTGACACATCAACTCACTAAAAGAGAAAAGCACAATGAAAAACTAGAATGTGAAGTTGTGGGTCTAAGAAAAGAACTTGAGAAGACAAAATCTCTTAATCTTAGATTTGCTAAAGGATCAGAAACTTTAAATGAAATCGTCAAGGTTCAATGTTCTCCTCTTATAAAGATGGGTCTTGGATATACTGAAGAATCATCCCAGTCACAAAAGCCATCAGCCTCCACCAGAAGCTATCTTAATGCAGTAAAGACCAGTTAACAATAAGTCAATCGTCAGCAAAAGCCTAAAAGTACTCATCAAGTAAATCAAGCTCAATTTACTCCAAGGATGAACATCAATAGAAGCATCAACCAAAAGGTAAACAATACCAAAAGATTCTATGATCACAACAACTTCTTTAATGGAAAATGATTTTCATGCCATAACTTTGGGCATAAGGTTGCCCAATGTGTTGCTTACAAAACTATCATGACTAAAGAAGTTCGAAATCAAAGGAGCGTAACAAGAATCAAGAAAAGTTCTTATAATAACTTTTATCCTCTTGAAGATGAAATTGAATGTTTGTTTTGTATTAACTTTGGTCATGAAAAATCTGAATGCAGGAGCAAATTTTGGCCGACACTTCAAAAGGAGAAAACATCGTCAAATTCTAAGGTATGGAGAAAGAAGGAATTTCAATCAGAAATATGTGGCATGGCTTCATTTTCAAAAGGAAAAGAAAATCAGTGGCACATTTATAGCGGATGCTCTAAACACATGACAGGTGATAAAGGGAAACTTCATTCTTATAATGCTTTAGAAAATAAAAAGAATGTCTCCTTTGGAAATGACACTCCAGTCGTCATTAAAGGTAAAGGTTCTTTTTATTTGAAAGAAAAGGTTAAAGCTGGAAATTTCATGTATGTTGATGGTTTAAAACATAACTTGTTGAGTGTCATTCAAATGTGTGATCAAGGAAATTAAGTTGTGTTTCGATCAAATGGATGTGTGGTTCATGAGCTTGATACAGGTAAAACCATAATCAAAGGTACAAGAAATCGAAGCAATCTATACATACTAAAAGGAGGACAAGAACAATGCTATCAAAGAAAAATAGATGAAAAATGGTTATGGCATAGAAGATTGGGGCATCTAAGAGTTTCTCAAATAAGAAAAGCATGTAGGCTCAAGGCAATCCGTGATCTTCCAGATATCAGCATCCTAGAAAATACCATATGCAAACCATGTCAAGTCAATAAGCAAACCAAAGTTCATTTCAGTGAAAAAGAAGTATCAGCAAGTAAGCCTCTTGAACTCATCCATACTGATTTGTGTGGACCAACAAGGAAAAAGTCTCCTCGTCGAGAAGAATACTTTATTTTATTCATTGATGATTTTTCTAGAATGTGTTGGATAGGTCTACTAAATCATAAAGATAAAGCATTTGAAAATTTTAAAACCTTCAAAGCTTTAGTTTAAAATGAATCAGATTGAAAAATCAAATGTCTCAGATTTGATCAAGGGGGAGAATTCATATTAGATGAATTTTTTTTATTTTTGTGAACAACGTGGAATAAAAAGGCAATTCTATGTTTCCAGAGCTCCTCAAAAAAATGGCGTAGTGGAAATAATGAACAGAACAATTCAATAAATGGCTCGAGCTATGCTTGATGAATCTGGAACTCTTGCCACCTTCTAGGGTGAAGCTGCATTTACTGTCGTAACTATTCTCAACAAAGCTAATGTTCGGGTAAATAGTGATCAAACTCCATATGAATTTTGGTATGGTAAGCCTTCTACTATAAAACACTTTAGAGTTTTTGGAAGCAAATGTTTTATAAAAAAGACTGATGAAAAACTTGGTAAGTTTGAACCTAGAGAAAACGAAGGAATTCTTCTTGATTATTCATCTAGAAGGATATAAATTTTATAACAAGAGGCTTCGGAAAATTGTTGAATGCATTGATGTAGTAATTGATGAAGCATGCAGAAATTCGGAATAGATAAATTCAACAAAGGATGATGAAAATGAGGAATTTGGTTAATGCTTTCCCGTAACAAATAAAAATGATATAGAGGAAGAAACCAATGAGGCATTAGAAGAAGATACAACTGACAGGGAAAAGACTCCATTCGAGTATGTTCAAAAGAATCATCCAGAATCTCAAATTCTAGGAGAAAAAGGGTCTGGAGTACAGACAAGAAGAACTCTTGCAGGAAATTCCAATTATCTAGCATTACTATCCTCTACAGAACCACAAAATGTTAATGAAGCTAGAAAATATGAATGTTGGGTTAAGGAAATGAATGAAGAACTTGACCAAATTGAAAAGAATGATAGTTGGCAACTAGTTCCTAGACCTTGTCATGTGACTTAGGATGAAAGTGGAGGGAGGATGAGGAAACCAGAGCGAAGGTGGTGAGTTTCGATCTCGGGTGGGTTCTCAACACAGACCCTTATCACTCTGCGACTGTTTTACGCTCAGACCTAGAGTTGTTTCTTACATCCTTCAAGCAGGCTTAACTAGGTAGGCGGGCTTTTCAACAGGTGTCAGCATTCACTGCCTCTTTCTGTTGGCCTGCCTCCTTTCACAGTGCATAGACTTCTGGTTTTCCTCCCCACTGCCTGACTTAGTTTTTTATGTTGTTGGGAGTCCAGCTGTTCCACAAGTTCTGAACTCAAACCATCGCGGGTAAAAGACTTGAAGAAGTGAACGTTGAGGGTTAAGTTGTAATAGGGTTTCGCTGCACTGTTTTACAACTGCTTCTGTTACACCTTGGGTCATTTTCTCTGTGTTCCCATGCCCCAACCCCACTAGCATATTAACACCATAAATGGAAGAGGGTTACGAGGAGGAGCTTGTGGATTACACCTCAGACAACTGTCCAAAATCCGAAATCTTCGTGGCCTCCCGTCCGTTGGCTCAAGGAGGGGTTGGACTAGAAATGGACAGCGCACCGGCAGAATAGGTTGACCAGGGAATTTACAGACTGGAAAACATGGAAACTTCCTTGTCAAGATTGGAAATCTCTCAATCAAGAGTAGCGGTCACCGAGGGCTTCATAAACCCTATTGAGGGTTCAACCTCCCCTTTCTTTACTAGTCCTTCACCAACTGATTTTATAGCTTGGAACGGTCAGCACCAGCTCACAGAAGTACTTCAAGGAGGCGAGGGTCTTTGCATAGGGTTTCAGGATGAACCGATATTGTCTTCATCGAGCTAAACAATAACCATAATGTTCTAAATAAAGGGCACAACAATCTTGAGTCCTCACAGGCATGTATGCAGTCTGTCGACCAAAGGGACAAGCCCCAACCCTCGGGCTTCTTTGAAGGCATAGTGAAAAGTGAGTCAGACAGAGAGGAGGTAAGGGACTTAGACCCTGAGCACAGTCCGGACAGAGAAGATAACAACCATCCAGACCAATAGACCCTCAAGAAAAAAAAAGGTCAAGCCTTCCAAGCTTTCTAAAACTTGGGAAGGAGGTAGAACTTTGGTCTTTGGGGAAGGCATAGGAATGGATAAGGCCGCCCTAACTGAGAGCACGGTGCTAGTCGGGAGATTTCACGGCAAGAACTACTCACCAGGAAGGCTGAAGCGATGGACCATGGAGGTGTGGGGGAATGTACTGCCACAGCTTCCTGCAGTGCTGGCATTGTCTAGAGGCTAGTTTGCTCTAATTTTTGACGATCTAGAGGATGTCAACTAGATACTTACCCACTTATGGCACATAGAAATGACCCTCGTACTTCTAAAGTGATGGTCCACTCTATTCGACGCGGAGAAGGAGAGTTTGGGAGCAGGGTCGATCTAGGTACGCCTTCCAAGTCTTCCTCTACAGGTTTGGTCGGAGGACATTTTCAGGATCATTGGGGATGATCTCGGCACCTATCTCGACCACGATAGAACTTATATGGACACAAGCATTCTGACGATGGCCCGCATCCTAGTTTATCTGGACACCAGGGATGGTCTGGTGGAAAGCTATCAGTTCCATATGGGATCTACAACCTGCTGGCAAGAATTGGACTATGAGAGCATCCCTTTCAGGTGTAGGAAATGCCATGAAGTTGGCCATCTCTACAAAGACTGCCCCCTAATCACAGGGTATAGGCTGTCCTCCCCAAGAAGGCTCACAGTGGCCAACACATAGACAGATTTGCGCATGGCAGAGATTTCAGACATGTAGTCCAGATTGTCTAAGGGCAATAGTAGACGCCCTCCTAATTCTTCTAGTCTCCCGGGATCCGACTTCTTGCACTCTGAGGCACTGAGCACTAGGGCTCGCTCTAAAGAAGGCGTGGGATTCATGGGTACCTCCTCTCCTCCAATCTCTGTTACTCCATCTGTTTATAATATTGATGCTTCTATTTCTTGTTTGTTAACTTCGAATATTATCTCCCCCCTCCCCAAGCTGAGCCAAATTAGTTGCCCGGTGATTTCAGCCCCTCCCTCATCCCTTCCCCCCCCTTATACCCTTAGCCATCCCCCTGTCAGCGAAACTCCCAGGGCCTCGACCACCAGCTCATCCCACCAATACAATCTGTGTTCCATTCCCCCCCCCCTTCCCTCCATGCCTTCAAATTGGAGGATGACCTTATACCCCCCCCTAAAAGCCCCTCGGTGCAAACAATCCCGTATCTCCAAAGCCATCAAAAGAGCCAGCCTAGAGGTGGCCTCAGGCATACAATCTCCCATCGACCAGGTCCTTAGAGCAAAGGGGAATCCTACCACTGTGAATCCATGAAAGTTCTTTCGTTCAGTTGTAGGGGGCTAGCCAACCCCGACAAAAAATTAGCTCTTAAAATACTCTGTCATTCTCATAAACTTGACTTCTCAACGCTACAAGGAACACTTGGTGATGGTTAGTTGATCCACAAAACTAGAAAAAACTTTTTTCCCAACTAGAACTTCTTCTACCTGGATGCCAGAGGTCACCCAGGAGGTCTTTCTCTGGGTTTTAATAGCCTCACAGTCAAAATAAGCAATGCTTGGGGAGGGCAAGGTTTTTTGGGTGCAGATATCATCTCAAAATCCCCCCTCATTTCTCTGAGAATTATCAACATCTACAAGCCATGCCATTAAAGAGAGGCTTTCTGAGATAGTTTTCTCCAACAAGATTTCATGTAGACTGATGACATTATAATTGGGGTAGATCTTAACTTCTCCTTGGGGATGGCCGAATCTTGGGGGCACAGGGCCTAATCAAATGCCCTCACAGGCAACTTTGAGAAACTACTGGATGACCATGATCTCCTGAGCCTCAACTCTGCCCAAAAAATGTCAACCTGGAGGAATCGCTGAGTCAGGGAATATGCCCTAGCCCATCGTCTTGACCGCTTCATCATCAAACCCCTCTCCTTAACAGGATAGGACATATCAGACACTAGGTTGGCACTGGAGGAAGCTCTAACCACTCCCCTATTTTCCTGGATCTGGATGATGAGGCCAAGAAGCCGAGACCCCCATTCAAATTCAATGCTTCATGGATAGGGGAAGTTGGTTTCCAAGACCTGGTTAATAGGAACTGGACCCACTTTAACAGGGAGGAGGGGCTCTCGCCAGGATCTGCTATAACTCATAAATTAAATCTACTCAAACAAGAAACTATTTCCTGGATTAAGACCAAGAAACAGGAGGAGGAAAAGGATTTGGCTAGTATTGAGGTTGAGTTGGTGCACCTCGATTCCCGGGGGTTGACGAGCTACTCCACTTTCGACTCCAAGGATCATCTGGTCAAGCTAGAAAAGGAAAAAATAAAAATTCTTCGAAGCGCTGAAGAGACTTGGAGGCTTAAGAGCAGGGCAACCTGGCTAAAAGCGGGAGATGAAAACACAAAGTTCTTCCCATAGTTCGCCAAAGGAAGGCGGAATATCAACACCATTTGGGCTCTAAGGGACAAAAACGGAAGAGAAGCCAACACTTTTTTTCATCTTACGGACCTAGGGGTCTGACATTTCTCAAATATCTACAAGAGACCTAGGGAAGCTAACATTGCCGAAATGCTCCAAGTTATTGAGGTAGTCCCTCTCTTCGTTGAAGAAGAGGAAAAGGAGATCCTGAATGCCCCCATCTCCCTTGACGAACTGGAGGCCACTCTCAAGAGCATGGGCAAAGATAAAAGTCCGGGGTCAGACAGCTGGCCCATAGAATTTTTTATTTTTGTTTTTGATCTCATTGGTCAAGACCTACTGCTAGCTGCAAAAGATTTCCAAACCTCTGGGACTATGCATGAAGCTTTTAACACTACCTTCCTCACCCTTATTCCCAAAGTGGACAATCCTCAATATTTTGATGACTGTAAACCTATCTCACTCTGCAACTGCATCTATAAGATTTTCTCCAAAATCATTGCCCTTCGCATAAAACCCATTCTTTCAAGAGTGATCTCCAAGGAACAATTTGTGTTCCTTAGCCACTGTCACATCTAGGAAGTTATTGGCACAACATAGGAAATGTTACATTCAATAAAAACCAAATACAAAAAAGCTTCCATACTGAAAATTGATCTGTCTAAAGCTTTCGACAGGGTCAACTGGACCTATTTACAACTCATGCTAACTCACATAGGTTTCCCCCACCATTTCATCAAGTGGGTGGGTTGCTGTTTCACAGGGGTTTCTTTCAGTGTCCTGATAAATGGTGCAGCTTCAAACTTTTTTCATGCCGAAAGAGGGCTCCGACAAGGCTGCCCGCTCTCCCCTCTTTTGTTTTTGCTGATAATGGAAGGACTCAGCAAACTTATATCTTCAGCTAGAAACAATGGCACTCTAAGGGGTGTAAGAATCAGTGACAGGACCACCATCTCTCACCTTCTCTTTGTTGATGATATTCTAATTTTTCTAAACGGGTCCCTTAGTGACTCCTCTACTTTCAAGGCAATCTTAACTCTATTTTGTAAAGCTACAGGAATGGAGCCGAATACTACAAAATCAACAATCACTTTCAGCTCCTGCCATCCAAATGAGCAATGCTTTGCCTCCCAACATTTCAATTTTGTGAGACAAGATTTGGATGTTGGCCTAAGATACCTGGGGTTCTGACTCAAGCCCAACGGATACCGCATTGCTAATTGGGCTTGGTTGATAGCTAAGATCGAAGGCCGCATAAATATCTGGCAACAGAGATGGCTTTCTAGGGCAGGGAGACTCACTCTTATCAAATCAGTCCTTGAGGCTATCCTGGTTTACTAGATGTCGCTGGCTTGGATCCCAAAAGGCATCCACCATAGAATCAAATAGATCTGTTGTAGATTCCTTTGGCGAGGACAAACAGATGGCAAAGTCTTCACCTAGGTAAATTGGGAGCAGATAGATAAACCAAAAGAGTGGGGTGGTTAGGCTTAAAGGAACCCAAAGATTTTGTGAGGACGCTGGGAGAAAAGTTGGTCTGGAAAATCATCTCTTCAAACAGCCTCTGGACTGAAGTAATCTATAACAAGTATATATTTCCTCAAAACACCATTGATTAGCTCTGTAGCACACAGCATCACCACTTGGGGGCCTTTGACATCTGGAAGACAGTCATCCATTCTATGAACATCATAAAATCAGGATTGGCTTGGAAGGTGGGGAATGGTACACAAATCATAATTGGGGTCAATCCTTGGTTTGGCAGTGGAAATGCCCATATCCTCCCTCAATACATGAGACGGGAACTCAATGAGGCGGGTTATACCCTCCTTGCACACATTCAAGCGGATGGATGGGCTGAAGCACCTCACAGACCTTGGAAGAATTTTGACACTCTGGGCATCAGAGACAGATGGAGAGCATACTGGTCTAGCTTTGTTGGTGGCCTTGAGGAGGCAAATGTAGAGATCACTGATAGAGAAGACCGGCTTATTTGGGCCAAGGCTGCTATCAGAAACTACACCCCCAAAGTCAGCTTTGCTTCCTTAATGGAATCTCGTGCTACAGGTCCACAGTGTTGGTTGTTCTTTATGGATGCTGAAATCTCTCCATAAAATGAGACTCCTTCTCTGGTCCATCCTTTCCAACAAAATCCCCACTGACCACAACCTATCTAAGCACAACATCTGTGGGCCGTCAAGATGCAGTCTCTGCAACTCTGCCACAGAGGACACTGATCACTTATTTCTTTAGTGTCCAATTTCGGTTGAGATCTGGAATACAATCATTCTCAGGAAAAAATTTCCATGTAATGGGACAGGTAGCAATATCAAAGAGGCCTGGGAGATCTAGTGATCAAAATTTGCCAATTAGAAACAAAAAAATCTGCCCCCTATTATTTGTTGGGGCATCTGGATCACCAGGAACTTCAAAATTTTTCAGGACAAAAACATTCTGGGAACAGCTTTGTGCAACAACATCTTAGCCATCTACAATTCTCTCCGCAAAGACAAGGACCCCCTCCGAATTATTGTCCCTGAATCTATTGATAAGGACCAACCTTCGGCATACTTTGATGGCTCTGTCAACGCTGAAGGTTGTGGGGGTGGGGCTATCCTTCACCTATCAGAGACTATAAATTTCAAATTGAAAGTGGGATTAGGAAGAGGCACAAACAACTATGCCAAACTAAACAGCCTCAGACATTTACTCCTCTTTGCCCTGGAAAAACATTGCCCTTTGATCCAAATATTTGGAGACTCTCATCTCATCATAAATTGGATAAATGGATCTTATCACTATCACGTGCACACACTCAAAGACATGCTGGAAGAAAAAATTGGTTTAAAATCACAATTTGAATCCTTTATCTACTGCCATATTTACAGGGAAAGGAATGAAGTCGCTGACCTTCTTTCCAAAGAGTCCGCGTAGCTAAGCAGAGGACAATGGATAATACAAGAACAGTGACTTCTTCCCCATATATCACAGGCCATATATAGATGAGGAAGCAGGTTCCAATATTGATCGACATGATCAGTCCAATGATGGTTTCTCTGGTTTATTTTGCTTTGTCTTGTTTTTATTATATGCAAAATAGTCTACCAAATAGTATGTATATAGTTTTTGCACCTTCAAGTTTAAAGAAGGATTTTGTAATATTTAAGCAACACAGAACTCCACCATCTGACAGTAGTGAAAGCATAACACAATGTTGGCATACAACATGTAATTTTCTTAAAATTTTAATGAAAATTACGCTTTTTCCTTGGAAAAAGTTCCTAGACCTCTTAATAAAAATGTTATAGGAACAAAATGGATATTCAAGAATAAATTGAAAGAAAATGGAGAGTTTATTAGAAATAAAGCAAGACTTGTCTGTAAAGGGTATGCTCAACAAGAAGGTATAGAATTTGAAGAAACATTTGCACCTGTTGCCAGACTTGAAGCCATAAGAATGTTTTTTTCTCTTTCAAGTTTTCAAAATTTCAAAGAGTATCAAACGGATGTAAAATTTTATTTTCTTAATGGAGAGTTAGAAGAAGAAGTTTACATTGAACAACCAGAAGGATTCATTCTAGGAAATGATGCAAAGCTTGTATGCAAGCTCAAAAAGGCACTTTATGGACTAAAACAAGCTCTAAGGGCTTGGTATTATCGCCTTGACAAATATCTGCAACAACAAGGGTTCACAAAAATATCTACAGACAACAACTTATACACCAAGATTGAGAATCGTAAACTACTAATTATTGTTGTTTATGTTGATGATATCAGCTTTGGCAGCAATGAAGAATCTACGAGTCAGAACTTTGCTTCAATTATGCAACAAGAATTTGAAATGTCCTTACTTGGTGAACTTACTTATTTTCTTGGTCTACAAGTACAACAAACAAAAGATGGTATTTTTATTTCACAAACTAAATATCTCAAGCAGATCCTGAAGAAGCATGGAATGGAAGGTTCGAAACCAGTATGTACTCCAATGGTAACAGGATGTAGTCTCAGTTCTAATGGTGAATCTCATACAGTGAATCAACAAACATATAAATCTATGATTGGAAGTCTGCTCTATCTAACAGATACCAAGCCTGATATCATGTATGCAATAGGAATTGTTGGAAGGTGTTTGGTCCCTATACTAATAGTGTAACCCCTTATTGTTATTAGTACAACCCCCTTATTATATCTTTGTGCCCATATAGTCCCCATATTGTTATTATTGTGCCCTTATATTATTATTGTTATGTCGGCTCTAATTATATTATGACCCCTTTGACTCCTATATATAGAAAGGAGATCTTGTCATTTGTATCATCCAAGAATTGTTCATTTGTGTAATGTAAAGGAGGTTTCCCCCTCGAAGATGTTGAATTCTAAGGCGTTTATCTATCTTTTCTATCTTTTTGTGAGCTGGTTTCATAACATTTGGTATCAAAGCTTTGGCTTCTAGGGTTTCGCTACTCCAAACAGGTCATCGTGGAATTTTCTCTGTAACTTGTTTTCTACAACGTTTCAGAAGTGAAAAAAAACCCATTTGAGATGAAATCGAGCTGAACTTTGGATCTAAATTTCAGATATTTTCTTGATATATTTTCAGAGATATGATCTGAGGAAGTTAGGGTTTTGGCAAGCACTAAAATTTCATCTAAAACAGGTCATCGTGGAATTTTTGCTATACCATTTTCTCTACTAAGTTTCAGAAGCTAAAAAGTAAACCCATCTGAGAAGACATCATTCTCAACCTCGGGTCCAAATTTCATATCGTGGCTTGCTATATTTTCGGATATATGATCTGAGGAAGTTAGGGTTTTTGCAGACTCTCAAATTACATCCTAAAAAGGTGACCTGGGGAAAATTGTCATAACTTTTGTTCTGAGCATGAGATTGAAATTTCATAGGAAGTTTCAGAAAGACGGAGGCCTATAGTTTTTTGTATATCAGTTTCAGATACTATGGTCAAAACAGTGACACGTGGCACATCGTACAATTCCGCTCTACTGAACTAGTATATAATTAGGCCATCGTGGGATATTGGGAATAAATCTTTCTTCGGGAATCCAATTGCAATCATACTTGTAGAGTTAGAAAGAGGACTGAGAGGGCTATTATAGGCTGAAATTTTAGAATTTAAAGATCCAAAATTACAGAGTTACAGTCGTTTCAATATCAAGCTCCTAAAATCAAGAAAAAGAAAGATGAGGAAGTTTGATGGCAAGGATCCAGTAAATTGGATACTACAGATGGAGAAATATTTTGATCTACATGGTATACCACTGTTACAAAAGGTAGGTATTGCATCTTCATATTTAGAACTAGATCATTTTTTATGGTATAAAGGGCTTTGTTCTCGTAAACCACGTGTTACATGGTCAATTTTCACAGAGGAAATGATAGCACATTATGAGGATACAAAGAGAAACACCTTCTTTAGCCAATTGATAAATCTAAAGAAAAAGTGTTCAATGATAGAGCACATTGAGGACTTCCAAAAATTGAATATAATGGAAAATGATATTTAAGAGAAGTAGAGGATTGATGTCTCCATAGGGACTTTAAAGGATGACATTCAACATGAGGTTCATCTTTGGGAACCTGATTCATTAGAGAGGGCATTCAGGTTGGCAAGAAAAGTGGAAAGCAAAATTATGGCAACAAGGAAGTCTACCCCTCACAACTGTAAAGATGGAAATGTTATTTCTCCTAGCCTTCCACAACCTACAATGTTGACACCACAACAATTGGAAGAAAAAAAAAGCAAAAGGGCTTTGTTACAATTGTGATAACAAATACACTAAAGGTCATAAGTGTGCTGAGAAGAAATTATTTTACATAGATTATGAAGAGGATGAACAAAAGGATTAAGAAACATCAAAAGAAGAGGATATAGCCAGGAACCAACCCCAGAGAAAGAAGAAATGAATCCTACCATATCTTGTAAAGCATCGGCAAGAATTACCACTCCTCAAACTCTCAAGATAGAAGGACATATCAGGAAGAAAAAGGTTCAAGAAGTGAAAGATCACATCGAGAAAGAAGAAATGAATCCGATCATATCTTGTAATGCATTGGCTTGAATTACCGCTCCTCAAACTATCAATATAGAAGGACATATCAAGAAGAAAAATGTTCAAGAAGTGAAATATCACAGAAATGAATCCGACCATATATTGTAATGCATTGGAAGAAATTACCACTCAAACTCTCAAGATAGAAGGACATATCAAGAAGAAAAAGGTTCAAGCATTGAAATATCAAATCGAGCATCAACAACAAGTTCTCCAACTTTAAAAGGATAACGCCACCTTGGTGCAGAATCGAATGAAACAAGAGGCAGATCAACATTGCAGTGAAAGAAGTTTTGATGTAGGCGATTGGATATTTTTACGGCTACATCTCAAGCAAGATATTTATGAGAAGGAAATGTTGGCACTACTACATGCACTTAATAAATGGCGACCTTACCTAACGGGAAGACATTTCAAGGTAAAAATGGATCATGATAGTTTGAAATAATTTTTAGAACAAAGATTATCTTTAGAAGAAAAGAAAAAATGGGTCACAAATATGTTGGGTTATGACTTTGAAATCATATACAAAAAGTGGAAGAAAAATGTTGTTGCAGATGCACTCTCAAGAAAGGATTTGGATGTGGAAGTATTGTTTTGTGCTATTTCTATTATCCAACTAGATTGAATAAAAGAAGCAAGGTATGAATGGAAGAAGGATGACGAAGTGTGGCCACTCATTCAAAAGTTGCAGAAGATCATAGTTCAAACAATATTGCCATAACTTGACGAGGAAGGAAAAATCATATTGGAACCTGGAGCAGTCACAGAAACAAGAACCCAACAGCTACAAAATCGATCAATCTCAGAGTATCTCATCAAGTGGAAGAACTTACTCGGTGAAGATTCCACATGGGAGGACAAGAATTTTATACAGAAGCATCAAGAACTACTTAAGCGTTGAGGACAACACTTTTTGAAGGAGAGGGGCATGTTAGGTCCCTATACTACTAGTGTAACCCCTTATTTTTATTAGTACAACCCCCTTATTATATTGATGTGCCCATGTAGTCTCCATATTGTTATTATTGTGCCCCATAGAAGCCCACTATTGTTATTATTGTGCCCTTACATTATTATTGTTATGTCAACTCTGATTATATTATGACCCCTTTGACTCCTATATATAGAAAGGAGGTCTTGTCATTTGTATCATCCAAGAATTGTTCATTTGTGTAATGTAAAGGAGGTTTCCCCCTCGAAGAGGCTGAATTCTAAGGCATTTATCTATCTTTTCTATCTTTTTGTGAGTTGGTTGCATAACACAAGGTTCCAAGCAAATCCAAAGGAATCACATCTTCACGCTGTAAAAAGAATATTCAAATATCTTCAAGAAACTCAAGACTTTGGTCTATGGCATTCTAAAGATACAAATCTTACTCTTCATGCATATACAGATGCAGATTGTGCAGGAAATGTTGATGATCGAAAAAGCACTAGTGGAGGTGCATTCTATATGGCATCACAATTAGTATCTTGGTTCAACAAGAAATAAAGTTTGATTGCCTTATCTATAGCTGAAGCGGAATGTGTGGTTGTTGAATCTTGTTGCACACAACTACTCTGGATGATGCAAACTTTGCAAGACATACAAATCACATGTTCTCCAACCATCTCCATTTTAAGTGATAATAATAGTGCCATTAGTATTTCGAAAAATCCAGTCATGCACTCCAAGACCAAGCACATACCCATTCAGTACCATTTTATACAAGGAAAAGTGCTTGGACAAAAGGTTAAATTGGAGTATGTTCCTTCCAAAGAACAGGTTGCTAATATATTTATCAAACTGCTTCCCAGAGACACATTTGAACATCTCAAACAAAAGCTAGGAGTAGTTCCTGCATCATCCTTCTATTAAATCCAATTTTCAAAAGAAGGTTCCTATACACGGGTTTTGTGAAGGATAGTTGCATATATAGGCAAGTTTCTATGGATGCAAGAGCCTATATTTTTTTCTGATAGAAAAATAGTGGGACAACCTCCGCCATGGGTGCTTAGTCTGATATTGATGATTACAGTCTGCTGATATGCTTTGTTCATTGATTTTTATCTGACTGATGAAGATGCCTTGATGAATGATTTATTGACAATGCACAGGTAGAACAGGTTCAAGGGGAGTGTTAGCCTTCACAAACATTCTACATTGTTGGCATTATGGTTGTTGATTTCAGCTATGGTTTTAGATATTCATTGTAGCTTAGGTCATGGGTGTAATATGTCTCCTTCTGTCATAAACTATTTTTTGAGTCCTATTGGACATATGATGTAATTTGTATCCCCACTATGCATGTGAAGGATGATATAATACTTGCTATATTTCAGACATGTATAAACAATTGGTATATCCCCACTTGGTTGGGTGGATGAGTCAAATTTGGTGTATGCCCACTTAGTTGGCTGATTGATGTATGTATGAGTCATTGGTGATAGGAAGGTAATACTCACATAGTCGAGTTATAGAGTCATGTTGTTATTTTGAAATATCTCTGCACACTCTGCATGTACTCAGTGGGAGCATCGATAGCATTGTGTATCCCAAAGGGGGAGAATATCTTGGTCTGCCCTTTTCCCTTGATGTCAAAGGGGGAGAGTATTTTGGGGTTGCTTGATGTCTCTAACAGGTTCAACAACTTGAAGAAATCAACACCCATATGGTTGCCATCAAGTCCAAAGGGAGAGATTGTTGGCATTATGATACAAGTGTTCTCCTTGATGGAAACTCACTCATAGGTCAATTCAGATTTGATAAAGGACAATTCACATTGTAACAGGTCAATTCAGAGGTAACAGGGCTTTGGTACAAAAGAACATGAAGTTGGAACAAAGGTCTGCTGATCAGATCAAGAAGTTGATAGAAAATGATGTTGTAAGGTAGTTTAAGCTGTATACGTAGGTCCACTTTGTCAAAGCAGCGTATACACACAGGTTCACAGAACAAAAAGAGCGTATACGTATGCACACAATTTCACAAGAGGAAAAGAGCGTATGGGTTGGAAAATCAAGGATATTCAAGATTAAAGAATACCAAGGATCAATACCAAGGTATTAGCCCACAATATTAAGTGGAGTAATGACTATTTGATCTTGTCCAAGAATACCACAGGTTCTAATGTTGTTTTGGTCCGAGGTATTAAGAAAGGCCAAAAACTATATAAGGAGGAGAAGATCAAAGGGCCAAGTGTGCAAGTGAAAGGGTTTTTTAGGAATACTTCTATCTAAAATACATTTTATGTTGCAGGGGCTATGATTATGATATCATTTGAAATATTGTGTGCACCTTGAATTCAATGTCGGTTCAGGATCATGAGACCTGAAATTACTTATCATTGAATGATCTGATATTGGTTGGGCTAGATCTAATTTCTTACACATGTTTTATTCTTAAAATGTCATGATCTAGGTCTGTCTGATATTTAGAATAGAAGCGAAGTTGTAAGTTAGTATTTTCATATATATACGTTGGTTCGCCTTGGTGAAGGTGTGTATACACGCTGGTTCACCTTGGTGAAGGTGTGTATACATGCTGGTTCACCTTGTTGAAGGTGTGTATACATGTTGGTTCAAAGATTCCAAGTAGCGTATAAAAAATAAAATCTTGTTATTTAGAAATGAATGACCTATCTGATCAGTGCTATTGGTTTACTATTGTCTGTCAATGATGTCTTCTTAGATCTGAAAGTAGAACTGAATGCATAAGGATATTGAGTTTGATTGATTGATTGATTAAGTGAGAAAGGTGATCTTTACTGCTGACTATCTAGATCTCTGTAATTTGACAACAAATGTTCAAACATTACTAGTTGGTACAGATTTGATTTAGAAGTTTTTATTATTCAGAACTTTTGGAGGTATACACAGGTTTGGTTAAAGGAAGGGGCGTATACATGTAGGTTGGGTTCATCAAAGTAGTGTATGTGTTCTAATGTATGATTTTTAAGGTTGCAGCTGGTTCTGAATGATGATGTAGGTTTCTAGGTTCAACACAGTGTTCAAATTGACTGATTGTTGGTTGATGCAGTTATTATTATAGAGTTTGAGCCTCAAAGTTTGTGATGGGTCCAGTATGAAAATTTCATGAAACGAGGCCTTCATATTGTGTTGTTGTGTACCAAGAGCATTGAGTCTGAAAATTTATGAAATGTGGTCCCTAGAAGAAGAGAGAAGGTCATCACCTTTTGTAGGCTGGTGCCTATATACTAGTAAACATACCGGCTAGTACAAAATCTAGGGGGTTGTAGCTCCCTTATAGTAGAAGCTAGAGAACAAGAGAATTTTTTAGCCTTCTACAAGTGGGTGCCTGTGTACTGGTATGAGTCTGTACCAGTACAAGATTGTAAATAGATTTTCTTTATATTAAAAATAAGACAAAGATGACAGTGGTTTTTCTCCTGCATTAGGTTTCCACCTTAAATCTTGGTGTTCATGTGTGTTGCTTATGTGTGATGGTTTATTATGTTATTACTGCAAATAGTTATTGTATAATAAAGTACGGATGCATTGATTTAAGATCAACACATGATGAATTAACTAAATCATAAGTTTTCTGGGTATATGCTAGTTTCGTTCATCACAATTGTGTGCACATGCAAGTTCACTTCACTGAAGTAGCGTATATAAATCTGATTGTGAAATGAAAAGTTATTGAATTGTAAATATTGATTCACCCCCCCTCTTAGTATTATTTCCAACATCAATGCCAACGTAATTGACAGTTTTTTGTCAGGGATCATTCTTATGAAATAATGATTGATTATACTTAGAAATTTAATGCATATATGAATGGTGTGTTTGGTATAACATAATGAAGTTATCCAATGATATTTCTGGTCGTGTGACAAATGTATTGAGCAAGTGTAAATTCTTGCTAATGATCATTATAGCTTTTGATATCATGTACAATGTTTATATTATGATAATGAAAATCTTATTGTGGGATTAATGGACATACTAACCACTAATAAATATTAGGATAGGTATGCCAATTGGGATTGGGGGCTTCCAGGACCTTTGAGGTGTGATGGTATATATATATATTTCTATCAATGAAAGGCTACTAGAATTGGTAGTTCCCACACTCGTTGTGAGGTGAGTGAGTGGGGGGGAGGGGTTATTTGGAGCATATGCACCACTCAGTGCTTGCTAAGTTTGGCAATTGATTCAGTGTGTGGAGCATATAAACTGTCGAGTGTTTGTCGACTTTGGAAATTGATTTATTGCATGGAGCATATACATTATTGGGTGCTTGTCAGGTTTTGAAACCAATTTAGTGTGTGTAAGTCAAATACATCTTGAAGATCACATGGGGCATATACACCATTAGGTGCTTACTAGGTTTGGAAATCAATTCAATGTCTGTAAGTTGAAGACAAGATAAAGATCACATGGAGCATATACACCATTGGGTGCATGTCAGATTTGGAAATTGATTCAGTGTGTGTAAGTCAAACACAAGAATTAAAGGATTGTGTAAAGCAGTATGATCACTACTGGGTGCTAGTCAGGCTTGGAAAATCACACAGAACGTGTGGATGAATTAAGCTAAGAGAAAACTAGAGATAAGTATCAACTATTCAAGTTAATTTATAATTGTGATCATGAAATAGCCTCATTTTAAATTCGGAATTGTAGTCATTTGAATCTACGAACTAATTTGGTTTTTCTATGATGAAAAGTAAGTTTAATTGCAGGGATTAACCTCATGGAGAAATATGCTAATGGGGGTATTTTTTAAATTTGTTGAAAAAATCCTTCTGATGAATCTCATGAAAATTTGTATGCCATGGTTTAGGAAGAGCATTGAACTACCCAAGATGGGTGTACGAGGCTGACTCCAAGGAAAATAGTAATGGCATTAAACAAATTCAACTAAACAACAGTGTAGCAGAGTCAAAGAGCTTAGGAACAGGACCATTGTCGTGACTAGGAATCAATGATGTCCACTAATTTCCATGAAGGATGCCATGATAGGGTAAGATAGGGAATTATCTTGGTTATGAGGACTCTTTTAGGGAAAATAAGAGGAATTAGATCACCTGAGGACTAGGAAATAGAGAAGGGGTTGTTAATACATAAATGGGTTTTAGCCATGATCATGTTGATTGGGATCAGGGGTACATTGGGTGTGTAATGGGAATTTTTGAAGGAGGATTGAGTGCAGTGGAAAACAATTTTGGACATTGGAGGCAGAAAGCACTCCAAGAAGCGATTATAAAGTCGGGCAAGGCATAGCAAGAATCCATTGAGAAAATGGTTGGTTGATGGGGTGTTACACCCATTAAATTGTTGGGAAAGAAACTATGGATTTGGATGTAAATGTAAATGATTTATAATTATTTAGCTCAATGTTAAAATTTTGTATTAAAAAAAAGAACATTGAGGACGATGTTCCTCCTATAGGGTGGGGTTTGTGAAAACCTTTTTTGTAAAACTCCCTCTTGTAAATATTATAAATATTGTTGTAATTAATTTTTTGGAAATGTAACCACAAATTGACTAGTGGACAAATGTGACAAAGGATCAAAGCTTTGGGGAGGATATTGCTTCAGAAACTTGGATGAAGTTGGTTATTTAATACTAGACATGGGTTGATTGGCACGCCTTTAATGAATTGACTACATATTTATGAAAGGAGAAGAAGCGCGTGGGATTTACCAAAAATAGAAAGGAAAATCCCATACTCCTCTTGGGAAAGTCCATAAGTAAAATAAATCATAATTAAAATAGGAGATAGTGTTGACAAGGGAGGTTCTTCTCAAGCAAGAAAAAAAGTAGGGGGAGCGTAGAGAGAAAAGGGAGGTGATTGCACAAGAAGCGTATGAGAGCAATAAATGGAGAAAGTACTCATAGGAGGATGCATAAACAGTATTTAAAGGCAGAAAAGAAACATCGGAAGAAGGTTTAGGAGCTATTCAAATGATACAACACATGTAGCAATGTTGTACAAGCATTATGGAGAAGAAAGAGAGAAGCAACACTAGTAAAAAGTGGGGTAGAAAGGGGTTGTAGACCGCAATGCATTGGGATAGTGCATTGGAAAATTACAACATTCTAGTGCAGCATGGGAGAAAGAGAAGAATCCATAGGCAGGGATTAGACTTTAGGTGCATGCAGTGAGAATGGAAGACATTATTCAAGATACTATGAATTCCTGGTTCAGGTTGGAGGCAGTGTGGTCTTTGGATCCTCTATAACAGCTAGTTGTTTGGTTTATTTTCCCTTGAGCACTCCTCCTCATATTCTGATCGTAGGTAGAGGGTAATTGGATGAAAGAAAGGATACTGTATCGTTAATCTAAGGTTGGGTGGAGAGTTAGAGTCTCAATGTCAGTTACCAGTCTCGTTTGTAATACAAGATAAGTGTTTTCTTATGCTAATGTGAATGCCATTTTCATTGTGATGTTATATTGTTTTCATATGGCATGTGTTGCTAATGGTAATTTTCTTATTCATTATGAAACTCATGTGATTTCTTGAATGATAAATATGCATGGGTGGGAGGATTGATGCTCCCTGTAACTTTGTCATGCTTATGAATATCAATTATGACTTCTTGAGTGGTTTTATGCTCTATAATAATGGCCAAGGGCATTCCCTATATAGCTAAATTGTGTGTGTGTGTGTTTGTGCGTGCGCGCGTGCGTGCATGCGCGTAAGCTCAAGAAGGATAAGTTGTATTGGACTAAGTATCAACGACATCTTTGTATACAAAATATAAATGTGTGTGTGTGTACGCATAAGCTCAAGAGAGATAAACTAGGTTCGGTTATGGTTTGAAGGAATTCCTATCATTGCATGTATGTATGTATGTATAGAGGTCAATAAGGATAGTGATTTTGTTTAAGTGTCGAAAGGGACACATGAGTTCTTCATAATTTTTCTATGTACCAAGAAGGGCAAGCCCAGCCTAAGAGAGAGAGCCCAAATTCTCTAAATATGGGGAAAATGAATATGATAAGCTCAGGAGAGATAGACTTGACTTTTCCTAAGTGTCAAAAGTGCCTAACAACACATGGGAGATAATTCACATTTGCTATGCCAAGAGAGGCCCCTTCTTATATATATACACATATGTAAGTTAAGGCTTAAGAGGGATTTGCTATATTCCAAGTATCAAGGGTGTATCCTCATTGATACACACACACACACACACACATGCACACACATTGGCATCCCTGTAATATGCTAAAGCCAAAGGTATGATGGAGGGGTCGCTTTTGTTATGTGATGGGTGGAATCCCCAACTCACCCTAGTGTGGATATTTGTAATGAGGCTGATGAAAGGGAACATAGTAAGGTGAGATATGTTTGCACAACATCAAGGTGAGATCACTTAATCATGATCTTGAGACGATGTCATCTTAGCCCTCGAGGTCTTTGGACCTCAAAAGGATTATAGTGAACATAGTTTAGAGTGGGTCGAGGTTGATAGGGGCTAAGATGGAAAGCCCTCCTGTCAATTATTGTGGAAAATTTTGTCTCACCTAGGGCACTGGGAATGTTTCTTGCGTGGTGATACGAAATTAATGTGAGGCAAGAGCGGCAAGGGCCGAGAGATGGGAAGTCCCTCCTTATAAGTTAACGTGAATATAACCATCTCACCCTGGGGTTTAATGATTTAAAATTGAGCATTTTGTTGAGGAGAGGGGTGGTCAAGGAATATTTTTCATTATAATGGGAAACAGTCATTTTGCAAGGCTAAGGGGGTGGATTGGTGAGGCCCACGAAGTGATGATGTGGCAAGAACCACATGGGCACGACACGGGACATGTGGCATAACTCTAATGACATGGAACCAGGCTTGATGTGGTACATATGTGGCATGCCATGTGGAAGCTACAATCAGTGATATTTGAGGGCCAAGAAGCTATAAAATGAGTGGCATGTGGCACTGTTGGAGGATACCACAAGAAGGGTGTATTGCCAACATGATGTGATCTCATGATGATGTCAACATGACAACAAAGTGACATCGTCTTGGGCCTCTACCTTGGTGTATATCGTTGTGGTAGCAAGGATGAGAGGCCGAGGTAGACGGAGAGTGAGTCAAGAATTTATTGCTGCATTTGATGGGGAATTTTATGCCTCAGGACCTTGGGATCTCGGGATATGGGGCCTCATTATAGACAAAAAGGTGACAGTGGATGGGCAAGATTGAAGAACAAATGAAATGGGCAATCCTCGCATCATTTGATGAGGATGAATTTTAGTGTCACTTTGAGGCCTTTATAAAATGGAATCACGATGGGTCGAGGAATCAAGCTGAGGGGTTGAGACGGGAAATCCTCTCATTGGTTGATAATGATGGATTTATGTCTTGCCCAGGGACATTTTTAATGTCTACAACATCATGGAGAGGGGAAATAATATTCAGACCAAGATTTCATTAGAGTGTAAAAATGGGCATAAAACATGGAGTTTGTCTGGTGGGCCCAAGCAAGATATGACGTGGACTATGCCACAATGGTATATAGATGGTGGAGCATGGTGATGTGGAAAGCCAGAGAGGATGTGGTATGCCACATTATACTTCTAGGCTAATGGGGTGAGTTATGTGGGCCAAACTGTGAGTGCCATGTGGCATCCATGCTGACTTGGTGGGGTTTAAAAGAGCCAAGTTTCAAATGACCATGAATTTTGATTTGTAAGTTGGATTGAAGTAAAATTTATATCATTGGAAATTTCTCGACGAGACAAGCGTGATGGTGGTATTAGATTTTAATTTCGAGAAGTTGAAAATTAAAGAATTTTTAAGACCCCATTTCCATGACAAGACCATGGAAATTGGATCAATAATAGTAATTCATTATTTTGTCCCCTATGATGATCTATGAAATGGATAGGGGTGTTACAAAATCTTTTCATATTCTAATGTTTGTTCATTTCTATTATATAGTGATAACTAAAAGTACTAACATTTAATCATAAAATTGATAAATAAATACAAATAACTACATTACTCTTCTGGAAAAATATTACATATATCTAAAAAACAATTTTTGTGTTTTTATTATTTATTTGGTATACATCTTAAGTTAATATGTTTCTATGAAATTCTTAATAAAATCTAAATGATAGTAAAATATTACTATGTTTTCATAAAATACTTCATTGCTTTATTATATATATTAAACTAGTATTTCTCTACAAAATTCTTCATAAAATCTAAATAGGTGTAAACAAATACAATTACCTTTAAAAAAGAAAAGTAATAAATAAAAAAACATTAACTTAAAATCCATTGTAACGTAATATTAGTCTTAAATAATAAATTTTAATTTTAAATATTTTAGTAAAGTAATTATCCACCTAAAAAACAATAATTAAACCACCAAACAAAAAAAAAGTAACATTATGATGCAATAAAATTACATCACAATTTGTACTCACTTACATGGTTGTCAATATCACAACCTAATTTACCAATAAAATTGAAGTCATCTTCATAAAATACTAATAAAATAAATATCACCACTTTGCCAATATAAAAGTGAAGTCATCCACCAAATTAAATTAATTAAAAGTGAAGTCATATTAATAAAATCAATATCACCAACCCACTTTTATATTAAGTAAAAGTGAAGTCATATTACTAAAATCAATATCACCAACCCACTTTTATATTAATTAAAAGTGAAGTCATATTAATAAAATGAACATCACTAACCCACTTTGCCGAAGTCATCCACCAAAATATATTAACTAAACTAGATTACAAATTAGACACGTGCAACTAAAACCCTTTTGACTTTACGATACAAATATATAAAATATATCCTTGATGCTCTATTGAATCAACGATGCTATAATGAATCAATTAAGGCACTAAGGAGACCTTTGTCTCACTTGATTAAACCAAAAGTCCAATTGAAGTGATTCACATATCCAAAATTGATATGTATGATGAAACCCTCAAAATATTTAAAAGATAAGCTAAATCCTTTTCTAGGTCATTAGAGTCCTCATGTTTGATCTTATAATCACACCATGGAGGCGGGAAGGAATGTCGTATCTAAGTAATGTTCTCACATGATGAAACAAGATGAGTGGCAGAGCAATAAGTCCCTGTCGTAAATGCATGATGTTAGTAAAAGAGAAAGATTTGTGTTTATTGAGCTAACAATATGTGAGTTTTTTATGTACTTTGTATGCATAAACTGTTGAAAAATGCAGCAAAAATTATCAAGGCATTGGTTAACAAATAAACTGATAAGAAGGTGAAGGTTCTTCGAAGCTATAATGGTGGTGAGTACATGTTGAATGAATTCAAAACTTTCTATGTGAAAGAAGGAATCCGATGAGAGTTGACAACACCCCAAAACCCATAGCGGAATGGGGTGGATGAGAGACAGAACCATAGCATTGTGGGATTTGTGAAGGTTATGTTGCATGACCAAGGCCTACCTATGAATTTGTGGGTTGAAACATGCAACACAACAATCTATTTTCATAACTTGAGTCCTCATCATATTCTAGGCATGATTACACCAGAGGAGGATTTCTCAAGCAGAAAGTCGGATGTGTTGCACTTCAGGATTTTTGGAGCCTCTATTCACTGCCATGACTCTATAGAATCTAGGAAGAAGCTTGAGCCAACAATGGAATTGGGGGTATTTTTTGGTTACACAGAAACTCCTCACAACTACCATGTGTACTTACCATCCCTCAGAATGAAAGTTGTGTGAAGGGATGTAAAGTTTGATGATGAGAAAGCGATGTGATGCTCTCTTGAGAGGGAGCTTTAGATCCTACCAGAAGATGATATTTTAGCTCCAAAGGAGGAGTCTTGGGAAGTTGTGGATCAGCCATAAGTAGAGGAGGAGAGAGTGGAAACATCCACTCAAACAGAACCATCTAGATAATGTAGGAAAAGGACCATGGAAGCTGATAGACTTGTGTTGGATGCGAGGTGGAATGTGGGAGCTTCTTCAAATTTGCACAAGGTCACCTGATCGGCACACTAGCTACATGGATCTAATGATTGAGCTTATAGAGACTGAGCCATCCTCTTTCGATGAAGCAGTAGAGAAACCTGTATGATTTGATGTAATGGCAAAGGAATACGAATCCATCGCACAGAATAGTGCTTTAGAAGTGGTCCCAAGGCTAATAGATAAATCAGTTGTGGGTTCGAGATGGATCTTCAAGGTAAAGAGTGAAGTAGAAAGAATCATAGAGGAGTATAAAGCTAGATTTGTGGCCAAGGGGTTCTCTCAAGTTGAGGGAATTGACTATGAGGAGACCTTTGTTCTTGTAGCAAGGTACTCATCCATTAGATCAATTCTTGCACTGACTGTGTAGATGGGGTGTAAGATCAACCAGATGGGTGTAAAAATAACATTTCTTAATGGAGTTATTGAGGAGGAGGTGTACATCGAGCAACCATAAGGTTTTAAGACATTAGATCGAGAGTCTTGTGTGTAGACTCAAGTGAGTTTTGTACGGTCTCAAACAAGCACCTCGTACTTGGTACACTAGGATTGATAGCTATCTCATTGGTTTGGGCTTCACCAAAAATGAAGTGGATGAAAAACTATATCATATATTCATAGAAGGTAAATTTATTATTATTTTCTTAAATGTTGATGATTTGATTTTAATTGGTGATGAGAAACTGATCAGATCTTGCAATGAGGACCTTGAAAGGGAATTTGAAATGAAGGACATGGGTTTCATGCACTACTTCCTTGAGCTAGAAGTATGGCAAGGATATGGGGAAATTTTTGTCTCTCAAGACTATATGCAAATGAGATACTACAAAATTTCTGCATGGATAGATGCAAACCCATGGAGACACATCTAGCGACCAACTAGAGGAAGGAGGATGCCACTTCAGGTGAAAAAGTCGCTGCTACCAATTATCGACAGTTAGTGGGTTCATTAATGTATCTTGTCAACACATGACCAAATATGTGCTATGTAGTCAAACAGTTGAGCCAAGCTATGGTTAGACCAACCAAATTATTTTCAAAGGCAACTAAGCATGTTTTATGGTACCTCAGAGGCACCACCTAGTTTGGACTATTGTATAGACAAACAGAGGGAGTGAAGTTGTGTGTCTTCATAGATGCAGATTGGGCAGGGAGTCCATTAAACCGAAAGAGTACATTAAGTGGAATTTTCAATGTTGGATGCACAGTTGTTTCCTCGTACAACAGGAGGAAAATATCTGTGGTGCTCAGCTCAACAGAATCATAATACATGGATGCAAGTCAAGCAACATGTGAGGTGATTTGGATAAGAAAGCTACTTATGGGACTATTTGGTTAGATGACATATCCAACTATGATCTATTGTGATAATCAGAGTTGCATCAAGATCTATGAGAATCTTGTATTTCATGATCAATCCAAGCATATATATATCCAGTATCAATATAAATTGTGGAATAAGTGACAAACTGCACACAATTGTTTATTCTACATCAATAAGAAGGTAGTGGCATCTAGACTTCCACACTTTCCTGGTATTTCTTTTGTTGGGGTTCATTTTCTTTCATTTTTTAGACCATCTTTTCATTTTTTCACCCTTTGATTTTTCTTTTCAGGGTATAACCTCTTTACATTTTTTAAATTTTTTGATTTTTTACAAATATGGAAAACCTTTGCAACAAGTAAAGGTATGAACATATTACAAAGCTCAATAAGTCAATCATGATATATGACACCTATTGATATAGGGGCATATTAGAAGGGAACATGGAAAATATTTTACCTACCATTAAGGTCAACATTTACAATAAACTTGACATATTTGAATAGATCTCACTAGGGGTAGCTTTCTCCCAGAACGAGGTGGCCTCATACACTGCTCTGTTCCAATAATTTATGGATATATTTGCATGGGATTACTTTGAAATGGCATGCATCACTCCCACCATTGTGGATCATATTGACACCTGGCATCAAGACTACACCATCTTCATCATGGTACCCTCTATTCCATTTCAACCCCAAACTCATTTTTTGGTCCTGTTGCATGCTCAAAACATTACTTTAGGTGTGAATTCTTTTGTTTTTTGATTCATCTTTCTTAGCCCATTTTTTAGCTTACAAATGTTTTTATCAAGATGTTTCCACTCAGGGTATTGGTCGTTGAATTCGCAGGTACATCAACAACTTCTCACCAGAATCAGTACCCTGGTGGTTGTCGATAGGGCATGTATCATTCATCACTCAACATGATAGGATTCCTACCAAGCTATGCATATCCTGACATCATTTCTCTGAAATGCACCATAGGGTCCATCATCTCAACCATGTTTACCACCAACTCCCCTTGCCCATCGTAAACGTCCACGTTGGTCAATAGAGCCTCCCCACTCATGGACTACCTCATGTTATAGACCCTCACATCTCATAGGGAATGCATGACCATATATTCAGGACAGGGAGCCACATCACTTGCATATCTTGAAGATTAGCCTCATTTACCTTTTCTTCACTACTGCTAAGACACCCTACTCTCGGGCCACCTTACTCATTTTTTATGGATAAAAGTGAATGCTCTTCTGCATTCTACATTGGGCCCATCATTCTTCCATACAAAATACGCTCTTTACGTCACTTCATTTGACTCATCAAACCCAACACCAAGACTAGCCAATGGGGCCCTTGCCCTCTGCAAACACATTTTACCTCCATCATCATGCAGGTCATTGTTTTCATGGGGCACCCGTCCCTATGTATGTACATCCCAAACCATCTTTACATTCTTTTGGAAAGTGTACAATTTTTTTTTGTTTTTTAGGAAAATAGTTCCCACCCATATTTTCATGCCTTGTACCCACTGAAAATCCTTAGTTGACCTTGTTCAGATCTCACACATGATCCACATTCATTCATCCTCTTCATTCCAGTCAAAACATACTCACACCTACCTTGGTGTCATACCAACTCCAGGGCCACTAGCCTCAAAAAAAAAAAAAATCTGCCACTCACATTATAGCTCTGACCCACCTTATTACAATCTATTTCACTACACATCTTGATTTCTTGAATTAACATTTCGGACGATTGATGCCTCTCTCCCGTCAACTTAAACACCAATCTTCCAGGATTGAGGCAGTACCTTGGATGCTTACCCCCTTTTTTCCAAGGACATCTTCAGGTGGCACAATAGGAATAATTATTTCCCATTGATGTCATCAGTCCCCTTAACATTTGACACCAACATAAGCCTTCATTTTAGGGCGGTATTGTACTTCATAACCATCACAGTTCTCTCACTTAGTTGAAGGCCCATGTATCACTTATCACCTCATTCAGTAGTGCTTCCATGTGTGGGAGGTACCCACAATCGAAGACCCATGTATTCAACCCTACTCCAACATTTCTCCACATTTTCTTGATGCATGGGGATACCTGACTTTGTCTATGTGTTAGAAGCACCCTTGAGGGCATCATCATTTATCATCATCAACTATCATAATGTCAGGTATTTCCACCTCATATAAGCACTTTTTTCAGAGCATGGTTTTCTTTTGTCCTTAGTTAAGGTTGTTTCTTTTCTCACCTCCAAAATAAGTTATTCTCTCTATCCGAAGTTGATCAGACTCTCAGTCAGAAAATAAAACATGGTGTATTTTGACTATACGTTTGCTCCTATCCTCACACATTAGGAGTCAAATGTTAAAATCAGAAAATCATGCACATGTTTGTATAATCCAAAGGACACCCAAGATCGTCAATTAGAATGCAAAAGTGAAGATTTTCTAGCTGAAGACATTATAAAGATCAACTGAATGCAAAAATAACCTCCTTGCTGAGGATTTTTTAGCACCATTGCTCAAAGATTTATTTTCAAGGTTTTAGCATTCTACTATTTGTATTCATTTCCTACCACCAACAGCTAATAACGGGATCCGTTTTCCATAATTGTATTGACTTGTTTGCTTCATTAAGCATTGTTTATGTGTTCATCTCTTTGTGTTAGTTTATTATTATGTATGTATTGTCTTTATCATTTGCAATACTTTGTTTCTTCATGCTTTTCCACCCACAACAACCAAACTTCTTGTTTTTCTTTACAGGTAACAACCTACTGCTAAGAAGGTATCTTTTGGTACGCCATTGCTATAAAAACACTACAACAACAACCATTTTTACTTGGTGGGGTTTAAAAGGGCCAAGTTTCAAATGGACATAAATTTTGATTAATAAGTTGAATTGAGGCAAAATATGTATTTCTAAAAATTTCTCGACGAGATGGATATGATGGTGGTACTAGATTTTAGTTTCGAGAAAGTTGAAAATCGAGGAATTTTTCAAACCCCATTTCCATGAAAAGGCCATGGAAGTTGGCTCAATGACATTAATTCCTTATTCTATCTCCTTGGATGGTCTATGGGATGGGTAGGAGTGTTACATAAAGGTATCAAAGTATAAGGTTCAACATTGGACTTATGGGGAAGCATGCAATGAACATAAAACTCATGTGGATTCAGTTGATTTAGGGTTTATTATATGTCTTGTGTGTTTTCACGATTGAATTTAGATTTAATTTGTTTCTTTATTGTGAAATGTCAATGTGGCCATGCTATTTTGTTTTTGATTTTATGTTGTTGACATGACTTTTTTCCCCCTCGTTCTTCTTATTCTTACCTTGTTTCTTTGGGTCTTAGTCATTGTTGGGTGTGAAAAGGGGGAGTAATGGAACTTTGGAAAGCTTTGAGTGAAGCCCAATGGAAAATATAAATCTTGAATGTATCCCAATGTGTGTGTGTGTGTGTATCAAAAGGCCCCTCCATGAACTATTTTGACAGGCATTGTAATTTTAAAGTGACATAAAAACTTTAGAACGTGGTCAACTTGATTTTTGTACATATATATGTTTACATATGATGGCGAAGGATGCAATGAATATAAAACTCATGGGATTGAGTTGATTTTGAGTTTATTATATGTCTCATGTGTTTTCACGATTGAATTTGTATTCAATTTGTTTCTTTATTGTGAACTATCAACATGGCCATTCTATTTTGTTTGTGATTTTATGTTGTTGATATGAATTTTTTTTATTGTTGTTCCTATTTCTTCTTATTCTTGCCTTCTTGCATTGGGTCTTAGTCATTGTTGGGTGTGAAAAGGGGGAGTAATGGAACTATGGAAAGCTTTGAGTGAAACCCAAAGGAAAATATAAATCTTAAATGTATCCCAATGTGTGAAATAAAGGGAAATGGAGGGCAGAAATGAGGATAGAATAATCAAGTGGAGTTGAAAACCATCACAGTAGAAAGATAAGAAATTTATCTTTAAAATATTATGACTAAGTGGATGGCATGAAAACCAAGATTGAAATTTCCAGTATTGGGTATCATGTTGAGATTATCTAATGGGTCCAAGGTAACATGGAACACCATAGGGCACATGGGCCAGAAATGGCCATTACTAGAAATATGTAGGAACATTACTCCCAAGTGTGACAACAAGCATGAATAAAGGAAATATAAGTAGGCTAAAAGTTGACTGTGTGAACAACATGAGCGAATAAATGTTGAGTCTAATAATTTGTTGAGTATTGTAATAGAAATAATATTATTTGATAGTGTTGATGATGGAAACAAGGTAAAAGGTTAAAACAAAAATCTGGTTAAGAATTCCTTTGCTGAATTGGAAACTATTGTTTCGAGTTTTATGCATGTTTTTCTTAACTACAATAGGTCTTCTTAACCTTGATTTTATTTGACATATGTTGACATGTGTTATATGCATGAATATGTTGATGATTAAATAATGAATGCATGCAATTGTTGGAATTGTGATACAAGTGTTGTCCTTGATGGCAACTCACTCACAGGTCAGTTCAAATTTGATAAAGGGAAAATCACATTGTAACAAGTCAATTTAGAAGTAACAAGGAATTGGTACAGAAGAATGGGAAGTTGGAACAAAGGCTTGTTGATCAGAATCAAGAAGTTGAAAGAAAAGGATGTTGTAAGGTAGTTTAAGATGTATACGCAGGTTCAATTTTCCAAAGCAGCGTATACACGCAGGTTCGTAGAAAAAAAAGAGCGTATACGTATGCGCACACTTTCACAAGAGGAAAAGCGTGTATGGATTAGAAAATCAAGGAAATTCAAGATTAAAGAATACCAAGCGTCAATACCATGGTATTATCCCACAATATTGAGTGGAGTAATGACTATTTGATCCCATCCAAGAATACCACAAGTTCTAATTGTTGAGAATGCAACAAGATGATGGAGCTTAGTGGAAAGGAGTCGCCTTCACTAAGTGGGCCCGCAGGCAAATTATGGCGCAAAGTCTATTTTTAGACTATGTCTATTTTAAGACATATGGATCATGGTCTATGAGTTGCAGAATGTTGTTTATGGATGATTGGTCATGTTGGGAAAAATAGATGGACTTCTATTTTTGGATCACAGCAGGAGTGATCATAGTCTATTTTTAGACTGCTAGTCAAAAATAGAAAAGTCAAATATTATTGTCTCATAATAATATTTAGACTATAAACTTTATCTTATCCTCTTGGAGCACTTCAGTTTGAGCTACAGATGTGGCACATGCAGCTGTCAGAAGGAAATACGCTTTTCTTGTGAGTCAGTTGAGCTATTGCATGTAGGACATCAGTTAGAACTCATGCATTTGAGTTCTGTGGAGTTGGATGTGGAGTTGATGGAGTTGTGTTCAGTTTGACTTAGTTGAACTAGTTGCATTTAGTCTAACTAAAGAATACACTAGTGATGAGTTGTGTGAATTAAATATTAATTAATTCACTAATTATTAACTCATAATGCAACTGAAGAATACATCAGTTAACTCAGTGCATGTACAGTTCAGTGGAGACAGGTGTTAGAGGTTGAGATTGCTATCAGTTGTGACTATAGTTGTGCATGAGATCTTGCACAAGCAATGTATTGAGTATGCCCATGAGGATTGCACAACATATGCCTAGTAGAATAGCCTGTGCTCATGTCATTTCGGGTGCGAGTGATTTTCACAAGTTAAATAGGAGTTTGGATCAGCCATTCATCATTCATTCTCTTGCAGGGTTGTGCAGTGGAGGCAGGCAAACAGTGGAGGAGATTTGAGGCATCAGATCTGAGCTAGTTTGTGCGTAACAGGTGGAGATAGTACTGGATACTTGTGAGGAGTATTGTATTATATATTGTTATATGTTCTCAATCATTATAATATACAGATAGTGTGGGGTTTTCAGCGGTATGCTTTCCCTGGGTTACATACTGCGTTAATGTATGCATGCGATTGATGTTTCATTGTTTTTGATGCTGCTAAATTGATGATCAACATAGAGGAGGTTATGTATTATGCATGTATTCCGCAATAGTGTATAATCGGGATAATCTCTGTGAATAAGTGTTTATTATTCAAAATTTCTACATGGTATCAGAGCTGGTTAATTTGTAGAAAAAGTTCTACATGGTATCAGAGCTGTTGATCATCAGATCTATTATTCAGAAAGTGTTTACATTTTATTTCTTCAGGCAGAGTATGTAATCAAGCTAGGTAGCCTTTGGATTCATCCTTCCTTTGGAAGGTGAGATATCCGATAAAATCCCATACAGTTAATCTCTGTACGAGAAATACTTTGTTCTCACGAATTTTAGATCAGAAGCGGTTTAGTTTTGAGCTGGTGGAATGGCGCTCAAGGATAAACTCAGAAACATCAAAGTTGAGAATGGAGATGCCACAGATTGTCTGCAGAAGAAGAAAAATAATCAAGTTGTTGGATCTGCAGCAGGAGAGGCCTTAGCCACGCAGTTTGAGCTTGATTTTTCATTAATCGCATGCTTGGTTTCAAGTGTGATGGGATCAGTGTGGTTCTTGGACAGTGGTGCGTCTTTTCACATGACAAGAGATCGAGATTTGTTTTATGATCTGGATGAGAAAGATCTTGGAGTGCACATCAAGATGAACGATGATGGTAGATACAGTGCGACCGGTATCGGTACCATTTCCTTTGAGAGGGAGTCTGGTAAACCCTTTAGATTGAAGGAAGTGATGCATGTTCCAGGATTGAAGAAGAATCTTATCTCTGTGGCGATGTTAGAAGACAAGGGATATGATGTTGTCTTCAGCGAGGGAAAGGCTTTCCTGCGCAGCAAGACAACTGGAGAAACCCGGAAGATAGGGGTTCAAGTTAGGAACCTTTCTCAGTTGCATGTAGATGTATGCAAAGCCTTGAGCAGCAAGGCAACTGATGGAGACTTGGTGGTTGAGAGGGAGGGTATATTACCTCTCATCATGCAGAGCTAGAAGAAGTCTCAGACGATTGTGGAGGAGCCACGATTGGTGCAGTAGCTTCAGGAGGTTGTGGAGCAGCCACAACAAGGGAAGCTGAGAGGAGATCGAGTATAGACATCTACTCATGCAGAGACCTCCAGTAGGGGGAAACTTCGAGCCAAGTGGGTAGAGGGATCGCATGCAGCCATACCTCCAAGTAGGAGGTGGGGTGATGTGGATTGATCGTCCCAAGGAGGAGGGGCAGGATCCTTGAGGTAGCCAACCTCTTGGATGAGACCTTGCTACGGGAGCCCCGATGTGGAGTAACAGGAACTAATTGATTGGGTAGAGATAGATGCGGATGGAGTGGCAGAGAGAGCGATAGTGTAAGGAATCCCATGACAGCACATTGTCAGGCGGAAAGAGTCGATAGTGCGGACACAAATCAACCTCCCTAGGAGCCTAAGACTCTCTAGTGACAAACAAGACAAACAAGAGCAATCCTTCTCTAAACATGCATTTACTATATGGGAAATCAAGTGTTTAGGTCCTACCTGTAATCCAACGCTGTTGCAGCAGTCCAGCTCCGCTGATCCGGATGAGCTCCTCGTTCACTTTGAAACCTGCATACACTAACAATCAAACGATTAAATAGCACTTGATAATCTCATAGAATAAAACATATTTAACACATAGACCAAGGAGTACATGAAACAACTCATAAATAACAAGTTATTGAGAAGAATGGACTCATTTGCATTAATAGGTAACAAAAGGAACAAATACAACCTGAGCCTTGGTGTTGTGCAAGTTCCTCCCAGGGTCCTTCAAGAGTTCTCCTTTACTTTGACAAAGCTCACCCACTTCCAAATAGAACAAGCAAAGATGCCAATCTCTCCTCACAAGCTTCTAAATGGGAGTCCTAATTCCTGCAGCATCTACCCTTAGAAATGTTTAGCTTCCAACTTCTCCTCCTTCTGGCCCAATGGCTGTATTTATAGTGCTCAAGAGGAGGTTAATCAGGTCCACCATCAATGGGATAATCCCATCTTTGGATGGGATAGCTCCCTTATTGATGGGATAAGTTCCTCTTTGGTAGGAGTGCATGAACCATCTGGAGGCGCTCAATACACGTCGAACAACCTTCTAGAATGCTCTAGAAATGACCACAAGTAACTTTTTAAAGATGAAACTTGCGCATTTTAACCTTTACAGGGGGACGCACCTGCCCCTTTACATACAGAGCGTCCAAAGATGCAGCTTTTGTGAACATTGGGTGCGTCCCCGCAGGTAAGGTTGAGAGAACCTGCGTACCCAGAGATAAATACATTTATAAAGACTTTCTCTCTTTTTTGGAGTTTGACATGGAGAGCAGAGGTATAAGACTTGCCTAAGAGGATAGCATGACTGTTGATAGAGCCATACTAACTGTAAATAGTCATGGTGACATTTTTTAGTGTAACACACATAGCTAGCAGGCTGGAGCAATGCGAGAGGCACAAGTGTTTTTTGCAGTGCTAGGTGGCACAGAGAAGTGTGCAATGGTGCGAGATGCATGGAGATGTTGCAGTAGCGCAGATGTCAGAGAGAGAGCACTTTTCAGCAGCAGGTAGAGCTTCAGCATCAGAGTATGTTCCTAACCCAACAAAGTGGTCAGTTGGGAGTGTTTTTGAACAGAGTGGTCAGTTGGGAGTGTTTTTGTTCCAAGTGTTGTTGGAGCAAGTGGACCGGAAAAATGTGTTGCATGCAGAACATTCCAGAGTTGCAGGATAGGGGTTGCAGATAATCCATATCTTGTTGAGAGGGAGTGTTGAGAATGCAACAAGATGATGGAGCTTAGTGGAAAGGAGTCGCCTTCACTAAGTGGGCCTGTAGGCAAATTATGGCGCAAAGTCTATTTTTAGACTATGTCTATTTTTAGACATATGGATCATGGTCTATGAGTTGCAAAATGTTGTTTATGGATGATTGGTCATGTTGGGAAAAATAGATGGACTTCTATTTTTGGATCACAACAGGAGTGATCAGAGTCTATTTTTAGACTGCTAGTCAAAAATAGAAAAGTCAAATATTATTGTCTCATAATAATATTTAGACTATAAACTTTATCTTATCCTCTTGTAGCACTTCAGTGTGAGCTACATATGTGGCACATGCAGCTATCAGAAGGAAATATGCTTTTCTTATGATTCAGTTGAGCTATTGCATGTAGGACATCAGTTAGAACTCATGCATGTGAGTTTTGTGGAGTTGGATGTGGAGTTGATGGAGTTGTGTTCAGTTTGACTTAGTTGAACTAGTTGCATTTAGTCTAACTAAAGAATACACTAGTAATGAGTTGTGTGAATCAAATATTAATTAATTCACTAATTATTAACTCATAATGCAACTGAAGAATACATCAGTTAACTCAGTGCATGTACAGTTCAGTGGAGACAGGTGTTAAAGGTTGAGATTGCTATCAGTTGTGACTATAGTTGTGCATGAGATCTTGCACAAGCAATGTATTGAGTATGCCCATGAGGATTGCACAACATATGCCCAGTAGAATAGCCTGTGCTCATGTGATTTCCAGTGTGAGTGATTTTCACAAGGTAAATAGGAGTTTGGATCAGCCATTCATCATTCATTCTCTTGCAGGGTTGTGCAGTGGAGGCAGGCAAACAGTGGAGGAGATTTGAGGCATCAGATCTGAGCTAGTTTGTGTGTAACAGGTGGAGATAGTGTTGGATACTTGTGAGGAGTATTGTACTATGTATTGTTACATGTTCTCAATCATTATAATATACAGATAGTGTGGGGTTTTTAGCTGTATGCTTTCCCCAGGTTACATATTGTGTTAATGTGTGCATGTGATTGATGTTTCATTGTTTTTGATGTTGCTAAATTGATGATCAACGTAGAGGAGGTTATGTATTATGCATGTATTCCGCAATAGTGTATAATCGGGATAATCTCTGTGAATAAGTGTTTATTATTCAAAATTTCTACACTAATGTTGTTTTGGTCCGAGGTGTTGAGAAAGGCCAAAAACTATATAAGGAGGAGAAGATCAAAGGGAAAGTGTTCAAGTGAAAGGGTTTCAGAGGAATACTTTTATCTAAAGTACATTTTATGTTACAGGGGCTATGATTATGATATAATCTAAAATATTGTGTGCACCTTGAATTCAATGTTGGATCAGGATAATGAGACTTGAAATGACTTATCATTGAATGATCTGATATTTGTTGGCTAGATCTAATTACTCACACATGTTTTATTCTTTAAATGCCATGATCTATGTATGTCTGACATTTGGAATAGTAGTGAATTTGCAAATTAGTATTTGCAAATATATACGTTGGTTCGCCTTGGTGGAGGCACATATACACGCTGGTTCGAAGCTTACAAGTAGCATATCCGAAAGAAAATCCTATTATTCATAAATGATTGATCTATCTGATCAGTGCTGCTGGTAAAGTGTTGTCTGTCAATGATGTCTTCTTAGATCTGAATGTATAACTAAATGCATAAGGAGATTGAGTATGATTGATTGATTGATTAAGTGATAAAGGTGATCTTTACTGCTCATTGTCTAGATCTCTGTAAATTGACAGTAGATGTTCAGAATATTATTGGTTGGTACAAATTTGATTTAGTAATTTTATGATTCAGAAGTTTTGGAGGTATATGCACGTTTGGTTAAAGGAAGTGGCATATACACGCAAGTTGGGTTCATTAAAGTAGCATATGCATTCTAATGTATGATTTTTGAGGTTGCAGCTGGTTCTGAATGATGATGTAGGTTTCTGGGTTCAACACAGTGTTTTGGTGACAGTGATCTAACTATTCAGATTGACTAATTGTTGGTTGATGCAGTTATTATTATAGAGTTTGAGCTTCAAAGTTTCTGATGGGTCCAGTATGAAAATTTGATGAAACGAGGCCTTCATATTGTGTTGTTGTGTACCAAGAGCATCCAGTTTGAAAATTTATGAAACGTGGTCCCTGGAGGAAGAGAGAAGGTCGTAGCCTTCTGTAGGCTGGTGCCTATGTACTAGTAAACATATTGGCTAGTACAAAATCTAGGGGGTTGTATCTCCCTTCTAGTAGAAGCTGGAGAATGAGAGAAGGTGGTAGCCTTCAGTAGGTGGGTGCCTATGTACTAGTATGAGTCTGCACCAGTACAATATTGTAAACAAATTTTCTTTATATTAAAAAGAAGACAGAGATGACAGTAGCAGGTGTTTTTTCTCCCACATTGGGTTTCCACCTTAAATCTTGGTGTTCATGTGTGTTTATTATGTGTGATGGTTTATTATGTTATTACTACACATAGTTACTATATAATAAAGTATTGATGCACTGATTTAAGATCGACACATGATGAATTAACTAAATCATAAGTTCTCTAGGTATACGTTGGTTTCCTTAATCACAGCTACATGCACACACAAGTTCGCTTCACTAATGTAGCATATATAAATCTGATTGTGAAATGAAAATTTATTGAATTGTAAATACTGCTTCCCCTCCCCACCCCCTTCTCAATATTATTTCCAACAATTGGTACCGGAACAGGTCCTTCAGAAGAAGCTTGATCACTTGACGGGAGATATTTCAAGATGAATAATCACGAAGGCATGAGATATATCAGACCACCAATCTTCAATGGGAACAACTTGGTATATTAGAAAATAAGAACCAAAGCCGATCTTCAGTTGCTTGGAGCCGATGTTTGGGAAATTGTGGAAGGAGGATACCAATTTCTAGCAACAATACCTATAGATACAGTAGGTAAGAAGTTATACAAAACCAATGCCAAAGTAGTCAATACTTTATTAGAAGTATGTTAGAATGATAATTCGTCAAAGTCATGCAGCTCAAGATAGCCAAAGAGATATGGGACAAAATCATTCAAAGCTATGAAGGAGACTCCTAGATAAAACGTGCTAAGCTCCAAACTCTCAAAATTTAGTATGAAACTCTTAAGATGCATAGTGATGAAATTATTGCTAGTTACTTTTTACGTGTAGTTGAGATTGTTAATTGTATGAAGAATCTTGGTGAAGAGATAAAGGAGACTACTTTATTAGAGAAAATTTTGAGATCTTTGTCCTCTAAATTTGAGTCAAAAGTATCTTCCATAGAAGAAAAGTAGGATCTTCAATCTATTACTATTGTTCAACTTCATGGAATTCTAACTGCCTTTGAAATGAGGAAAGGAGGTCCATCAAATATGAGAGAAGTCGCTTTCAAAGCTTCAGCAAAGGGAAAAGAAAAGGAAAAGCACAATGAATCAGGATATATTTCAAAAGAAGAAGATGAGGTAAACTCTGTCAAGAAGCTTCAACGGGGTTCCGAAAGATTCAGAGGTAAGCTACCATTCAAATGATTTGCTTGTGGTGGATTCGACCATTATGCTGCAAAATGTTCTCATAAAGATAATCATGAAAAAGGAAAGGAATCTGCAAAAGGAAATAGAAAATAGGTTGTGAATAGAAGAAGATACTATACCCATGAAGATAGTGATGGATTATTTAATAGTGATGAAGATGAAACTAAACAATATTATAAACTACTCATGGCTTATGACAATGATGATTTTTTGGATGCCTTAGAAGAGGAAGACTTTCTTGAAGAAATCACTAAACTCAAAATCTGTTTGGAATAAAAGAATATAATCATAGACACGTTGACACATCAACTCACTAAAAGAGAAAAGCACAATAAAAAACTAGAATGTGAAGTTGTGGGTCTAAGAAAAGAACTTGAGAAGACAAAATCTCTTAATCTTAGATTTGCTAAAGGATCAGAAACTTTAAATGAAATCGTCAAGGTTCAATGTTCTCCTCTTATAAAGATGGGTCTTGGATATATTGAAGAATCATCCCAGTCACAAAAGCCATCAGCCTCCACCAAAAGCTATATTGATGCAGTAAAGACCAGTGAACAATAAGTCAATTGTCAGCAAAAGCCTAAAAGTACTCATCAAGTAAATCATGCTCAATTTACTCCAAGGATGAACATCAATAGAAGCATCAACCAAAAGGTAAACAATACCAAAATATTATATGATCACAAAAACTTCTTTAATGGAAAATGATTTTCATGCCATAACTTTGGGCATAAGGTTGCCCAATGTGTTGCTTACAAAACTATCATGACTAAAGAAGTTCGAAATCAAAGGAGCGTAACAAGAATCAAGAAAAGTTCTTATAATAACTTTTCTCCTCTTGAAGATGAAATTGAATGTTCGTTTTGTATTAACTTTGGTCATGAAAAATCTAAATGCAGGAGCAAATTTTGGCCGACACTTCAAAAGGAGAAAACATCATCAAATTCTAAGGTATGGAGAAAGAAGGAATTTCAATCAAAAATATGTGGCATGGCTTTGTTTTCAAAAGGAAAAGAAAATCAGTGGTACATTTATAGTGGATGCTCTAAACACATGACAGGTGATAAAGAGAAACTTCATTCTTATAATGCTTTAGAAAATAAAAAGAATGTCTCCTTTGGAAATGACACTCCAGTCATCATTAAAGGTAAAGTTTCTTTTTATTTGAAAGAAAAGGTTAAAGCTGGAAATTTCATGTATGTTGATGGTTTAAAACATAACTTGTTGAGTGTCATTCAAATGTGTGATCAAGGAAATTAAGTTGTGTTTCGATCAAATGGATGTGTGGTTCATGAGCTTGATACAGGTAAAACCATAATCAAAGGTACAAGAAATCGAAGCAATCTATACATACTAAAAGGAGGACAAGGAAAATGCTATCAAAGAAAAATAGATGAAAAATGATTATGGCACAGAAGATTGGGGCATCTAAGAGTTTCTCAAATAAGAAAAGCATGTAGGCTCAAGGCAATCCGTGATCTTCCAGATATCAGCATCCTAGAAAATACCATATGCAAACCATGTCAAGTCAATAAGCAAACCAAAGTTCATTTCAGTGAAAAAGAAGTATCAGCAAGTAAGCCTCTTGAACTCATCCATACTGATTTGTGTGGACCAACAAGGAAAAAGTCTCCTCGTCAAGAAGAATACTTTATTTTATTCATTGATGATTTTTCTAGAATGTGTTGGATAGGTCTACTAAATCATAAAGATAAAGCATTTGAAAAGTTTAAAACCTTCAAAGCTTTAGTTTAAAATGAATCATATTGAAAAATCAAATGTCTCAGATTTGATCAAGGGGGAGAATTCATATTAGATGAATTTTTTTTATTTTTGTGAACAACGTTGAATAAAAAGGCAGTTCTATGTTTCCAGAGCTCCTCAGAAAAATGGCGTAGTGGAAATAATGAACAGAACAATTCAATAAATGGCTCGAGCTATGCTTGATGAATCTGGAACTCTTGCCACCTTCTGGGGTGAAGCTGCATTTACTGTCGTAACTATTCTCAACAAAGCTAATGTTCGGGTAAATAGTGATCAAACTCCATATGAATTTTGGTATCGTAAGCCTTCTACTATAAAACAATTTAGAGTTTTTGGAAGCAAATGTTCTATAAAAAAGACTGATGAAAAACTTGGTAAGTTTGAACCTAGAGAAAACGAAGGAATTCTTCTTGATTATTCATCTAGAAGTAAAGGATATAAATTTTATAACAAGAGGCTTCGGAAAATTGTTGAATGCATTGATGTAGTAATTGATGAAGCATGCAGAAATTCGGAATAGATAAATTCAACAAAGGATGATGACAATGAGGAATTTGGTTAATGCTTTCCCGTAACAAATAAAAATGATATAGAGGAAGAAACCAATGAGGCATTAGAAGAAGATACAACTGACAGGGCTCCATTCGGGTATGTTCAAAAGAATCATCCAGAATCTCAAATTCTAGGAGAAAAAGGGTCTGGAGTACAGACAAGAAGAACTCTTGCAGGAAATTCCAATTATCTAGCATTACTTTCCTCCATAGAACCACAAAATGTTAATGAAGCTAGAAAATATGAATGTTGGGTTAAGGAAATGAATGAAGAACTTGACCAAATTGAAAAGAATGATAGTTGGCAACTAGTTCCTAGACCTTGTCATGTGACTTAGGATGAAAGTGGAGGGAGGATGAGGAAACCAGAGCGAAGGCGGTGAGTTTCGATCTTGGGTGGGTTCTCAACACAGACCCTTATCACTCTGCGACTGTTTTACGCTCAGACCTAGAGTTGTTTCTTACATCCTTCAAGCAGGCTTAACTAGGTAGGCGGGTTTTCAACAGGTGTCAGCAGTCACTGCCTCTTTCTATTGGCCTGCCTCCTTTCACAATGCATAGACTTCTGGTTTTCCTCCCCACTGCCTGACGTAGTTTTTTATGGTCTTGGGAGTCCAGCCATTCCACAAGTTCTGAACTCAAACCGGCGCGGGTAAAAGACTTGAAGAAGTGAACGTTGAGGGTTAAGTTGTAATAGGGTTTCGCTGCACGGTTTTACAACTGCTTCTGTTACACCTTGGGTCATTTTCTCTGTGTTCCCATGCCCCAACCCCACTAGCATCTTAACACCATAAATGGAAGAGGGTTACGAGGAGGAGCTTGTGAATTACACCTCAGACAATTGTCCAAAATCCGAAATCTTTGTGGCCTCTCGTCCGTTGGCTCAAGGAGGGGTTGGACTGGAAATGGACAGCGCACCGGCGGAATAGGTTGACCAGGGAATTTACAGACTGGAAAACATGGAAACTTCCTTGTCAGGATTGGAAATCTCTCAATCAAGAGTAGCGGTCACCGAGGGCTTCATAAACCCTATTGAGGGTTCAACCTCCCCTTTCTTTACTAGTCCTTCACCAACTGATTTTCTAGCTTGGAACGGTCAGCACCAGCTCACAGAAGTACTTCAAGGAGGCGAGGGTCTTTGCATAGGGTTTCAGGATGAACCGCTATTTGTCTTCATCGAGCTAAACAATAACCATAATGTTCTAAATAAAGGGCACAACAATCTTAAGTCCTCAAAGGCATGTACGCAGTCTGTCGACCAAAGGGACAAGCCCCAACCCTCGGGCTTCTTTGAAGGCATAGTGAATAATGAGTCGGACAGAGAGGAGGTAAGGGACTCAGACCCTGAGCACAGTCTGGACAGAGAAGATAACAGCCAACCAGACCAACAGACCCTCAAGAAAAAAAAGGTCAAGCCTTCCAAGCTTTCTAAAACTTGGGAACGAGGTAGAAATTTGGTCTTTGCGGAAGGCATAGGAATGGATAAGGCCACCCTAACTGAGAGCACGGTGCTAGTCAGGAGATTTCACAGCAAGAACTACTCACCAGGAAGGCTGAAGCGATGGACCATGGAGGTGTGGGGGAATGTACTGCCACAACTTCCTGCAGTGCTGGCATTGTCTAGAGGCTAGTTTGCTCTAATTTTTGACGATCCAGAGGATGTCAACTAGATACTTACCCACTTATGGCACATATAAATGACCCTCGTACTTCTAAAGTGATGGTCCACTCTATTCGACGCAGAGAAGGAGAGTTTGGGAGCAGGGTCGATCTAGGTACGCCTTCCAAGTCTTCCGCTACAGTTTTGGTCGGAGGACATTTTCAGGATCATTGGGGATGATCTCGGCACCTATCTCGACCATGATAGAACTTATATGGACACAAGCATTCTGACGATGGCCCGCATCCTAGTTTATCCGGACACCAGGGATGGTCTGGTGGAAAGCTATCAGTTCCATATGGGATCTACAACCTGCTCGTAAGAATTGGACTATGAGAGCATCCCTTTCAGGTGTAGGAAATGCCATGAAGTTGGCCATCTCTACAAAGACTGCCCCCTAATCACAGGGCATAGGCTCTTCTCCCCAAGAAGGCTCACAGTGGCCAACACATAGATAGATTTGGGCATGGCAGAGATTTCAGATATGTAGTCCAGATTGTCTAAGGGCAATAGTAGATGCCCTCCTAATTCTTCTAGTCTCCCGCGATCCGACTTCTTGCACTCTGAGGCACTGAGCACTAGGGCTCGCTCCAAAGAAGGCGTGGGATTCATGGGTACCTCCTCTCCTCCAATCTCTGTTACTCCGTCTGTTTATAATATTGATGCTTCTATTTGTTGTTTGTTAACTTCGAATATTATCTCCCCCCTCCCCAAGCTGAGCCAAATTAGCTGCCCGGTGATTTCAGCCCCTCCCCCATCCCTTCCCTCCCCTTGTACCCTTAGCCATCCCCCTGTCAGCGAAACTCCCAGGGCCTCGACCTCCAGCTCATCCCACCAATACAATTTGTGTTCCATTCCCCCCCCCCCTGAAAGCCCCTCGGTGCAAACAATCCCGTATCTCCAAAGCCATCAAAAGAGCTAGCCTAGAGGTGGTCTCAGGCATACAATCTCCTGTCGACCAGGTCCTTAGAGCAAAGGGGAACCCTAACACTGTGAATCCATGAAAGTTCTTTCCTTCAGTTGTAGGGGGCTCGCCAACCCTGACAAAAAATTAGCTCTTAAAATACTCTGTCATTCTCATAAACTTGACTTCTCAACGCTACAAGGAACACTTGGTGATGGTTAGTTGATCAACAAAACTATAAAAAACTTTTTTCCCAACTAGAACTTCTTCTACTTGGATGCCAGAGGTCACCCGGGAGGTCTTTCTCTGGGTTTTAATAGCCTCACAGTCAAAATAAGCAATGCTTGGGGAGGGCAAGGTTTTTTGGGTGCGGATATCATCTCAAACTCCCCCCTCATTTCTCTGAGAATTATCAACATCTACGGGCCATGCCATCACAGAGAGGCTTTCTGGGATAGTCTTCTCCAACAAGATTTCATGCAGACTGATGACATTATAATTGGGGGAGATCTTAACTTCTCCCTGGGGATGGCCGAATCTTGGGGGCACAGGGCCCAATCAGATGCCCTCACAGGCTATTTTGAGAAACTACTGGATGACCATGATCTCCTAAGCCTCGACTCTGCCCGAAAAATGCCTACCTGGAGGAATCGCCGAGTCAGGGAACATGCCCTAGCCCGTCGTCTAGACCGCTTCCTCATCAGACCCCTCTCCTTAATAGGCTAGGACGTATCAGACACTAGGTTGGCACTGGAGGAAGCTCTGACCACTCCCCTATTTTCCTAGATCTGGATGATGAGGCCAAGAAGCCGAGATCCCCCTTCAAATTCAATGCTGCATGGATAGGGGAAGTTGGTTTCCAAGACCTGGTTAATAGGAACTGGACCCACTTTAACAGGGAGGAGGGGCTCTCGCCAGGATCCGCTATAACTCATAAATTAAATCGGCTCAAACAAGAAACTATTTCCTGGATTAAGACCAAGAAACAAGAGGAGGAAAAGAATTTCGCTAGTATTGAGGTTGAGTTGGCCCACCTTGATTCCCGGGGGTTGACGAGCTACTCCACTTTCAACTCCAAGGATCATCTGGTCAAGCTAGAAAAGGAAAAAATCAAAATTCTTCGAAGAGCTGAAGAGACTTGGAGGCTTAAGAGCAGGGCAACCTGGCTAAAAGCGGGAGATGAAAACACAAAGTTCTTCCAATAGTTTGCCAAAGGAAGGCGGAATATCAACACCATTTGGGCTCTAAGGGATAAAAACGGAAGAGAAGCCAACACTTTTTTTCATCTTACGGACCTAGGGGTCTGACATTTCTCAGATATCTACAAGAGACCTAGGGAAGCTAACATTGCCGAAATGCTCCAAGTTATTGAGGTAGTCCCTCTCTTCGTTGAAGAAGAGGAAAAGGAGATCCTGAATGCCCCCATCTCCCTTGACGAACTGGAGGCCACTCTCAAGAGCATGGGCAAAGATAAAAGTCCGGGGTCGGACAGCTGGCCCATAGAATTTTTTATTGTTGTTTTTGATCTCATTGGTCAAGACCTACTGCTAGCTGCAAGGATAATTTTAGGGGCGAATGTTCGCCCTTTAGCGAAATTAAGGGGTTTTAAATTTTTAGTGGGCAAATATTTTGTATCATAGTACATTTTTACAAATCACCTCAAATAGCCCACCTTATTTTAAGGGAGAGGGTAAAAAAGGTAAATTTAGCCCTTGAAATTAGGACTTACAACCTTCCATTCGCCCATTTTCAAGAATAGGTTTTATTTAAGTGAATCCATTCGCCCATTTTCAAGAATAGGTTTTATTTAAGTGAATCCTATGGGCCAAATACCATATTTATAAAAGAGGTATGGTAAATTAATAAAAATATAGATAAATGAGAGGTATGGTAAATAAATAAAACATTTTTTATATTTACTCCATAAGTCACCTTATATACATGTAAGGGTGTAAACAAATAAAAATATAAGTAAAGTGGAGGCATGGTAAATAGATAAAACGTCTTTTTATACTTACTCAAAAGGTATGGTAAATAAATAAAAATATAAATAAACTAGACGTATCGTAAATAAATAAAACCTCTTTTTATATTTAGTCCATAACCCTCGTTCTATTTATGAAGGCTCAAGAAAAGAGGTTTTATTTAAGTGAATCCTATGGGCCAAATACCATATTTGTAAAAGAGCTATGGTAAATTAATAAAAATATAAATAAACGAGAGCTATGGTAAACAAATAAAACATTTTTTTATATTTACTCCATAAGTCACCTTATATTTACTAACACTCAAAAAATGAGTTATATTTAGGTGAAACCTATGGCCAAAATACTATGGGACAAATACCATGGACTCGATTGTTATTAATACCATGCAAAAAACCATTTTTAACCCTAATATTAGAATTAATAAAAATAAAAATGGCACATGGTATTGACCCATGGTATTCACCAAAATGGTGCATGGTATTGACCCATGGTATTCACCTGGAATGTAGCCTATTTAAATGGGGGAATTAAACCAGCATGTAGCCTATGCTAAGATTCACTAAGACTTTACAAAGTTTTATTATTTAGTGAAAGACTCGCCAAGATCTTACAAGATTTTATAATTGAGTAAAATATTCGCCATGCCTGGTGAGAGATTCACCAAAAAATTATATATTCATATTATATTATTGATAAAATCGCCTTCCATTTTTCCTATATACCATGGAGATTCGCCCAATTATTATATTTATAAATTTAGGGGGGGTTCTTAAAATTTTCCCTGGCTAGCTACAAAAGATTTCCAAACCTCTGGGATTATGCATGAAGCTTTTAACACTACCTTCCTCGCCCTTATTCCCAAAGTGGACAATCCTCAATATTTTGATGACTGTAGACCTATCTCACTCTGCAACTACATCTATAAGATTTTCTCCAAAATCATTGCCCTTCGCATAAAACCCATTCTTTCAAGAATGATCTCCAAGGAACAATTTGTGTTCCTTAGCCACTATCACATCCAGGAAGCTATTGGCACAACATAGGAAATGTTACATTCAATAAAAACCAAATAGAAAAAATATTCCATACTGAAAATTGATCTGTCTAAAGTTGTTGACAGGGTCAACTGGACCTATTTACAACTCATGCTAACTCACATAAGTTTCCCCCACCAGTTCATCAAGTGGGTGGACCGCTGCTTCACAGGGGTTTCTTTCAGTGTCTTGATAAATGGTGCAACTTAAAAAAAAATTCATGCCGAAAGAGGGCTTCGACAAGGTTGCCCTCTCTCCCCTCTTTTGCTTTTGCTGATAATGGAAGGACTCAGCAAACTTATATCTTCAACTAGAAACAATGGCACTCTAAGGGGTGTAAGAATCAGTGATAGGACCACCATCTCTCACCTTCTCTTTGTTGATGATATTCTAATTTTTCTAAACGGATCCCTTAGTGACTCCCCTACTTTCAAGGCAATCTTAACTCTATTTTGTAAAGCTACAGGAATGGAGCTGAATACTACAAAATCAACAATCACTTTCAGCTCCTGCCATCCAAATGAGCAATGCTTTGCCTCCCAACATTTCAATTTTGTGAGACAAGATTTGGATGTTGGCCTAAGATACCTGGGGTTCCAACTCAAGCCCAACGGATACCACATTGCTAATTGGGCTTGGCTGATAGATAAGATCGAACGTCGCATAAATATCTAGCAACAGAGATGGCTTTCTAGGGCAGGGAGACTCACTCTTATCAAATCAGTCCTTGAGGCTATCCTGGTTTACTAGATGTCGCTGACTTGGATCCCAAAAGGCATCCACCATAGAATCAAATAGATTTGTTGTAGATTCCTTTGGCGAGGACAAACAGATGGCAAAGTCTTCACCTAGGTAAATTGGGAGCGGATAGATAAACCAAAAGAGTGGGGTGGTTAGGGCTTAAAGGAACCCAAAGATTTTGTGAGGGTGCTGGGAGAAAAGTTGGTCTGGAAAATCATCTCTTTAAACAACCTCTGGACTGAAGTAATCTATAACAAGTATATATTTCCTCAAAACACCATTGAGTAGCTCTGTAGCACACAACATCACCACTTGGGGGCCTTTGACATCTGGAAGACAGTCATCCATTCTATGAACATCATAAAATCAGGACTGGCTTGGAAGGTGGGGAATGGTACACAAATCAGAATTGGGGTCAATCCTTGGGTTGGCAGTGGAAATGCCCATATCCTCCCTCAATACATGAGACGGGAACTCAATGAGGCAGGTTATACCCTCCTTGCACACATTCAAGCGGATGGATGGGCTGAAGCACCTCACAGACCTTGGAAGAATTTTGACACTCTGGGCATCAGAGATAGATGGAGAACATACTGGTCTAGCTTTGTTGGTGGCCTTGAGGAGGCAAATGTAGAGATCACTGACAGAGAAGACAGGCTTATTTGGGCCAAGGCTGCTACCGGAAACTACACCCCCAAAGTCAACTTTGCTTCCGTAATGGAATCTCGTGCTACAGGTCCACAGTGTTGGTCGTTCTTTATGGATGCTGAAATCTCCCCATAAAATGAGACTCCTTCTCTGGTCCATCCTTTCCAACAAAATCCCCACTAACCACAACCTATCTAAGCACAACATCTGTGGGCCGTCAAGATGCAGTCTCTGCAACTCTGCCACAGAGGACACAGATCACTTATTTCTTTAGTGTCCAGTTTCGGTTGAGATCTGGAATACAATCATTCTCAGGAAAAAATTTCCATGTAATTGGACAGGTAGCAATATCAAAGAGGCCTGGGAGATCTGGTGATCAAAATCTACCAATTAGAAACAAAAAAATCTGCCCCCTATTATTTGTTGGGGCATCTAGATCACCAGGAACTTCAAAAATTTTCAGGACAAAAACATTCTGGGAGCAGCTTTGTGCAACAACATCTTAGCCATCTACAATTCTCTCCCCAAAGACAAAGACCCCCTCTGAATTATTGTCCCTGAATCTATTGATAAGGACCAGCCTTGGGCATACTTTGATGGCTCTGCCAACGCTGAAGGTTGTGGGGGTGGGGCTATCCTTCACCTGTCAGAGACTATAAATTTCAAATTGAAAGTGGGATTAGGAAGAGGCACAAACAACTATGCCGAACTAAACAACCTCAGACATTTACTCCTCTTTGCCCTAGAAAAACATTGCCCTTTGATCCAAATATTTGGAGACTCTCATCTCATCATAAATTGGATAAATGGGTCTTATCACTGTCACGTGCACACACTCAAAGACATGCTGGAAGAAAAAATTGGTTTAAAATCACAATTTGAATCCTTTATCTGCTGCCATATTTACAGGGAAAGGAATGAAATCGCTGACCTTCTTTCCAAAGAGTCCGCGTAGCTGAGTAGAGGACAATGGATAATACAAGAAGAGTGACTTCTTCCCCATATATCACAGGCCATATATAGATGAGGAGGCAGGTTCCAAGATTGATCGACATGATCATTCCAATGATGGTTTCTCTGGTTTATTTTGCTTTGTCTTGTTTTTATTATATGCAGAATAGTCTACCAAATAGTATGTATATAGTTTTTGCACCTTCAAGTTTAAAGAAGGATTTTGTAATATTTAAGCAACACAAAACTCCACCATCTGACAGTAGTGAAAGCATAACACAATGTTGGCATACAACATGTAATTTTCTTAAAATTTTAATGAAAATTACGCTTTTTCCTTGGAAAAAGTTCCTAGACCTCTTGATAAAAATGTTATAGGAAAAAAATGGATATTCAAGAATAAATTGAAAGAAAATGGAGAGTTTATTAGAAATAAAGCAAGACTTGTCTGTGAAGGGTATGCTCAACAAGAAGGTATAGAATTTGAAGAAACATTTGCACCTGTTGCCAGACTTGAAGCCATAAGGATGTTTTTTTCTCTTTCAAGTTTTCAAAATTTCAAAGAGTATCAAATGGATGTAAAATTTTATTTTCTTAATGGAGAGTTAGAAGAAGAAGTTTACATTGAACAACCAGAAGGATTCGTTCTAGGAAATGATGCAAAGCTTGTATGCAAGCTCAAAAAGGCACTTTATGGGCTAAAACAAGCTCTAAGGGCTTGGTATTATCGCCTTGACAAATATCTACAACAACAAGGATTCACAAAAATATCTGCAGACAACAACTTATACACCAAGATTGAGAATTGTAAACTACTAGTTATTGTTGTTTATGTTGATGATATCAGATTTGGCAGCAATGAAGAATCTACGAGTTAGAACTTTGCTTCAATTATGCAACAAGAATTTGAAATGTCCTTACTTGGTGAACTTACTTATTTTCTTGGTCTACAAGTACAACAAACAAAAGATGGTATTTTTATTTCACAAACTAAATATCTCAAGCAGATCCTGAAGAAGCATGGAATGGAAGGTTCGAAACCAGTATGTACTCCAATGGTAACAGGATGTAGTCTCAGTTCTAATGGTGAATCTCATACAGTGAATCAACAAACATATAGATCTATGATTGGAAGTCTGCTCTATCTAACAGATACCAAGCCTGATATCATGTATGCAATAGGAATTTTTGGAAGGTGTTTGGTCCCTATACTAATAGTGTAACCCCTTATTGTTATTAGTACAACCCCCATATTATATCTTTGTGCCCATATAGTCCCCATATTGTTATTATTGTGCCCTTATATTATTATTGTTATGTCGGCTCTAATTATATTATGACCCCTTTGACTCCTATATATAGAAAGGAGATCTTGTCATTTGTATCATCCAAGAATTGTTCATTTGTGTAATGTAAAGGAGGTTTCCCCCTCGAAGAGGTTGAATTCTAAGGCATTTATCTATCTTTTCTATCTTTTTGTGAGCTGGTTTCATAACATTTGGTATCAGAGCTTTGGCTTCTAGGGTTTCGCTACTCCAAACAGGTCATCGTGGAATTTTCTCTATAACTTGTTTTCTACAACGTTTCAGAAGTGAAAAAAAACCCATTTGAGATGAAATTGAGCTAAACTTTGGATATAAATTTCAGATATTTTCTTGATATATTTTCAGAGATATGATCTGAGGAAGTTAGGGTTTTTGCAAGCACTAAAATTTCATCTAAAACAGGTCATCGTGGAATTTTTCCTATACCATTTTCTCTACTAAGTTTCAGAAGCTAAAAAGTAAACCCATCTGAGAAGACATCATTCTCAACCTCGGGTCCAAATTTCATATCGTGACTTGCTATATTTTTGGATATATGATCTGAGGAAGTTAGGGTTTTTGCAGACTCCCAAATTACATCCTAAACAGGTGACCTGGGGAAAATTGTCATAACTTTTGTTCTAAGCATTAGATTGAAATTTCGTAAGAAGTTTCAGAAAGACGGAGGCCTATAGTTTTTTGTATATCAGTTTTAGATACTATGGTTGAAACAGTGACACGTGGCACATCGTACAATTCCGATCTACTGAACTAGTATATAATTAGGCCATCGTGGGATATTGGGAATAATTCTTTCTTCGGGAATCCAATTGCAATCATACTTGTAAAGTTAGAAAGAGGACTCAGAGGGCTATTATAGGCTGAAATTTCAGAATTTAAAGATCCAAAATTACAGAGTTACAGTCGTTTCAGTATCAAGCTCCTAAAATCAAGAAAAAGCAAGATGAGGAAGTTTGATGGCAAGGATCCAGTAAATTGGATACTACAGATGGAGAAATATTTTGATCTACATGGTATACCACTGTTACAAAAGGTAGGTATTGCATCTTCATATTTAGAACTAGATCATTTTTTATGGTATAAAGGGCTTTGTTCTCGTAAACCACTTGTTACATGGTCAATTTTCACAGAGGAAATGATAGCACATTATGAGGATACAAAGAGAAACACCTTCTTTAGCCAATTGATAAATCTAAAGAAAAAGTGTTCAATGATAGAGCACATTGAGGACTTCCAAAAATTGAATATAATGGAAAATGATATTTCAGAGAAGTAGAGGATTGATGTCTCCATAGGGACTTTAAAGGATAACATTCAACATGAGGTTCGTCTTTGGGAACCTGATTCATTAGAGAGGGCATTCAGGTTGGCAAGAAAAGTGGAAAGCAAAATTATGGCAACAAGGAAGTCTACCCCTCACAACTCTAAAGATGGAAATGTTATTTCTCCTAGCCTTCCACAACCTACAATGTTGACACCACAACAATTGGAAGAAAAAAAAAGCAAAAGGGCTTTGTTATAATTGTGATAACAAATACACTAAAGGTCATAAGTGTGATGAGAAGAAATTATTTTACATAGATTATGAAGAGGAGGAAGAAAAGGATTAAGAAACATCAAAAGAAGAGGATATAGCCAGGAACCAACCCCAGAGAAAGAAGAAATGAATCCTGCCATATCTTGTAAAGCATCGGCAAGAATTACCACTCCTCAAACTCTCAAGATAGAAGGACATATCAAGAAGAAAAAGGTTCAAGAAGTGAAATATTACATCGAGAAAGAAGAAATGAATCCAATCATATCTTGTAATGCATTGGCTTGAATTACCGCTCCTCAAACTATCAATATAGAAGGACATATCAAGAAGAAAAATGTTCAAGAAGTGAAATATCACAGAAATGAATCCGACCATATATTGTAATGCATTGGAAGAAATTACCACTCAAACTCTCAAGATAGAAGGACATATCAAGAAGAAAAAGGTTCAAGCATTGAAAGATAAAATCGAGCATCAACAACAAGTTCTCCAACTTTTAAAGGATAACGCCACCTTGGTGCAGAATCGAATGAAACAAGAGGCAGATCAACATCGCAATGAAAGAAGTTTTGATGTAGGCGATTGGGTATTTTTACGGCTACATCTCAAGCAAGATATTTATGAGAAGGAAATGTTGGCAATACTACATGCACTTAATAAATGGCGACCTTACCTAATGGGAAGACATTTCAAGGTAAAAATGGATCATGATAGTTTGAAATAATTTTTAGAACAAAGATTATCTTTAGAAGAAAAGAAAAAATGGGTCACAAATATGTTGAGTTATGACTTTGAAATCATATACAAAAGGGGGAAGAAAAATATTGTTGCAGATGCACTCTCAAGAAAGGATTTGGATGTGGAAGTATTGTTTTGTGCTATTTCTATTATCCAACTAGATTGAATAAAAGAAGCAAGGTATGAATGGAAGAAGGATGACGAAGTGTGGCCACTCATTCAAAAGTTGCAAAAGATCATAGTTCAAACAATATTGCCATAACTTGACGAGGAAGGAAAAATCATATTGGAACCTGGAGCAGTCACAGAAACAAGAACCCAACAGCTACAAAATCGACCAATCTCAGAGTATCTCATCAAGTGGAAGAACTTACTCGGTGAAGATTCCACATGGGAGGACACGAATTTTATACAGAAGCATCAAGAACTACTTAAGCGTTGAGGACAACACTTTTTGAAGGAGAGGGGCATGTTAGGTCCCTATACTACTAGTGTAACCCCTTATTGTTATTATTACAACCCCCTTATTATATTGATGTGCCCATGTAGTCCCCATATTGTTATTATTGTGCCCCATAGAAGCCCACTATTGTTATTATTGTGCCCTTACATTATTATTGTTATGTCAGCTCTGATTATATTATGACCCCTTTGACTCCTATATATAGAAAGGAGGTCTTGTCATTTGTATCATCCAAGAATTGTTCATTTGTGTAATGTAAAGGAGGTTGCCCCCTCGAAGAGGCTGAATTCTAAGGCATTTATCTATCTTTTCTATCTTTTTGTGAGTTGGTTTCATAACACAAGGTTCCAAGCAAATCCAAAGGAATCACATCTTCACGCTGTAAAAAGAATATTCAAATATCTTCAAGAAACTCAAGACTTTGGTCGATGGCATCCTAAAGATACAAATCTTACTCTTCATGCATATACAGATGCAGATTGTGCAGGAAATGTTGATGATCGAAAAAGCACTAGTGGAGGTGCATTCTATATGGCATCACAATTAGTATCTTGGTTCAACAAGAAATAAAGTTTGATTGCCTTATCTATAGCTGAAGCGGAATGTGTGGTTGTTGAATCTTTTTGCACACAACTACTCTGGATGATGCAAACTTTGCAAGACATGCAAATCACATGTTCTCCAACCATCTCCATTTTATGTGATAATAATAGTGCCATTAGTATTTCGAAAAATCCAGTCATGCACTCCAAGACCAAGCACATAACCATTCAGTACCATTTTATACAAGAAAAAGTGCTTGGACAAAAGGTTTAATTGGAGTATGTTCCTTCCAAAGAACAGGTTGCTAATATATTTATCAAACCGCTTCCCAGAGACACATTTGAACATCTCAAACAAAAGCTAGGAGTAGTTCCTGCATCATCCTTCTATTAGATCCAATTTTCAAAAGAAGGTTCCTATACACGGGTTTTGTGAAGGATAGTTGCGTATATAGGCAAGTTTCTATGGCTGCAAGAGCCTATATTTTTTCTGATAGAAAAACAGTGGGACAACCTCCACCATGGGTGCGCAGTCTAATATTGATGATTACAGTCTGCTGATATGCTTTGTTCATTGATTTTTATCTGACTGATGAAGATGCCTTGATGAATGATTTATTGACAATGCACAGGTAGCACAAGTTCAAGGGGAGTTTTAGCCTGCACAAACATTCTACATTGTTGGCATTATGGTTGTTGATTTCAGCTATGGTTTTAGATATTCTTTGTAGCTTAGGTCATGGGTGTAATATGTCTCCTTCTGTCATAAACTATTTTTTGAGTCCTATTGGACATATGATGTAATTTGTATCCCCACTATGCATGTGAAGGATGATATAATACTTGCTATATTTCAGACATGTATAAACAATTGGTATATCCCCACTTGGTTGGGTGGATGAGTCAAATTTGGTGTATGCCCACTTGGTTGGGTGATTGATGTATGTATGAGTCATTGGTGATAGGAAGGTCATACTCACATAGTCGAGTTATAGAGTCATGTTGTTATTTTGAAATATCTCTGCACACTCTGCATGTACTCAGTGGGAGCATCGACATCATTGTGTATCCCAAAGGGGTAGAATATCTTGGTCTGCCCTTTGCCCTTGATTTCAAAGGGGGAGAGTATTTTGGGGTTGCTTGATATCTCTAACAGGTTCAACAACTTGAAGAAATCAACACCCATATGGTTGCCATCAAGTCCAAAGGGAGAGATTGTTGGCATTATGATACAAGTGTTCTCCTTGATGGAAACTCACTCATAGGTCAGTTCAGATTTGATAAAGGACAATTCACATTGTAACAGGTCAATTCAGAGGTAACAGGGCTTTGGTACAAAAGAACATAAAGTTGGAACAAAGGTTTGCTGATCAGAATCAAGAAGTTGAAAGAAAATGATGTTGTAAGGTAGTTTAAGCTGTATATGTAGGTCCACTTTGTCAAAGCAGTGTATACACGCAGGTTCACAGAACAAAAAGAGCGTATACGTATGCACACAATTTCACAAGAGGAAAAGAGCGTATGGGTTGGAAAATCAAGGAAATTCAAGATTAAAGAATACCAAGGGTCAATACCATGGTATTAGCCCACAATATTAAGTGGAGTAATGACTATTTGATCTCGTCCAAGAATACCACAGGTTCTAAGTGTTGTTTTGGTCCGAGGTATTAAGAAAGGCCAAAAACTATATAAGGAGGAGAAGATCAAAGGGCCAAGTGTGCAAGTGAAAGGGTTTTTTAGGAATACTTATATCTAAAATACATTTTATGTTGCAGGGGCTATGATTATGATATCATTTGAAATATTGTGTGCACCTTGAATTCAATGTCAGTTCAGGATCATGAGACCTGAAATTACTTATCATTGAATGATCTGATATTGGTTGGGCTAGATCTAATTTCTTACACATGTTTTATTCTTAAAATGTCATGATCTAGGTCTGTCTGATATTTAGAATAGAAGCGAAGTTGTAAGTTAGTATTTTCATATATATACGTTGGTTCGCCTTGGTGAAGGTGTGTATACACGCTGGTTCGCCTTGGTGAAGGTGTGTATACATGCTGGTTCGCCTTGTTGAAGGTGCATATACATGTTGGTTCAAAGATTCCAAGTAGCATATAAAAAATAAAATCTTGTTATTTAGAAATGAATGACCTATCTGATCAGTGCTATTGGTTTACTATTGTCTGTCAATGATGTCTTCTTAGATCTGAAAGTAGAACTGAATGCATAAGGATATTGAGTTTGATTGATTGATTGATTAAGTGAGAAAGGTGATCTTTACTGTTGACTATCTAGATCTCTGTAATTTGACAACAAATGTTCAAAACATTACTAGTTGGTACAGATTTGATTTATAAGTTTTTATTATTCAGAACTTTTGGAGGTATACAAAGGTTTGGTTAAAGGAAGGGGCGTATACATGTAGTTTGGGTTCATTAAAGTAGTGTATGCGTTCTAATGTATGATTTTTAAGGTTGCAGCTGGTTCTGAATGATGATGTAGGTTTCTAGGTTCAACACAATGTTCAAATTGACTGATTGTTGGTTGATGCAGTTATTATTATAGAGTTTGAGCCTCAAAGTTTGTGATGGGTCCAGTATGAAAATTTGATGAAACGAGGCCTTCATATTGTGTTGTTGTGTACCAGGAGCATTGAGTCTGAAAATTTATGAAATGTGGTCCCTAGAAGAAGAGAGAAGGTCATAGCCTTTTGTAGGCTGGTGCCTACATACTAGTAAACATACCGGCTAGTACAAAATCTAGGGGGGTGTAGCTCCCTTATAGTAGAAGCTAGAGAAGAAGAGAATTTTTTAGCCTTCTACAAGTGGGTGCCTGTGTACTAGTATGAGTCTGTACCAGTACAAGATTGTAAATAGATTTTCTTTATATTAAAAAGAAGACAAAGATGACAGTGGTTTTTCTCCTGCATTAGGTTTCCACCTTAAATCTTGGTGTTCATGTGTGTTGCTTATGTGTGATGGTTTATTATGTTATTACTGCAAATAGTTACTGTATAATAAAGTACGGATGCATTGATTTAAGATCAACACATGATGAATTAACTAAATCATAAGTTTTCTGGGTATATGCTAGTTTCGTTCATCACAACTGTGTGCACATGCAAGTTCACTTCACTAAAGTAACGTATATAAATCTGATTGTGAAATGAAAAGTTATTGAATTGTAAATATTGATTCACCCCCCCTCTTAGTATTATTTCCAACATCAATGCCAACGTAATTGACAGTTTTTTGTCAGGGATCATTCTTATGAAATAATGATTGATTATACTTAGAAATTTAATGCATATATGAATGGTGTGTTTGGTATAACATAATGAAGTTATCCAATGAGATTTCTGGTCGTGTGACAAATGTATTGAGCAAGTGTAAATTCTTGCTAATGATCATTATAGCTTTTGATATCATGTACAATGTTTATATTATGATAATGAAAATCTTATTGTGGAATTAATGGACATACTAACCACTAATAAATATTAGGATAGGTATGCCAATTGGGATTGGGGGCTTCCAGGACCTTTGAGGTGTGATGGTATATATATATATATATATATATATATATATATATATATTTCTATCAATGAAAGACTACCAGAATTGGTAGTTCCCACACTCGTTGTGAGGTGAGTGAGTGGGGGGGAGGGGTTATTTGGAGCATATGCACCACTCAGTGCTTGCTAAGTTTGGCAATTGATTTAGTGCGTGGAGCATATAAACTGTCGAGTGTTTGTCGACTTTGGAAATTGATTTATTGCATGGAGCATATACATTACTGGGTGCTTGTCAGGTTTTGAAACCAATTTAGTGTGTGTAAGTCAAAGACATCTTGAAGATCACATGGGGCATATACACCATTAGGTGCTTACTAGGTTTGGAAATCAATTCAATGTCTGTAAGTTGAAGACAAGATAAAGATCACATGGAGCATATACACCATTGGGTGCATGTCAGATTTGGAAATTGATTCAGTGTGTGTAAGTCAAACACAAGAATTAAAGGATTGTGTAAAGCAGTATGATCACTACTGGGTGCTAGTCAGGCTTGGAAAATCACACAGAACGTGTGGATGAATTAAGCTAAGAGAAAACTAGAGATAAGTATCAACTATTCAAGTTAATTTATAATTGTGATCATGAAATAGTCTCATTTTAAATTCGGAATTGTAGTCATTTGAATCTACGAACTAATTTGGTTTTTCTGTGATGAAAAGTAAGTTTAATTGCAGGGATTAACCTCATGGAGAAATATGCTAATGGGGGTATTTTTTAAATTTGTTGAAAAAATCCTTATGATGAATCTCATGAAAATTTGTATGCCATGGTTTAGGAAGAGCATTGAACTACCCAAGATGGGTGTACGAGGCTGACTCCAAGGAAAATAGTAATGGCATTAAACAGATTCAACTAAACAACAGTGTAGCGGAGTCAAAGAGCTTAGGAACAGGACCATTGTCGTGACTAGGAATCAATGATGTCCACTAATTTCCATGAAGGATGCCATGATAGGGTAAGATAGGGAATTATCTTGGTTATGAGGACTCTTTCAGGGAAAATAAGAGGAATTAGATCACCTGAGGACTAGGAAATAGAGAAGGGGTTGTTAATACATAAATGGGTTTTAGCCATGATCATGTTGATTGGGATCAGGGGTACATTGGGTGTGTAATGGGAATTTTTGAAGGAGGATTGAGTGCAGTGGAAAACAATTTTGGACATTGGAGGCAGAACGCACTCCAAGAAGTGATTATAAAGTCGGGCAAGGCATAGCAAGAATCCATTGAGAAAATGGTTGGTTGATGGTGTGTTACACCCATTAAATTATTGGGAAAGAAACTATGGATTTGGATGTAAATGTAAATGATTTATAATTATTTAGCTCAATGTTAAAATTTTGTATTAAAAAAAAGAACATTGAGGACGATGTTCCTCCTATAGGGTGGGGTTTGTGAAAACCTTTTTTGTAAAACTCCCTCTTGTAAATATTATAAATATTGTTGTAATTAATTTTTTGGAAATGTAACCACAAATTGACTAGTGGACAAATGTGATAGAGGATCAAAGCTTTGGGGAGGATATTGCTTCAGAAACTTGGATGAAGTTGGTTATTTAATACTAGACATGGGTTGATTGGCACGCCTTTAATGAGTTGACTACATATTTATGAAAGGAGAAGAAGCTTGTGGGATTTACCAAAAATAGAAAGGAAAATCCCATACTCCTCTTGGGAAAGTCCATAAGTAAAATAAATCATAATTAAAATAGGAGATAGTGTTGACAAGGGAGGTTCTTCTCAAGCAAGAAAAAGAGTAGGGGGAGCGTAGAGAGAAAATGGAGGTGATTGCACAGGAAGCGTAGGAGAGAAATAAATGGAGAAAGTACTCATAGGAGGATGCATAGACAGTATTTAAAGGCAGAAAAGAAACATCGGAAGAAGGTTTAGGAGCTATTCAAATGATACAACACATGTAGCAATGTTGGACAAGCATTATGGAGAACAAAGAGAGAAGCAACACTAGTAAATAGTGGGGTAGAAAGGGGTTGTAGACCGCAATGCATTGGGATAGTGCAGTGGAAAATTACAACATTCTAGTGCAGCATGGGAGAAAGAGAAGAATCCATAGGCAGGGATTAGACTTTAGGTGCATGCAGTGAGAATGGAAGACATTATTCAAGATACTATGAATTCCTGGTTCAGGTTGGAGGCAGTGTGGTCTTTGGATCCTCTATAACAGCTAGTTGTTTGGTTTATTTTCCCTTGAGCACTCCTCTTCATATTCTGATCGTAGGTAGAGGGTAATTGGATGAAAGAAAGGATATTGTATCGTTAATCTAAGGTTGGGTGGAGAGTTAGAGTCTCAATGTCAGGTACCAGTCTCGTTTGTAATACAAGATAAGTGTTTTCTTATGCTAATGTGAATGCCATTTTCATTGTGATGTTATATTGTTTTCATATGGCATGTGTTGCTAATGGTAATTTTCTTATTCATTATCAAACTCATGTGATTTCTTGAATGATAAATATGCATGGGTGGGAGGATTGATGCTCCTTGTAACTTTGTCATGCTTATGAATATCAATTATGACTTCTTGAGTGGTTTTATGCTCTATAATAATGGCCAAGGGCATTCCCTATATAGCTAAATTGTGTGTGTGTGTGTTTGTGCGCGCGCGCGTGCGTGCATGCGCGTAAGCTCAAGAAGGATAAGTTGTATTTGACTAAGTATCAACGACATCTTTGTATACAAAATATAAATGTGTGTGTGTGTACGCATAATCTAAAGAGAGATAAACCAGGTTTGGTTATGGTTTGAAGGAATTCCTATCATTGCATGTATGTATGTATGTATAGAGGTCAATAAGGATAGTGATTTTGTTTAAGTGTCGAAAGGGACACATGAGTTCTTCATAATTTTTCTATGTACCAAGAAGGGCGAGCCCAGCCTAAGAGAGAGAGCCCAAATTCTCTAAATATGGGGAAAATGAATATGATAAGCTCAGGAGAGATAGACTTGACTTTTCCTAAGTGTCGAAAGTGCCTAACAACACATGGGAGATAATTCACATTTGCTATGCCAAGAGAGGCCTCTTCTTATATATATACACATATGTAAGTTAAGGCTTAAGAGGGATTTTCTATATTCCAAGTATCAAGGGTGTATCCTCATTGATACACACACACACACACACACACATGCTCACACATTGGCATCCCTGTAATATGCTAAAGCCAAAGGTATGATGGAGGGGTCGCTTTTGTTATGTGATGGGTGGAATCCCCAACTCACCCTAGTGTGGATATTTGTAATGAGGCTGATGAAAGGGAACATAGTAAGGTGAGATATGTTTGCACAACATCAAGGTGAGATCACTTAATCATGATCTTGAGACGATGTCATCTTAGCCCTCGAGGTCTTTGGACCTCAAAAGGATTATAGTGAACATAGTTTAGAGTGGGTCGAGGTTGATAGGGGCTAAGATGGAAAGCCCTCCTGTCAATTATCGTGGAAAATTTTGTCTCACCCTAGGGCATTGGGAATGTTTCTTGCGTGGTGATACGAAATTAATGTGAGGCAAGAGCGGCAAGGGCCGAGAGATGGGAAGTCCCTCCTTATAAGTTAACGTGAATATAACCATCTCACCCTGGGGTTTAATGATTTAAAATTGAGCATTTTGTTGAGGAGAGGGGTGGTCAAGGAATATTTTTCATTATAATGGGAAACAGTCATTTTGCAAGGCTAAGGGGGTGGATTGGTGAGGCCCACGAAGTGATGATGTGGCAAGAACCACATGGGCACGACACGGGACATGTGGCATAAGTCTAATGACATGGAACCAGGCTTGATGTGGTACATATGTGGCATGCCATGTGGAAGCTACAATCAGTGATATTTGAGGGCCAAGAAGCTAAAAAATGAGTGGCATGTGGCAGTGTTGGAGGATACCACAAGAAGGGTGTGTTGCCAACATGATGTGATCTCATGATGATGTCAACGTGACAACAAAGTGACATCGTCTTGGGCCTCTACCTTGGTGTATATCGTTGTGGTAGCAAGGATGAGAGGGCGAGGTAGACGGAGAGTGAGTCAAGAATTTATTGCTGCATTTGATGGGGAATTTTATGCCTCAGGACCTTGGGATCTCGGGATATGGGGCCTCATTATAGAAAAAAAGGTGACAGTGGATGGGCAAGGTTGAAGAACAAATGAAATGGGCAATCCTCGTGTCATTTGATGAGGATGAATTTTAGTGTCACTTTGAGGCCTTTATAAAATGCAATCACGATGGGTCGAGGAATCAAGCTGAGGGGTTGAGACGGGAAATCCTCTCGTCGGTTGATAATGATGGATTTATGTCTTGCCCAGGGACATTTTTAATGTCTACAACATCATGGAGAGGGGAAATAATATTCAGACCAAGATTTCATTAGAGTGTAAAAATGGGCATAAAACATGGAGTTTGTCTGGTGGGCCCAAGCAAGATATGACGTGGACTATGCCACAATGGTATATAGATGGTGGAGCATGGTGATGTGGAAAGCCAGAGAGGATGTGGTATGCCACATTATACTTCTAGGCTAATGGGGTGAGTTATGTGGGCCAAACTGTGAGTGCCATGTGGCATCCATGCTGACTTGGTGGGGTTTAAAAGAGCCAAGTTTCAAATGACCACGAATTTTGATTTGTAAGTCCGATTGAGGTAAAATTTATATCATTGGAAATTTCTCAACGAGACAAGTGTGATGGTGGTATCAGATTTTAATTTCGAGAAGTTTAAAATTAAAGAATTTTTAAGACCCCATTTCCAGAACAAGACCATGGAAATTGGATCAATGATAGTAATTCATTATTTTGTCCCCTATGATGATCTATGAAATGGATAGGGGTGTTACAAAATCTTTTCATATTCTAATGTTTGTTCATTTCTATTATATATAGTGATAACTAAAAGTACTAACATTTAATCATAAAATTGATAAATAAATACAAGCAACTACATTACTCTTCTGGAAAAATATTACTTATATATACTATAACAATTTTTGTGTTTCTATTATTTATTTAGTATACATCTTAAGTTAATATGTTTCTTATGAGATTCTTAATAAAATCTAAATAGTTGTAAAAAAATTATTATTATTAAAATACAATCACCTTTAAAAAGTAAAGTAATAAATAAAAAAAAGCATTAACTTAAAATCCATCGTAACATAATATTAATCTTAAATAATAAATTTTAAATTTAAATATTTTAGTAAAGTAATTATCCACCTAGAAAAACAATAATTAAACCACCAAACAAAAAAAGAAAGTAACATTGTGATGCAAAAAAATTACATCACAATTTGTATTCACTTACATGGTTGTCAATATCACAACCTAATTTACCAATAAAATTGAAGTCATCTTCATAAAATACTAATAAAATAAATATCACCACTTTGCCAATATAAAAGTGAAGTCATCCACCAAATTAAATTAATTAAAAGTGAAGTCATATTAATAAAATCAATATCACCAACCCACTTTTATATTAAGTAAAAGTGAAGTCATATTACTAAAACTATATAAGGAGGAGGAGATCAAAGGGCCAAATGTGCAAGTGAAAGGGTTTCTCAGGAATACTTCTATCTGAAGTACATTTTATGTTGCAGGGACTATGATTATGATATAATCTGAAATATTGTGTGCACCTTGAATTCAATTTGGGATCAGGATCGTGAGACCTGAAATGAATTATCATTGAATGATCTGATATTGGTTGGGCTAAATCTAATTGCTTACACATGTTTTATTCTTCAAATGTCATGATCTAGGTATGTCTGAAATTTAGAATAGAAGTGAAGTTGTAAGTTAGTATTTGCAAATATATATGCTAGTTCGCCTTGGTGAAGGTGCGTATACATGTTGGTTCGAAGATTCCAAGTAGCATATAAAAAATAAAAGCCTGTTATTCAGAAATGAATGATTTATCTAATCATTGATGCTAGTTTATTGTTGTCTGTCAATGATGTCTTCTTAGATCTGAAATTAGAATTGAATGCATAAGGAGATTGAGTCTGATTGATTGATTGATTAAGCGAGAAAGGTGATCTTTACTGCTGACTATCTAGATCTTTGTAAGTTGACAGTAGATGTTCAAAATATTACTAGTTGGTACATATTTGATTTAGAAGTTTTTATGATTCATAAGTTTTGGAGGTATATGCAGGTTTGGTTAAAGGAAGGGGTGTATACATGCAGGTTGGGTTCATTAAAGTAGAGTATGAATTCTGATGTATGATTTTTAAGGTTGTAGCTGGTTCTAAATGATGATGTAGGTTTCTAGGTTCAACACAGTGTTCTGTTCTGGTGACAGTGATCTGACTGTTCAGATTGAATGATTGTTGGTTGATGTAGTTATTACTATAGAGTTTGAGCCTCAAAATTTCTGATGGGTCCAGTATGAAAATTTGATGAAATGAGGCCTTCATATTGTGTTTTGTGTACCAGGAGCATCGAGTCTAAAAATTTGTGAAACGTGGTCCCTTGAGGAAGAGAGAAGTTTGTAGCCTTCTGCAAGTGGGTGCTTGCATACTGGTATGAGTCTACACCAGTACAATATTTTACTTAGATTTTTTTATATTAAAAAGAAGACAAAGACAATAGCAACAGGTGGTTTTTCTCCTGCATTAGGTTTCCACCTTAAATCTTGGTGTTCATGTGTGTTGCTTCTATGTGATGGTTTATTATGTTATTACTGCACATAGTTACTATATAATAAAGTACTGATGCATTGATTTAAGATCAACACATGATAAATTAAATAAATCATAAGTTCTCTGGGTATACGCTGGGTTCCTTAATCATAGTTGTGTGAAGACACAAGTTCACTTCTCTAAAGTAGCGTATATAAATCTGATTGTGAAATGAAAAGTTATTGAATTGTAAACACTGATTCACCCCCCCCCCCCCCCCCCTAAGTATTATTTCCAACAACAATGCCATCGTAATTGACAGTTTTTGTCAAGGATCATTCTTATGAAAGAATGATTGATTATATTTAGAAATTTAATGCATATATGAATGGCATGTTTGGTATAACATAATGAATTTATCCAATAAGATTTCTGGTCATGTGAGAAATGTATTGAGCAAGTGTAAATTCTTGCTAATGATCATTATAGCTTTTGATATCATGTACCATGTTTCTATTATGATAATGAAAAGGTTATTGTGGGATTAGTGGACATACTAACCACTAATAAATATTGGGATAGCTATGCCACTTAGGATTGGGTGCTTCCGGGGCCTATGAGTGTGATGGTATATATCTATTTCTATCAATAAAAGACTACCAAAATTGGTAGTTCCCACACTCGTTGGGAGGTGAGTGAGATGGGGGGGTTATTTGGAGCATATGCACCGCTTGGTGCTTGCTAAGTTTGGCAATTGATTGACTACATGGAGCATATAAACTATTGAGTGTTTTTTGACTTTGGAAACTGATTTATTTGCATGGATCATATGCACTATTGGGTGCTTGTCAAGTTTTGAAACCAATTTAGTGTGTGTAAGTCAAAGACATGTTGAAGATCACATGGGGCATATACACCATTAGTTGCTTACTAGGTTTGGAAACCAATTCCGTGTCTGTAAGTTGAAGACAAGATAAAGATCACATGCAGCATATACACCATTAGGTGATTTCCAGATTTGGAAATTGATCCAATGTGTGTAAGTCAAACACAAGAATTAAAGGATTGTGTAAAGCAGTATGATCACTACTAGGTGCTAGTCGGGCTTGGAAAATCAAACAAAACGTGTGGATGAATTAAGCTAAGAGAAAACTAGAGATAAGTATCAACTATTCAAGTTAATTTCTAATTTTGATCATGAAATAGTCTCATTTTAAATTCCGAACTGTAGTCATTTGAATTTACGAACTAATTTGGTTTTTCTGTGATGAAAAGTAAGTTAAATTGCAGGGATTAACCTCATGGAGAAATATGCTAATAGGGGTATTTTTTTAATTTGTTGAAAAATTCCTTATGATGAATCTCATGAAAATTTGTATGACATGGTGTAGGAAGAGCATTGAACTACCCAAGATGGGTGTATGAGGCTGACTCCAAGGAAAATAGTAATGGCATTAAAGAGATCCAAGTAAAAAACAGTGTAGTGAAGTCAGATACCTCAGGAACACGACCATTGTTGCGAGTAGGAATCAATGATGTCTACTAACTTCCATGAAGTATGCCATGATAGGGTAAGACAGGGAATTGTCTTGGTTATGAGGACTCTTTCAGGGAAAATAAGAGGAACTAGATCACCTGAGGACTAGGAAATAGAGAAGGGGATGTTGAGACATAAATGGATTTTAATAAGCCATGATCATGCTGATTGGGATCAAGGGTACATTGGGTGTGTAATGGGAATTTTTGAAGGAGGATTGAGTGTAGTGGAAAACAACTTTGGACATTGGAGGCAGAAAGCACTCCAAGAAGCAATTATAAAGTCGGGCAAGGCATAGCAAGAATCCATTGAGAAAATGGTTAGTTGATGGGGTGTTACACCCATTAAATTGTTGGGAAAGCAACTATGTATTTGGGTGTAAATGTAAATGATCTATAATTATATAGCTCACTATTAAAATTTTGTATTCAAAAAAATAACATTGAGGACGATGTTCCTCCTATAGGGTGGGGTTTGTGAAAACCTTTTTGGTAAAACTCCCTCTTGTAAATATTATAAATATTGTTGTAAATAAATTTTTGGAAATGTAACCACAAATTGACTGGTGGAGAAATGTGACATGGGATAAAAGCTTTGGGGAGGATACTGCTTCAGAAACTTGGAGGAAGTTGGTTATTTAATACTAGTCATGGGTTGATTGGCACGCCTTTAATGACTTGACTACATATTTATCAAAGGAGAAGAAGTGTGTGGAATTTACCAAAAATAGAAAGGAAAATCCCATACTCCTCTTGGGAAAGTCCATAAGTAAAATAAATCATCATTAAATTAGGAGACAATGTTGACAAGGGAGGTTCTTCTCAAGCAAGAAAAAGAGTAGGGGGAGCGTAGAGAGAAAAGGGAGGTGATTTCACAGGAAGCGTAGGAGAGAAAGAAATGGAGAAAGTACTCATAGGAGGATGCATAGACAATATTTAAAGGAAGAAAAGAAACATCAAAAGAAGGTTCAAGAGCGTTAGGATATTCCGACACATAGGAAATAGTTAAGTATAACTTGGTCTAGTGTAGAGTTAGGTAAAGTGTGTTTCTTTACTATGTACTTTTGTAACTTACAATCCGACGGTCATGATATGTTCTAGATATGAAGTGATCCGACGATTCATTCTCTCCTCGATATTACCGACACTTGATCCGTGGCTTAACACCTGATTGGTCCATGATCTCTATTTAAAGAGCATGGAGGGTCATTTGTAGGGTAACCGTTCATGAGAGAAGCTTATGTAAATTTTCATTCTTTTATTAATAAATTGCCTGAAGTGGCCGCTTTGGCTCAGGCCATGGGCTGTTTCCCTCTTTAAGGGTTTTAACCACGTCAAGAATACTGGTGTATTGATCTATGATCTGTTTGTGAGTGGTGTCCTTTGGTGTTCTGTCTGAGGAACTTACCTTGTAAATTCCTACATGGTATCAGAGTAATTGGAGGGCCGCATCCGTTGGTGATCCAAATCTGAAGCTGGTACAACTGCATCCGACTGTCATTTCCTAGATCTATTGTTTCTGACTGCTTTCAGGCTGAGAGGACTGCTCTATTGTGTTAGGAGCATCTATTTCAGTGAGGAACCCATTTCGGTTTCCAGTAGCCCTAGCTACGTCATTTTTAAGATCTGGAGGTATACAGTCTTTATTTGCAGTTCTAGCTATTCATCTCTCTGTTTATTTTGGTTTATTTAGCTCTCTATTTTTTATTACTGGATCTATACCTTTCATTTTTGTGTATTCTCTTTGCCCTGTGACTTTGTGCGACCTGGGCAAATCAGAAACAAAAAGGAAGAATTTTTCTCATGCGTATACTCTTTTCCGCCGGGCCCTAGTGTGATCTCAGAAAATCAGAAACATTGAGGAAAATATTTAGTTTCCAGCTAAAGCCATAAGGTTTGTTTTTTTTGTATGTCTATGTTGGGTTTTGTGTTTTTTTTTTGTAGGAAAAAAAAAAGAGATTTTTCAAATAAGCACGCACCCAAAAGCTTCAGTGACTAAAAATAAAAAAAATTAAAAAAATCCCCCCTTCCTCTTTTCCAAAAATTACTAACCTTTTAAGCTAGCTCACTTGGTCCAAAGTTACTTTATGAGAATAGAGGTCTCGAGTTCAAGTCTTTCTTTTCATTGAGTTACTTTTTCAAAAAACACATGTAACTTATGTTTTAAAGTTACTTTATGTAACAGTGTTCTCACCCATTATAAAAAGTGAGTCGCTTATAATTCTATAGTCTCTTTATCTCTTATTTAAGTTACAATTTAGTGGGTAGCTCATAAAGTACCATTGTAAAAGTGACTTTCACTTATTTATAAAAGTGAGTCACATAATTTTCTTTTAAAGTGAGCTAATTAGATTAAGTTTGGAAAGGGGGCATATTTTTCTTAAATATAACATTATCATTCATTTCCGCACATTCACGCACTTCGTTGACATCTTCACCAACTTTTCTTCAAAAAGCCATAATTTCTTCATTCGGAAGCCATTTTCAAAGCTGTTTTTTTTAATCAATCTAATTTTTCGAGATCTTTCCATTGGACACTTAGTTTCAACATCTACAGCTTCAGTTTCTGTTAATATGGAAATTCCATGCCAAGTTATTCTTGACAGCACCAACTACTTCCAATGGTGATCTTACATTGTGGATTTACTTAGAAGTAAAGCTCTTTACAGAATAGCCTCAGGACAAGAAACCAAACCTCAAGATGAAGATAAGACATCCAAATGAGAAAATAGGCAAGATCAAGCATGTGGGTTGATAGGGATGTCTATTTCTCCAGACCTTAGATTTCATATCGCAGGACTTGATACTCCTAATGAAGCAATGAAACAACTCACTGAAGTTTTTGGAATTAAAAATGAAATTAGAGCCCACCAACTCGAAAATGAGTTTCTTACATTGGGCTCCAATAATTTTTCTTCCATTGAATATTTTTTGTCCAAGTTCAAGACCCTTAGACTTCTCTTGGAAGGTGTTAAGGTTAAGAAAGAATATGGTAGCCTTATCTATTCCATTCTTACTAAGTTGGGACCAACCTACTATGTGTTTGTTTCCACCTTCCATTCTACTAGAGAAGCCTTTATTTCTCAAGTACAAGACTACAAGTCCCCCTATTTTGATGCCTTTTGTGATTCTTTAATAAGAGAACAAGAAAATCTCTTATATCTTGGTCTTCTTAATCTTGGAAACTCTTATAAGAAAGCCTTAGCCGCCCAGCAGCAACCAAATTCAAAGAATCCTAAGAAGCAGTATCCTAAAAAGAATGGTCCTAAACCAAAGAAGGGTCCTAAGCAATTTCAGTCTCAAAATGAAAAATCATTTCAACAAAATGATAAGGCAAATAAAAACAAAGGGAAGAAGATTGATAGACATTGACACTTTTGTAATCGAGATGGCCACTTATAATCCAAATGCTTTAAGAAGATGGAAGCCTTGGAAGCAACAATGAAGAAGCATAACATCCATTTGGAGCACTCTTCAACTTCAACTTCATCTTCAAGAATAACAATTTCTGCAAGTGGTTGTCAAGCATCTTGGTATGGTTATGCGCTAAATGTATCTTCTTCTTCTCATTCTCATGAGTGGCTTATTGATTCTGGAGCTTCTTATCACATGGCCAAAAACAAAGCCATGTTTTTTTCTTTAAATGATTGTAACACCAAACGTATATATGTTGGTGATGATAGATCTCTTAGTGTTGTAGGGACTAGAATTGTTCATCTAGACAATGGTCAATTTAATGATGTATTATGCGTTCCAACCTTATCCTGCACCCTTCTATCTGTATATCAGATAACTCATTTAGGTGAAGGTAAAATCGTTGAATTTTCGCCTCACGATGTTGTAATTAAGGACCTAAGAGATCCTAGACAGATTTTAGCTACTGGCATTACTAATGATTCTACAAGGTTGTATAAGTTTAACAACTTTGGGTCATCAAATCTTCCCTCGGTATTTGTTGCTCATAATGATGAAGTGAGCAAACTTTGGCATGAGCGATTTGGTCACTTAAACTATCGCTCCCTTCAGACTCTATGCAAAGAAAATATGGTGACAGGTCTTCCAATGGTATCTTGCAGAGATGGTGTTTGTTCCAGATGTGTACTCGGAAAACATCATCGGGATAGTTTTGAAATACGTGCCTCTTGGCACGCCTCATCCCCTTTACAACTTGTGCATAGTGATTCATGTGGTCTACTTCCAGTTGTTTCATTCTCTCGCTACAAGTATTTCTTAACTTTCACTGATGATTTCTCCAGACACACTTGGGTATACTTCTTAAAACTCAATAGTGAAGTATTTAACATGTTCTTGGCCTTTAAGGCCTTTGTTGAAAAACAATCTGGACATCAAATTCTTAAGCTAAGATCTGATAATGGTGGAGAATATGTTAACAACAAATTCATCAAATTTTGCACTGAGAATGGAATTCAAATGCAACATATTGTTCCATATACTCCACAAAAAAATGGTGTAGCTGAAAGGAAGAATCGCACCTTAAAGGAAATGGTTAATTGTATGCTTCAATCTAATGGACTTAGTCTTAATTTTTTGGCAGAAGCAATTAACTGTAAGCCATTTTCACATGGAAGACTGTAAGCCAGCCCCTTCTCCCTTTCAGTATGGAGCCAAACTTTCAATCACTTGTATTTCCCTTGAAGGTGATGCTACCTTATACCGTCAACTTGTAGGAAAATATTTGTATCTAACCCATACTTGTCGTGACCTTTCCTTTGTTGTTGCCCTTATTAATTGGTTTCTGCAAAACCCACATGAAAGTCATTGGAAAGTAGCTAAAAGAATACTTCATTATGTTCAAGGTACAGTTCAGTTTGGGATTCATTATAGTGCAGAAGCATCTCCTCCATTGGTTCGTTTCATTGATTCCGATTGGGCTGGTGACCCTGATGATCGGAAGTCTACTACAGGTTATGTGTTCACTCTTAGTTCAGGACCTATTACATGGGCTTGCAAGAAACAAAGTGTCATTTCTCTTTCTTTAGTAGAAGCGGAGTATTGTGGTGCCGTAGAAGCTAGTAAGGAAGCCCTATGGCTTCGTCAGATCCTATCAGAGTTTGGCTTTCAGCAGCAGCATCCGACTACACTTTGGTGTTTATGATAGATTTTTCGGCGAAAATCACATGAGAAACCATTTACCGATGCGTTTCGAACCAACCAGTGTGGTTCATCGTCAGGACAAGTTGAAGAACAGATCCAGCTAAGCCTGTTTAAATAGCTAGAGCAGAGACACCAACGGTTACCTGGGCAAAAGGTTGACTTCAGGAGTAAGGTCAAATTTAGTTATATTAGGTAAAAAATAAATAAATAAATATATAATAAATAAAAATATATATAAATTTATATATAAAAATATAAATTTAGTTATATTAGGTGTAAGATAAATACATAAATATATAAATATAAAAAAGAAGAATTGTGAAATAATAATAAATTATTTATTTATTAATAAAAATATAAATGAAGAATAATAATAAACTAATTATTTCTTTATTAAATAAATGAAAAAATATAAATTCATAAAAATAAATTATTTATTTAAATTTATATAAGGAGTAAGGTCAAATTGAGTTATATTAGGTAAAAAATAAATAAATAAATATATAAATGAATATAATAAATAAAAATAAATATATAAAAATATAAATTTAGTTATATTAGGTGTAAGATAAATACATAAATATATAAATATATATAAAAGAAGAATTGTAAAATAATAATAAATTATTTATTTATTAAAAATATATAAATGAAGAATAATAATAAACTATTTATTTCTTTATTAAATAAATAAATAAATGAAAAAATATAAATTAATAAAAATAAATTATTTATTTAAATTTATATAAATGAAAAATAAAAGTTATCATTAGTAAGGTAAATACATGTAAATTTTAGTTACATTAGGTGTAAACAATTGAAGAACTAATAATAAATTATTTAAATAAAAATATAAATGAAGAATTAAAAAATAATAATAAATTATCTATTTATTTATTAAATAAAGGAATAAATATATCAATAAATGAAAAAATAAATTAATAAATATAATAGTAAACAAATTATTTATTTAATTTTTATAAATGAAAAAATAATAAGGTAAAATTAAAGAAGTTTACGCTTAGTTAGAAATAAATAATCCAATAAATAAATAAGAAGAGGAAGTAAAATGAAAACCAAAAGGAAATAAAATACATAAAATTAGTTAAAATATTAAAAGCAATAATGGAATTTTCCTTATACTAAACTAATTATAATTTCCTCCTGTTGTTAAAATAATAAACATAATAATAAGATAATAAAATAATAAACATAAAAAATAGAATACATAATAATAATAATAATAATTTATAAAATATAATAAATAATAGTAAGTTATCCTTAATAATAATAGAACAAAGTTATTAAAAATAAATAATAAAATAAATGATTACTAGTTTATTGTAAGTATAATAAACACAGTAATTGATTAATAGTATCTTATTTGTATATTTAATAGTAATTATCTAATAAATAATAGTAAATAAAAGTACTGATAAAAATAAAAGAGACAGAAAAAAACGACTAAGAAGAAAGCGCTGGGACCCAGCACCTGCTGATTTTCCAGCCATCATCTCTATTGAGGTTGTTGGGTCTCTTTTCAATCTCAATAGCTTCACTAAATTTCCGATGATGGAAATGCGAAACTTTAGCGATAACACTAGCTTCCTCAATGCAAACATGATGATTGGTTTTTTCTACATGCTCAGCCAAAGCGGAAGATTTAGCTCTCCTATGCTTAAGGTCAGCAGCGTGCTCACAAATCCTCTGATTAATGGAGCGACCGGTTTCACCAATATAAGGGGTCCCACAGGAGCAGGGATAATATAAACCCCTTTCATATCTTTGGGGTCAATCGGATCCTTAGCTTATCTGAGGGACGAACGAATGGTGTTAAGGGGCCTAAAGGTCACAGGGACACTGTGCATCCTGAGAATCCTTGCAACCTTATCAGTGGTCCCTTGAACGTAAGGAAGATGAACACCTGGAATCCGTTCCTTCGGTTCCCTTTTTGTCAGAGAATTCATGGTGGCTTTTCGGAAAGCTTTCAGACCCAAGTATCTACTATAGCCATTCTCAACAAAGACATCAAGGAGATGGGATTTTTCTTTCTCAAAACTCTTATTATCCGAGATCCTTAGGGCCCGAGTAGCAAGGGTATTGAGAACACCCATCTTTTGAGCTGGGAAATGGTGAGAACTAGCATGGAGATACTGTTCAGTATGAGTTTTCTTCCGAAAAACCTGGTGGGCGATGGAACCATCACCATTCCTTGAAATAAGAATATCAAGGAATGGGAGGCACCCATCAACCTCCTGCTCCTTAGTGAACTTGATGGCAGAGGATTGATTATTGAGATGCTCAAAGAAAAGATCTAATTCTTTTTGGCCATGAGACCAAATGACATTAGTATCATCTACATACCTTTTCCAGAGCTTAGGCAAGAGACGAGAAGAATTCAGAGCCTTAGACTCAAAATCTTCCATAAAGAGATTGGCAACAACAGGGGATAGGGGGGAACCCATGGCGACACCACAGGTTTGCTCAAAGAACTCCCCCTCAAAACTAAAAAAGGTGGAAGTGAGGCAGATCTCAACCAGCATAGCTGTGTCAGGGTCAGTTAGGCGGTAGATCACCTCCAAGGCTTCCTTAATAGGAATGCAAGTGAACAAGGATACAACATCAAAGCTAACAAGAATGTCCTCAGGGTCAAGCTTAATGCCCTTAAGTTCATCAATAAAGGAAGCAGAGTCTTTAACGAAGGACTCCGTACGACCAACAAGGGGCTTAAGCTTTAACGCAAGAAACTTAGCAAGAAGGTAGGTAGGACCTCCAATAGTGTTGACGATGGGCCTCAAAGGAGCTCCTTCCTTATGAATCTTGGGGAGACCATAGATCCTAGGAGTAATAGGGTTGCTCTCAATGAGTTTATGGTGAAGGGAACTCAACGAACTAATGGATTTAATGGCAAGAGCCACATTCCTAGAAACCTTCTTTAAAGGATTCTTGGGCAGCTTTTTATAGCTACCACTATTAAGAAGATGATCCAACATTTTGCTGCGGTAATCAGCCCTGTTGAGGATGACAGCAGCACCACCCTTATCAGCCTTAAGAACAATGATATCTTTGTTCTGGTTTAAGGACCTGAGAGCTGCTGACTCTTCCTTACTAAGGTTGCTCTTAGGGGGTTTAGCCTTTCTTAAGACAACCGCACAGTCTTGCCTGATAGTATCCTTGATCCTATCAGGTAAACCTCTGATCCCAAATTCTATGTCACAAATGATATCATCCACAGGGATCTTCTTAGGGGCTAAGGCAAAATTAAGCCCTTTACTCAAGACCTTAAAGACTCCAGGGGGAAAGGAGAAACTGGAAAGATTGATCACCTTATTATGAGAGGAAGGAGGAAGATTAAAGACTCTGCTTCCCTTGTTGGTCGTACGGAGTCCTTCGTTAAAGACTTTGCTTCCTTTATTGATGAACTTAAGGGCATTAAGCTTGACCCTGAGGACATTCTTGTTAGCTTTGATGTTGTATCCTTGTTCACTTGCATTCCTATTAAGGAAGCCTTGGAGGTGATCTACCGCCTAACTGACCCTGACACAGCTATGTTGGTTGAGATCTGCCTCACTTCCACCTTTTTCAGTTTTGAGGGGGAGTTCTTCGAGCAAACCTGTGGTGTCGCCATGGGTTCCCCCCTATCCCCTGTTGTTGCCAATCTCTTTATGGAAGATTTTGAGTCTAAGGCTCTGAATTCTTCTCGTCTCTTGCCTAAGCTCTGGAAAAGGTATGTAGATGATACTAATGTCATTTGGTCTCATGGCCAAAAAGAATTAGATCTTTTCTTTGAGCATCTCAATAATCAATCCTCTGCCATCAAGTTCACTAAGGAGCAGGAGGTTGATGGGTGCCTCCCATTCCTTGATATTCTTATTTCAAGGAATGGTGATGGTTCCATCGCCCACCAGGTTTTTCGGAAGAAAATTCATACTGAACAGTATCTCCATGCCAATTCTCACCATTTCCTAGCTCAAAAGATGGGTGTTCTCAATACCCTTGCTACGCGGGCCCTAAGGATCTCGGATAATAAGAGTTTTGAGAAAGAAAAATCCCATCTCCTTGATGTCTTTGTTGAGAATGGCTATAGTAGATACTTGGGTCAGAAAGCTTTCCGAAAAGCCACCATGAATTCTCTGACAAAAAGGGAACCGAAGGAACGGACTCCAGGTGTTCATCTTCCTTACATTCAAGGGACCACTGATAAGGTTGCAAGGATTCTCAGGATGCACAGTGTCCCTGTGACCTTTAGGCCCCTTAACACCATTCGTTCGTCCCTCAGATCAGCTAAGGATCTGATTGACCCCAAAGATATGAAAGGGGTTTATATGATCCCCTGCTCCTGTGGGACCCCTTATATTGGTGAAACCGGTTGCTCCATTAATCAGAGGATTTGTGAGCACGCTGCTGACCTTAAGCATAGGAGAGCTAAATCTTCCGCTTTGGCTGAGCATGTAGAAAAAACCAATCATCATGTTTGCATTGAGGAAGCTAGTGTTATCGCTAAAGTTTCGCATTTCCATCATCGGAAATTTAGGGAAGCTATTGAGATTGAAAAGAGACCCAACAACCTCAATAGAGATGATGGCTGGAAAATCAGCAGGTGCTGGGTCCCAGCGCTTTCTTCTTAGTCGTTTTTTCTGTCTCTTTTATTTTTATCAGTACTTTTATTTACTATTATTTATTAGACAATTACTATTAAATATACAAATAAGATACTATTAATCAATTACTGTGTTTATTATACTTACAATAAACTAGTAATCGTTTATTTTATTATTTATTTTTAATAACTTTGTTCTATTATTATTAAGGATAACTTACTATCATTTATTATATTTTATAATTATTATTATTATTATTATGTATTCTATTTTTTATGTTTATTATTTTATTATCTTATTATTATGTTTATTATTTTAACAACAGGGGGAAATTATAATTAGTTTAGTATAAGGAAAATTCCATTATTGCTTTTAATATTTTAACTAATTTTATGTATTTTATTTCCCTTTTGGTTTTCATTTTACTTCCTCTTCTTATTTATTTATTGGATTATTTATTTCTAACTAAGCGTAAACTTCTTTAATTTTACCTTACTATTTTTTCATTTATAAAAATTAAATAAATTATTTGTTTACTATTATATTTATTAATTTATTTTTTCATTTATTGATATATTTATTCCTTTATTTAATAAATAAATAGATAATTTATTATTATTTTTTAATTCTTCATTTATATTTTTATTTAAATAATTTATTATTAGTTCTTCAATTGTTTACACCTAATGTAACTAAAATTTACATGTATTTACCTTACTAATGATAACTTTTATTTTTCATTTATATAAATTTAAATAAATAATTTATTTTTATGAATTTATATTTTTTCATTTATTTATTTATTTAATAAAGAAATAATTAGTTTATTATTATTCTTCATTTATATTTTTATTAATAAATAAATAATTTATTATTATTTTACAATTCTTCTTTTTTATATTTATATATTTATGTATTTATCTTACACCTAATATAACTAAATTTATATTTTTATATATAAATTTATATATATTTTTATTTATTATATATTTATTTATTTATTTTTTACCTAATATAACTAAATTTGACCTTACTCCTTAAGTCAACCTTTTGCCCAGGTAACCGTTGGTGTCTCTGCTCTAGCTATTTAAACAGGCTTAGCTGGATCTGTTCTTCAACTTGTCCTGACGATGAACCACACTGGTTGGTTCGAAACGCGTCAGCAAATGGTTTCTCATGTGATTTTCGCCGAAAAATCTATCATAAACTTGTTATGGATCACAGAAGCCTCAACTCTACACTTTGGTGTGATAATCAAAGTGTCATTCAACTATGAAAAGATCTAGTCCAACATCAGCGCTGTAAACACATTGAACTGAACATGCACTCCATCAAAAAGCTCATTCATGACCATGTTCTTGAAGTGCAATAGTGTTCAACAGATGAAAAATTTGCAGACATATTTACAAAGGTTCTCATAGAGGTGAAGTTTACTAAACTTCGATTTATGGTTGGAGTTTAGGAAGTTTTCACTAAGGGGGGATAAGCTCTAATGCCTCCTTCCTTCTCCTATTGTGTCATATTTGTACATCCTTCAATCCTATCCCAAGTTGTTCTTAAGGGGGGATGTTAGGATATTCCGACACATAGGAAATAGTTAAGTATAACTTGGTCTAGTGTAGAATTAGGTAAAGTGTGTTTCTTTATTATGTACTTTGTAACTTACAATCCGACGGTCACATGTTCTAGACATGAAGTGATTCGACGATTCATTCTCTCCTCGGTATTACCGACACTTGATCCTTGGCTTAACACCCGATTGGTCCATGATCTCTATTTAAAGAGCATGGAGGGTCATTTGTAGGGTAACCGTTCATGAGAGAAGCTTATGTAAATTTTCATTTTTTTATTAATAAATTGCCTAAATTGGCCGCGTTAGCTCAGGCCATGGACTATTTCCCTCTTTGAGGGTTTTAACCACGTCAAGAATATTGGTGTATTGATCTGTGATCTATTTGTGAGCGGTGTCCTTTGGTGTTCTGTCTGAGGAACTTACCTTGTAAATTCCTACAAGGAGCTATTCGAATGATACAACACATGTAGTAATGATGGACAAGCATTGTGGAGAACAACGAGAGAAGAAACACTAGTAAAAAGGGGGTTATAAAGGGGTTGTAGAACGCAATGCATTGGGATAGTGCATTGGAAAGTTACAACATTCTAGTGTAGCATGGGAGAAAGAGAAGACTCCATAGGCAGGGATTAGACTTTGGGTGCATGTAGTGAGCATGGAAGACATTATTCAAGATACTATGGATTCCTGGTTCAGGTTGGAGGCAGTGTGGTCTTTGGATCCTCTATAACAGCTAGTTGTTTGGTTTATTTTCCCTTGAGCACTCCTCCTCATATTCTGATCCTAGCTAAAGGGTAATTGGATGAAATAAAGGATACAATATCGTTAATCTAAGGTTGGGTGGAGAGTTAGAGTCTCAATCTCAGTTACCAGTCTCATCTGTAATACAAGATAAGTGTTTTCTTATGCTAATGTGAATGCCATTTTCAATGTGATGTTATATTGTTCTCATATGGCATGTGTTGCGAATGGTAATTTTCTTATTCATTATGAAGCTCATGTGATTGCTTGAATGATAAATATGCATGGGTGGGAGGATTGATGCTTCCTATAACTTTGTCATGCTTATGAATATCAATTATGACTTCTTGAGTGGTTTTACGCTCTATAATAATGCCCAATGGAATTCCCTATATAGCTAACTTGTGTGTGTGTGTGTGTGTGCATGTGCGTAAGCTCAAGAAGGATAACTTGTATTTGACTAAGTATCAAGGGCATCTTTATATACATAATATAAATGTGTGTGTGTATGCATAAGCTCAAGAGAGATAAACCAAGTTCGGTTATAGTTTGAAGGAATTCCTATTATTGTATGTATGCATGTATGTATTTATAGAGGTCAATAAGGATAGTGATTTTGTTTAAGTGTCGAAAGGGACACATGAGTTCTTCATAATTTTTCTATGTACCAAGAAGGGTGAGCCTAGCCTAAGAGAGAGAGCCCAAATTATCTAAATAAGGGGAAAAGGCATATGATAAGCTTAGGAGATATAGACTTGACTTTTCCTAAGTGTCGAGAGTGCCTAACAGCTCATGAGAGATAATTCACATTGGCTATGCCAAGAGAGGCCTCATCTTATATATATACACATATGTAAGTTAAGGCTTAGGATGGATTTGCTATATTCTAAGTATCAAGGCCGTATCCTCATTGATAAATATTACACACACACACACACACATTGGCATCCCTTTAATATGCTAAATCCAAAGGTATGTGACGAGTGGAATCCCTAACTCACCCTAGTGTGGATGTTTGTAATGAGGCCGATGAAAGGGAACATAGTAAGGTGAGATATGTTTGCACAACATCAAGGTGAGATCACTTAAGCATGATGTTGAGACGATGTCATCTCATCCCTCGAGTTATTTGGATCTCAGGAGGATTGTAGTGAACATAGTTCAGAGTGGGTCGAGGTTGATAGGGGCTAAGATGGAAAGCCCTCCTATCAATTATCGTGGAAAATTTTGTCTCACCCTAGGGCATTGGGAATGTTTCATTCGTGGTGATACGAAATTAATGTGAGGCAAGAGCGGCAACAGCCGAGAGATGGGAAGTCCCTCCTTGTAAGTTGACGTGAATATAACCATCTCACCATAGGGTTTAATGATTTGAAATTGAGCATTTTGCCGAGGAGAAGGGTGGTCAAGGAAGATTTTTCATCATAATGGGAAATGGTCATTTTGCAAGGCTAAGGGGGTGGACTGGTGGGGCCCATGAAGTGATGATGTAGCAAGAACCACATGGGAAGGACATGTGACATGTGGCATAAGTCTAATGACATGGAACCAGGCTTGATGTGGTACATATGTGGCACACCATGTGGAAGCTACAATCAGTCATATTTGAGGGCCAAGAAGCTAAAAAATGAGTGGCATGTGGCACTCTTGGAGGATACCAAAAGAAGGGTGTGTTTCCAACATGATGTTATCTCATGATGATGTCAACGTGACAACAAAGTGACATCGTCCTGGGCCTCTACCTTGGTGTATAATGTTGTGGTAGCAAGGATGAGAGGGTGATGTAGACAGAGAGTGAGACAAGAATTTGTTGCTACATTTGATGGGGAATTTTATGCTTCAGGACCTCAGGAGCTCGGGATATGGAGCTTCACTATAGAAACAAAGGTGACAGTGGATGGGCAAGATTGAAGAACAAATGAAATGGGCAATCCTCTTGTGAGTTGATGAGGATGGATTTTAGTCTCACTTTGAGGCCTTTATAAAATGCAATCACGATGGGTCGAGGAATCAAGTTGACGGGTTGAGACAGGAAATCCTCTCGTCAGTTGATAATGATGGATTTATGTCTTACCCAGGGACATTTTTAATGTCTACAACATCATGGAGAGGGGAAATAATACTAAGACCAAGATTTCATTAGAATGTAAAAATGGGCATAAAACATGAAGGAGTCTGTCCAGTGGCCCCAAGCGAGATATGACATGGACTATGCCACAATGGTATATAGATGGTGGAGAGTGGTGATGTGGCAAGGCCAGGGAGGATGTGGTATGCCACATTATACTTCTAGGCTAATGGGGTGAGTTATGTGGGCTAGACTGTGAGTGCCATGTGGCATCCATGCTAACTTGGTGGGGTTTAAAAGAGCCAAGTTTCAAATGACCATGAATTTTGATTTGTAAGTCAGATTGAGGTAAAATTTATATCATTGGAAATTTCTCGACGAGACAAGCTTGATGGTGGTATCAGATTTTAATTTCGAGAAATTGAAAATTAAAAAAAATTTAAGACCCCATTTCCATAACAAGACCATGGAAATTGGGTCAATGATAGTAATTCATTATTTTGTCCCCTATAATGATCTATGAAATAAATAGGGTGTTACAAAATCTTTTCATATTCTAAAGTTTCTTCATTTCTATTATATATAGTAATAACTAAAAATATTAACATTTAATCATAAAATTAATGAATAAATACAAGTAACTACATTACTCTTCTAAAAAAATATTACTTATATATATACCATAAAGATTTTTTTGTTTCTATTATTTAAGTGTTATACCTATTGAGTTAATATGTTTTTATAAAATTCTTAATAAAATCTAAATGGTAGTGAAATATTAATATGTTTTCATAGAATACTTCATTGCTTTATTATATATATTAAGCTAATATTTCTCTATAAAATACTTTATAAAATCTAAATAGTTGTAAAAAAATTATTCTTATTAAAATATAATCACCTTTAGAAAAGAAAAGTAATAAATAAATAAATAAAAATATTAACTTAAAATTCATCATAACGTAATATTAGTCTTAAATAATAAATTTTAATTTTAAATATTTTAGTAAAGTAGGTATCCACCTAAAAAACAATAATTAAACCACCAAACAAAAAAAGAAAGTAACATTATGATGCAATAAAATTACATCACAATTTGTACTGTACTCACTTACATGGTTGTCAATATCACAACCTAATTTACCAATAAAATTGAAGTCATCTTCATAAAATACTAATAAAATAAATATCAACACTTTGCCAATATAAAAGTGAAGTCATCCACCAAATTAAATTAATTAAAAGTGAAGTCATATTAATAAAATCAATATCACCAACCCACTTTTATATTAAGTAAAAGTGAAGTCATATTACTAAAATCAATATCACCAACCCACTTTTATATTAATTAAAAGTGAAGTCATATTAATAAAATGAACATCACTAACCCACTTTGCCGAAGTCATCCATCAAATTATATTAATTAAACTAGATTACAAATTAGACACGTGCAACTAAAACCCTTTTGACTTTACGATACAAATATATAAAATATATCTATGATGCTCTATTGAATCAACGATGCCTTAATGAATCAATTAAGGCACTAAGGAGACCCTTGTCTCACTTGATTAAACCAAAAGTCCGATTGAAGTGATTCACGTATCCAAAATTGATATGTATGATGAAACCCTCAAAATATTTAAAAGATAAGCTAAATCCTTTTCTAGGTCATCAAAGTCCTCAACTTTGATCTTATAATCACACCATGGAGGCGGGAAGGAATGTCATATGAGTTGCAGAGCCATAAGTCCCGGTCCTAAATGCATAACGTTAGTAAAAGAGAAAGAGTTGTGTTTACTAAGCTAATGATATGTGATTTTTTCATGTACTTTGTATGCATTAACTCTTGAAAAATGCAGCAAGAAATTATCAATATGATTTTGCTTTGATAAATTGAGAAAATTTGAATTTCCACATCAGTAGACAATTTAGATGTAGTTAACTTGTGTGACATGGTTTGTGTCACCTAGTTTACTCAGTAAATTTGAGTTAGAGGAGTTAGAGTTCAGTTAAGCATGTGTGATTGCTAATTTGTAATAATCAAGGTCAGTTATTTCAAGTTGTTTTCAGTTAAACTAGTTCCAACTGTTGGAGGAACTAGTGGAAGGTCAGTGGTGTAGTGGGACTTCAGTCTAACTCAGTGATCATCCGTTAACTGATTAATCAACGCAAAATATCTAGTGCATGCAGAGAATTCAATTTCCCCAATTGTGGTGGAGATTCCAAGGTAGTGTAACATCAGTTGTAGACTAGTCTTGAGTATACAAGTGTTGCATGTAGTCCGATGATCAACCTTGGGAATTGCATAATCCATTTTGGAGAAATTTCTAAATAACATGCGCCTAATTTCTCAAGGAATTGTGAAAGGAAATAGGGGCCCAAGCAGAGGCATAAATTAACTAAGTCTAAGTCAAAGATTCTTAGAGAGCAGAGAGATAGGTTATTCACTTGCAGGTTGTGCTCAGTTGAGCAAAGCAATTGTAATACATCTCTATTAATCTTATTAATGCAAGCAGGCATTGGGCTTTTTAGCAAATTGCTTTCCCTGAAAAAATTATTGTGTGAATGTGTGTTATTTCTCATTGCATGTTTGTGATTGATGTTTTAAATTGTGAATTGAATTTTGTAGAGCAGTAGAGTAGGTTTGTGTCTTTTGATTTTTCTTAAAACTTCATGAGTAGTTGCAAATATACACCATAATTTCTACGTGGTATCAGAGATGGATTCACATTAGAACATAAATTTCAAAGTTGTTTCTCAGGAGGTTCGAATTTACAGTTTAGTTTAGAAGGATCTCTTTAGAGCTAAGAAGATGACCTTCAATGGGCTAAGGCTAGAGTATGCCTTGGAGGCAACTCTAAATTCATTCCATCGAGGCGATATTGGATGACAATGGATTTCTAGAATACATCAAGAGAGATGTTGCAAAACCAACGAAATATGATTTCCAGAACCTTGTTCAGTGGAAGAAAGATATAGCCAAGGCAAGGAGAATAATATTGGAGGGAGTGTGGGTCCACATTGTCACCAATATCCATGGGAAAGAAACTCCTTATACAATGTGGAAGGCACTGACATATCTGTTCCAGAATAGTAGTGACCACAGGAAGATGGCACTCAAGAATAAACTTCCAAATATCAAGATGCAGAAGAATGACACTATCCCACAATATTTAAGCAGGTTCACACAAGTTCGTGATGAGCTTACAGGAGTTGGTGTTATTGTTTCATACGATGATTTGATAAGACTAGCCCTTCTAGGCCTTCCGAAGAGCTAGCATAGCTACAAAGATTCGGCGAACAGGAGGGAGAAACTACTGAATTTAGAACGCTTATGGTTTGATTTGGTATAGTAGGAAATAAGGCGAAATACCAGAGATGGGACTTCATCCAAGGGCGAGGATGAAGAAAAATTTGCATTGGTTAGAAAGGGAAAGAAAGGAAAAGGGAAGAAATATCAAACCTAACCAGAATCCAGCTAAGGGGTCAAGAAGAAAGATTTGTCCAAAATTAAATGCTTCCATTGTCATGAATTCAGCATTATGCCATGAAATGTCCACACAAAAAGGAAATCATGAATACCTATGCAGGAGTAGCAAGTGAAGCCTTGGCTTCATTGTTCAAGCTTAACTTTACCCTTATCACATGCATAACTAGCACAGTGATGCAGAGCATGTGGTACTTGGACTTAGGTGCCTCGTTCGGCATGACAGGGTGTAGAGACTTTTTTAGTGACCTAGAGGAGAAATATCTCCAGATTCACATTAATCTAGGGGATGACAGAAGGTACAATGTGACTGGGGTTTGTATAGTCACCTTTCAAAGGGATCTGGGCTCCCCTCTCAGGCTCAAGGATGTCATGTTCATTCCAGGCCTAAAGAAAAATCTCATCTTTGATGCAGTTTTGGAAGACTATGGTTATGATGTGATCTTCAACAAAGGAAAAGAATTCTTGAGATACATAGTCACGATACAGGTGAAGCAGATCGAAGTTCATGTGAAGAACCTGTGTAAGCTAAATGTGGAAGATTGTGTTGCATTAAGCATTAAGACGGAGAAAGTGCAGGGCCACGATGTCGGTGAACTTTGGCACATAAGAATTAGCCATTTGTATCATGCCACCTTGAATATTATGAAACAAATAACCATTGGCCTCCGCAAAGGAGCACTTGAGCAACAAGATGTATGCAAAGGATGTGCCTTAGGGAAGTATGCAAAATCCACATTCCATGTTCGGGATAGAAAAGCACATGAAGTCTTGGAAAGGATCCACTTCTATGTCTATGGACCTTTCTCAACAACCTCCACTTCCAACCACAAATATTTTTTCAATTTTTATTGATGACTTCTCACTAAAGTATTGAATCTTCTTCATGCAGAAGACATATGATACATTCTCCAAGTTCGTAGAATTCAAGGCACTGATTAAGAAATAAATTGATAAGAAGGTGAAGGCTCTTCGGAGCTATAATGGAGGTGAGTACATGTTGAATTAATTCAAAATTTTCTATGCGAAAGAAAGAATCCAATGAGAGTTGGCAACACCCCAAAACCCACAGCGGAATGGGGTGGCTGAGAGATAGAACCATAACATTGTGGGATTTTTTAAGGTTATGTTGCATGACCAAGGCCTACCTATGAATTTGTGGCCTGAAACATGCAACACAACAGTCTATTTGCAGAACTTGAGTCCTCATCAGATTCTAGGCATGATTACACCAGAGGAGGATTTCTCAAGGAGAAAGTCAAATGTGTCACACTTCAGGATTTTTGGAGCCTCTATTCACTACCATGTCTCCAAATAATCTAGGAAGAAGCTTGAGCCAACAATGGAATTGGGAGTATTTTTTGGTTACACAGAAACTCCTCACAACTACCGTGTGTACTTACCATCCCTCATAATGAAAGTTTTGTGAAGGGATGTAAAGTTTGATGATGATAAAGCGATGCAATTCTCTCTTGAGAGGGAGCTTTAGATCCTACCAGAAGAGGATATTTTAGCTCCAAAGGAGGAGCCTCAAGAAGTTGTGGAGCAACCACAAGTAGAGGAGGAGAGAGTGGAAACATCCACTCAAACAAAACCATCCAGATAATGCAGGAAAAGGACCAGGGAAGCTGATAGACTTGTGTTGGATGTGAGGGAGAATTTGTGAGCTTCTTCAAATTTTCACAAGTAGAGAAGGTCACCTGATCGGCACACTGGCTACATGGCTCTAATGATTGAGCTTATAGAGACTGAGCCATCCTCTTTCGATGAAGCAGTAGAGAAACTTGTATGGGTTGATGCAATGGCAGAGGAATACGAATCCATCGTAAAGGATAGTGTTTGAGAAGTGGTCCCAAGGCCAATAGATAAATTATTTGTGGGTTTGAGATGGATCTTCAAGGTTAAGAATGAAGTAGAAAGAATCATAGAGAAGTATAAAGCCAGATTTGTGGCCAAGGGGCTCTCTCAAGTTGAGGGAATTGACTATGAGGAGACCTTTGTTCTTGTAGCAAGGTACTCATCCATTAGATCAATTCTTTCACTGACTGCATAGATGGGGTGTAATATCTACCAGATGGGTGTAAAAATAACATTTCTTAATGGAGTTATTGAGGAGGAGGTGTACATCGAGCAACCATAAGGTTTTAAGAAATTTGATTCAAGAGTTTCGTGTGTAGACTCAAGTGAGTTTTGTACAGTCTCAAACAAGCACCCTGTGCTTGTTACACTAGGATCAATAGCTATCTCACTGGTTTGGGCTTCACCAAAAATGAAGTGGATGAAAACCTATGTCATATATTGGTAGAAGGTAAATTTATTATTATTTTCTTATATGTTGATGATTTTATTTTAGCTGGTGATGAGCAACTAATCAGATCTTGCAATGAGGACCTTGCAAGGGAATTTGAAATGAAGGACATGGGTCTCATACACTACTTCCTTGGGCTAGAAGTATGGCAAGGTGATGGAGAAATTTTTGTCTCTCAAGATTGTATGCAAATGAGATACTACAAAATTTCCGCATGGATAGATGCAAACCCATGGAGACACCTCTAGCGACCAACTAGAGGAAGGAGGATGCCACTTCATGTGAAAAAGTGGATGCTACAAATTATTGACAATTAGTGGGTTCATTAATGTATCTTGTGAACACATGACCAAATATGTGCTATGTAGTCAAACAATTGAGCCAAGCTATGGTTAGGCCAACCAAATTATTTTGAAGGGAAACTAAGCATGTTTTATGGTATCTCAGAGGCACCACCCAGTTTGGACCATTGTATAGATGAACAGAGGGAGTGAAGTTGTGTGGCTTCATAGATGCAAATTGGGTAGGGAGTCCATCAGACCCAAAGAGTACATCAAGTGGAATTTTCAATGTTGGGTCCACATTTGTTTCCTTGTGCAATAGGAAGCAAATATCTATGGTGCTCAGCTCGACAGAAGCATAATACATGGCTGCAACTCAAGCAACATGTGAGGTGATCTCAATAGGAAAGATACTTATGGAACTATTTGGTCAGATGATGGATCCAACTATGATCTACTGTGATAATCAGAGTTGCATCAAGATCTATGAGAATCTTGTATTTCACGATCAATCCAAGCATATATATATCCAATATCACCATTTATTGTGTGCATGGGCAGATAATGTTGCTACACTACATTCTGATAGAGGAGCAATATGATGACATTTTGACAAAATCTTTGTCAAGAGTGAAGTTCGAGTTCCACAGGTGCAATATAGGGGTGGTTGATAACCCTTTTCTTTCTGAGAGGGAGTGTTGAAAGATGCAACAAGAAATTCTCAATTTGATTTTACCTTGATTAAATTGAGAAAATTTGAATTTCCACATTAGCAGACAACTTGGACGTAGTTAACTTGTGTGACATGGCTTGTCTCACATAGATTACTCAGTAAATTTGAGTTGGAGGAGTTAGAGTTCAATTAAGAATGTGTGGTTGCTAATGTTTAGCAATCAAGATCAATAGTTTCAAGTTATTTTTAGTTAAACTAGATCCAACTGTTGGAGGAAATAGTGGAAGGTCAGTTATACAATGGGACTTTGTCTAACTCAGTGATCATCTAGTTCATTAATCAATCAACCCAAAATAGTTAGTGCATGCAGAGAATTCAAGTTCCCCAATTGTGATGGAGATTCCAAGACAGTCTAGCATTAGTTGCAGACTAGTCTTGAGTATACAGGCGTCGCATGTAGTCTGATGATCAACCTTGGGAATTACGCAATCCATTTTGGAGAAATTCCTAAATAATAGGGGCCTAATTTCTCAAGGAATTGCACAAGAAAATAGGGGCTCAAGCAGAGGCATAGATTGACTAATTCTAGGTCAGAGCTTCTTAATGAGCAAAGAGATAGGTTATTCACTTACAGGTTATGCCCAGTTGATCAAAGCAATTGTAATACATCTCTATTCATAAAATTAATGCAAGAAGACATTGGGGTTTTTAGCAGATTGCTTTCCCCAGAAAAAATTGTGTGCATGAGTGTTATTTCTCATTGCATGTTTGTGATTGATGTTCTTATTAATTGTGAATTGAATTTCATAGAGAAATAGAGTTGGTTTGTGTCTTGTGATTTTGATTAAAACTTCATGAGCGGTTGCAAATATACACCATAATTTCTACATTAACTTTTTGTGAACTTGTGTCATGCCCTAAATGCATGATGCCAAAAGAAGAGGAAGATAGGTGTCTACTAATCTAATGACATGTGATATTTTCATGTGCAGTTTAGGCATTAACTTTTTGTGAATTTGTGCCATGTATTACAAGAAGGAAATGCCAAGTGTGAGAATATTTAGAACTACTCAGGCTCCACACTTGGTCGCAGAGCTCACCATATGAGACCATGAATCTAAAGAACAAAATTTCCAATAGTCATGTTTGAAGAGAATGGTTTCCATTAAAAATGGTTATCCATATGTGGCATTAAAATTCCTCAATCATTAAGACTTCAATGACAATGTTCATAAATTTGATCCAAGGAAACTAGTAAACTTATAAAACGGAAATGTATTAAAACAATGGCTTAGTATCAACACCTTTTCCTGGTAAGGAGAAATAAATTCATTGACTATGATTTTTGTCTTTGCATAGGCTAATGATGAGATCCACTAGCCCCATGGCCACTATTTGGGAACTGAAAGGAATTAAAGGAGCATGTCTTTTACTTTTAAAAATGTGTCAGTATCTGCCTTTGGAAGGATGTATGTGTTTTTCTCTCATTTAACAAGTTACACAAGGAGCTCTACACAGACATAAACTACTTATGAAACCTTCAACTAATTTGTTAAATCATTTAATAGTCCACAAAAAGTACATACTCAAGATGAGATAAAATGAACAAAACTAGGGGAGAAATGATACTTATAGGTTATTGTGTTCCTCCTATTGAGAAATCAATGCTAGTAGTAATTAGAATTTGATTCCTCTTCTTTGATAATTACTTGTGAATTATGTTGGATTATTTTACTTATTTATCATATTATGTTTCATCAAGAAATTACCAATTTATGTGTATATGAATATCACAAGAACAAGAGACACAAGACGTAGGTGGACAACCAAGGTAAAACCCTTATAAGGGGAAAACCCAGTCAGAACTCTTACTTCAATAGATACAAAGACAAGATGAGATAGTCTAAGACTCTTTTGACCTAGATAGATACATCCCCCAATCACCAAATCAACCCTTCCTTCTTATTCAATTTATGTTCTCCCAGTAGCAACTTCGACCTGGCAACAACATAATTTTGACCTCCCTAGTAGCAGAACTTCGACTTGCAGTGGAATTCAAAATTTTGGCCCCAGCAATAGCCTAGTAACTTTTCACATGTAAGAGAAAGATGATCCAAAACTTCAATTTTGTATTCTCCCTCGATCTTCTTCCTTCTCTTGGAATTTCACACCTTTTTCTGCCTCTCTTTCTTGTGTATCGAATTTGTTGAGTGAGTAAGAAAATGGATTGAACTGCCTGTCTATATATATCCTCTTTTGGGCGTCAAATAACCTTCATGTAGGCCAAATTCATCATCATAGGGCCAACTTGGTGTGGAGGAGTCAAATGACCTATTTGACTCCAAAATAATTCTTTTTACATGATACAAAATCCAAAGAAGGGTCCAATGAAATTTACAATGACTTTGTTGACTCAGTATAACAGCTAGAAGCCTACAATGGAGACTTTGACCTATAAACATGATGAACCAAGCATGAAACATATGTTTTAATAAGTCATTATAAAATTTCTTTTGATAAATAAATTACATTATACAAGTATGAAGACTAACCCTAGTTACATTCTTCAATGCCCCCTTAGATTTGTTTGATTTCATTAAGCTTTTTGGAAACAAATTGTTCTATATTTATTGCTAATCATATATATAATGAAAAAATACTAGAAAAGTTAGATAAAAAACCTTATTAACTTGGAAATAGGTTTCGTTAACTGGGAAGCTTCCTCGCATTATTTTTCTGCAAGGTATCTATTTATAACATCCAATATATGTCAAATTCTAAATCTTAAAATACAGATTAGGATAAAGAAAAATATTATTTGTGAACTAGAAATAGTGATTATAATATGAAGCAAAATTTTATTTGTGAACTGGAAACAATGATTATAGTTATTAGTAATAGTTTCCCTTCTAGGATATAAAACTTAGACTATTATCAAACAATGTTGCATAATGTAAAGTAGGTTCAAAAGCATTAGAGAATGAAAAGACATGCGACTACTAGCACTATCACATAACTAGATTTTTTAAATAATAGTTAAACAATGTTGTTAATTTTTAGGATTATTCCAAGGGAGTAGTTTTCTATTTTATGGTTTGTTTCTAGTGAATCTCGTTTCAAACCTCGCTCTGCACTAATAGGCATCCACCTTCTCATGATGGCTTTACACATTTTTAATCATGACTATCTATCCACTTAGGATATGGCTCATCATGCCACCTTTGTGTGACTTGAAGAGAGGACACCCTACCTATGTAGGATGTTATGCATCACACAACATGTGCCCGATTTTAAGTCAACAAAAAAAAAGTGGGATTAGCATTAGGGGAATTTTGTGGTCTAAAATGGGCCTCCTAAGAAAAATGTATAACCAAAATAAAATTTATAAGAACCAATAGGATTCAAGATGATGATGTCAAACATGGGGGATGATTCACCATTTTTGGAGTAAAAAAGTAAAGGATTAAAAAATAATAAAATAATAAAACTACGTTTTCAACTCGTATTTTCAACTTATGTCCCTAAGGTTTTACTCAAATTTCAAGCAGGAATACTCTTTGGATGCAAAATTTAATTCCTCATCCAAAGAGTACCCATGTTGCATACTTTCGATGGACCCTACTACACGAAAAATGAGAAATACATGATAAAACGTGATTGCAATCACGTTTTTCATGTATTTCTCATATTTCGTGTAGCAGGGTCCATTAAAAGTATGAAATATGGGTACTCCTTGGATGAGGAATAAAATTATGCATCCAACGAGTGTCTCTGCTCGAAATTTGAGTAAACCCATGAGGAGATCAGTTGAAAATATGAGTTGAAAAAAATAGTTTTTTCATTTTCCCCTCTAAAATTTGATGATGTAATCTAATATTATTTTATTATTTCCACTATTATTTTATAATTTCCTTAGGAGGCCCATTTTAGACCTCAAAACTCCCCTAATGCATGTACAGTCTAGTCTTTACTTCCTTAAATAAGGGTAATGAAATCGCTCCAAAAGGCTATTCTTAAATTAAACAAATCATACTAGTAAGATAGCGTAGTTCTTCCATGATCTGTAGAACTAGATTCTGTAATGTTGGTAATGGCAGCAACATTACACTCAAACTATTTTAGTTTCAATATATTAATCTTCATTCATATTATAAGCATGTCTTGGATCTCTTACTAAGCCCATCATTAGTCCCAAATGTGCCACAATAACTTCTAATGTATTCTATTGGTATAGGAGCATTGTATAAGAAAATATCATACCTCCATGTTAAGTGAAGGGTTTTGGGCTAAGTTGTAACATGTATCTCTAGAAACCAATCACATGATAAAATGCATGGCTAATATCAGCTAGTAAACATTCAAAATGTTAAGAGGAAACTAGTTGGATAGATATGAAATTTTTAACAGATATTACATGTAAATAAAGTATAAAGATTTAATAGTAAGGAATGATTATGGAACATACATTGAAATCATGGATATAATGATAAAATCATGAAATAAATGCCCAAATTTATTGTTTAATCCCTTGCATATAAGGGTTAAGTTATATTGGATACCTTCAAGAGAAGAAAAACTTTTGAATGGGTTCATGGAAGTATCTCCTTATCGGGCATTATGTCTTCACCATTAAATCATGACCACTTGTTAGTGCATCAACCTTTCTAATATGATCTAAATATAGAATTTGGATGGTTATTATTATGGTCAAGATAGATCTTCTTACTCAAAGTAGGTCATCAAAATGAAAATGATAAAATAAAAGAAACAAGAGAAAAAGAAAGTCTATGAATCATGTTCTCTGTAGTTTTCCCTTGATCCACATTTATGTATCTGACACAACCCTTTTTTCTAGAATTAGAAGTATTATGTTTTGTATCAAAACCCATATAGATGGATCATGTGCTATGTGTCAAAAGAGCCCAGAAATATCTAACTAGAGATACAAACAAATCATGGTTCAAAAATCTTGAACTTGAAGTACTCATGTTTCAACATAAAGGTTTATATCCTATTATGTCACAGAAGTTCAACTCATAGGAATTCAATGCTCTATCATTATTCAACTCATAGAATCATCAATTCTAAAAAATACCATAATTTCTAACAACGATTGTAGACTTGGTGCTTATCAAAATTTCTACGAAGTCTTGACATTATGAAATTCTATAGTTCGATTGTATTACAAAGCCTGAGCTTCTCAGGGAATAGAGAGTAGTATTTCTTGGTCGATATGGAAGTGGATGGAAGGGACCTTGGATTTGTAATAACATAGTATTTTCAAAATTTTAGTTTACGACCATTAATTTAATTAAACCCATTGTTGATTACCTTTGAATCCCACGAAACCTCTAAGCTAAAATTTCTAAAAATGATTTTATTTTGGACTTATTCAATTATAATGGTTCTGACCTTCTCGTCCATTTAGAGTCAACTAGACAACATCAATCATAATTTGGAAACACCTACACCATCTCTATAACTAAAATTTAACCATTTAGTTTTGTTAAACAAAAGATGAGATCAGTAAAAGATAGTCTTGATCACCTCCAACACAAAAGGGTTTATAAGGTCCTCTATTCATTCAAAGAATGTCATATTGGAGAGACAAGAAGATCCTTAAAAATTAGACTCAAAGAACATGACATTGACATTAGAAATAGTAGAGCTTGATGTTTAGCACTTGCAGAACACTCATCAAGAACATGTCACCATGTGTACCTTGAAGACACAAAAATAATAGAGTTTAGGATTTTGTGATCCATATCAAGTTAGAGAAAGATTTCGGCAAAAATCACATGGCATCTCATTTGTCGACGCGTTTCGAACCAACCAGTGTGGTTCATCGTCAGGACAAGTTCGAAAGATTCGTGAAGCCCTGGAAATTATTAAGCATGCTTGCAATCGTAATAGATATGGGGGTATGGATGTAAGAAGGAGTTGGAGCCCCTTACTCACTCACGTAACCAAGTCTTACAACCTTGACTAGAACTTCTCTCCCTTGTTACCTTATGCTCTTTAGCCCTCATTTGACCTTTTCTTTGTCTTTATCCCTCTCCATCATGTTGATTTTTCATCTAAACCTCTCACTGCATCCCCCTTCTCCTTATTCCTTCCATTCCATCCTTACCAATTCCTAGATTTAATAACTATATCATTTGAACTATCTCTAACAAATTAACCCTAATAATCACACTATTATCTCTTGTAACATGTATTATATTAATAAAAATAAGAGTTAATTCAAATTGTAATAATTATTATTATTAACTTTAATAATAATTATTATTACTAACTCGGTGAGTTTATAATAATAATTATTAGCTTATAATGTTAATAATAATAACAATAAATTGATTCTTATTATTGTTCTGATTATTATTTATTAATCTTTATCATTAGTATTAATTATTTAATTAATACCAATCATAATAATAATTAATATTAATAATAGGAATAATTATAATTATTAATCATTAATAATAATTAAACTATTAATAAAGAAAATTCATTTATAATTATTAATCTTCATTCTACGATCTAAATAAAATTCATAATTTATTAATTCTCCTTAAATATTAATTAAAAAAAAAATTCTAACTGGTCGGCTCCTTCATATTACATTTCCTCTCATTCCATATTAATTTCCATCATTTCTCTCTCTTCTCTGTATGGTTTTTAATGATGAGTCTTGTTATAGACTCGAAACGTCGATACAAAAATATGGCTATTGTGGAATTAATTTTGAACATTAAACATATCCAAGTTCTTTTTTTCTTAATTATGAAACTAAGCAACCAGAATTACTCCACATCTCCATTCAAATTATACACTATTTTGGGCATTCCCTAAATCCTTGAAACTCTAGCCTTATATTAAAAGTGAAAATTGGTTACTAGACATACAACCTAATGGCATAAAACCAAGTAGAAATGAAAATAAAATTTAGAATGGAAAATAAAATAATTATAAAGCGCATCTTAAAATCTAAGAAAATTATTACAAGAAAAATAATAAATCATAAGATGCATATAGATCCATAGTATTATACCTCCTATAATACCTCACATAGCGACCTTAAATAATTTTCAGTACCATGAGTAACAAAATAACAACCAGCTTTAAAAAAATTTAAATTAATAATATAGCTTGAGCGGGCATAATGGTTAAGAGCATGTGTTTCCTCCTAAGAGGTTGCAGGTTCAAAACCAGAGGGGGGTAGAGTTGTATACCTTCGTAGACTTAATAGTCGAATCGTTTTGTGCAGGTGGGTCCCTTGTCCCACAAACAAAGGGGTCTCATACACCAATTTAGTGTCTGGCTTAGTCGTGACCTTAAAATTGGATAATAATAATAATAATAATCATTCATATAGTAACCATACAAGAGTTATCATAAAATTGTCCTAATTTGCTAATTTTTTAATTCATAATGACTGAAATGTTTTATACGAATATTCTCAAGTGAAACAATTGTTCCAAAAGCATAGCCTTCCATACTTATTATACGATGCCAAATTTCAGATCAAGCATCCTCTTTCTACGAGGATATGCTCATCTATTTTGTAGCAAAAACATTCAACTGAATACTAGGAATCACACAACATGATAACAATAATGACAAGGATTCTCATCAAAATAAAAGCATGTAGAAACAAAAAATGCCAATTTGTAATTGATGTTGGTGAAAATTGTCTGAAAAAAACTAAACTAACACATGCAAATTGCATGTAAACACATGATGATAACATGAAAATAGTTGAGGATAGATTGTTGGAAAAAAAACAACAATCACTTCTGCATAATTTAATGTGCCATATTGTTGCATATAGGGAGATAAGCTGCATCCTCCCTATCTAGTTCAAATTGTTGTAATGGAGGTACCCATATTTGTTCACAAGAGCACCCAGTGTTTCCATTCACTTTCATAGGCTATAAGATACAATCTACTACTATAGATTTAAAAAGTGCCCATTGTTCCAAAATATGGGCTAATAGCAAAAATTGAAACTATAAAGGACTTGACATGATAAAATATTTCATCTAAGACTCTTCTTTGACAGGTTCCTTGAAGCAATCCCACCTAAAAGACTGCAATGGCACATAAAACAAGTGTCAAATTAACTGATACTTTTATCTTTTGTTGTACCATTTGCTAGTGATTCCTTCAATTTATACATCTTACACTAAAAAGAATTTTACCTTGAGGTCCATGGATGTCGTAGCTTATGCTTGAACCTGACATTGAAGTTGAAGGAATTCTGGCACCTAAAGAAAATGGTGCATCCCTCAGAAGGGGTTTCTTGAAAGTTGAGACTTACAAGAAGAAGAAGAAACTCACTTGGGTACATTTGAAAGTAGGCATTGATAAATTGAGGTATGAGTTAACCACTAGGAGGTGTGCCACAATTAGTAATTTTAATTGGATTGGGACAAAATTATGGAACCCCCTAGTATCGATGGAACAATGAATCTAGATAGTTTCTTGGACAACATGGAGGACAAGATTGCAAGAGGAGAAGAGGTGGTATGCCATGGATGTCACCCTACAAGCTACACTAGCCATATGATGGGCCACACACAAATAAGACCTACCAATATGGGATGACGCATAAATATCTATGATCCACAAATTTTTCCCCCTTGGAGAAGAAGAATAAGAACAATATGCCTCAGAATATGAGAATAAAGAGGGTATATTGGTGGAAATTGATGAAGGACAGACAAATTCTAAGGACCATGTAGTAGTGTGCATTTGGAAATGGGAAAGAGAAGTGAAACTTTGGGTTCATGAATCCTTCCACACTCTAGGATCGATCCCCAAGGCTTGGTACCTACATGAAGAAATGAGGAAACAAACTATGAATTGGCACAAGTTGCAAGGCCAATTATGAAAACACTTTTAGTTTACTGGTGAAACCCAAATACAAAAGCAGTGTTGCAGTTGATTAACAAGATTCTTTTCATTGAGAAATTGTGAAAGCTTCTCATGAGCCCAAGTTATATCCCCGGAACATATAACATGAATCATTCCAAAAAGTGATTGGTCAAGAAGACCTGGCTCTACATTTCCACTAGATCAAACAAGAAAATAGATCCAAGGACCAAGGGAAATGATATAGTGAATTGGAATAAATGATGCATTAACGAAGTGATAAAAGGACTAAGTGTGCTTGATATTCGGAGACTAGGAGAATTTAATAAAGTAGTGCAAGAAAGAGCTTGTATAGGTAATGCTTATCAAGTGATTAAGAGGATAGGAAAAACTATCTCCTTGACATAGTACTACCAACATTAGTAGCAACAATGTTATAAGAATATTTCTATAACAACGTTTTGAAAGAAAGCAAAGGTTGAAAACTTAAGTCAAGTGTAAAAGACTTAAGCTAAAGCCATCAAGTCAATTTACAAATCCAAGCTTCAAAATATTTCTCAATACATTATGACATGCAAATTTTAGTGCATGTGTACAGATTGAATATGGATAGAAGGGAGAATGTCATAATTTCCAAATTTCCAACAACAATTGCATATTCAAAATATTGACATGGTGATTAACTGGATATTTGATTTGGGATATCACTTGGAAATAACATTTTTGAAAACCCTCCTCGCTTTAGATACACATATCCAAATAGAACTAACAATAATGTCTAATTAAAGCACTTACCGAACCATGTAACAATAGCTAAATCCAAGGTATTTCTTTCCTCCAGTGCTAAGGGAATGGGGTTCACTTCAGTTAGACTCTACACGAAGAAAATGAAAATAATGGATTGGAAAGGTGATGCATAAATTACAAAAAACAAAGACAAACAGAATTATGGAAAAGAAAAAGGATTTTTTTATTTAGAACATAATATACCAGTAAATCACTAGTATATGCATAAGGTACTAGTACAATATCGCTTTCATGCATACAAGGTTCAACTTCAACCACTTGAGCTTCTTTTTATTCTTCTTTTTGGTCTTCTAAAGGAGAGATTTCTTTCGGTTTATAGGTTAGAAGATGTTTCTCCTAAAATTCCTGCTATAGATAACCTTTTTGTTAAAATTGGAAACTAGGGCCAAACTCCATGTGGGTCATCTTATTCATGGCTGATAATATTTTTATTAGATTCATCTTGTCGAGAGGTGTAGGTTTGATCTAAATATCATCCGATTCCGATAAGTATTCATTGAGATATGAATTTATTTTGATTATGGAATAATTATCAAGCCGACCTACAACTCATGTAGGCTCAGAAGCCCAACAGACGCATCTATTCAAACATCAAAAGTTGTGTATAAATATAGGAGGTCCTTTCCTCATTTGGACTCACTCATCTCATCACATATCTCTCTCTCTCTTGTGCAGAAAAGAGGCTCTTCTCTACTGCACAAAAAAGAGACTCTCTCTTGCACATGTGGAAGGAAGGATGCAGTTTTAGGGCTACAACTGCAGAACCAAAGTTTGACTAGAAGATTCCCTCTTCAGAACTGTGATGTAAGTCCATCTGGATCTCCTCTGAAGGCCGCATTTTTTGGTGGTGGAATCAAGCTGATCCGACAGTCGGTTTGCAAGATATTGTTTGCCATAGTTTGGGACTGATAAAGGGTTTGCTGCTGCTGCTGTAAATCATATTTATGTACTATTTCTCTTTGCTGGATTATTGAAGATAAAGGAAGATTTGATCAAATGGTTTCCCCACATTAGGGTTTGTCCCTGGCTAGCCGCCACATCTTGTGTCTCTTGTCTTGGCTTGTTTTTTGTTGATCATTTAATGTTCTATCTGCACTTTACTTTATGTACATGTGATTGCTAATCTATGGATAATAATAAGAAAGATAAGTAAACTATTATAAGAATAGAACATACCATAACTTAACATGGTATCAGATCTGAGGTGAAGACAAAGCCAGAGTAAGAGCAAGAGCAATCACCGAAGAGAAGATTAGCAAGGCTATCCTAAAAGAACTATGGGGTCCTCATCACTCTTTCCTGCCGAGGACAAGCTCCGTGAGAAAGCTAACTATCACGGATGGAAGATTTCTATCGATCTAACCTTAAAGATCAAAGAGTGTTGGACCATGTGAGAGGCAATATTGTTGATCCTCCATCAAATGCATCCGCTACTGCCAGGAACAAATGGAAAAACGGAGAAGTCAAAATAAAGAAGATCATCCGGGATTCTATCGACAAGAGCTTGGTGGCCTGCATCTTCAACCTGAACACCTCCAAGCAAATCTACGATAGACTAGTGAGTGTATTCAAAGTTAATGATGCAAATCAAGTTTTATTTCTTGGAAATAAGATGAAGGAAATTAAGAATGGTAAATATGAGAGTATGCAAGCATACTTCTTAAGGATCACCGAAATCAAGAACGATCTCCTATCTATTGGGGAGACTAATACTGATAGGGAAATGGCACTCACGACTCTTGGAGGATTACCATCCGAATGGTACATGTTCAGGACTACTCTTCTAAACAATAATGTAATTCCTGGTTTCGAGGAATTAAAGGCTAGATGCATTCAAGAAGAAACAAGGGTATAAGAGCAAGAAATGCCCATGCCTAAAGGTCCTCCTGCTACCTTTTCTTCTCATGCTAAGAAAAGAAATAATATTGGGACTAAATCAAAAGGAAAGGCTAGACCTAAAGGTGGAAGAAAAGGATGATGTTACATTTGCGATAAAGCAGGTCACTATGAAAGGGAGTGCCCTGATAGAAAGGACTCACATTGAGACAATGATCAAAATCCCTCTCATGGCAATCAAAGGAATGAAAAATTCAATAGCGAAGGTAAAAGGAGTGCTGGAAATCAAGGAAGAGGACAACCATTCAAGAAAGCTAGAAATTCCAAGTATGAATCCAACATTGTTGAAAATAGTAGAACTTCTCGATAGTTTTCAAACACTTTTGGTATCCTTGGTGGCTTGGCTGTGGCTTGACATTAAATTCTCTCAAAATAAGCATCTTCAACTCATTGTTATCTAGCACATAGATCCTACTTCTGAATCTGACCAATTTGACCAAGCCATTAGCTATAAAGTGATACTCCTCATCCCTATCACCTTCACCTTGTTGTTCCAATCTCTGCTTCAGCTATTGGTAACTCTCATCATGCTACCCTGCATATAAGATCTGCTAATGCAAATTTATCCCATAAGAGCTCATAGTTGAAATATGATTTACCTTCACTCTCCTACTAAGAGCATATGTAACTATGTTCTCCTTGCCTTTAATGTACCTGATCTCAAAATCAAACTCACTGAGAGTAGCCAAACATCTTACTTGGCTTGCATTCAAATTATGTTAGTCAAATAAATATCTCAGCCCATTGTGATCACTCATCAATATGAACCTCCTACCAAGGAGATAATGTATCCACATCTTCAATGCATGAATGATAGTTTCCAACTCAAGATAATGAGTCACATAATTATGTTTATTCTCATTTAGCTTTCATGATTCATAGAAAACCACCTGTCCTTCTTGAATCGGGACTCTGCCAAGTCCTTCCTTGCAAGCATCTATACAAACCACAAGCTCCTTATCAAGATTTGTAGTGTTTAAAAACATATCATTGGTAATAAACTACTTCAACTACTCAAAACTAGTTTCATACTCAACAATCCACTCGAACTTCTTCCCTTTCCTCTACAAATATTTGATCGGATAGCCAATCTTAGAGAAGTTCCTAATGAACCTCTTATAATAACCTGACAATCCCATTAATGATCTGACCTCATCCACATTCCTTGGAGTTGGCCATTCAATGATAGCTTTAATATTTTATGGATCCACTACTATCTCTTCCTTAGAAACAACATGTCCCAAGTAATGAACTGAGACTAAAAGAAACTGCACTTGCTTATCTTATGCTCTCTCAACAATCTCAACATTGTTTCCAGGTGATCTACATGATCCTCCTCATTATTTGAATATACCAATATATCATCAACAAATATTATCACAAACTTACCCAGGTAAGGCCGCAACACATTGTTCATCAAACACATGAAGGTGGCTAGGGCATTGGTAAGACCAAAAGAAACCACCACAAACTCATAGTGACCATACCTTGTATAAAATGCAGTCTTGTAGATGTCTTCTTCTTTGATGTGCACCTGATGATATCATGATATCATATCAATCTTTGAAAATATTGTTTCTCCCTTCAGTTGATCAAACAAAACATCAATATGAGGCAAGGATACCTATTCTTGATAGTCACCTTGTTCATCTACCTGTAATCAATGCACATTATAATATTATCATCCTTCTTCCTTACAAACAACATTGGTGCTCCCCAAGGGAGACACACTTGGCCTTATGTCTCCTTTATCAAGCATTTCATTAAGTTGTAACTTCAATTCCACCAACTTGATAGTACTCATCCTGTAAGGTGCCTTAGATGTTGGCATTTCTCCTGGTATCAACTCAATAGAGAAACCCACCTCACTATGAGGCAACAACTCTGCAATATTTGTAGGAAACACATCCTGAAACTGTTGCAAGATAGGATACTTCCTTGAGACTTCATCATCCTCATCCTCCTACCCTTTGTTATTGGAAACCTGAACTGCAAACAATACACACCCTTTCCTGCAATTGTGTTTATCTTGCATAGTTGTAATCATTCTCACTTATGTGGGCTTATTCTTTCCCTACAAGACTCTCTTTTCTCCATCATCATTCAGACACTCAATGGCCTTTTGATAGCAATCTACCTTGGTCCTATGAATAAACAACCAATCCATGCCCAAAAGCATGTTATATGCACCCAAAGGAAGCAAATTTAGGTGTGTTGTTGTATGCATTCCATTAAGCTCAAATGCACAAGATCTTACCCAGTAATGAACTCTTCTCTTGATCCTTGTAGCCTACTGCACCAACCAAGATTCTACATGCACTTCCTTATTCAACCGATAGTAATCCACCAGGTCAGGACTAATATATCTATAATTTGATATGGGATCAATCAAAATAGAAACAAATTGATCACAAAGCTTACCTTCCATCTCAATAATGGATGTATGATGATCTGCCTACCTATTATCCACTACATAGATCTGGGGAATGCTCTGGCCTACATCCCCAACTGTCTACGACTCTTGAGAATTGTAGATCTGAGGCCTACCACCCTGATGCGAAGGAAAATCCCTCCTGTGACATAGATCCTTGGAATTCTCTGGCCTACATCCCCAACTGTCTACGACTCTTGAGAATTGTAGATCTGAGGCCTACCACCCTGATGCAAAGGAAAATCCCTCCAATACCTCAAAGTTTTTTTACCATCACCTTTTTTCTATTGCTCCTCAGGCTTATACCCATGGCCTCTCTCAATTGCATTGAACTTATTATGAGGTGCCACATTTTCCTTGTCAACTACATCCCAAGATCTCCTTCACTTATTAGGCCATTTTCATTTAGTCTTCTCATTACCCTTCCAATCATGCTTGAACTCAGGCTTGCACTTTGACTACTCATAAAAATGCTTTAGACTTATGATGGATTCCTCCAATGACCGAGGCTCATCAAACTCAATCCAGCCTTTGAATGATAATGGAAATATATTAATGAACCTTTGGATCTTTTCTTTCTCATCCTTGATATATGGCACATATCTCAACATCTCTAGAAATTTGGTCATATATTCTTCATTTGTCATGGAACCCATCCTAAGCTCATAGAATTCCTTGGCCTTTCCATCATAATATTTCTTACACAGGTACTTCTTCTTAGAGAGTCTTTCAAACTCATCCCAAATAATCTCCTCTTCTTTGATGCCTCTAAAATTCTTAACATCTTCCCACCAGATATCTTCTTTTCCCTTGAGACTAAAGGTATCTATCTTGGATTCCATGTTCTCCGAGTAATCATGCAATCTGAAGAGAATTTTCATCCCAAACAGCCAAACTTTTGCATCTTCTGATTTCTTCAACTCACCATCAAAAGTTTGAGGCTTGGCTTTCCTGAACTCTTCTGGTAAGTATCCCTTCTCACTCCTCCTATAAGGATGTTGGAGGTGATGGCGACAATGTCTCTTGAAACCAAAGCTATAATAAAATCCATGAGTGTTATCTCTCCTCTTAGGTGTACCCAAGGATATTCCACCCTTTACTATATCATCTTTGACTATCTTGTATCCTTTCTGAGACCTGCTACCATCTACACCGTTACTATTTTCTTCATGTCTGTCTCCATGATTGATTCCTAGTTGTCCCTACTTCTGCAAATCTGAAAGACTCTAGAGGATGATTGCATTAAACTTGACATGCTTCTCTTAAGATTTCACAAGCCTTTCATGTGCCTCAATCAATCTATCATTACCTGCCTTGCAACTTACGATTTATGCCTTCAAGGTTCTCAATATATTTGCTAAACTAAGAGAATATCCCTCTCCTTGTTGCTCAAGTGATCTCTCCTATGCTACCAATCCCTCTTACAATCTATAAGAAGAGTCATATGAATTGTACTCAACTAATTTTCTCTTCATATTTTTTCCTCCTATTTCCTGCAATACGCCATTGTTATCTAAGTAAAACATAATCAAAATCATACCTCAATGTATCTCAGGGGAAGTTATTTGATCTGCGCAGGCCAATGCATATTAACATGATACAACAATACAAGCATATCAACTTATACATGGATATCATAACCATAAAAATAAATAGATAACATGCATGCATGATAAACATATATACCACTAACATGCATTCATAACAATCTACATTTACCCCAAGGTCCAGTGTTGCAACCTCGCTTTGATACCACTCTCTAACACCCCACCCCACATTTACCTGCTTTTACAATCTCACTAGGGTAAACATGAGACGAGAGTTACTACGATAGGACCCGACAACCAAGTTCTACTTATGGAAGTGGGGTCTACCATAATAAAAATTACTGCAGCTTCCCATGCACACCAGATCACCCAGATGTCAGAAGACATCCACTAATGATCTTACCCTAAGTTGGAACTATATTTTCCTTGACTTAATAGCCCATTTTCACGCATGCCAAGTTGTGCATGCGGCCAGAAGGCTCCATTCACATGCACAGACCTTCCTCCATGCGGCTACAACAAATATTTCTCAGTTAAGACTATGGCCAGAAGCCTTGTTTCAAATGTTTAGGGCTAGCTATAGACCAGCTACCTAGAAAAACCCATAACTTTATAGAATCCAATCTATGATGATGATAAGTCTATATAAGATAAACTAAGGCTCAAATCTTGCTCGAACATTCCAAACACATGATAAACATTTCGTAAAACACATGGTAAACATAGTAACTACAGGTCATGAATGCATATGTGTTCACTATTTCCTTAGCTTCATCTAAGAATCATCAGGAAGCCTTACTTCCCTCTCAAGCTATTTGCATCAACACTGGTTAGCTCATGCATCCATATAACCATTCAATAACTTATCAAATCATGAACAACCACTATAACAAGAGCACCTCAAATAATGATAAATATACCATGCTTATAACCAACATTTAACCAGAATGAAATCATGACAGACGAGTTATAAAATCAACACAATAACTAATACAGGTGCTCATTGATCTCAATAAGAAATAACACATAATAACATATGCATAAAGCCAACCAAGTCAAGGACTTCCACGTACCACCTGACCATAGATTGGGTCGAACCAAATCTTTCTTTCAGCGAATCACCATTGTGCCATCTTCGAAGCATGAATGTGGGATCACATGGGATAAACCAAAGAAAAAACAACTAGGGAATCCAGAGGTTAAACCATCTCTACCCTCAACCACAATGATCTCACCTAAATTGTTCCATAGATAAATAACACCAAAACAAGCCTAGATACATCTGGCTTTCTTCACCATACCTAGAGGAATTTTCCTGTCTCCACCCATTCATCAAGATTTCCATAGATAAAAATGGCTCGTATAGTTATAACGAGAGGCTTTGGTGGTATAACGGTTCGATGTTTGGTTGTGCAATGTGACGTCGTGGGTTTGATTCCAACAGGTTTAGTTGGTAACCATAACCAAATTTTGCACAAGTCCTGAGGGACATGTGGCACCCTCCCATTGGGCCATGTGGTGCCTCCTTATTGGATGTACCCGAAACTCACCAACCAATGAAATTTTGCAAACCAAACATGTACGACTCTGCTACGTGTCAACATGGGATTGGCCCATCTAACATAATTAGTTTGCTGACATTAACACCACGTCACCTATACGGCCTTCCCAGTCAACCCTGCCAATGGTCTTTTTAGTTGTTTGCCAAAAAATTCAGAACACGATAATTTTCACATACAATGTCATATTGAGGCAATTCAAGCATTGTTGGAATCGAAACGATGAGATCTACAACTTGGCACTAGTTTCGAGTGATTTTTAGCACATTTTTTATCCCGTAGATCAATGCGCTCTCTCTCACTCTCTCTCTCTTTTATCCCGTAGATCAATGCTCTCTCTCTCTCTCTCTCAATTTCTCTATATTTATTATTTTGTGTTAAATCCTATCTTTTTATTAATATATTTTTTTATTAAATTATTAAGAAAAATTATTATATTTGACCTTTGGTTTATTTTATTTTATTCTTATATTATTTTTGTTTTTCTTCTTAACATTTAATATTTTTTAAATTATTTTTTTTACTTTTTTTCTTTGATTAAGTATTGTGATAATGTAATTCTTGATTGTTGATTTTTTCATATTTGACTTCCTAATGTTCATCTAACCTAACGTCTCTGCTCATTTTTGACCCTGCTTCTTTCACCTATTTATCCCTCAACGTGTGATTAGATTTCATATGTTTTCCTTGATGATAAGTCACACTTGCTAGTTCGAAATTTCCACTAAGTAATCTGAAAATGTTTGAACATAACCTTATAATTAGCAACACTTTTTTAATATACAATAAGAAATTTTCATACGAATGTTAGTATATTGCATGATAACGAGAAATTAATTCTTTATTATTTTTTATATTAATATATTGCATAATAAGGAGAAATTATTTATTTATTTACTTGTATGTTATAAAATAATAATTATTTTATTAGCAACTTATCTACCTAGATCGAATATTGGCAAAGAGTCATGGCATGGATGGCATCAACTAGGGTCAACTCATCATTAATTTGAATAAGAGAAGGATTGAATTGCAAAAAGGTGAAAAGCAGGGAATTGATGGTCCCATAGACTATTTTTAGTCATGTGGACGTTAAGATATCGTTTCATTTCATTTCTAGTGGCTATTGGCACTGACCTAAAGGCTTTATATAGGCTTTGTCCATCCATGAGAACGCCTTTCTCAAAAACTACAATCAAGTGAATCAAATCCAATCAATAAATCATTACCTCTTTCGCGGAAAATGAGAATTTTTAGTTGCATTATATATATTATTAAGAAAAAAATAAATTAAATTTATATTTATCATTATTTCTATGTTTAATGTAACATTTTAATTGGAAAGCTTTTATATTCAAATTACAACTTTTTCCTATCACCACTTTTATATAGTTATTAAACCAATATAAAAAATAAATATCATCAATTCGCTTTATCAATGTAATATAAAGAGTAACCTATTTACATAATTTGTATTGATTAATCTAATTGTTTACAAAAGCGGTTTAATTAATTATCATTAATAACTTATTAATCAATTTACTTGTTTATAAAAATAATTTAATTAATAAACATTGTGCTATTAAATATTATGTAATTGTTTATAAAAACAATTTAATTAGTGAACATTGTGTTATTAAATATTATATAAATTATGAAATCGAATATTCAAAGCCCATAAGTATATACCCAAAAAAAAATCAAATCCAATTAACACATGCAACTTAAAAACCTTTTTTCCTTGAAAATATATAAAATATACCCTTTATCTTCTGATAATGAATTAACAAATGCACTTGAGGCAACATCTATGTCACTTGATTAAACCCATCATCTCATTTTCAGACCTCCAATTAATATGTGTGGCTGAAAAATTCAAACTATTTTGAAGGATAAATGGGTCCTCTTAAGGTTTTTTCAAGTCCTCAAGTGAGCTCTCAATCACATCATGGAGGTATGAAAAAATGGCATATCTAAGGAATGTACTCTCATGACACAAGGATTATAAAGTCCTCAAGGAATGTGGTCACATCACATAAGGTTTATAATGCGTGTTATATATAATTTTAGATATTTAAATGTTTTTGAAATAATGATAATATTTAATGTGAAATTAAATAAATAAAAAATTGCGTGTTATTATAATTTTAAATATTTAAATGTTTTTAAAATAATGATAATATTTAATGTGAAATTAAATAAATAAAAAATTAAATATTTAATAATTTTTCAAAGAATATAATATTTAATATGAAATTAAATTTTAGTACATAATTAAGTTATTAAAATTTAAACATTATATAATTAAAAGAAATTAATAAATTATATTATTAAAATCAAAGATAATGTTAATTATTTATTATTATATTGAATATATTTAGGTTTATATTATTGTTTTAAGTGTTATGATTTAAATTATTTTATTTTTATTGTTGGTTTGTTTTAATGTAGGGAGAAAATGTGTTATAACCAGGGGTTAAATTTGATATCCGTTATCATGTTTTATGTTTTTTTGGACATTAAATATTTGTTATTTCAAATTATACACGTTATTTTTTACTGGCCAATAATTTTAAAAACTATCATATTGACGGACATGTTTACCTAAATTAAAATTGAAGCACGGACATGCTTAAATCATTTCAATTAATTGGTAACATGGGTTGGTGAAGTTTTTATTTCCCCTCGCGCATCGACTATCAACTTTCAAGTATTTATAAAAATTCTGCATTGTAGAGTTCTTTTAACATCATATTTATGAGAATTCTCGATTGTACAATTTTTTTAACATTTTTTTCCATCTAACAGATCTACCAAAGATTTTATCTGCTTCTATGATCACGTATATTATGATAATATGAAATCCTATGCGATGGATCGTGGTCCTAACTCTTTATCATGAAACAAAAATATTGGAACTTGGAACTTGAAAGGAGTGCCGACTTTATAGGTTATAACTTATATTTTTTATCTTGTTGTCTGCAATTTTTCCATCCCTCTAGTCGGCCAAATGGAGCACTAAAGGATATCGAAAAGTTATACCCCTCTTTTAGTTTGCCTGCCACACAGAGTTCGAAAATAGACATGAATGATGGATTCATGAAGGGTAAATTTCCTTTAAAAAAAATCAACATTATGAAACCTTTTAAATTATGAAGGGTAAATTTCTTTAAAAAAAATCAACATTGTGAAACCTTTAAATTTGAGAGGTAATTTGGTTTTGAAATTAATTGATGAGAAAGTCATCCAACAATTTTAGGAGGGCGGTTGTATGTCTATTTACTTACAAGTGGCAGATTCCATCAAATTACCAAAAGGTTGGAGCAAATCTGTTGTTTTCATCTTCACAGTTGTTTCTCGGATCTGTCCTACTCTCATTATCAAAAGAGGTATGCTCAAATTTGCTTTGGACTGAAGGAATTTGTTGCAAATTCTTTTATTTTCAGCTTTTGTTCATATTTGTTTTAATTCATGGGATTGCCAAAAGATGTTCAACAATTGAGGTATTTTTTATTATTAGACATAAAAGGCTTCTGTCAACTCGAATGGGCAAGTGTTTTAGGATTTATGGATTCTAGACGAGCTTGGATTTTAAGGAAATAGTATTTTTTTTTATAAGGGAACTTTTCCAAGTTTTTATATGTTGCACTGTGATTCAATTCTAAATATTCTTTAGACTAAAAGGTTTAACATCAAGGAAAATTTCCGATGCTAGGATCTAGAGTAAGTAAAAAAAATTGAGTTGCATGCGTGCAGAATCATAGTATATCTTTAATCAAAACCAAATTCAAAGGTAAGCTTTCAAGTGCGCTGTTTATTTTTGGTCAAAAGTCATTTTTCTGTTTTTTGGGTTTCAGTTTTTGGATCTCATATGATCGAACAATGGATAGATTAGAAGTTATATTTTGTATGATGGAAGATTCAGATACTAAATAGCTTCCCCTGTTTTTTTATTTCTGAAATCGGGTGCTTTGGCAAGAGGATAATCACTGATTAAATCCTATGTAAATGTAAACTTTCATTAACGAAAATTTCTTTTTTTCTCTCAAAAAAAACCAGTGTGCAGATAGTAAGCTACACAATACCCTTTAATCAAAGCTAAAAATACATTCCTTCTGACCAACATATCATAAAGATGTAATCCCTTTTAACGAACAAAACGTTACAAAAATAATCCCACCAGCATATGATAAGATTGTTTTAGTCAAAAATATCAACAAAAAGTTCAAACAGAATCCCATTTAGTTATCGCATTAAAAAGGGGTTGAGTATGCAAATCTATATAGCTAGTCGAGGTTGAGCGTGTATAGAATCTCAGTTAGTTATAACAATAAAAATGGGTTGAGTTCGCACATCTATTTCGCTACCAGAGATTGAGGGTGTGCTTTTATTTTGTATTAATTTTAGTACATGATTCACATTTAGTTTAATGGTCAAATGAGATGTATTTTAGATTTTTTATAAAATGATTAATATAATAATAATTTAATTGGAAAGATGGCAGAGACGGAATGGAGAACTGGTTGGGGTTATGGTTTTGCCCGAACTCTGAAGTTTTTTCTTCAGCATCTACAGTCGCCTGCGCCTGCACCTCACCACCCTCCCGTACACCAACCCCGTAGCATACCCTCCGCACATGTTGAACCATCACGGTCATTCCTACATTTTTACCGCCTAGGGTTTACCCACACCCTCCTCGACTCTACCTCGCCTGCTCTGGTCACTATGACAGGCATCCCTTGGTTCTGGAGGCAGTTGGCGCGGGAAAATAGCGACGGTTATGGAGGACCTAGTAGACTACTCGGAAGACCCACTAGCGGGTACCTCCATCTGGACATCTCCCCAGGTAAACCCGGAAAGCAGCTACCCTTATGGTTGCGATTTCTCTAACATCGTTGCTTCACTTCCCTCGATCTCAGGGCCTTCATGTTCGGTGGTTACCCTCTTAGAGGCCTCCCCCTCCTTACCAGATCTCACTTCTCAGCCTCTATCGCCATCCACCCTAAATTTTGTGGACCAAACCCTGGAACCTAGCCTAGGAATATCCTCGGAGGGCATCACTTCTTTTCCATCCTCTGTCGGCTCTCGAGTCCCTTCGGTAGCTCTCTCTAGCGATCCTAGTGCCTTCACTCCTGAGCATCTAGTGCCACCCTCCTCGGCCCCCCCATCTGGAAATATAACTGAGATTCCCCCATCTCCGAGTCTTCCCATCTGAACCCCTCTTGGACATCCCTGCATCTGAGTCAAACCCTTCCTAGGGCGTCCCCCAGACTACCTTACCTGATGAAGGATCCCGAAAATCAAAAAAACCAAGGGTCCTGAAACCGAAGGCTTTTGAGGTTTTCCTGTGTTTAGGCGAGGACTTTCAGTGGAGTGAGGCCATGGACACAGCCGACCGTGTGTTGGTAGGAAGAGTCAAGGGTCAGTCCTACAGTGCCTCTAGGCTGAAGAAGTGGGTGACGGAGGTTTGGGGACATCATTTGGCTGAACCACCGTTTGTCCAAACTTTTGTCAAAGGATGGTTTGCGCTTCGCTTTGCCAGGGCAGAGCACACCAATTGGGTACTCTCAACGGTTTGGCATCTTGAACAGGCACCAGTGCTCCTTCGCAGGTGGACTCCACTATTCGATCCAGAATGAGAACATCTTGGAGCAAGCCCTCTTTGGGTCTGGCTACCTGGCCTGCCTTTACAGTTTTGGTCAGAAGACATCTTCAAGCGCATAGGGAACTCCCTGGGAACTTACCTGGAGTATGATAAATCCTATCTCTCGACAGGAAGGATGGCATATGCAAGAATATTGGTACACATAGATACCAGTGATGGGCTACAGGAATTTATCACGATTCAATGGCGGAATTTCTCTCGGAGACAGAATTTGGACTATGAAGGGGTCCCCTTCAGATGCAGAAGATGTCACAAGGTTGGGCATCTCTATCAGGACTACCCTCTTATTAGCAAGAAAGAAAATGGGGATGTTGGGCGGACAATACCTCCAAAGACAGTACAGGATCAGGGGGAGAAACCCCCCAGCAAAGAAGAAGGGAATCATGCTAATCCATCTCAATCAAACAAGGCCCACTCTCAGGAGACCCCGAAGAAATGCGACAGGCCTCCTCTTCAACCTCCCTCTCCTCCTCTCACTAGGGCAAGGGCGGCTGTCGGGGCGGCGGTTTCTTCGGGTATGAATTCCTCTTCTCCTAACCCCTCTCATTTGTTTACATATGATGGTTTAAATGAAATTCCTGCTGCTAGTAAAAATAATGGAATTGGTGTTACTCCCCTCCCTTTCCCTCTGGCCTGCCCCTTTCGCACCCCGGCTCCCACCTTCTCTGACACCACCCCATCTCTCCTGAATCCCCCCCTGACATCTCCCCAATTCCTGGTACTGGACCTCCCTCCCCGCATTATCAGACTCGATCCAAGGCTAAGCAAAAGTTAAAAGCCTCAGATCATTTCGGTCTTGACCTTATACTGTCCCCTTTCCCTCCTAAGCTTCCTAGGGGACGACCCTCCTCCCTCTCAAAGGCACAAATCCAAGCCAGAGGTGAGATCACCTTGGGTAGGAAATCAACCATTCACAGGGCACTTAGAGCATCGAACCCCTCATCTGACCTCCCCCCATGAAGATTGTCTCTTTCAATTGCAGAGGGTTGGCTAGGCCTGATAAAAAACTAGCCCTTCGTAGACTGATCCTTGCCACTCCCGTTGATGTCATCTTCCTTCAAGAAACCCTGGGGCCAGCTGATTCCATTACTCACCTCCTTGATTCTATGTTCCCTGGATGGACCTTTATAGGCCTCAATGCTAATGGACGATCCAGAGGACTTTCCCTGGGATACAACAAGCATTCCATCAAACTCTGTAACTGTTGGGGAGGACCTGGGCATATTGGGGCAGACCTGTTCTCATATGATCTGGGTATAGAGGTGCGAGCCATAAATGTATATGGGTCATGCCATCACAGGCCTGCCTTTTGGGACCATCTCCTTAGCTCAGAAGTATCTCAGAAGGATTTCCTAATCTTGGGAGGGGATTTAAATTTTTCCATTGGTCACTCTGAATCCTGGGGACACCATGCTCAACTGGATCCCTTATCTGCCTATTTTGAGAACCTTCTGGATTCCCATAACTTGATGGACATCCCCTCAGCCAAACTTTTACCTACCTGGAGGAACAATAGAGTCGGGGAGGATTGTCTTGCTCAAAGACTTGACTGTTTCCTCATAAAGGAAGGACTTCTGACCCTGGGTCTACTCCATAGACAGTGGGTGGGATCGGGAGGAATCTCTGATCATCTACCTATTTACATGGAGATTAGTGGGGGGCCTCGGAAACCCAAGGGTCCTTTCAAGTTTAGCTCCTCTTGGTTAAAGGATCCCACCTATATGCATATGATCACGGACTTTTGGAAGTCGCATCCCCCAGATGCTGGTGGGAACATAGCAGAGGGTTTCGCCCACAACCTTATCGAGATGAAGAGGCTCTCCAAAATCTGGGCTCATAACAAGAGAATAAAGGATGATCAAACCCTAATGAATGCAAAAAAGGAAATTGCTGAGTTTGAAAATAACTCAGATGGGGTCTACAGATCAATCGAACACAAGGACAAACTCACTGATCTATATGCCGCCAGGAGGAAAATTCTCAAGGACCATGAAGAAGCATGGAGGTTGCGAAGTAGGGCGATCTGGCTGCATGAGGGAGATGACAATACAAAATTCTATCATAAGTTTGAAAATGGCACGAAAGCTATTAATACCATCTGGCAGCTCTCGAATGAGCAAGGCCACATTGTAAATACCTTCCCCCAGCTGGCATCTTTGGCGTCCTCACACTTTAAACAGATATACAGGGCCCCCCCAAATGTAAATATGGCCGAAATCATACAAGTAGCCCAATTATTCCCTCGATTTGTGGATCAGGAGGAGGGAAGGGAACTGACTAAGGAAATCACAATGGGTGAATTGGAAGCCACCCTCAAATGGTTTAAGAAGGACAAGAGTCCAGGGCCAGATGGATGGTCGATCGAGTTCTATCTAGCTTTTTTCGAAACCCTAGGGGCTGACCTCCTTAAGGTTATTGAACACTCCAGAACTAGTGGCAAGATTCATGAATCCTTCACCTCTACTTTCATCGCCCTCATTCCAAAATCTGACAATCCTTCCACCTTTGATGATTACAGACCTATATCCTTATGCAATTGCATCTATAAGATCATGGCTAAGATCATAGCCAATCGAATGCGGCCCATCCTATCCGATCATATATCACAGGAGCAATTCGCTTTTCTACAAGATCGACAGATTCATGAGGCAGTGGGAACTGCCCAGGAGGTCTTGCACTCTCTGCACTCCAAGAAAATCAAAGGTATGATCCTAAAAGTCGACCTCTCTAAAGCCTTTGACAGAGAAAACTGGTTGTATATTAGAATGCTTCTAACCCACCTAGGGTTTCCTTTTGATTTCATTAAATGGATCATGAGCTGCATCACTAACATACCATTCAATGTGCTAATCAACGGAGCAACTTCACCTTTCTTTCATTCTGAAAGAGGTCTTAGACAGGGCTGCCCCCTATCTCCATTACTTTTTCTCCTGATAATGGAAGGACTCAGCAGGCTGGTCAAAGAAGAGTTCAGAAGGGGCAGACTGCAGGGGATAAAAATCACGGAAGGGTGCACATTGACTCATCTGCTATTTGTGGATGATGTCTTGTTATTTCTCAATGGAAGCATAGGGGATTTGACAATCATGAAGAACACATTTGCACTATTCCAAACAACCACTGGTATGGCTGTAAACAACAACAAGTCAACCCTCACTGAGGCTGGATGTTCCCCATATGAAATCCATTATGCGCTGCAAATATTCCAGTACACTCTCCTTAGATTGGAAGAAGGGCTCAGATATTTGGGCTACAAGCTGAAGCCATTGGGGTATAAAATAGCAGATTGGACTTGGCTTATTTCCAAGATGGAGAAAAGACTTAATATTTGGTACTACAAATACCTTTCCAGGGCGGGCAGACTCATTCTCATCAAAGCTGTCCTGGAGGCCACCCCGGTCTATTGGATGTCTCTGGCATGGATCCCTAGGGGTATACTCTCCAGAATCCAGGCCTTATGTTGCAGATTCCTTTGGAAGGGACAACAGACAGGTAGAATTTTTGCATGGGTCAAGTGGGAGGCCCTAAATTTGCCCAAGAAATGGGGAGGATGGGGCATCAAGAAATTAGAGGACTTCTCCACTGCTCTGGCAACAAAATTTGGGTGGCAGCTTGTTACATCAAACAGTCTATGGACAAGGGTGGTCGTTTCAAAATACATTGCCCCTTTAAACCTGATGGACTGGCTAAGCCAACCACAAAGACTCCACTCAGGGGTATCAATTATATGGAAGGCTGTAATAAAATCTTTAGACATCATCAAAGTCGGCATCACATGGAAAATACAGTCTGGAATGAATGTGAGGATTGGTTTGGATCCATGGATTGGATGTGGGAATGCTCACAAGTTTCCTGACGATCTCATATCCTTTCTCAAATACATCAATATTACCAATATCGGCCACATAGCGGACCCTGAACACACCACTCTATTTCAGCAAGCCTGGAAATCGGCCCAGAGAATTAACATTCTGCAACAATGGACACAGCAGTGGAATGCATTCATCAGGGCCCTCACTGAGGCTCACATCCAGATTGGCGAAGGAGAAGATGAGGTCATATGGGCACTCTCGAAAGCTGGAAAATATACCCCAAAGGATGGATACCTTGTGTTAGCCAAAGAATGTCGTCCACAAGCCATAGAGTCATGGTGGAAGCATTTGTGGAAGCTTAAACCCCCCCAAGGAACAGACTTCTCATGTGGACCATACTGAAAAACAAAATCCCCACTGGGGACAACCTCCTCAAGTGAGCCCAACACAGCCCTTTTTGGTGTCACCTATGCAAATGTAACAATGAATCTGCCTCACACCTATTTATTGAATGCCAGGCCGCTCAAGACCTTTGGCAATCGATAGTCGTGATTCCATCCCCAATCAGGTGGCAAGGTGCGACTATAAAGGAGACCTGGACAACTTGGTGGTTAAGCACTGCTCCAAAAAAGCTCCGGAATCTCCCTTTACTCATCTGCTTGGGACTTTGGATCACCCGCAATAAACTCATTTTCCTGAATACCACTCCGCATTGGCCTTCCATTGCATCCCGTATCATTTCCGATTACTCCATCATCCCTGATGATGAGGAGACAGCACAACCCCGAACCATTGTACCCGAATCCATAAATCATACAAAGCCTTGGGCTTATTTTGACGGTTCTGCTCAGGAGGAAGGATGCGGGGGAGGGGCCATACTACACCTCACTGCTTCTCATTTCTACCATATACAGATGGGACTAGGCTGGGGTACGAATAATTTTGCAGAACTATCCTCTGCAAAATTCCTTATACAATATGCCCTGGAAATCCAATGTCGAGACCTCCAACTCTTTGGGGACTCAAAAGTTGTCTGTGAATGGTTAAACAAAAGAACTAGATGTTCTGCATATACTTTGAGACATATTCTGGATGAGGCTCATCGACTTATTACATATTTTGACACATTTACATGTCATCACATTTACAGGGAACGAAATGCAGATGCTGACAGATTATCCAAAGAAGTTGCGCACAGGCCATCCGGCACTTGGATGATCCAGGAACATAGAGAGGGGGCTTTTTACCAGTACTACCATCGGCCTTTCATGGACATAGATGTGAGATGATCCAGGAACATAGAGAGGGGGCTTTTTACCAGTACTACCATCGGCCTTTCATGGACATAGATGTTTAGCAAGCTCACAGGGAGCTTGGCTTATGTTTATATTTTTTGCTTTTAAATTACCATCAGTAAATATTCATATGTTTTCATTTTCAGCAAGACCTATGGACACGTTACATGGCTACAGTTATTCAATTTTGATAAAACAGTATGTTGAATACATCAGAAAATGATGCCTCCCTGCGAGGACAAAAGGCATCAATATTAGATCTTTTTTTTTTAGTCTTATTTATTAGACAGGCATTGCCTCTTATAGCATATGCTTTTGCATATACAATATGTAATTTTCTCATTTAATGAAAATTACGTTTTTCCAAAGGAAAAAAATTCAATATATATATATATATAGATAGATAGATATAAATTAATTAAAATTATGAGTTTTGTTTATTAGATATTTTTCATATTTAAATTTATAGTTAAAAAATATATTTATTCTTTAATTATTAAATCTAAAATTATAAATATATTTATTTTTTAAGTATTAAGTCTAATTTTATATTTAAATTTACAACTAAAAATATTTTTTTTAATTATTAAATCTAATTAAATTATAAACATTTCAATACCAACTTGTATTAGCAAAACCAAAAAAGCCTAAAATTTGAGTTGATATAAAACCATGAGTAATAACTTATCATTGTTTCTGAAAAACAATGCAAAGACACCTACCCAACATTATTTTGAACATGTACACACAAGTCATTTTTTTTTCTAGTGTAGCCACATCCTCATTCCATTTCTTCCAACTTAAAAACCCAAATCAGTGTTTTGCAAGCCAAGGGAAAAGCCTAAAAAATATTGAGTTTTTTTTTCCAACAAAATTCAATGTAAACTTACCTCATGGCTCATAATGTTGGGCTTGACTACACGCTTCTTTCCAGTACAATTAAGGATACATAACAAAGTAGTTTAGAAAAAAAAAAAAAAAAACAGCAAAGCAGTTTAGAAATTCTTACGCATGGTTTTACGCATCGCTCCTTTCCCTCTGTCCTGGACGCCTTCCTCTGGTGGAGCACACAACGGCCCTCCTGGCGCGCACTCTTCATCTTAACTTGCTGGCACATCTGGACCTGGCGGAATCACCGTATTTTCCAGGAATCCAACACGCCTCTGCAAACAATTTTGGTCTCCATTACAGGATTTGTGCCCACCTCGGCGTAGCTCGTAGCTCATACTTTTCTATCAGGCTGTCTCTTATCGCCTTCTTACGGCTCTTCTGTATTACTCCTAATATGTTTACAATCCGGCAATATATCTCTCATTGGTATGATGTTGTAACAGCAACAGTTTTTCTGTTATGAGGGAATGGCCTTCTGTTTTATGTCTCCACGGAGATAACTGTATCTCGACAAATTATATCATCTTAATATAATTACATCATGCTTTTTTCTGTTGAAAAAAAAAAAAAAAAAAAGAAATTCTTAGACTTTCGGTCCATTGTTTGTAATGTTTTGAAGATACTTTAAACCTTGAAGAGCGAGAATCTTAAAATCTCTCTCTACAGTCGCAACCACAGCCTTAGATATAAGATTTTGTTCCCTTTGTAATGCATCATCTTTTAACATGGTAGCATACTACATATATTTGTTGGGAACCATTATGGTATATAGTTTTAAAAACTTATTATAACGATGATTCAAATATTTAAGATCTGAATTTGTATTGGAGTTTTGAATTTAAACTTGTCCAGAGTACTGATTTTGGATTTAAAACTAGGGGAAATTTTAGTTTAAATATGAGAAAATCATTCTAAGTAGAAGCCTGAGGCTTAATTTTTCAGACCTGAATTATGATGTGAATTTGTGTCTATACTTTGTCTGCATGTTTTAATCCATTACTAATTTTTCAGCCTTAGAATTAGGATATTATGTTTTCTCATGTGTGTTTTGGACAACTCCTTACAAAATTTTAAATTGGAACTAAGGAAGTGAATTTGTGTATATACTTTGTGTGCATGTTTTTAATCCATTACTAAAGAATCATAATAAACATGAGTAAGAAGGAAGATTTCAATATTAAAATGTAGAGAACCATAATAAGCAGTAAGTCTTAAATGATAATGCCCATTTCTGAGTGTAAAGTACACTTGTTTCTTCTAGGATTTTATTAGCCTTTAATTACATTCCTCAAAGTGCACTTCCTTCTTCCGGGAATTTATAGGCCTTTTAACCACATTCCTCTGAATACCTATTTTTATTTCATTACTAATCACAAGGTTCTTTCATACTAATTAGAAGTTCTTTCATTTTCTTATTCCATTCTTTCATGCTAATTTAAAGAAATGGTATTTTTTTTATAAGGGAATTTGTCTGGATTGTTAGAATTAAGTTTAAATGGAAGCAATGAATCTTATCTAGGGTTGTTGATTCTTCATTTTTGGTTTAAAGTTGGAATTTTCTGTGTGAAGAGTCTAGACTTTGCAAATAAAATTATTCACAGTACATTAGTTGATTGAGGCTAGAGGCTCATTCGTCAAAGCATATCATTTTTATCTCATAATATGTTGAAGGATTAAAGATTAATTTTGAAAAAATGATTTTCAATTTTAGGAAAGCATTGTTCAAATGTTTTAACTTATTTTCTCTATTTAAAATTACTTTACTTATTTTACCTATTTTAATTTTCTCGCAATTTTGAAAGGTTTTATCTATTAGTTAATTTTGAAATTCAAACATATTTTAAAAACCATGAGATTAACATTTTTTTTTGTAATTTATTAAGTTTGTGAAAAATATATATTTATAATATGCTTTTAATTGATGAATTGAAATTCATGTATATCTAATTAATTTATTGTTATTATATAGGTATTATATCTATATATATATATATATATATAATGTCTTCAAAAAAAGGGAATCAACTTTATATCAAAAAAAAATTGGATGGTCTACTACATCTCAAGTTTCATCTCCTGATAAAGATGATCATAATTTTGATCTGAATGAAAATTTAGATATCTTGGGGCATAATGAAAAATTAGATATGTTATGGCATAATGAAGATAGTTATGAAGAATGTCAAGGGGGGAACCTAGCACCCAAAAGAAAAGAAAAATTGAAAGTAACAAGAGAGTTTCGTGACCAATGGGAAATTAAGTATAAGTGGTTGAGAGAGGCAAAGGATGAAGGGAAAACAGTTATGAAATGAAAATATTGTAAAACACATAAGGCAACAGGGCCATTGGGAATTGGCACTGGTTGTTCTACCTTGCAACATGATTCTATAGTTGTTCATGCTAGTTCAAGCATCCATAAACTTTCACAAGAAAAGTGGATATGTGGAAATGAAAAGAAATCAAAACCTATTACAGAACACAGTGCATGCATTGATGATAGGAACAAAGAAAGAGTCATCACTACTATGAAATTAGTGTATTGGATGGTGCAAGAGGATCTACTGCTCTCAAAATATGAATCTCTTTGTTTGTTTGCAATGTCTTTACAAACACCAAATATGCCAAAGAATAAAGATTATACATCCTACACAAATCACATGGAAGAATTCATTTTTGCCATATCCCAATATCTTGAAGAGCTACAAATTTCAAAAATGCTAGATAGCCCTTTCTTTTCATTGATGCTAGATGAAAGTACAGATCATAGCTTAGAGAAACATCTTGTGGTTTATGCCACATTTTTAAACTCAAAAGGATTGGGGCCTCCAATTTCACAGTTTTTAAAGCTCATAAATGTTTGTGATGGAAGAGGGAAAACAACTTATGATGCAATCAAACATTTAATGGAATCAAGGGGTCTTTCAAAAGAAATATTGATAGGATTTTCCACAGATGGTGCTTCTTCAATGGTTGGTAATGAAAATGGTTTTATTACTTTTTTGAAGAAAGATGTACCTAATCTTGTAGGTGTTCATTGCATTGCTCATCGTGAAGCTTTAGCTGCGTCAGATGCTTCAAAAAGAATACTTGAATTATTGTTTGTTGAGAAATTAGCAAATAAGGTATATTCTTGGGTGAAAAATTCTACAAAAAGAAATAGTCAACTTATTGCTCTACAAGAACTTATGCAACTTGAAACTCTTCAAGCTCTTCAAATCCATGGAGTTAGATGGCTTTCAAGGGGACAATTCATTGAAATACTTGTTGTACTTATGCCTCCCATATTAACATTGTGGAAAAATGAAAGAAAAGACGCATGTATGATAAGGCAAGGATCTTTTTAGTACAATTTTGTTTACATATGCTTGCAGATATAATGTGTGAATTAAACAAGTTGAACAAGCAATTCCACGAAGAGTATGTTGATGTCACCTCTTTAGGGGCAGCCATAGATGTCACTATAAACACTTTAAAAGGGTGGTTTTTAAGAAGTGACACATTTGAAGATGGCACATGTTATTTATCTAAATTTTTAAATGCCTCTAAATTTAGCTTTCTAGAAATTTGTGATAAGGAGGGGCTTGTTTATAGGCATGAATTACGATTTGTAGTAATTCCACATGCAGATGGTGATTGTGTTGATATACAAAAACAATCATAGAAACCTTGTATTGAAGGTTCAGTAGAGAGTTGCAAACAACTTGCAAAAGTTTATGTTCAAGCACTTGTAGAGAGATTGAATGGAAGGTTCCCCGATCTTGCATTTTTCAACTCAGCAAGCTTGTTTAACCTTTGCCATTATTTAGAGGATGTTCACAGTAGAGAACGAAATTCAAACCGTTGGCTCGAAAAGCTTTTTCAACACTTAGAACATTCTTATTGTGAAAGTGAAGAAAACAAAGCAACATTTCATTTTGAAGCTTGTTTGAAAGAGTTGCATCCATTTGTTGACACTCTTCATGTTAACTATGAGGGAGCATCCATGAAAGATGCTTGGAGGATTTTTTATGTTGCATGGTTGCATACAAATTTTCGTAACATGTCAAAGTTATGGCAGGAAATAGTTATTATTCCTACAAGTACAGTAGCATGTGAGAGAGGATTCTCAAGACAAAACATAATAAAGGATCTCAGAAGAACAAAACTATCATTAGCTACATTGGATGGATTGATGCGAGTATCCTTAACTGGGCTTGATTCATCGATGGTGGAATGGGATAGAGTATATGAAATCTAGAAAGATGCTAAAGAATAAAGAATCTTAAATATTTAATGTTTTTTCTTTTATGTTTATGTTTGTGATGGTATTGTGTTTTGAAAACTATCTCTTTTTGTGAAACAATCCAAAGTTTAGCTCGTTTACATGATAATATTGAATGTAATTTTTGAACACTTGCACAGATCATGCACATTATGTATTATGTTTTTTGTTTGAAAATTATTTCATAAATATTGTTCTTTTAATGGGGACAACTTCGTACTTCTTATGGGTTTCTTATAGTTCTAGTTGACATAGATCACAATAGTCAAGCAAATGACATACCATAATCCCCATCCCTTGGCAACTTGAAATCACTAGTTAAATTGAAATGCTATGTTTATTTTGGTATTTGATGATATATATATTTAATTATGTTTCTAATATTTCTTAGTATTTTAGAAACAATTTGTATATAAAGATTATAGTTTATCATCATCAATGCAGTAGTTTATAATAATATACATTAAAAAAATTATTCTGTTTAAAATTTAATTGAAAACCATTATAATTTTAATTTGGTGAATTTGTATAATTAAAATTTTCAAAAATATTTTGAAAACTCAAAATTTATTTTTGCATTTATCATTGGATTCTCTTAGCATATTTTTTACATGTATGTTGTTAATCGGTAATGATCAACAGAGATGAAGGTGGCCTTGGATGAAGGCAGCCTTCCTCGTTTGGTTTTTAGTGAAATTGTAAAACCAAAACCGGAAATAGTAAAAGAAATTCTTACAACCAATAGTTTGATAAAGGCAGTCTTCCTCATTTGGTTTTTAGTGAAATTGTAAAACCAAAACTGGAAATATTAAAATAAATCCTTGCAACCAATAGTTTGATAATAATTACGTCTAGTGACAACTGCATGTTTAGAAGTCTCCCTAGGAGATTTTATACAGATTTATAGTTGGGAGATTTGATACGGAGTTAAGGAATTTTTAGATTGGTGAATATAATTTGAAAAAATTAAATGAAACAAGTAAAAATAAATATTACAAGTCATATTATGGGAAGTTTAAAAATAAAATCGTCAAAAAAAAATTCTCTGATGGGGAGGGACACTCGTCAAATTTAACCCTTGATTGTAATTTATTTGTCAAAATAGCAATAAGGAAAGTCATCACTAACCATTAATGTAAGTTGACTCATATTCAAAGAAAACTATGTGGCCTAAAATTACCTCCTAATGGTCCATAAGGGGGGTGAGTTTTCACCCATTTTGTCATTTATGCATTTATTGTGTACTTCTTTTATTTAAGTATTTAATTTTTATGTTTTTGATAATGTAATAATGGTGGTTACCTTTTCGCTTCTATTATATAATTAGAGTAACATAGTTTTGAATCTTATTAATGTGGGCATTTCTTAAATATTAATAAAGATATTTTATTATATTTATCAAAATTAGTAATTTTGCATAAATGTTGATCAGTTTCAATGAATAGCTTAAGGTGGAGTTCATCCTAAAATCTTTAATTCTAATTTTATTGAGTCTAAGTTTGGTTGGGCAACCAACGACCATATATATGGGGTACTCAAATTGCTCCATTTCTAGTAAGGGTGGTTTTTGTCTTAAAATCAATTGAAACCCTCATAGACAAAGTTCCATTACCAAAGTTCCCAATACAAAGATAGAACTCTAAATTTTACATAGTTTCTACCAATTTTTACTAGATAAGGCTAGCATGTACCATCTACCTAGTTCACACTTGCTTGTAAATCATTAACCTACTTGCATCATACTTGTGATAAAAAAACTAACTCTACTATCTTTTTGCAGTGAATAAAAGGATTGGTTGGAGTGGGCTAGGAGTTTCCCCTAATCATAAAATCACAGCTAGGGGACACCATTCATCCATAATAAGTGAAAGTTGCAGTGGGGATCAAAACCGATGAAGGAAAGTGATGTTACAGGTTTTCTACAAGTGATTGCTACAAGAGGCCTGTAATGCTACAGGAGGGAATCCGAGTGGTTTTTGAAAGTGAAAATGTTGTCTTGAGGATATGGAGAGGTGGAAGGAAGTTGAAGCAAATGGAGGGAGGTTGGTTTGAGCCCCTAGCCAATCTCAGGACCTCTCAAAGTCATGTATTGCACTAGGATAAGTGCTCTCGTTGTACTGGGCAGAATGACTTATAAAACAGGGTTTTGGGACAGAGTTTGGAAGTGGAAGGAGAATATGAAGGAGCTTAAGATGGAAGTGGTGAAGGTTCCCTTCCCTGCAAATAAACCAGCCCTGCAATCAATCACATACATGCACCCATTTATCATTGAAAAAATGAAATAACTTATGATGGAAAAGATGAGTTGAATTTAAATAACATCTAATCTATGCAATACCAATGATCTAATCACTAAATTGGCTTCTACTATACAGAAACCAAATGTAAAATAGGACAACTAACAACAATATATTTCCAAGAAATCATAAACACAATGTTTTTGGACTGTGGTTATGAATCCTTCCACTCATTCTCACACAAGAGAGGTGATGTAGAGGCTACAACCACGGGATTTTATAAATTAATCTCTATTGAAATGCAAGAAACTATGAACTGCTTGGAATCAAGAAGAAACATAAGTACAAGAAGAGGGACCAAAGAATTTGGGTTGGGCCCAAACCCAAGGGTATCAACCCTCTGAAACTAACTCATATGTAGCTTGAAATCCAACTTCTCATTATCAAAAAGTGCAGGTCTAATACATCACATAAAAGTTTAAAGTAAAATGTCAAACTTAAAGCTCAATAGCTACACCTAAATAAACAAAAAACTTTGAATCCTAATGAGCTCTTCTTCTAGTTTATTTATACAAAAGGGCATTTGAAGCAGCTCCCTTGAAAGTGGGAGTGGTTCCCTCCTTGATCTAAAAAATGGTGGATCTTGTCCCTCTTGATCTTCACTTGGACAAGGAGTCACTCGGCTTCTAATGAATTCGAACTAGTGAGAGAGGATATTGTGATCCCAAGCCAATTTTAGGGAGTTAAGGAGGTGCAAAAACCCCCCTATATTCTCTCCTAGTTGTCTCCATAAAGCCCCTGTGATGCGGGAGCACCAGCACCAAAGCGAGCAAACATGGACCACGATAGCAGAACAAAGGAAAGTCTGCGTTAAATCAGATTTAAAGCGAATAAAGCAGATTTAAAGCATGCATGTGTCTTTTGTGGGAGAAAAAAGGAGCGGTTCTGATCGATTCTTCCTTTCAAACGCTTCTTATATAAGACAGAGATTGAGAGGGCGTGAGATATCTGATCAGGGAGGCATTTGTGAGTGGCAGGATGTAGCGAGCGTGAGCTCGGTTTTAAGGCTGAAATGCCTTAATTTTGTAACTATTTTATATAATATATGTAAGCATGTTCTAGTGTGTGTTGACTACGTTTATGTTTTGTTTATAATTAGGTTAATTCCATATCGTGAGTTTGTCAATCGACATCGACCATTTCAGGGTCGATGGCGATCTATGTATTGTTTAACTGTTATCATTCTTTGAATGCAATTACAGTTGAATGAGGTGGAACCAAGGCATAGCGTATGGAAATTCTTTCAATTAGAATCCTGTCGAGATTGTTCATAGAAAAAGCCCTCAATAGGAAGAATGAACCTTTGGATGAAGTTGAAGCGTTATAAGCTGGATTTGAAATTTAAGCGAATCAGAACTGTGGCAAGCAGTATCGCATCAGATCAGCGATCTCTAATTTCCAACCTCCGATTGAATCGGATCGGAGTAGTGGAGAATCATGTCGGCGTGGAAACCCTGAACGCTGTCATCAGAAGCCTATTGTTGTGTTGGTAAATTGATTACGATCGTGTTGTTGAGACGTGGAACCAGAATTGAATCTGGTAATTGGGAATCGAAATTAATCAAGGCACAAAGTTATGTTTTAATATTAAACGCAGAATTTTGTCTATTGTAATAGATTTTCAAATGACCGGACAATCCGTCCATTGGCAAGGAAACAATGACCGATTAAGTTGCAACGATGATTAAAGGGATAATCGATAGTTAATATAATTCCACGTTGTAAGATATAAATCGCTTCCGTCGGGACTTGTGGCCTATAACCCACGGTCCAGGATCGAGTTTTCACATGAAAAAGGGATTTTGGGCTTACCCAAGATCTCATTTTCATCAGTTGGTATCAGAGCGAGAAAAAGATTCTGCGGAAGGAGGTACAGTTCTTGATAAAGTGTGAATAGGTATGGTCTTTATATTTTGTGTAAGTAGCAGCAGAGGAAGGTGAGAAGATTGCAATAGCCTAGAGCGTTTCCCAAAAGACCAAGTCTAGAGGAGAGCTTGGCGAGGTAAGAGGCAACAGGGAGGACTGTTGTTGCAGAGGTAGATTGCAGCTCACAAGTTAAAGATATTACGAAGACCAGGAGAAGCATATGACCAGGAGGTCATAAATTTTTGAGCCTCGGGAGTATGATGCGGGAGCACCAGCACCAAAGCGATCAAACATGGACCATGACAGCAGAACAAAGGAAATTCTGCGTTAAAGCAAATTTAAAGCGGATAAAGCATATTTAAAGCATGCATGCGTCTTTTGTGGGAGAAAAAAGGAGCGGTTCTGATCGGTTCTTCCTTTCAAACGCTTCTTATATAAGACAGAGATTGAGAGGGCGTGAGATATCTGATCAGGGAGGCATTTGTGAGTGGCAGGATGTAGCGAGCGTGAGCTCGGTTTTAAGGCTGAAATGCCTTAATTTTGTAACTATTTTATATAATATATGTAAGCCTGTTCTAGTGTGTGTTGACTGCGTTTATGTGTTGTTTATAATTAGGTTAATTCCGTATCGTGAGTTTGTCAATCGACATCGACCATTTTAGGGTCGATGGCGATCTATGTATTGTTTAACTGTTATCATTCTTTGAATGCAATTACGGTTGAATGAGGTGGAACCAAGGCATAGCGTATGGAAATTCTTTCAATTAGAATCCTGTCGAGATTGTTCATAGAAAAAGCCCTCAATAGAAAGAATGAACCTTTGGATGAAGTTGAAGCGTTATAAGCTGGATTTGAAATTTAAGCGAATCAGAACTGTGGCAAGCAGTATCGCATCAAATCAGCGATCTCTAATTTCCAACCTCCGATTGAATCGGATCGGAGTAGTGGAGAATCATGTCGGCGTGGAAACCCTGAATGCTGTCATCAGAAGCCTATTGCTGTGTTGGTAAATTGATTACGATCGTGCTGTTGAGACGTGGAACCAGAATTGAATCTAGTAATTGGGAATCGAAATTAATCAAGGCACAGAGTTATGTTTTAATATCAAACGCAGAATTCTGTCTATTGTAATAGATTTTCAAATGACCGGACAATCCGTCCATTGGCAAGGAAACAATGACCGATTGAGTTGCAACGATGATTAAAGGGATAATCGATAGTTAATATAATTCCACGTTGTAAGATATAAATCGCTTCCGTCGGGACTTGTGGCCTATAACCCACGGTCCAGGATCGAGTTTTCACATGAAAAATGGATTTTGGGCTTACCCAAGATCTCATTTTCATCACCCTGCATAGTAATAGCCTAAAAAATGCTTCATTTTCCTGCAATTAAACCATATTAGGCCACATACTATGACAAACACCTTTCACTCCTCTTACTAAGCATAATATAACAAAAAATGTGAATTAATGTAAGAGAAGTATAGTTTTAAGGCTCGAGGATGGCATAATGATCTTCAAAAGATACCTATTGATGGGACTCATAACTAGTTCCCAAATCTAACTCCTCTTCAGCGCTCTCGACATCCCTTGTATAGGATATTGGTGAGGGCTTGGGAGCCCTCAAAGATGTAGGAACTCTCAGTCTTGGAAGGGACAAAAAATCATATTTCTCCCTCTTTATGAAGCAAGAAAAGTCATAAATAAGACAAGAAAAGTAGAAATCAATTATTAGGATCCTTAGAGAAACAACCCTATCAAAAATTTTAGAATGATAATCCTCTCCTTTAATGATAAGAGATATTACAACCCTTCCAAGAATCTGGCAATAAAAATTCTAATAAAACTCCATTCCCTTCACATCATCTTCTTACAAGAACCTATGATAGAGGGAACAAAAGTAACACATTTATTAAAATCCTCTCTCCTTTTCTGGTCTTTCCACTTTTTAGACACTTGTGGAAAAATAGGAGGGGTTGTCATAGGATGTAGGAAAAACATTTTTCTTTTTATTTCAACCTAGGCTTCACGGTCATGCTTAGCCACTATTTTACATTCTATAGATAAACCCTTTTCTTTCACATGCTTAAATATATATGGTTCTTACTCTAAAAGAAAAACCTTCTAACAAAAAAAAAATCAGTCTCCCATGTTTCACCTTTGGAAAACTCATTATGGGGGGAGACCTAAATTTTACAGTGGGACTCTACGAAATTATGGGTCCAGCAGCCCACTAAAACACTTTGGCAGATATTGTTTTTGGAAAACCTCAATTCTGAAGACCTAGTTGACATTCTCCCTCTGGAACTAGTGCCCACTTAGTCACACCATAGATCAGGTGAAGCCAAAATAGTGAAGATTTTTAATCACTTTTTCCTCTCTAAATATATGTTGGATTATAATTTGTCAGTATGTATCCTTAGCTGGCGATTCTGATCATCGGGCTATATTTTCATACATTGATTCTTCCACTTCCAAGCCAATGGGGTCTTTCAAACTAAACCCACATTGATGTTAAAATTACCAAAAATAAAATTGAATTTACTAAGAGAAACATTAAAACAACTAATAAAAATTTACACATAATAAACACAATGTTTTATCATAGAAAACCCTAGTCTAGGGAAGCTAACAAAATTATATTAATGTCCTTTGCCAAAACTGTCTAAGTTGGTTAAGTGAGCCTTCACTATTGACCTCCCTAGCCCCATTACAATGAAGTATTCCCAAGAATTTTAAATGCATCATTACATGTAATCCACAGGCAAAAAACCATGGAAAAGTAAAACAACGTGCTCAAAACCACCACTATTTGACAGAGTAACTTTGACTCTTTCACAGAGTCAAGTTTTACCTAACAATCCCCCATTAAACCTTGACTTGGGGTTTCCCTTGGCCAAATCTGGGTTTCATAGTGAGTCACTGTTAGGCCAGGCAGTAACTCTCCAAAGGCAGTAAAACTGATTCATCTATTATTCCATAGGTAGGTCATTGTTATATACAATAGGAGTGATTGTTCAGTTCATCTCTCGATGACTGTTCACATTCCTAATTTATTTATTTACACAAAATTCCCCCAATCATGAAGATTAGGTGTCAACATTCCCCCCCTAATATGAAGGGATGTTGGCAAGTCCAAGCATCATTCTGAATCGTTCAAGATTTTCCCTTCCAAGTGCTTTGGTGAAGATATCTGCAATTTGCTCATTTGTGGAACAATGACGGAGATGGATTGTTTTGGCCTCAACATGATGTCGAATCAGATGATATTTAGTATTGATATGCTTTGTTCGATCATGGAACTTTGGGTTCTTGGCCAAATTTATTGCAGAGGTGTTGTCAATCATGAGTGGAGTTGATTGTACTTGTTTTACCTACAAATCTTCAAGAATTTTCCTGAGCCATACAATTTCTTTCGTTGCTTCAGCTGCTGCCACGTATTCTGCTTCTGTTGTGGAATCTGCTGGAACTGATTGTTTGCATGATCTCCAAGAGACAGCTCCTAATCCAAGACTCATAGCATATCCTGAAGTAGATACCCCAGTTTCTTTGTCTCCATCGAAGTCTGAATCAGAGTATCCAATCAAGCTGAAGTCGTCCACCTATGTATACTTGATTCCAAGGTCTTGAGTTCCCTTCAAGTACCTTAGAACTCTTTTTGCAGCAGACCAATGTCCCTCACAAGGCTTTTGCATAAACTTGGAGAGGATTCCAACAGCAAATGAAATGTCTGGTATGGTAGTAGTGAGGTAGATGAGACTTCCTACAAGTTGTCTATACTTTGTTGCATCCTCAAATTCCTTTCCTTCAATAGATGTGAGCTTTAAGTTTTGCTCCATTGGAGTAGAAAGAGGATTGCACTCTGTCATGCCAAATTTGTTTAACAAATCTCCAATATATTTCTTTTGAGAAAGAAATATGGATTTTGGATGTTGGGTTACTTCAATGCCAAGATAGTAATGAACATAGCCCAAATCAGTCATTTCAAAACTTTTCCCCAATTCCTTCTTTATGGATGCAATGTAGCTTTCATTGTTCCTTGTCATTAAAAGATCATCTACATATACCACAAGATATACAACTGTTTTTCCAACTTTCTTGACAAATAAAGTTGCATCATCAAGATCAAAATGATTGAAGTTGAGTTTCAGAAGATGCTCAGTTAGTTTTTCATACCAGGCTCGCGGTGCTTGTTTGAGGCCATAAAAGGACTTCACAAGTTTGCATACTTTATTTTCATGTCCTTTCACAGCAAATCCTTCAGGCTGGGACATAAAAACATTCTCTTTTAGATCTCCATTCAAGAAGGAAGTTTTTACATCCATTTGATGGACTTTCCAACCGTTCTGAGCTGCTAGTGCAAAGAGTGTCCGGATGGTGGCCCATTTTGCTGTGGGGGCAAAAGTTTCCTCATAATCGACCCCTTCCTTCTGTGAAAAACCTTTTGCCACAAGCCTAGCTTTGTGCTTGTCAAGTGAGCCATCAGCTTTGTACTTTTTCTTGTAGACCCACTTGCAACGAATTGATTTGGTTCCAAATGGAGGATCAACCAGCTTCCAAGTGTCGTTCTTTATGAGGGCATCATACTCCTTTTGCATCGCTTCTTTCCATTTATCATGAGAAGCAGCTTCTTTGAAGGAAGTTGGTTCAAAATCTGTAGACAGGTTCAATTCACAATCATAAGAAACATCCATATCAACAGGTGAATTAGAGTCATCTACATCACCTCCATTTTGTCGGTTTGAATTTTTGGTTCCTGTTTTTCCAATTTCATCAGGATGAACACTTTCAAGTGTCTTTGTCAGCCACTTTGGGGGACCTTTCTGAGATGGTCCAGGCTACTCTGTTGATTGAGTTGGGACTGAATCAAGATTGAGTCTCCCAATTCTATCAATTACATCACTTAAAGCATCATCCGTTGTTGGAGTTTCATCTGGGGGAGAGTGTTCTTCAGAAGAAGATTCCATATGTTGATATAGAATAGGAATCCCCCCTTCAATATGTGGAATCTAATTATCAAATTCTTGAAATGATTTTGTTTTAGCGAATCTATCCAAGCGATCAAGTTGCCGCTCAACAACATTGTCAGATTTGGATGATTCAAGAAAAATTACATCTCTAGATACAACAAACTTTTTATTTACTTCATCATAGAGGCGATATGCTTTGGAGGTGTTTGAATACCCCAGGAAGATACACTTATGACTTCTGGCACCAAGTTTGTTTCTATGTACCTTTGGTATCAAAGCATAACAGGTGGAACCAAAGATCCTGAGATGTTTTACCGAAGGAACATGTCCATACCACAATTCATAAGGAGTCTTGTTTCTTATAGCATTAGATGGACATCTATTCTTTATATATGCAACACATAGAACAGCATCAGCCCAAAACATTATCTTTACATTTTTTAAGAAAAGCATGGATCGTACCATATTTAGGATTGTTCTATTCATTCTTTCAGCTACACCATTATGTTGGGGATTATAAGGCACAGTTGTTTGATGTTTGATCCCATGTTGGCGAAGATAGTTTTCAAATTCATTTGATGTATATTCTTTTCCATTATCAGTGCGAATAGACCCAATATGAGATTGTGCATCATTTTCAATCCATTTATGAAAATTCTTGAATGTTTGAAATGCATCAGATTTGTTCTTCAACAAATAAACCCAACACATGCTGGTGTAATCATCAATAAATGTCATGATATATTTATTTCCATTTGCAGAAGGAACAGGCATTGGACCACATAAATCTGAATGAATGAGTTCAAGCTTCCTATGTGCTCTTGAATGTGAATCATGAAAAGATTGTTTGTTATGCTTTCTTAGAATGCAAGCATCACATTGCTTATGTTTCCTAGGAATTGTAGGCAAACCAACAACACCATTTTTCTTCAATAAGCGGAGACTGTCATAGTTTAAATGTCCAAATCTATCATGCCATAATAAACTTGATGGAAGTGTACCTTCTTCATGATGAGAAATATATGAGAAATGTTGTGCATGAGCAGAGGTTCCTTGCAGTTTGAGAAGCCTTTCTTCTTCTATTCCCCTCATGACAAGTGAGTGGTCAGAAGCTTTTCTTACCTCAAGCTTGCCATCAAACATATGAATGGAGTGACCTTGCTGGCGGATGTGGACCAGGGATAACAAGTTTCTCTTGAGCTGTGGGAGATATAGAACATGATCCAGAAGAAAGTCTGGAAGACCAGGCAGTTTAAGCCTGATTGTGCCAAGCCCTGATGGCTTGATTTTTTACTGATCTTCAAAGTATACTGCTCCATCAACATTGTCAGTGAAATCTTCAAAAAAATCTTTTCTATGAGTCATGTGACAGGTTGCTCCTGAATCAAGCAACCAATCATTTTTCGAAGAAGCAAGTGAAGCATTAAACAAATCTTCATGTACTCCAATGTTACATTGTGCCTCAATATAGTGAGCAGATTCAGGTGCTTTACCTTTGTCTATATCATCAGTTCTACCTTTCTGTTGGTTTCTTTTCTGCTCAATTTTGTCCCATGGTAGCTTGCATGTAGAGGCATCATGTGATCCATTTCTTTTGCAGCGAATGCAGTGTAAGTCTGCCTTTTCTCCTTGAGAATGTCTGCCCCCCCTGCCTCTGGAATATCTTCCTCTTCCTCTTCGTCCACCTCTTCCTCTTGTAGAATCTTGAGCAGGATGCTTTTCTTTATGAGCAAGGCACACAGTCTCTTCAGAAGATTCAGGGGTTGTCTTCTTTCCAAAGGCTTTCTCTCTTTCAGCAAACTTTTTCACAAGAGAGTCAAAGGTTATATCTTTAAGATTTCCATTTGCTTGTAAAGACTCAAGATAATTGGAGTAGGTAGGATAGAGTGCCTTGAGAAAAGCAATAAGAGGGATATCCAGCTCAACCTTAGTGGATTTGATATCATGCATTATAGACTTTAATTCAGATGCAAGAGAAAGAGGATCATTATTTTTCAGTTCAAGAGTGAAGAGTTTAATCATGAGTTGAACAACTTCAAGTGCAGAATGTGAGTCATAGAGTTCTTTCAGCTTTTGTAAAGCTTCAAAGGCAGTTGAATATGATGAAATATGGCGACTCACCTCTTCATTTACAGATGCTTCGATTAATGCATAGGCTTTGTTGTTCTTGTTTTCCCAAATGACGAGCTCTTTGTCTGAGGTAGGTTGTACTGGGTCATTGCCTCCTCCGACACACACTCCTTTCCACAACTCATTGAAGATGAGGGTGTGTTTTATCATCCGGGACCATTCAGGATAGTTCTCCTTGCCAGTGAGAACTATTCCTACCATAGAGATGATTGAATGCATTCTGTAAAAAAATACTTCTGTTGATAGAAAAAAAATACTTCTGCTGATATACAGTGAAATTGTACTCAAAAATTTCTGTGGGAAACGATTTTGGTTGTTTAATTCATATCACAGTCAATAATCAATCATTCACCGCGAGCTCTACAAAGTTGGAGCAGCAACGGCATCAACCACGAGCTCTACAAAGTTGGAGCAGCAACGACATTACAATTTCAAGCTCTGATGGCAGACATCTCATGTAATCTGAGAATGTTTTAAACAAAACATTAAACATCTATATTCTAGAGTTGTTGCTTAGGCCACGCAGCAAGACTTCCTTCCAAAGTGCTTGACAGCGTTAGAACATATGGCAGCTTTAAAAAATATGGAACAGCCTTAAAACATATGGGACAGCGTTAAAAATACATATGGTATTAATCATATCAGCGTTCCAAAATAGCATTAATACAATCAACGTAAATACCACACCAAACAACCTTATTACAACTGCGTAAATATGTGAACAGCTTCTAGACTTTTGCATCATCAAAACCTTCTTGACAATCTTCTATTCTTCGACCAAAAATGCTCTAATAATTCGGTCACGTACAGCTGAACCAGATAAAACGTCTCCATAGGCTCTATTAACTGTTCTCCGGTTCCTGCTAAGCCTCGACCTCTTGTACTCAGCAGGTCTCATATGGAAAATCCCATGAATTCTCTTTGTACCTTCAGGCCCTACCCCATCAAAGTTTATATCTAGCGTATCGAATAATTTGGCATGCCCCCTATCACCTAGGTCTAACTCCAAACTTTACTAGTAATTTCCTAGGAGTATCCATGCCTTACCAAGTATTACAGTCGTATACCCATTTACATCGAATAAAATATTTTGACTCCATTATCAAAATAATAATATTTCTCTTTGTTTCTATCCTGACTTCCATCCTCTCATCTTGTCATTTCTTTGACTCTAACTCTGCCAAAAATCATGTAAGACTATCACCCGCACACCACAATCAACCTCATGAAACTACCTACTTCGTGCACTATGCATTCCTCTAGTAGAAAAAGTGATGATTAGTGAACTTTGGATTCCCTTACATGACTTCAAAAAATGATGTTGGAAACACCTCCTTAGTTTTTGTCGAAGAGAGGTTTTTGTTACCTAATTGTACTTGCACAACACACTGAGAAAGAAATTTAGTGCGATGACATTTTTTGATATCCATGTTGCTCTAACACATTGAATGTCATCCTTGCCTTCGAAATAATACCATCCTGCATAGTGAAAGCATGGCCTACCTCAACTTCTTGTATGTGGCCACCTCAATTTGTTTGTCCTTTAGTTCCTTGCCATTTCAAGGTTGAAAAGTCACTTTAGTATTTCCCTCCATGATATTGCATGGGGTTTGAAATTTCTCCACCATGTCTCAAACAGTCCAAGAGGAAACAAAAAAAAAAGTCTTCAAACAAGCAGTTGACACTATCCAATGGTTGCGGCTCCTACTGTCACCCACAATGGTAGTGATTCTCTTTGCAGATATGGATAGGAAAAATCCTATCCTTTCCTTTTATTTCCACCACCCACATTTCTATCCTCAACACAACACATATTTTGCATTCATGATTCTATCGTCAATCCATATTTTCACCCTTATCTCCTTATTGGCTACGTTCTACAGTTTTCTTCTTTTGTGTCAATAGATTCAGCAGTGCCACCTTATCACAATCTTTTAATGGTTCTTCCATCACATAATTATCCAAGCTATGAGACCTTGGACCTAGCCTCTCTAAATCGACATTTCTCCACCCTCCACTATCCATCTTCTTCATGGCTCCACAACCTAGTCATCATCGCAATTTCATAAGTCAACTTCAAACATTGGTCACATTGTTCCCTTTCACACAATGCGCCATTCCACTAACCTTTCTCTTTGAATATTAACTCCAATTGGCAATTGAACTAGTGTCTACTAACTCTTCAGGACAACTCTCCTTGATGGATGTCAGCTCCTCTCCTTTTATAGTTTTATCTAGCTCATACCCTAGCAGTCCAATCATCGCTCCCAATGATAATTGTGTCTCCAACCATTCTCAAGGATCAGATTCATTTTATGTGCCATAAAAGTTTTTGCATTTGTTTTCTAGTTCAAATGTTCCATATATTCCCAATTGCATCCCTTCCACCGGTATTTAAATAAACCCTCAACAATAGAGGTGTCCCCCTGAAGACAACACATGGCTCTGATATGTCCATCATATTCTAGTTCTCGAGACATAAATAAACCTTCAACTTTGATACCATGGTAAAATTACTAGAGAAAAAATTGAATTTACTAAGAGAAACATTAAAACAACCTGCAACCATTTACACATAATAAACACAATGTTTTATCCTGGAAAACCCTAATTCAAGGAGAAAACAATTAACATAATTATATTAGTGTCCTTAGCCAAAACTCATCCAAATCGTCCAAGTGAGCCTTCACCACTCACCTCCCTAGCCCTATTACAATAAAGTATTCCCAATCCTTTTAAATGTTTCATTACATGATATCCACTAGCACAAAACCATGGGCAATGAAAACCATGTGCCCAAACCACCATTAAATTCGAGGAGAAAACAATTAACATAATTATATTAGTGTCCTTAGCCAAAACTCATCCAAATCGTCCAAGTGAACCTTCACCACTCACCTCCCTAGCCCTATTACAATTAAGTATTCCCAATCCTTTTAAATGTTTCATTACATGATATCCACTAGCACAAAACCATGGGCAACGAAAACCATGTGCCCAAACCACCATTATTTGATCGTGTAACTTTGACTCTTTAACTGAATCAAGTTTTACATAACAACTAGATCGAAAATTATTCTCTTAGGGAAAAAATTAAGTATGGTGCCCTTATAATCCCTCCTCTAGGGAATCGCCTCCCATCCAATTTCAAAAAATACTAAAAAGAGAAAAGGAGACTATCTCCCTATGGGCTAGAGAAAAGTAGCAGCAAGATGAAAGGTTACTTTCTAAAATTGAATCAAAAATACATGATTTACTATATTTTTCTGACCACTTGCCTTGCTAGAAAACATACAAGAAAATCTAAAATCCTTGGAGGAAAAAAGAATGAATGTTGTTTTGAAAAAGGAAAGGGAATAGAGGTTAAAAAGCAAGGCCCCTTGGTTACAAACTATAGAAATTATGATGTAGATTTGCAACTACTCGTAGAGTTTTAATCAAAATCACAAGACACCAACCTACTCTTCTGCTCTGTGGACATTAATTCACAATTTAGAACAAAAATATTAGATATGTAGGAAGAAATAACACACATGTAATAAGTATTTTTATCTAGGGAAAGAAATCTGCTAAAAACCCCAATGTATGCTTGCATTAATCAAGTGAACAGAGATGTATTACAATTGCTTTGCTCAACTAAGATCACCCTGCAAGCGCACAACCTATTTCTCTGCTCATTGAAGGCCTCTGACCCAGAATTAGTCAAATTTTTCCTAGGCTTGAGCCCCTATTTTCTTGTGCTTTAGGAATTTCCTCCAAAATGCTTATGCAAATCCTCAAGGTTCATCACCTGACCTCATGTAACTCTTGTACACTCAACTAGTTTAAAACTACTGGTTAACTGCCTTGGAAACTCCACCACAACTGGGAAACTCGTATTCTTTGCATGCATGATCTAATTATTATTTTACTAATCAGTTAACTAGATGATCTCTGAGTTACAGAGATGTCCCACTACTTAACTGACCACCAACTAGTTCTATTAACAGTTAGAACTAGTTTAACTGATTACAACTTAAACTAGCAATTGCCCCAGAAGGTGCAAACAATGGCCGATAGGAGTGCGAAATAGAAAGAATTGTATTTTGTTTTGAAATAATAGTTGTTATGTTAAATTTAGATTGTTTTAGTGTATTTGTGTTTTTTGTTTTTTTAATTTGCAATCATATGCATCATGAACCAACCCAATGGCCATATTAAATAAATATTATAAGAATAGTGCATAATTAAAATTCTTATCTATTAAATGAGAGAAAAATATAGAGATTGGTCAATTACGTTGATGTAGAAATTTTCTGACAATGCTTATATATGACTAAAATTCTCTAAAAGTTAATATTTGAGTCAGTGTTGTTTAATGCATATGAATTTAAAGGTTTTTTTTAACTGATTTAAATAATGAAAATATTAAATTTGTTCTCTAATTAATTATAATTTTTAAACTTTCTTGAGATCAATAAACTTTACCTTAAAATCACCTATATGAATTTAATAATATAGAAAATGTATTTCTATCTTTCCTACTTTTGTGGAAAATAAATCTCTACTAATTTAATAATATATAAAATAAATTTATAATCTTCTAATTATGAAAATAATATACTCTATGTGGCATCATGTTTTCACTATTCAAAATATCCAAAATAAAAATAAGAATATAAAATTTATATAAAAAAAAAACATATAATTATAATTTGTGAAGTTATATATTATTTATTTTTAATAATAAATGGTAAAATTTATTTTTCATTGTAGAAAAACCTTTTACACTCAAATTTATTTATTTCTTTTTCTATTAAAAATAATAATACTCAATCTTAAACTGAAAATATTTTTTTAATATTAAAATTTAAAATATAATTTTAATTAATCAGATAGAATCATTCTTTCGTTGCCTGCGATTACCTTTCGTTTATCCTTACCTTTATAACTCTTGAAATGAGTATTTACCTACATGTTTGGAAGACTCAAATTCATGGTTTATCCACACGTTTTTAAACTTCTAAAATGAGTAAATTCAGTCATCAGTCAATCTATGGGAGATAATCGAAATAACATCGTACCATGGACACAATTGACACAATTAATCTAGGAGTCCTAGAATTGTTTGGATGGCCAAAAATGCTTTGAATCTCAGAAAAAAATTTCAAAAAATCTTGTTGAGGCAGTGTTTGAATCGTGTTTTTGATGGCGGAAATGGATTCAGCAACATCAAAAAAGTCTAAGATACCTAAAATTTTGAAGTTTAACAACTATAACTTGGATTTACAAAAATCCTTGCTAGAGTTTCTCTAAATATGACCGAAATTTCCATAACTTTCCGAAAAACTCCTTTACTTCATTACTACGCAATTGATTTATAATATAATATTAAATTACTTATTCTTTTGTATTGCTAACCTTAACTGACCATCAACCACAAATTGTCCACACCAATCTACTATTTAGCCGCTATATTACAACGAGGACAAGAATGTTGGGCCTAGTGACAACAAACAAAATCACATAAAATATAACAATCATTGTGGAAACCACATGGAAGTGGCAGTGCTCAATGGGATTGTGGTGCAATATTTTATTTTATTTTTTGGGTGTTTTTTTTTCCCTGTAGTGGTGATTTATTTATTTTATTTTTTGGGTTTTTTTTTCCTTGTAGTGGAGAGTAGGAAGTTTACCATCAACAAAAGAATGATGGATGCTTGTGGAAGTAAATATAAGAACTTTCTTGCGTTATCCCTTTTCTTGTGGAAGTAAATATAGTTTTTTAAAGAGATTGTCCAATGTTTTTATCAAAAGAATTTTGATAAAAACTTTCTTGTGTTATCCCCTTTTCTTGGAAGTAAATATAGTTTTTTTTAAGAGATTGTCTAATGTTCCTTGACCATACAATTTTGTGTTTTGTGGGAATGTTTTGGGAAAATGCATAATTGTTACAAAATGTTAATATTGATGGTGGTTATTAATGAGATGTTATAATTATTGTTGGTTTTTTTAATGAAAAATTGGACGGGTATATTTTGTAAAATCAAATGATATTTTATATTTAAATTAAAATATTATTTTATTAAAATATGTTTGTGTTGGAGAAAGATATTTGATATTTAGTAATTGATGCATATTTATTTATATAATTTTAAAGTTTAATTTTTTTTTTTAATTTAATTCTGGGTAGTGTAGTGTTTTTACATGGTTATTTACAAAGAAAAAATACATAGTTGTTTTTATAGTGGTTTTTTAATAGTGGTTATTTACAGAGAGAAAATAAATAGTAGTTTTTATGGTGGTTTTTTAATAGACCAAAAAAAACTAACACAAAATTTAACAGGTAAAATATTTTATGGTGCCCAAGAAACATACTGTCAATTTTTTGGATGGGTTTTAACAGTGATTTTTTTTAACAGGAAAAATAGCTAACGTTATGTGTTCTAAAATTTGCAGTGGTTTTTATGCTAGTTTTTTACACATTGCTATTTCCAAACAGTGTGATTCTAGACATGAGAAATAAGATACAGAACTTAGAAATGTCACCCAAAAACATACTGCAATTAATGACACTCGTTTTTTACAGTGATTTGAACATAGTAAAATACAGTCATTTTTTTAAAGATGAAAAAACACCTAAAGTATAGGGACCTGCTTTTGAACAGAATAAAATGCAACAATTTTTTTCAAAGAGGACACCTAGCATATAGGGATCTGCGTAAAGGGAGCCACCATGGCAATAGGTAGGAAACAATAATTATGAAACTGCAAGCAAGGAAGCGTGACCAAGAAACCCTGACTAAGAAACCCTAGGGAAGAAACCTTGACTAAGAAACCAGAACCAAGGAAAATGTTTGCGGAAACTTGGGATGCTAGCGCCCGAAAATGAACCATGGAGAGTTTTGCAGGGTTCCGACGCGACCATTCTTCTTGCTCTTCGATGGACCTGGGCACTGCGCTAGTGGGCGAAGAGAGTGGCCACAACAAAAAGCACATGCGCCCAAGAGAGAAGTTTGTTGAAGTGGCCTGCAACCAGAAACCCGTGCCAAGAAACAAGCAGGGTGATGTTAGATTCGGCGGAGAAAAAGAAAACCAAAAACTGAGGGTGTCCACCTCCATATTTGGTGCTGTATTTTTGGGTGCCTGTGGTTTTCCAACCTTCTGGGCCATCTGGGTAGTTGCCATTTTGTTCGAACCTTCAATTCCACTTCTCTCATTGGATAAGTGTCATGAATATGCGTTTCTCATAAACATTATTGTAGCAGGTCGTGGAAGAGAACAGGAAGAGCAGAAAGCGAAAAGAGGAGGAACAGAAATGGAAACCAGTTTTGGTAAAGCAAATGTCAGTTGGAGTTGGACGTCGTCGTGGAACAGCCCGAAAACATTGCAGTAGGTCGTGGAAGAGAACAGGTAAACCAGATGCCAGTTGGAGTTGGACGCCGTCGTGGAACAACCCAAAAACATTGCAATAAGTTGTGGAAGAGAACAGGAAAAGCTGAAAGTGGAAAGAGGATGAACAGAAATGGAAAACCTATCCACCTAACCAGATGCCAGTTGGAGTTGCACGACAGATGTCAATCACATGCCAGTTGGAGGTGAACGCTAGATGTCAATTATAGAAACAAAAGGTAGACAAAAACGCTCATCCAAAGGAAGGCCTATCGGCCTAATTAACTCAACCTAGGCTCCTAAAAATTAGGAATCATTACATACAACTGAACTTCATGCCCCTAAATCGAATTAACTGAGTGAAAAGAGCCATGTCACCTCAGTTAAATCCACCAAGTTTTCTGTTGATGTGGAATTTCGAATTTTCTTAATTTAATCAAGGTGAAATCAAATTGAGAATTTCTTGTTGCATTTTTCAACACTCATTCTCAACAAGAAAGGGATTATCAACCACCCCTATCATGTACCTATGGAATGTATTGCATACAACACCTCTCAATGTTTATGTTTCTATTGCGACATTTGCATCTAAGAAGCATCCAAAAAAAAATTGAATCCATTGTGTCGACAATTGTCTGCTGGGAAAATTGTGTTGTTGTTAACTCTATTATTTAGCCTCCGGATCTGATGTCAACACTCCTCTGTGTTGAAAATGGCAACAAGAAATGCTAAAAATAGCATTGCTATAAATAGCATTTCAGGATAGATTCCAATTTTAATTAGTCCCTGAATTAAAATTGAGAATTTAGTCTCACTAGCTGTTTGAAAAATAATTAATTTATTCATCTTGAGTTAATTAGCTGGAGAAAATCAAACATGAAGTCTTTGTGAAGACATGCAACAGTTATCCCTTTGATTGAGGAAGTTATCCCTTAATTAAGGAGATAAGGATGAGTTGTATTTGACTTGTAATTAGTTAGCTTAGTTAACCGAGTTAAGTCCTGTTAAATAAGTTCCAAACAATTGGAGGAACTAATTGTGAGTTCAGTTAGTTAATGCATGCATGCATGCAACTAGTGTTCTCCTGATAACTGAATATTCTCTCATAAATAACACATGCATGTCAGTTCAGAGAAAGACCCATTTGAGATTAAAGGAAGGGACACTATACTACAATTGGAGGAATTTTCCTATAAAGGAAATTCATCCATGCAAAAGGAATTATCTCCTTCAGGATTGCGCAATTATTTCAGAGGTCAGTGTTGTGTGAGGTGATAATCACACAGGTTGCAGCTGGAGGACCCAGGAGAAACTACGCAAGGAAAGAGGAGGCTTGGAGGACTGAAGGAAGGCATATGTGTTGTCTATTTTGTCTATGAGCAGCAGTGAAGGATTGTATTGAGAGCTGGATAGCTTGTGAGCTAAAGCTTTGTGTAATCCTGAGATATTTCCACTTGTATGATAATACAAATAGCGGGGTTTTTAGCGGAGGCTTTCCCCATAGTATTCTTCTGTGTTTCATGTGTGATTGAATCTTCTTCTCTGTTATATGTGTTCCATTTGATCTTGCTCAAAGTCGATTAAGCTTCCGCAAGTTTGATTGTAGAAGTAGATTAAGTATTTTGCTTTAGTACATTGCATAATCAATTTAATCTATGGTGAGAATTTCTACATGGTATCAGAGCTATCTGATCCATAGAGAAATTTCTACATGGTATCAGAGCAAGGTTTTGTAGGAAAAGTTCTACAAGTTTATCGGAGCAAAGGTGATCAAAGCAGTGAACAGTATACGAAGAAGCGAATTTGAAAAAAAAAAATGGGCCGCAAGTTTTCATAGCAGATCTGAAATTTTTGTCCAAAATTTTCAGAAACAAATAGCATATCTAGATTCCTTGTGGAAAAAAACCCAAAAAAAAAAATCGGCTAAATCGAAGTTTGAAGGAGGGAGATATCGCTAATTTAAAATCATCTCTTTTTCTAGAAAATTTCATGACCGCGGGAAAGATGAAACAGATTGTGTGCTAGCCAAGAACCTGTATGCTCTTGAGGTTCAACATGCATGCAAAGCCTTGAGGAGCAACGCATAGGTTAGAGACTTGGTGGTTGAGAGGGAGAGTACATTACCTCTCAACATGTAGTGCCAGAAGAAGTCTTAGACAATTGTGGAGGAGCCACAATTAGTGAAGTAGCTTCAGGAGGTTGTGGAGCAGCCACAACTGGAGAAGCTGAGAGGAGACCGAGTGGAGGCATCCACTCATGCAAAGACTTCCAGTAAGGGGAAATTTCAAGCCAAGTGGGCAGAGGGATCACACGTAGCCATACCTCCAGGTGGAAGGTGGGGCGATGTGGAGTGATATTCCCAAGAAGGCTAAAATAGGGGTAGGATCCTTGAGGTACCCAACCTCTTTGATTAGACCTTGCTACGAGAGTCCCGACGAGTAGTAGCAGGACTGGCTGAGTGGGTAGAGACAGATGCGGATGGAGAGGCAGAGAGAGCTACAATGCAGGAGTCCCAAGACAGTGCAAAGATCGCAGGCTGCAGCAATGTGAGAGGCACAAGAGTGTTTCACCAGTGCAAGATGGCACAGGGAGGTGTGCAACGATGCGAGATGCAGGGAGTTGTTGCAGCAGCGCAGAGGTCAAAGGGGGAGCACTTGTCAGCGGCAAAGGGAGCTTTATCATCAGAGGGTGTTTCTAGCCCAACAGGGAGGTCAATTGGGAGATCAATTATTTACTTCTCAGTAACCGAGTTGAAGTGGAGCATTGGGCAGCATGATGCAACATGATGAGAGAAGGTGCAGTGCAGATGCAGTGCTGGGAGATAAGACCAGTAACAGCACAAATGCAGTGGGAGGAATCAGTGGGATTGATGCAACCAGAGATCAAAGTGACAGAGGCTAGAGCAGTCAGATACTGAAGAGCATAGAGGTGCATAGTTTTCATTCGATAGAGGAAATAACAGTGAGAGACTTTGATGACAGAGGCATCATTCTGATTCAAGTTGGATATTTTTTGTTTGTAGAGTTGTTGGAGCAATAACACTTGAGAGAAGTGTTGCATGCAGAACATTCCAAAGGTTCAGGATCGGGTTCGAGATGAATGCCTTTTTTGTTGAGAGAGAGTGTTGAAAATGGCAACAGTAAATGCTAAAAATAACATTGCTATAGATAACATTTCAGGGTATACTCCAACTCTGTTGGAAATAGCAAAAAATAGAAATTCTATAAATAGCATTGCTAAAAATATCATTTCCGGATAGATTCCAATTTTAATTAGTCCCTGAATTAAAATTGAGAATTAAAATTCGAATTTAGTCTCACTAGTTGTTTGAAAAATAATTAATTAATTCATCTTGAGTTAATTAGCTGGAGAAAATCAAACATGAAGTCTTTGTGAAGACATGCAACAGTTATCACTTTGATTGAGGAAGTTATCCCTTAATTAAGGAGATAAGGATGAGTTGTATTTGATTTGTAATTAGTTAGCTTAGTTAACTGAGTTAAGTCTCGTTAAATTAGTTCCAAACAATTGGAGGAACTAATTGTGAGTTCAGTTAGTTAATGCATGCATGCATGCAACTAGTGTTCTCCAGATAACTGAATATTGTCTCATAAATAACTCATGCATGTCAATTCAGAGAAAGACCTAGTTGAGATTAAAGGAAGGGACAGTGTACTATCAGTTGGAGGAATTTTCCTATAAAGGAAACTCATCCATGCAGAAGGAATTATCTCCTTCATGATTGCGCAGTTATTTCAGAGGTCAGTGTTGTGTGAGGTGATAATCACACAGGTTGCAGCTGGAGGACCCAGGAGAAACTGCGCAAGGAAATAGGAGGCTTGGAGGACTGAAGGAAGACACATGTGTTGTCTATTCTATCTATGAGCAACAGTGAGGGATTGTACTGAGAGCTAGATAGCTTGTGAGCTAAAGCTTTGTGTAATCCTGAGATATTTCCACTTGTATGATAATACAAAGAGTGGGGTTTTAGGTTGAGGCTTTCCCCAGAGTATTCTTCTATGTTTCATGTGTGATTGAATATTTTTCTCTGTTATACGTGTTCTATTTGATCTTTCTCAAAATCAATTAAGCTTCTGCAAGTTTGATTGTAGAAGTAGATTAAGTATTTTGCTTTAGTACATTGCATAATCAGTTTAATCTACGGTGAGAATTTCTACATGGTATCAGAGCTAGTTGATCCATAAAGAAGTTTCTACACTCTGCACTCCTTAGTATCTAACTATCATTGATCCTCTTGTTACTGAATATTATAGGCCCTCGTAGGAAGATAATGATCCATGGGGAGAATTCCTCAATGGACATTAATTCACAATTTAGAACAAAAATCTCAGACATGCAAGAAGAAATAACACACATGCAACAAGTATTTTTATCTAGGGAAAGAAATATGCTAAAAACCCCAATGCCTGCTTGCATTAATCAAATGAATATAGATGTATTACAATTGATTTTCTCAACTAAGCTCACTCTACAAGTGCACAACCTATCTCTCTGCTTACTAAAGGCCTCTGACCCAGACTTAGTCAAATTTTGCCTTGGCTTGAGCCCCTATTTGCTTGTGAAATTCTTGAGGAAATATGCCCCTATTAATTAGGAATTTCCTCCAAAATTCTTGCGCAATTCGTCAGGGTTGATCACCTGACCTCATGCAACACCTGTACACTCAACTAGTTTACAGTTGTTGGTTAACTCCCTTGGAAACTCCACCACAATTGAACAAATCATATTATTTCCATGCATGAGCTAATTATTAGCTAATTAATATAATAACTAGGTAATCTATGAGTTAGACTGATGCCCCACTACTTTTACTAACCACCAACTAGTTCTATTAATAGTAAGAACTAGTTTAATTGATTACAATTGAAATTAACTCAACATAGGCTCCTAAAATTTAGGAATTACTGCATACAACTGAAATTCATGCCCCTAACTCAAATTAATTGAGTGACAAGAGCCATGCCACCTCAGTTAACTCCTCAAAGTTGTCTATTGATGTGGAATTTCGAATCTTCCAATTTAATCAAGGTAAAATCAAATTGAGAATTTCTTGCTGCATTTTTCAACACAAACAAGAGATGATAATACTAAATACTTTCCTCAGATAGCACACCATAGTAAGGCATAAAAACCATATGGTAAATTGAAAGGTATGATGGCTCTAAAGCCTCCACATTTGTTGAAATCATAGAGGAAGGATGCAACCATTTTAAATACATATACAAGAATGATAACAGAGCTAGCATTGACAAAATCATCAAGATTACTAGCTTCTTCCCAAGGTTCATTTAATATGAAGTAAATGAGGCTTTAGTGCCTAAAGTCTCAAAAGTTGAGTTGGAAATGGTACTACACAACTACCAGAAGGAAAAAATCCCGGGTCCCGATGGGCTTCCGATCGAATTCTATATAGCCTCCTTTGATTTCATTGGAGAAGATTTGTTAGGGGTTATGGATTATTCCAGAATTAATGGCAGAATCCTAACCCCTTTCAACTCAACCTACATTTTCCTCATTTAAACTTGAATAAGCATGACACTTTTGATCAATTCATACTCTCTTTTCAATTCCATTTGCAAAGTCATTGCAATACACCTTAAGCCAATTATGTCCAATCGTATTCTTTTGAGAAATTTGGGTTTTTAGAAAACTGCTAGATTCATGAAGCTATTGGTATAGCCCAAGAAAGCCTTCACGCTATCCACCAACTAAAAAAAAAAATTGTTATCTATAACGTGGACTTCTCAAAATCGTTTGACAAAGGAAATAGGCTTTATCTTGGATTACTTCTTATTCATGTGGGCTTTTGTCCCCCTTTGGTAGACTAGATATTATGTCATATCAACACCCCTTATATGGCCCTCTTGATAAATGTATCGCATGCCCCTTTCTTCAATCTAGAGAGGGGATTTAGACAAGGATGCCCCCTCTTCCCTCTCTTGATTCTATTTGTTGTAGAAGGTCTTAGTATGAAAATTACTCATGAGTATTTTCTCATTCACTTGCTCTTTTTTGAAGACATCCTCATCATTTTAAGTGGATATCTTGCTAGCTATCATATCTTAAAAGAAATTCTAGAAATGCAGATAAACCAAGAAAAATCCTCTCTTTGAAAATGCCTTATTATTTGAAAAAAAAGACGATGCCTATAGAATTTTGATAAAATAATTGACCAACTTGGAGGTTCCTATGAAATATTTTGTGTTTTTTGCTAAATCCTAGCAAATATATAAAAGGGGACCGAAATTGGATTCTAGAAAAAACTAAAAAATAGAATAAGATCTTGGTGCAATAGATTGCTATATGGAATTGAAAGATTGGTCCTTTGAAAGGAAATAATATAGGCAATCCCGATATACTGGGTTTCCCTTTCCCAGATTCCCTTAGGTATCCTTCATAAGATAAAACAATTATCCTTTTATTTTATTTGGGGAATGAAGTATGAAAAAATTCATTCTACGTTAACTACGTGGGCATCCATTGTACTTTTAAAGGCCATGGGGGGATGGGGCCATAAAAACCTCACTTGGTTTTCAAAGGAACTAGTTGTAAAAGGAGTTTGGAAGATGATAAAAAGAATAGGTCTTTGGGAACATATTATGACTCAAAATTATACTTTCCCCTCCACAACTATTGAATGGATCTGATCCCCCAAGAAATTAGTCAAAATGGTCACATCAATTGGAAATCCATTGTACACTCCATTATTATTGGGAATTGACTCAGATGGAAAATAGGTAATAGGACAAACCCCCTCCTAGGGAAGGATCCATTGATTGGCAGTCAAAATTCCCACATTCTTTCAACTCCTCTTATACAAAGACTAAATGAGCAGTGTTATTTCTATTTATACCAAGTATCTAAAAGGGTAGGGATTGGTGGCTCCCAATCTTGGAGCTCCCTTGAAGATTTAAACCTTGAAGAAAATTTGGCTTTGGAATGGTTGGAATACACTAGCTCTCTTCAACACTCTTTAGTATCTTTGTCACGTTCAAAAGGTCTCCTTGTCTAGTCCCTAAGTCCCTCTAGGGAATATCCCCCAAAATATGGTTATCTTTCTTTGGCACAACAAACAATTACTCAAAACAGTTTGTGGTGGGGAAAAGGCTTTTGTGTAGAAATTATGGTGTAGAATTGTAATTTCTCATGAAATTTTAATCTAAATCACAAGACACAATCCTACTATACTGCTAATCAAAATTCAATTCACAATTTAGAACATCAATAACATACATGCAATAAGGTTCGCTTGGGATAGCCCAATTGGAAATGGTCGTGGAAATGAAGTCTCACCGAACCAGAGGTCTTGGTTTCAAATCTTGTGGTATCCCCCCGATCGGGGTGAGAAGATGGACATGATGAAGATGTAGTCCTACCAAGCTTACAAAAAAAAAAACATACACGTAATAAGAAAAACACACATGCATAGTATTTTTCCAAGGGAAAGCAATCTGCTAAAAACTTATTATGCACACCTGCATTAATCTAATGAATAGAGATGTATTACAATTGCTTGCTCAATATGATCTCAACCTGCAAGTGGATAAACTATCTCTCTGCTCACTAAGAATCTTTGACCCAGACTTAGTCAATTTCTGGTTTTGCTTGAGGCCATTTTTCCTTATGCAATTCATGAGGAAATTAGGCCCCTATTATTTAGTAATTTCCTCCGAAATGCTTGTGCAATTCCCAAGGTTGATCATTTGACTGCATGCAACACCTGTACACTCAAGACTAGTATAAAATTGATGTTACACTGCCTTCGAATCTCCACCATGGCTGGAGAACTCGAATTATCTGCATGCACTAGCAATTTTAGGCTTGATTGACCAATTAACTAAATGATCATTGAGTTAGACTGTTGTCCCACTGCACAACTGACCTTCCACTAGTTCCTCACCCAGTTAGAACTAGTTTAATACAACTTGAAATAGCTGACCTTGATTGCTACAAATTAGCAATCACACATACTTAATTGAACTCCAACTCCTCTAACTCGAATTTACTAAGCTATCTAGGTTACAAAATCCATGTCACACAAGTTAACTGCATCAAAGTTGTATGTTGATGTGAAAAATCAAATTTTCTTAATTTGACCAAGGAAAAATCAAATTGAGACATTCTTGTTTCATTTTTCAAGACTCCCTCTGAAAAAGAAAGGGATTATCAACCCCCCTATCTTGCATCTATGGAACTCGAACTTCCCTCTTGAAAAAACCTTTGTCAAAATGTCAACATCTTGTTCCTTTGTCGGAATGCATTGTAGCAACATTATATGCCTCTGCACACATTCCTGTAAATGGTGATGCCATATATCTATATGCTTGGACCGATCATAAAATACCAAATTCTCAAAGAGCTTGATGCAACCCTGATTATCACAATAGATCACAGTTGGATCCATCATCTGACTGAACAGTCCCACAAGTATCTTCCTCATCTAGATTGCCTCACATGCAGCTTGAATTGCAGCCATGTATTCTGCTTCTACTGAGCTAAGTGCCACAGATATTTAATTCCTATCGTACCAAGAAACCGTTGTGGACCCAACATTGAAAATTCCACCGATGTACTCTTTCATTTAGATGGACTCCCTTCCCAATCTGCATCGGTGAAGCCACACAACTTCACTCCCTATGTCTGCTTGTACCATAATCCATACAAGGTAGTACCTCTGAGGTACCATAAAACATGTTTAGTTTCCTTCCAATCTAATTTGGTTGGCCTAACCATAGCTTGGCTCAGTTAGTTGACTGCATAACACATATATGGTCATGTGTTCACAACATACATTAGTGAACCCACTAGCTTCCAGTAAATGGTAGCATCCACCTCTTCACCTGAAGTGGAAGTCTCCTTCCTCTAGTTGGTCGCTAGAGGTGTCTCCATGGGTTTACAACTCTCCATGTGGAATCTCTATAACATTTTGTTGGTATACTTTCCTTGCCACACAAACAATTCCCCATCACCTTGCCATACTTCCAACCCAAGGAAGTATTGCATGAGACCCATGTCCTTCATTTCAAATTCCTTTCCAAGATCTAATCAACTACTCATCACTAGTTGAAATTAAATCATCAACATATAAGACAATAATAAGAAATTTACCTACCAAGATGTGATAGATGTTAACATCCACTTCACTTTTGGTGAATCCCAAACTTATGAGATAAATGTCGATCCTGGTGTACCAAGCACAGGGTGCTTGTTTGAGACCGTACAACACCCGCTTGAGTCTTCACACATGATACTCTCAATCAAATTTCTAAAAACCTTTTGGATGCTCGATGTACACCTCATCCTAAATAACCCCATTGAGAAATGTTTTTTTACATCCATCTAGTGGATCTTCCACCCCATCTACATAAAAAGTGCTAGAATTGATCTAATGGATGAATACCTTTCTATAGGAGTGAAGGTTTCCTCATGGTCAATTACCTCAACTTGAGGGAATCCTTGGCCACAAATTATACTTCTCCATTCTTCCATTTGTTGCATGCTTTACCTTGAAGATCCATCTCGAACCTACAATTGATTTATCTGTCGGTCTTGGGACCACTTCCTAAACATCGTTCTTCATGATGGATTCGTATTCTTCCACCATTGTATCAACCCATACATGTTTCTCAACTGCTTCCTCGAAAGAGGATGGCTCAGTCTCTGCAATCTCAGTCATTAGAACCATGTAGCTAGTGTGCCTCTCAGGTGACCTCCTTTGCTTGCGCAAATTTGAAGGAGCACCCACATTCTCCCTCGCATCATGCACTAATCTATCATCTTCCTTGGTTCTTTTTCTACCTTCTCTGGATGGTTCTTCTTGAGTGGTTGTCTCCACTCTCTTCTCCTCAATTTGATGCTACTCCACAACTTCCTAAGGCTTCTCCTTTGGAGCTAAAAGCTCCTCTTTTGATGGGACCTGAAGCTCCCTCTAAAGAGAGCATCGCATCATTTTCTCCTCATCAAAATTTACATCCCTTCGCACAGCTGTCAATTTGAGGGATGGTAAGTACACATGGTAATTTTGTGGAGTTTCGGCGTAACCCATAAAATATCCCAACTTTATTGTCATCTCAAACTTCTTCCTAGAATATTTGGAGACATGGCAATAAATAAAGGCTCCAAAAACCCTAAAGTGTGACACATCCAGCTTTCTCCCCAAGAAATCCTCCTCTAGTATAATCATACCAAGAATCCAACGAGGACTCTAGTTCTGCAATTATATTGTTGTGCTACATGCCTCTTCCCACAAATGTAGTGGTAGGTGTTGGTCATGTAGCATAGCTCTCACAGCTCCAACAATTCTCTAGTTCTTCCTCTCAACCACCCCATTCTGTTGTCGGTTGTGAGATGTTGTCATCTCTCTTCGAATGCCTTCTTTCGCACAAAATTTCTTGAATTCATTCGAAACATACTCACCTCCATTATCGCTCCTAAGAGCCTTCACCTTCTTGTCGGTTTATTTCTCAACTAGTGCCTTGAATTCTAAAAAATTTGAGAATGTTTCATCCTTCTTCTCCATGAAGAAGATGCAACACTTCCTTGAGAAACCATCAATAAAAATAACAAAATATTATGTGTTTGGTAGTGGAGGTTGTCGAGAAAGGTCGATAAACATCAAAGTGGGTCCTTTCCAAGACTACATGTGCTTTGTTGTCTCGATCATGGAATGTGGATTTTGCATACTTCCCTAGTGTACAACCTTTGCAGAAATCCTGCTACTCAAGCTATTCTATAGGGATTCTAGTGGTTATTTACTGCATAATCTTTAAAGCACCACGATGCAAATGGCCAAGTATTTTTTCCCAAAGTTCACTGACATCGTGATTGTGCACTTTCTCTGCCTTACTACTTAGTGCAACATAATATTCCACATCTATGTTACGCAGGTTCTTCACACGAACCCTGATCTACTTCACCTGTCTAGTAGCTATGTATCTCAGGAATGATTTCCCTTTGTTGAAGATCACATCATAACCATGGTCTTCCAAAACTACAATAGAGATGATATTTTTCTTTAGGCCTGAAACGAACATGACATCCTTAAGTCGAAGAGGGGATCCTGACCTCCTTTGAAAAGTGATTGTACCAATATCAATCGCATTATACCTTTCGTCGTCCCCTAGCTCAATGTGCATCTAAATATTTTTCTCCTCTATGTCACTGAAAAACTCTCTACACCCTGTCATGTTTGAACAATGTACCTGAGACCAAGTACCACACCCTCCCCATCATTGTGTTGGCCATGCATGCGATAAGGGTGAAGTCAAGCTTGAACTGTGAATCCAAAGCTTCACCTACTACTCCTCATGAGGTCTTCTTGCTCGACTTTTTGTGTGGACACTTCGTGATATAGTACCTGAACTCATGCCAATTGAAGCATTTTATTTTGGAAAAGTCTTTCTTCTTGCCCCCTTGGTTGGATCCTAGTTTGGTTTGAGATTTCTTCCCTTTACCCTTCTCTCCCTTTCCAACCAATGCAAAGTTTTATTCATCCTTTCTCTTGGATGAGGTTCCATCTCTGGTATTCCGCCTAATCTCCTCTTGTACTAATCAACCCATAAGCGTTCCCAATTCGGTAATTTATCCCTTTCGTTCACTGAGTCTTGGTAGTTGTGCCAGCTTTTGGGATGGCCTAGAAGAACTAGGTTTACAAAGTCACATTCTGAAACATTAACACCAACCCCTCCATGCTCATCATGAACTTATGTAAATTTTCTCAGATACTACGGAATAATGTCATTCTTCTACATCTTGATATTTCAAAGTTTATCCTTGAGTGCCAGTTTCCTATGGTCGTTGTTATTCTCGAAAAATTATGTCAATTCTTTCCACATTGTGAAAGGAGTTTCTTTCCCATGGATATTTGAGACAATGTAGCCTCGTGCTCCCTCCAAGATTGTTCTCCTCTCCTTGGCTGCATCTTTCTTCCATTGGGTTAGGTTTTTTGCATCATATATATGTCGTTTTGCAATGTTTGTCTTGACATATTCTAGCAATCCATTGTCATCCAACACCACCTCAATGTGATCCTTCCATGCAATGAAATTAGAGATGCCTTCCAAGGCATACTCTAGTCTTAGCCTATTGAAGGTCATTTTCCCAACTCTGAAGAGATCCTGCTACACTGAACTGCAAATTCGATTCTCCTAAGTAAAAACTTCAAAATTCCTGCTATAATGTGAATCTTGCTCTGATACCATGTAGAAATTATGGTGTATAATTGTAACTGCTCGAGAAATTTTAATCTAAATCACAAGACACAATCCTACTATACTGCTCTGTAGCATTCAATTCACAGTTTAGAACATCAGTCACAGACATGCAATAAGAAACAACACACATGCACAGTATTTTTTCAGGGGAAAGAAATATGCTAAAAACCCCTTATGCCTACTTGCATTAATTTGATGAATAGAGATGTATTACAATTTCTTGCTCAATATGAGCTCAACCTGCAAGTGAATAACCTATCTCTCTACTCACTGAGAAGTTATAACCCAGACTTAGTCAATTTCTACCTCTACTTGAGCCCCTATTTCCTTGCACAATTTCTGAGGAAATTAGGTCCCTATTATTTAGGAATTTTCTCCAAAATGCTTGCGCAATTCCCAAGGTTGATCATTTGACTACATGCAACACCTGTACACTCAAGACTAGTCTACAAACAATTTTACACTACCTTGGAATATCCACCACAGTTGGGGAACTCGAATTCTCTACATGCACTAGCTATTTTTGGCCTATTGATCAGTTAACTAGATTATCAGTTAGTTAGGCTGTTGCCCCACTACACAACTGACCTTCCACCAGTTCTTCCAATAGTTAGAACTAGTTTAATTGAAAACAACTTGAAATAACTAACCTTGATTGTTACCAGTTAGTAATCACATATCTTAAGTCAACTCCAACTCCTCTAACTCGATTTTACTCAGCTAACTAGGTGACAAGAGCCATGTCACACAAGGTAACTACATCCAAGTTGTCTGTTGACGTGGAAATTCGAATTTTCTCAATTTGACTAAGGCAAAATCAAATTGAGACTTTATTGTTGCATTTTTCAACATTTGGAAGTTCAACTTCCCTCCTAAAACAAAATTTTATCATGTGGTTGCTCCTCAAGATAAAAACCCCCACATGGGATATTTTACAAATAAAATCCTTTAATGGACCTAGTAGATGTCCACTTTGTTTGGAGGAATCGGAAAATATCCTCACATGTTCATACATTGCCCCTTTACAAAGGCAGTTTGGAGGAAAATACAACATAGAGAAGGAGATGACTACAATTAGAATGAGGATAATATTGAAGACTCTTTCAAATGATAGACTGATGCAAAACATAAGACACAACATAAAGCATTGTCTTTTATTATAAATTAGGGCATCTAGCTCGAAAGAAACCATGTTACCTATGAAAATCAAGGCCAACCATACCTTAAAGTATCCATTCATAGCCTAGCACTCCAAGATGTTATCCCTCTTCGCTCTCGTGCAAATACTTCTCTATATCCCCTTGAAGCTATCATAAAAAAGGACCTCCCTTGGTCATTTTTTGACGATGCAGTGCAAAACGATCCATCAATAGGGGGAGTGGGGGACCTCTTGTTCCTCTCTAATTCTCATTATTTTTCTTTCTTGTGTAATATTCGTATAGTCACTAACCAGCCTAGATCCATTTTAATCTGGATCTATCAATTTCTAAGAGGGATCAAGTTTGGAGTTAAGATGGATCTAACCCAATACTCTTGCATTCCATAATGGATTTCCTCAAGCTTTTAAATAGGCTTCATCATAACAAATACCATGGGTTATGCAATACCATGGTGTTGTAAACCATTGTAATTTTATAGTTTAATTTAACATTATAATTTTATAATTAAAATTAGAAGTAATAACTTTATTTTTATAATTTTATAATTTTAATTATCAAGAGATTTGCGCTTCTTGTTTTGTTTTTTGACCAAGTCAAAATGTTTATGTTGACATTACAACATCATTTCCATATTGGCTGGAGAGCACCTCTCGGTGCAACAATTATGCCTAACTATTTGCATTAAAGCTCATACTTCAAATTTCCACTCTACAACACATTCCCTCCCTTCATATATATATATATATGGTTACTCAAAAGTGGTTATAGCTTAGATGAATGGTGTTGCTAATATGAAAAACTATACTCTTCATCCCATCTATCAAAATTACTTCACATGTTATTAAAGTTCACTTGCATCTCTTTTGAACACATTTACAGGTCCAAAAATCAAGAAATTGACACTTTCAAAAGCAGGAGTGGAAATGGACAAGGAATCATAGAAAGTTACAAATAAAAACAAAGAAAGCCACCTCCTTGAACATATTCTCAATCCTTGGGAATCATTTAAACATTATGCAACACACCACTTTTATTTTATTCTATTTTTGCAGTTCTGGGCTAGAGACAAAAATGAAATCTAACATTAAAAAAATTGTATATTATTATATTTATATGTAAAAAAGTCTGGTGCAAAGAGGCCATTTGAATGCACAATTCTTTTTAAGCATATGCTATATGTATTTTTCTTTTAACTATTAATAAAAATATGCTATATGTATTTTTATATGCTTAAAAAGAATATACCCTCATAATGTCTTTGAATTTGTACTCAAAGGCCATGTGAGATTACGAGAGTCGGATTTTTTTCAAGTTTCTGAACTGTATTTGTAAATTATAAGCTTTTAAAATTCTAGAAGGAAATGTGACTCTATCATCTTCGCAAGTTTTTAAATGTAATTAAGACCAATGTGGTTACGTAAGCTTACCTTTTACTTATTTTTAATTCCTATGGTTGGCCTTGCATTGATGGAAGATATTCAGATTTTGACAACAATTTGGCTGGTTAATGATATGATATCCGATAAATGGTTTTTTAATTGACATTTAAAAACGAGTGGGATATGATGGTTTTTTAATTGACAATTTGATCATGGAGTAGATATGATGGTTTTTTAAGTTCACAATCTTATCATGGAGAATCCTTGTATGGAATATAAAGGTATCTTTCATGTTATATATATAAAAGTAGGTAGTTGTTGTGTGTAAGAATAATGATATTGGTAATAGTAATAATACTAAAATATGTAATAATTATTACATTGAGAGGTGTATTTTAGAAAATGGTATGAAGGGAAGACTATAAAGTTATTATGTCAATTTTTCAAGTTAAATTTTTGTTTAAAAAAATTATTTTTAATAATAATTGATTAGATTTATTTTAAATTAAAATCTATCAAATACAATTAAGATCAAATCTTTGGAGGTTATTATGCTGGGGGCATGCAAACTTATCACGAGCAGTGTTACTGCAGGGTTCAAGCTCGTTAAAAAATAAACCTGCCACGAGCAGTGTTACTGCAGGGTTCAAGCTCGTTAAAAAATAAACTCGTCACGAGCAGTGTTACTGCAGGGTTCAAGCTCGTTAAAAAATAAACCCACATCGAGCAGTTTTAGTGTGGACTTCATGCTCGTTAAAAAATAAACATAAGCAATGAGCACATGTTCCTCAGAGTTTAAGCTCATTAAAAAATGAACCAATTTCCGGTAAATAACCATCGTGAATGTAATACTTCATCCTTTAAAGCCTTGGTCATGTTTGCACCGTCACCTCCACTTTTACGTTGGCCGATCATTCACCTCCATTTGATTGTTTACCCATTTTGAGGAACAGCTGCGAAGAGTGATCTCACTAGCCATCCTTCTAACACTGCCGTGATTGGAAAATTCCAAACCTTACCTGGAATCAGTTGCTACCCATTTTATCACTCGTTCCTCGAAAGACGAGTCTCCTTTAAGCTCTTTTCAACTAACTCGTAAAATATGAAAAGATTGCCGAGCCATTGGCCTCTCCAGCTCGTTAAAGGGACTGGAAGTGCTATCCCTCCTCTAAATTTTAATCTTTTTGGACCTGAGGGATTATTACACAAAAATATCGAGCGCTTGTTTTGTTCGGCTCGTTAAAAGTATCGAAAATTCATCCTTTTGTATTGTTTTATACTTTTTCGGACTTAAGGGATTAGATGACGAAAAAGGAATTTTGGAGTTACCTTTACGTTCCTTTTCAGACTCTCTAAAATTGAAAAGGACCGAGTTATCTTTGTCGTTAAACTCGTTAAAATTTTTAATAGCGACAAACTTGTCTATAGACGAGAACGAGTTTCACTATCGCTAGGCTCGTTAAAACATAGCGATGGGTTTGCCCAAAGGGAAAATTATAGAACAAGCATATGTTATCCTCCTCAAGCTTGATAAAAATAAAGAGGTACTGGTCAGCAATGACTGGGGAAAAATTGGGAAGAAAACTTGAAGAAACTTTGTTGGTAGCAAGTCGCTCTTGAACATGGCACTTTCATTCCACATCCAAGTCGGGTTGGGTTGTTTCATTCACCGGTCACATCACCATGGTCACATCATACCATCCACATTTGGGGTTAATTCTACCAATCCATCACGTCAGTGTCGCCGATATGTTCAAGAGAAGTCATTCAGAGAATTCACCTGTGTCTCACCCACTACAATACATTTATACTCCATTCTTTCATGACCGCCACCCTGAACCTTATATCACCAGATCGTTTTCACCTCCATTAAAATAATTTGCTCCGTTCCGTGTCATTGATGTGGGATTCATTAAGGCCCTCCTGTGACGAATCACTTCTTGTCGACATCAGCTCATTATCCAAGAAGCTGATCTAGGAACACCCCATTCAGTACTTTGAAGCTTGCATGCCTCAATGGCAAGTTTCTCACTTCCGGCGACAGGTTTACATCAATGACCTTCGACCGAAAGATTTTGCGTGGTGTTCGACGCCAAGTCCTTTATTCACACCACGCGAATTGTACTGCAGTACCTTGAGGGTCATTATCATTATCGGTGATTCCTCTCGCGCTTGTTAATAGCTTATATTATTGGCTGGTAATCAAGCGATGTCTTTCCATGTTCGACTTCATAACATCTCTCACATGGATAGACTTGTACTTCGAGTGAAGATCGAACGAGATTGAAGACCCCGGATCTAGTTTCATCCATCCGAGCTGCGATATATATTCAGGAAAATAAAGACATCAAATGTACATCATTGTTGCACAGATAATCATCCAATCAAAGGGATGATGGTTCTATCAGAATCATCAGTCTACACTCAGACGATTGTCTGTCTTATGTACATGAAAATGAATTTATAAAGCTGAGCATGGGAATGCCCGCCTCAGCTAGATCATGAAAATATTATGAAGATAATGTATTGTATTGTATCTTATTACAGGTCTCCTCCCAGCTTGAAAGAACTTCTGATCCTCGTAATAAAGCATTTCACCCGACATCAAAAGATTAACGACCTCATGCTTTAGGGGGCAACTGTTATAGACATTTTTGGGCCCCACAACCCCAAGCATGAAATATCCATAAACCAAGGGCTCCTAAGTCCCTAAAAGTGTTGTTCTAACCCCTAAAGGAACAAGGTCAACAGATTGCAGCTTCTCCCAGAAGTTCTCCATGAAAAATTGCTCAGAATTGGTCAAAACAGGATCATTTCAGCTGCTCCACAGGCCAAGTGCGTTGCATCTCACCTAAACACACTGTGTGGGTGCGTTTCATTTCAAAAAGCCTTTCTATGGGGTGCGATGGGCGAGAAATGACAAATGGCAGTGTCATTCAGCGAGGTGGAGAGGCAATGGAAGCTTCCAGAAACTTCTCCTGTGACACTTGCCTCTCTGAATTCAACCAAGGATGAGTAATAGATCATCAATCTCCAAGTGGAAGCAAGAACTATCAGAGAGAAGACACTAATCAAATCACAAGCTGACTCATCTCCCTTACAGATATCTATATATGGATCCCTCATCCCAGAGATCCAGAGGCTGGAATTTTGCATATTGTAAGGACTTGCTGTTGGTTTCCTGAGACAAACATCAGATTGTTGGGTGATCTAAGCTTTGTATGAGGTGAAGAGGGGCTTCCTTGCTGAGAGGTTGATGTTGGGTTAGAACAACTGGTTGTAACTCCTCTTGGCTCTTTCTTGTTTATCAATAAAAGCTATTCAAGTTCTCCTCCATACTTTTGTGTCATTCATGTTTGCTGCATTTGTATGGTCAATTTATATCTTATCCTAGATTGTTTATGATTATATATCCATGTCTTTGTATAGTGCTATGCTACTGTGATCTTACAGGTATTCTGTGAAGCTGGGCGTGCAAGGGAACAAGTAGCGAAAGACTATCAAAGAAGAGAGGAATATCAAACCAGGAGATTAGCGCAAGACAGAGGTTGGTCTTCTTTGTTCCTCTCTATCTATAATTCATAAAGGAAAAATTAAAGTAGCTTTATTCTGTTTGTTTCTAAGGCAGCTGTCACACCTTAGTGGGATAAGCAGTTCTGAGTAGACACTTTTCCCTGTAACACCTATGTCCGCTTGTACCATAATCCATACTAGGTAGTACCTCTGAGGTACCATAAAACATGTTTAGTTTCCTTCCAATCTAATTTTGTTGGCCTAACCATAGCTTGGCTCAGTTAGTTGACTGCATAACACATATATGGTCATGTGTTCACAACATACATTAGTGAACCCACTAGCTTCCAGTGAATGGTAGCATCCACCTCTTCACCTGAAGTGGAAGTCTCCTTCCTTTAGTTGGTCGCTAGAGGTGTCTCCATGGGTTTACAACTCTCCATGTGGAATCTCTATAGCATCTTGTTGGTATACTTTCCTTGAGACACAAACAATTCCCCATCACCTTGCCATACTTCCAACCCAAGGAAGTATTTCATGAGACCCATGTCCTTCATTTCAAATTCCTTTGCAAGATCTAATCAACTACTCATCACTAGTTGAAATTAAATCATCAACATATAAGACAACAATAAGAAATTTACCTTCTACCAAGATGTGATAGATGTTAACATCCACTTCACTTTTGGTGAATCCCAAACTTGTGAGATAGATGTCGATCCTGGTGTACCAAGCACAGGGTGCTTGTTTGAGACCGTACAACGCTGGCTTGAGTCTTCACACATGAGACTCTCAATCAAATTTCTAAAAACCTTTTGGATGCTCGATGTACACCTCCTCCTCAATAACCCCATTGAGAAATGCTTTTTTTACATCCATCTAGTGGATCTTCCACCCCATCTGCACAACCAGTGCTAGAATTGATCTAATGGATGAATACCTTTCTACAGGAGCGAAGTTTTCCTCATGGTCAGTTACCTCAACTTAAGGGAATCCTTGGCCACAAATGTGGCCTTATACTTCTCCATTCTTCCATTTGTTGCATGCTTTACCTTGAAGATCCATCTCGAACCTACAACTGATTTATATGTCGGTCTTGGGACCACTTCCCAAACATTGTTCTTCATGATGGATTCGTATTCTTCCACCATTGTATCAACCCATACATGTTTCTCAACTGCTTCCTCGAAAGAGGATGGCTCAGTCTCTGCAATCTCAGTCATTACAACCATGTAGATAGTGTACCTCTCAGGTGACCTCCTTTTCCTGCGCAAATTTGAAGGAGCGCCCACATTCTCCCTCGCATCATGCACTAATATATCATCTTCCCTAGTTCTTTTTCTATCTTCTCTGGATGGTTCTGCTTGAGTGTATGTCTCCACTCTCTGCTCCTCAATTTGACACTACTCCACAACTTCCTAAGCCTCCTCCTTTGGAGCTAAAAGCTCCTCTTTTGATGGGACCTAAAGCTCCCTCTAAAGAGAGCATTGCATCATTTTCTCCTCATCAAAATTTACATCCCTTCGCACAACTATCAATTTGAGGGATGGTAAGTACACATGGTAATTTTGTGGAGTTTCGGTGTAACCCATAAAATCTTCCAACTTTGTTGTCATCTCAAACTTCTTCCTAGAATATTTGGAGACATGGCAATAAATAAAGGCTCCAAAAACCCTAAAGCGTGACACATCCAGCTTTCTCCCCAAGAAATCCTCCTCTAGTATAATCATACCAAGAATCTGACGAGGACTCTAGTTTTGCAATTATATTGTTGTGCTACATGCCTCTTCCCACAAATGTAGTGGTAGGTGTTGGTCATGTAGCATAGCTCTCACAGCTCCAACAATGCTCTAGTTCTTCCTCTCAACCACCCCATTTTGTTGTCGGTTGTGGGGTGTTGTCATCTCTCTTCGAATGCCTTCTTTCGCACAAAATTTCTTGAATTCATTCGAAACATACTCACCTCCATTATCGCTCCTAAGAGCCTTCACCTTCTTGTCGGTTTATTTCTCAACTAGTGCCTTGAATTCTAAAAACTTTGAGAATGTTTCATCCTTCTTCTCCATGAAGAATATGCAACACTTCCTTGAGAAACCATCAATAAAAATAACAAAATATTATGTGTTTGGTAAGTGGAGGTTGTCGAGAAAGGTCGATAAACATCAGAGTGGGTCCTTTCCAAGACTGCATGTGCTTTGTTGTCTCAATCATGGAATGTGGATTTTGCATACTTCCCCAATGTACAACCTTTGCAAAAATCATGCTGCTCAAGCGATCCTATATGGATTCCAGTGGTTATTTACTGCATAATATTTAACACACCATGATGGAAATGGCCAAGTCTTTTGTCCCAAAGTTCACTGACATCGTGATTGTGCACTTTCTCTGCCTTACTGCTTAATGCAACACAATATTCCACATCTATGTTATGCAGGTTCTTCACACGAACCCTGATCTACTTCACCTATCCAGTAGCTATGTGTCTCAGGAATGATTTCCCTTTGCTGAAGATCACATCATAACCATGGTCTTCCAAAACTGCAATAGAGATGATATTTTTCTTTAGGCCTGAAACGAACATGACATCCTTAAGTCGAAGAGGGGATCCTGACCTCCTTTAAAAAGTGATTGTACCAATATTAATTGTGTTATACCTTTCATCGTCCCCTAGCTCAATGTGCATCTAAATATTTTTCTCCTCTATGTCACTGAAAAACTCTCTACACCCTGTCATGTTTGAATAATGCACCTGAGTCCAAGTACCACACCCTCCCCATCATTGTGTTGGCTATGCATGCGATAAGGGTGAAGTCAAGCTTGAACTGTGAATCCAAAGCTTCACCTACTACTCCTCATGAGGTCTTCTTGCTCGAATTTTTGTGTGGACATTCCGTGATATAGTACCTGAACTCCTGACAATTGAAGCATTTTATTTTGGAAAAGTCTTTCTTCTTGTCCCCTTGGTTGGATCCTAGTTTGGTTTGAGATTTCTTCCCTTTACCCTTATCTCCCTTTCCAACCAATGAAAATTTTTCTTCATCCTTTCCCTTGGATGAGGTTCCATCTCTGGTATTCCGCCTGATCTCCTCTTGTACTAAATCAATGCATAAGTGTTCCCAAGCCGGTAATTTCTCCCTTTCATTCACTGAGTCTTGGTAGTTGTGCCAGCTTTTGGGATGGCCTAGAAGAGCTAGGCTTACAAAGTCACATTCTAAAACATTAACACCAACCCCTCCATGCTCATCATGAACTTATGTAAATTTTCTTAGATACTGTGGAATAGTGTCGTTCTTCTACATCTTGATATTTCAAAGTTTATCCTTGAGTGTCAGTTTCCTGTGGTCGTTGTTATTCTCGAACAATTTTGTCAGTGCTTTTCACATTGTGAAAGGAGTTTCTTTCCCATGGATATTTGAGATAATGTAGTCTCGTGCTCCCTCCAAGATTGTTCTCCTCTCCTTGGCTGCATCTTTCTTCCATTGGGTTAGGTTTTGTGCATCATATGTATGTGGTTTTGCAATGCTTGTCTTGACATATTCTAGCAATCCATTGTCATCCAACACCACCTCAATGTGATCCTTCCATGCAATGAAATTAGAGATGCCTTCCAAGGCATACTCTAGTCTTAGACTATTGAAGGTCATTTTCCCAACTCTGAAGAGATCCTACTACATTGAACTACAAATGTGAATCTTGCTCTGATACCATATAGAAATTATGGTGTACAATTGTAACTGCTCGTGAAATTTTAATCTAAATCACAAGACACAATCCTACTATATTGCTTTGTAGCATTCAATTCACAATTTAGAACATCAATCACAGACATGCAATAAGAAACAACACACATGCATAGTATTTTTTCAGGGGAAAGAAATATGCTAAAAACCCCTTATGCCTACTTGCATTAATTTGATGAATAGAGATGTATTACAATTGCTTGCTCAATATGAGCTCAACCTGCAAGTGAATAACCTATCTCTCTACTCACTGAGAAGTTATAACCCAAAGTTAGTCAATTTCTACCTCTACTTGAGCCCCTATTTCCTTGCACAATTTCTGAGGAAATTAGGTCCCTATTATTTAGGAATTTCCTCCAAAATGCTTGCGCAATTCCCAAGGTTGATCATCTGACTGCATGCAACACCTGTACACTCAAGACTAGTCTACAAACAATTTTACACTACCTTGGAATATCCACCACAGCTGGGGAACTCAAATTCTCTACATGCACTAGCTATTTTTGGCTTATTGATCAGTTAACTAGATTATCACTTAGTTAGACTGTTGCCCCACTACACAACTGACCTTCCACTAGTTCTTCCAATAGTTAGAACTAGTTTAAATGAAAACAACTTAAAATAATTGACCTTGATTGCTACCACTTAGCAATCACACATCTTAACTCAACTCCAACTCCTCTAACTCGATTTTACTCAGCTAACTAGGTGACAAGAGCCATGTCACACAAGTTAACTACATCCAAGTTGTCTGCTGACGTGGAAATTTGAATTATCTCAATTTGACTAAGGCAAAATCAAATTGAGACTTTATTGTTGCATTTTTCAACATTTGGAAGTTCAACTTCCCTCCTAAAACAAAATTTTATCATGTGGTTGCAACTCAAGATAAAAACCCCCACATGGGATATTTTACAAATAAAATCCTTTAATGGACCTAGTAGATGTCCACTTTGTTTGGAGGAATCGGAAAATATCCTCACATGTTCATACATTGCCCCTTTACAAAGGCAGTTTGGAGGAAAATACAACATAGAGAAGGAGATGACTACAATTAGAACGAGGATAATATTTAAGACTCTTTCAAATGATAGACTGATGAAAAACATAAGACACAACATAAAGCATTGTCTTTGATTATAAATTAAGGCATCTGGCTCGAAAGAAACCATGTTATTTATGAAAATCAAGGCAAACCATACCTTAAAGTATCCATTCATAGCCTAGCACTCCAAGATGTTATCCCTCTTCGTTGTCATGCAAATATTTCTCTATATCCCCTTGAAGCTATCATAAAAAATGACCTCCCTAGGTCATTTTTTGACGGTGCAGTGCAAATTGATCCATCAGTAGGGGGAGTAGGAGACCTCTTGTTCCTCTCTAATTCTCATTATTTTTCTTTCTTGTGTAATATTCGTATAGTCACTAACCAGCCTAGATCCATCTTAATCTGGATCTATCAAGTTCTAAAAGGGATCAAGTTTGGAGTTAAGATGGATCTAACCCAATACTCTTGCATTCCATAATGGATTTCCTCAAGCCTTTAAATAGGCTTCATCATAACAAATACCATGGGTTATGCAATACCATGGTGTTGTAAACCATGGTAATTTTATAGTTTAATTTAACATTATAATTTTATAATTTAAATTTAAATTAATAACTTTATTTTTATAATTTTATAATTTTAATAATCAGGAGATTTGCGCTTGTTGTTTTGTTTTTTTGACCAAGTCAAAATGTTTATGTTGACATTACAACATCATTTCCGTATTGGCTGGAGAGCACCTCTTGGTGCAACAATTATGCCTAACTATTTGCATTAAAGCTCATACTTCATATTTCCACTCTACAACACATTCCCTCCCTTCATATATATATATATGGTTACTCAAAAGTGATTATAGTTTAGATGAATGGTGTTGCTAATATGAAAAACTATACTCTTCTTCCTATCTATCAAAATTACTTCACATGTTATTAAAGTTCACTCGCATCTCTTTTGAACACATTTACAGGTCCAAAAATCAAGAAATTGACACTCTTTCACAAGCAAGAGTGGAAATGGACAAGGAATCATAGAAAATTACAAATAAAAACAAAGAAAGCCACCTCCTTGAACATATTCTCAACTCTGGAGAATCATTTAAACATTAGGCAACACACCACTTTTATTCTATTTTTGCGGTTCTTGGCGAGAGACAAAAATGAAATCTAACATTAAAAAAAATTGTATGTTATTGTATGTGTATGTAAAAAACACAGTTACTAATATGTACTAGCAAAATTCTGGTGCAAAGAGGCCATTTAAATGCACAAGCATATGTTATATGTATTTTTCTTTTAACTATTAATAAAAATATGCTATATGTATTTTTATATGCTTAAAAAGAATATACCCTCATAAAGTCTTTGAATTTGTACTCAAAGGCCATGTGAGATTACGAGAGTCGGATATTTTTTCAAGTTTCTAAAATGTATTTGTAAATTATAAGCTTTTAAAATTCTACGTGGAAATGTGACTCTATCATCTTCCCAAGTTTTTAAATGTAATTAAGACCAATGTGGTTACGTAAGCTTACCTTTTACTTATTTTTAACTCCTATGGTTGGCCTTGCATTGATGGAAGATATTCAGATTGTGACAACAATTTGGCTGGTTAATGATATGATATCCGATAAATGGTTTTTTAATTGACATTTAAAAACGAGTGGGATATGATGGTTTTTTAATTGACAATTTGATCATGGAGTAGATATGATGGTTTTTTAAGTTCACAATTTGATTATGGAGCATCCTAGTATGGAATATAAAGGTATTTTTCATGTGAAATATATATATATATAAGTGGATAATTGTGTGTAAAAATAATGATATTGGTAGTAGTAATAATAAGATATGCAATAATTATTACATTGAGAGGTGCATTTTAGAAAATGATATGAAGGGATCGTCATGAATGAATGACTATAAAGTTGACATTATGTCAACTTTTCAAGTTAATTTTCTTTTTTAAATTTTACTTTTAATAATAATCAATTAGATTTATTTTAAATTAAAATTTATCCAACACAATTAAGATCAAATCATTGGAGGCAATGAACCTATCCATAGTTTTTTATATTTGCATCTCAAGGGATTTAATCCATTTTGATGTTTAATACATTTATGGATCTAAATTGGTGAATATCACATAAATAATAAGTACAAAGTTAAAGGTCACATGAAAGGCATGATACTAAAATATTGATAGTGTTCACACTAAAGTAAATTATTGATGATGTTAATACTATAGTGGGAGAAGAGCCAATCACATCTAGTGCTCACACCTAAAACATCACATTCATAGAGCCAAGATTTTGGTGATGCAATACATTATAAAAGTGTGTGAATAAATAAAAATATAACCTCTTTGTATTGATCATGTTTTGCCTTTGAGAGATTAAGCAAAGATGGACATATTTTAGTCCCTAGCCACTTTCAATCATCTTTGAGTTTAGTCAAAGATTTTCATTTATGATAGGAATACCATTATTTCTCTCATTAGACCAAAATAACTCAAAACACCACTTCCTAATTATTTCCATGACCCTTTTAGGGATGAAGGACATAGTATGCCAGTAAACTATAAATTCTTCGAGTTCTATCATGACCACAATTAGTCTACCTCTCAATAAAAGCCAATGATTACTATTGCTTGGTCCTTTATTCTATTTTATCAATCAAGAAGCCCCAAATAGTCATTCGGTTTCAACTAAAAACCCAAGTACTTGAACCTTGTCATAAAATTTGAAGTTTAAAAAGGAAAAACATGCATGATATTTCTTGAAGATTCCTTTGCAATCCTCTTTAGGACAGCGTAAGACTTTCTACCTATTGTTTTTCATACCTATAGTAGTATAATATAGATTAGGTATTTCCTTTAAATTGTTTACCTCTCTTCTAGAACCAACATATAAAATTAACATATCATCATAAGTAACATATGATTAGAAAGGAGGACCTTTCCAATTTGATCCCATGTAGAAAACCTATTAATTTTGCCTCTAATATCAATCTGTGTAATCCTTTAATAACAATGAGAAATAGAAGAGATGTTAGAGGACATCCTTGCCTCAAACCTATAGGGGACTTAAAAAACGTTGAAGTTGAACCCTTTATTACAACAACAAATTATATTGAAGTGATCCGTAAATTATCATGGATATTCCACTAGACAGTTCGTCAAAACATATCTGATAAATTATACTTAAAATTTTGAAATCTAGGCTATGAGGTTTATTCCTCTTTAGATTTCGGGATCTATAGTTTAGTGTTTATTATGTGTGCATGGAAATTAAAATTATGTATAAAATAGAGAACATTGAAATAAAAACTCACAAACCATGATTTGGCACAAGATATAACCTAGAAAACCCTTTTGGGAGAAAACCTAACAGGAAGGTGAGGCATCTCTACTCTGTTTCTCTGAATAGAAAATGGATACGAGTACAAAGAAGTAATTTTCATGGTATGTGGGCTACTATAGTGTATATTCCTCCTAGTGGCCGATTATAACACGACCCGATAGTCTACCAATGGTTAGGTTTGACTCCCTCAACTCTTAACCATAGTTACAATAATGACTCTTCTAGAGTCTTCTTCATCATAATCACTTGGATAACCCATTTTTCATGATTTATGGGGGTTGACATGGCATCATCTCAAATTATGGTGGTGAAAATAGGAAGGTCAACTTCCAAGTGACATAAATTTTGCATACATACTCTTATTGAGGTTATTATTGTGTTGTTGGAAAGGTATTGTGTGTAGAATATGAAAAAAACTGTGGTGCTAAATCAACGAAGTTTAACCACCAAAAAATTTATTTTATGCCTCAAAATGCTCCCAAAAGGTTTCAGACCCGAATTTGCCAAATAGGGTCCTGCCAATAAAATTGGGTCCTAACATTAAAACTGGGTCCTGCTAGTCAAACAAGTCTTATGAGTTGATTTCTCCAATTTTTCCACTCTAAAAGCATCAATATGGATGGAAAATAATATAATGATCCAATATGGATCATGAATTCAAGCACTCCACTATCTAGTTGATCATTATACAAAATCATATATGAAGCAAATTAAATCTCAAATAAACCTAAGATGATTTTCCATATGCCTTACATAATTCTAACTTCATGACCATATCCTTTACTTTCTAATTTTTTTATAGTGAATAGGCCCTCTTAGGCTACTCCTATGGCCTCGTGAATTTCTCTGCCATGAAGAATACCAAATTACTCTTTTGATATGGACAACGAAATATATTTTTGACCCTAATAACTATAACTCTATCTATAATTTATAGATATTGTTACATATGATATTGACCTAAAATCATCAAAATATTTTCAAGTGTTCTTCTTAGGAATTAAAAAAAAAATTGAAAAAATTATAATTACCATTTTCCATTCTTCTAACATCTTACATAATCCCAATAACTCTTCTTCAAACAAATAATGAAACCTTAAAAAAACTCCTTTCTCCACCCATCAAGTCCAAGTCTGGTTTCTCTTAAGGGAACTAGGACTACTTTCGACTCTTCCCTATTTGAATAATGTTGATATCAGCTATATATTTAAAATAAGTAACCTTAATCCCATTTGACCTTTGCATTTCCAAAATAATATTGGAAATTTTTATGTGATTGGAATAATTGTGGAAGTAACTAGTGTTTTCATCCTCGTTAGCTAGTCAAAAAGCCTTAAACTTTAATTTACCAACAAGTTCCTTTTGCTTTAGTGTTTCTCAAAATTCTAAGCTTGTCATTATCATTAAAACTTTCCTTTTGCTTTAGTGTTTTTCAAAATTCTCTATATAAGCTTGTCATTATCATTAAAACTTGAATCATGATCTTTGAGAATATATCTCTAATTTTTCCTTCTCAACTAAAATACGAGCCTCCTAATCTTTGCTCCTCATGTCATAAACCCATTTTGATACAACGATTTAAACATTTTTTGAGATTAGCTACTAGTTGACTCCATTGAAGCTCTTAAATCTCAACCATGTAGAATTAAAGGGATTTGTATACCCTTCATCCTTTAACTAATAAGCATTAAATTTAAAACGGCTAAGAAGTTTTGCTATATTCCCTCTTTATTTGTAGGAAGATTTTGCTCAAATTTTCTGTTCTACACGTAATTATAATAATCTGAACAATGTAACTCAAATTAGTGGCATTGTGGTGTTGAAAACATTAATGGTATATTGTATTTTTTCCCATCCATTTTATCAAAAAAAAATATTATAATTTTCTAAATCCAAGTTCACTACTCGTGGGTTATTGGTAGATTATGCAAATTTTGAATTAAGGATAGAAAAACAAATGAGGTTGTTTGCATTCATATTTAGTTTTTTTTGTTGTTGTTAAGGTTAGTTTATATATATATATATATATCAAATTTTACTTTTCAAATTACACATCAACAATTTTGAAATGTGATCTTATTTTTTTTTTTCTGCGTAAAGACTATTTCTATTAAAAAAGAGAAAAAATATGTACATGGAGGTCGAGACCTCAGAGTGGGCAAAAGCCAGCCCTCAACCAGAGATTCTGAGACATACAGATCCTTCTTTCCGCCCCTTCAGGATTGGGAGACTTCAAAACATGATTTGTTAGACCCTGACATACAAAAAAATAATCCTGTTCTGAGTCTAACACAACATTACTATCGCCTACTATGGTTTTACTGGTAAACATTCTGTCATACCTGCCATGTACAAAATTGAGGCAAAAACAAGGCTTGCCGAGCCATGATTTGTTGCTGCTCATGTTGGCTCGCACCGATACAAAACGAGAACTGAGACAAGAACAGTAACCAGAGACCCAAAAACATAGACGCATAACATAAAATAAAACAGAGCAGAGGCAAGAGTGCCACCCGTAGGCATTGAACCAGCATCATTAGACATGTTGCGGAGAGTCAGGCGCATCCTTGTCCACCTGGCTGGAAGAGGCAATCCAGGTGATGAATTCATTGTCTGCATTCCCCTCGATACCACCATCTGGAGGAATTACCAGATTCAAGATGCTACCTGGATGATGAACCGACCCACAAGCAAGCACCTTGCGCTGACTCGATTCTGCCGGAGGCTGAGGCGCCTCAGGAACAATGTCGTCCTCCTGCATGTTGTCTTCATTAAACACGACCCCAGCCATCTCCCCCTGAAGGACACTGTCATCCTGAGACTGAGAGGTGGTGGTGTGGGCCGAGCTGCTGGGTTTATCCTCCTCCTCAGCAGGAACTACAGTGACGCTGGCTGACAACACTGGCCCGTTGAGTCTGATATGGAAGGTGAAGCGGGTTGTTTGAAAGGAGTTGTGCGGGAGAGGTCTAGCATGGCCAGAGGGCGGAGAGGACGGGGAGGCAGAGGCAATAGGGACAATGTTCTGAGGAGCAGAATGAGAGGCCCTGCCTCGATTACCAGTATTGCCTCCACGGCGAGAGACTCCACGACGGCGAGGCATCTTCGAATTCTCAGAGCAACCAGGTAAGGGAAAATGGCAGAGCTGAATGGGGAAGGACTAAGCGCAGACGAACCAGGCAAGACTTAAAACCCAAGCGAGCTTCCAAATTACCTGAACGAAACAGGGGTGCAGGAAGAAAATCAGGCGGAGGTGGAAAGAGCCGTGGGCAATGGCATAAACCAGACACCAGGCCATGAATAAAACATCGAGCATAATCTCTCGAACCCAGCGCGCATTGAAGACGAACTGTGCGACCATAATTCCGTCCTCTGTCCAATTGATATCGCATGCCATTGAAATGTGCAATCCTCGTCCGCGAGCCAGGTGCAGGGACAGCTGCCTGCGGTGAATTAACCCTCATAAATGCGCAGCATTAACACCCGCATCCGGGTTGAAATGTGATCTTATTAACTATTAAATTAAATGATAATAATTTGAGGCAAGTATGGCAAGGTGTTTTAGTAAGGGTTGATACTCTCAAGGATTTTCTGATATGTTACACGAGAATCCAATAGAATACAATGATTTAGATTGGAAGCTCTTCTCGAAGTAGTGTTGAGTTTGGTTCATTGAGTAAAATATTAAATGAATGGATGAGCTCCCTATTGTGTTTCATTAATTGTACTATTTAAAATATATGTTACATAGAAGTTGATATAAGCATTTTTAAAACTTCATTGCTAGTTTACATATACAACTTACAAGCCTTCCATTCCATTGTGTGATACTTTATAATATACACAACCACCCTTGTAACATTGTTGAGTTTGTGGAGTACTTCAAATTCCTCCAATTAACTTAAAATTATCCTCAAATACTATAATGTAACATGCCCAATATTCTCTATAAATCATTTAGGATATAAGATACTTCTTGAATCCACCAATTTTCATCAATTTCTTGCTATAATACCATTTTATAACATACCCAACATCCATATTTCACCCAATTCATTAGGATTTAAGCTATGATAAGTTTTTGACACATACAAACCACCATAAATAAGTTGAAATCAACATTCTACTACTCTAATACTAATTTCCTCATTGTCCTACCATTAAGTTATAATTACATGCAAACATGACAATGTGAGCTTATACATGCACATTTAGAACATCATAATTGCAAATGCAAACTTAGACATGCAACAAAGCATCATTCAACTCATGACATACACATCGTTAATTCAACGTAATTGTAAATAATTCATAACATTTATCTTTGTAGGAATTAATCACCAATTAGTTACAAATGAAGGACATTCCACCTAACCATAAGATATTTATTTCACTTAATATTTTTGCAATAAGTCCATCCTCGAGCTAAGGCTATGATTCCACATGGACAAATTCACCTTTGGCTAGTTTTAATCTTGTCACACATTCTAATTTCCCATAATTCCACGATCTATTAGCTCTTACAACTATCCCAATCCACCAACTCTTTTTCCCTATCATCCTGCACAACACAAGGAATGAGATCCCCTTCTTTACCGTACAATCCCTTGTGTTATCCCACATCCCTCCAGGGCTCCAACATAGATTGGCCAATGAACCTCTCTATTGGTGACTCTAGGGATTCTTAATTGTAATTAATTTTAATTCATGCCAATAATATTCCTTGCACATGGACATAAGTTCCACATAATATTCATAATGGCCACTTCCATAATCTCCTTATAGTATTCATACGGCAACTTAAACTCAAAGACGAATTCTTAAGGAAGAATGAATGAGCAACAACCACTTGAATGACTAAAATTAGCGAAATATATTTTCATGCCAACGATTAACTATGTGCCTTCCAAAGAAGCCCGTGTATCTCTTTTGGAAACTAATCCGAAGATCTTAAGTCTATTAGTCAAAGGCTTAATATATTCAAGGTTTAAGGACTTAGGCTCACAATAAATTAATGTTATTTTTCTTTACCCCCTTGAGCCCCCTAATCCATATTTCTTTCCTCTATTGTGGAATCATTACCCCCCCATGTTTTTGTCCTTCTCCATCTGTAGCTTGTGATGTATTTTGATTATTATCATTCAATGTACAATTTACATATTACATAATAGTTCAACTCTCAACCATTCATTATGTATATATATGTACATTACTAACCTAGGGATCAAACTAGGGGCATTGCTTGTAGAATCCATTTAAAGATAATATATGCACATCCATTCACACACAAACACAATGTTGTGCCCAAACCAAATATATTTCATATATTTCTATCAATATTACTACATCTTAGTTACAAGTCCAATTAATAGTACATGCACATTGTTGCATATGTCATTTTGATGCAAAAAGTTGATACGATTTTTGTATATTTATTTTAATTCCATTTTTTTGTGCAAGGAGGGCATTGTTTGCAAATGAAAATGTATTGATAGACTAGAAATCTATATATAATATAATTGTCTTTCTTGTGTATATTCTAACATAAATGAACTAATGGGGCCTCTTGATGTTGATATCTCTTCTATGTTTTATTATAATTAGAGCATGCAGGAAATTGTTCTTAGGAATTCTAGGTTTATAAATATGCATGGATTAACTCATAAAAAGTGCTACAAGTCAATGATTCAAGTAGAGGGTCATTCACTCAATCGATGGTTGGCTTAGACTAGTTAATTTAATGTATTAGTAGTTTTAGATCCTTGGTACAATTATTTGTTTTTGAAATAAATCGACAAATTTTAAAAGCGAGTATAGTTTTAAAGAATCGATGGAATAGGACGAGTTGTCATATTCCAAGAATATTTCATATAAATATATGGGACTACTTAGAGCTTCCAATTTCACCCAAAAAGTGTATTAGTCTCATTGTTTAAGTACAATTCCACTCCTTCTATATATAATAAATATATTAATTTTACTCCAATTTTCAATTGGTGAAAAGTATAGTTGTTCTTTTACTTAGTAATACATAGATCTTAGACATCAAAGAGATTTAGAACAGTCGGTGAAGGAGCGCACTGTTAAGGCGCTTCGTAAGCAAAGGTCACTGGTTCTAGTCTCACAGATACCAAAAATCCAGCATGGTTTCCGCTGGTGCGGCTCAGGTTGGGTGCGATCCCCGGGTGACTTTGATGGCTTAGATGCCCCTGAGTCGTGGCCTCTCAGCCACAGGGTAAGCGTGATTTTCAGGATTCACCCACTTATCAACCAAAAAAAAATACATAGATCTTAGACAATTTCATTTACAAAGAAACTATTTTAGCAGTATTTGTTTTGATTGGCTTAAAATTCGTAATCATAGTTTTATTTTTGAAAACCATGTTCTATATCTAATATTGCAATTGCTCCTATTCATTTCTTTCTTCTTCAAGTAAGGAGAGAAATCACTCTTGCTTGTTTCTCTTCAACATATAGCAAGGTGAAAAATCACTCAACCTTTTTTTTGTTATGTATATTCATTTAAGAAAATAAGAAAAGGATCATTATTACATGGTTGTTTGAGTATTACTAATTTAAATGATCATTTCAATTATTTTATTTTATTTTTTCAAAGACACAAATAGGAATTTGTATTATTAAAAAAAATGGTTACTAAGCTAGAACCTTCATATATTTCAATCTTCCTTGGAGGTTTGAAATTGAGCATGGGGGCTCAATCCAAGCCATCAAACGAGTACCCCATGGCACAAAAATTTCATACCCTTTCCATCTAAAAATTCTCCAAAAAACTTCCAATATCCAAATACATTTACATTCCATTATAGACTACTTATGTTTTGACTTACATTGACTTCTTGTTCTCCTTGACAAAATGCCTTTTCCTTTCTTCCAAACTTGATTCCAACCCATGTTTTCTTTTATTTCCCATCTAACCTGGTTCATTTTGGGACCAACTGTCCAATCCTCAACCATTATCGTCTTCATCTCAAATTTCTACCCATTAATTTGTACCTCAACAAGCTCAAATACATGTAAGTAAACCTTTACAGGTTGTAATTGCATCTCAACCTATTCTGTCGGTATCTGGTACCCCTCAGGTTCCACTTACCCAACTTTTACAAGGCACCTTGCTGTCTCAATTACTTGGGCAAGCTATTCCTCAAATTCCAGTAGGACAAGCCGTGTATAGCATGGCACAACCCCAATTGAACCCACCTTATGTCGGGTTGATGCAAAATCTTGCAGGGCAACAATATAGACCTTATCAGGGTGTTCCTAAAGTGCCTTTCCAAGGCCAACATATCAAAACCTAGTCATTCCAACCTTTACAGGTTTATCTCAGAGTTGTTCAACAAGGTTACGCATGTGTTGGTTACTAAAATCCTCCTTATTCTGGTGCCCAAGTTCCTCTTTATCATAACCCTCCTTATCCAGGAAAGCAAGTACATATTGCTCAGGCTATCCTCCACCGGATGTTAATCGATAGTTACCTTTTGTGGCGACTCTCAAATTTCCAAACTTGACTCGGCTCACCAACGATCCCATCGCTCATTTGCCTTGGTGGTTAATAATTCCTACCAAATTGCCTTTTGATATGCCAAAGTTCAATGGGAATCTTGGAGAAGACCCGTCGACCCATGTAATGGTGTATCATCTGTGGTGTTCTTTGAACTCCCTTAATGATGATTCCATACAATTACGTCTTTTCCAATGTACTCTTACAAGTACTGCAGCTAAATGGTACATTGAGTTACCTAGAGCTTCGTTTCACGATTTCAGTTCCTTAGCTACCACCTTCCTCTCGCATTTCTAGTTACCCATCTGTACGAAACTTTAATGGAACTTTTGACCAAATTTAAACAAACTAAATCCACTCACATTTCAGATCACATTCATGAGTGGTGACATTGTCGCCAATTGGTTAAGACCTATGTTCTGGATCAATTGTTAACAGAATGGTGCATCAAATCCTTGTTACCATCTATCACATAGGATGTAGCTAAAGGTGGGGTCATGACTGAAGAGAAAGTAATTGCTCGTGCTCAATACTTGGACCTCATCTATACCCAATCCAGCATGTTCTATGAAAAGATACCAGATGCTTTGAGACCTTCAAACCTTGTTCCTCCAACTCCTGGTAAAGAATCTCATGTTGTTGATGGCATCATTGGTTCTACCAATTCGCAGAAAGTGAGCAAACCATCCGGTGCTACTCTCATTGCTTCTGCCAAAAATTCTTCATCCAATCCTCCTATGGCTTCTTCTTCCGAGATAAATGTCATTTCATTTGATAAAGGAAAATCTCAACAACATCCAGGAAGCAAGAAGAAAGGAAAAGGAAAAAAGAAGAAAGGTTCTTCACCATAGGATAAACAAACAAATCAGTCCTTTGATGAGAAATGAAAGCCACACTACCCATGCTTGATTTTCAATCAGGATAACTTTATTCATGACTGCCCTCACCACGTGGAAGTGAATCAGTTTTTGAAATCCTCCACTTCTCCCATTGTGTTGACCGACCTATTTCCCAGTCAAGAGACCTGCATGGTTGCTTGAGACCCTTCTTCCTCTAACATGGTTTTAATGCTTTCCTCCACGAAGCATAAATCTAATGTTATGGTAGCTACTCAAAACAAGGAATATGGTAATGTGAATCCTCCAAATGGTCAAGCTATTGATCAACCTACCAGTTCGACATCACCTCCATCCGATCCTTCTCTGCCCACGATTCCTACAGAGTTAACTATTAAGCCTCTGAAGAGTGTTATTCATAAATCTGATTTCAACCATTGTGCCAGGGCTGCTTAAAATTATAATGTAGTTAAAGGCTTGGCTCAATCTCCATCAGTTATGTCAACCCTCAAGATGTTGCAAAACTGCCCCACCCACAAAAAGGCTTTGCTTTCGGTTATCGGATGTGTGGATCCTTTGGATTCCAACCTAGTTGTTTTCAATCATGAAAACTATACCCCTCACCTTCTAGCTTAGTTGGCCTTCATCATCCAGGTCCTCGTCTGTAGTAAGAACATTCATCATTCTATTGTGGATGAGGGACCCTCAACCTGTATCATGTTTATGTCTTGCTGGAAAGTGATTGGTTCACCTCAACTGAGTTATTCACCTACCACATTGAAAGCTTTCGATGGGAGAACATATAATCCTTGTGGTATTTTTAACTCCTTACAAGCGGAACTAGGGGGGGAAATTGCATTCATATAAGTGGAAGTTATTGACAGGCCTCTTGATTATAATCTTCTACTAGGTCACACGTGGGTTTACCCCATGGTCGTGGTTGTTTCGACTTCATTCTGTATGATCGCCTTTCCTGATAAGGGCAGGATTGTGGCCATTAACCAACTCACCTTCTTCGCCTTTGATTCTCCTGTTACTGGAAGTATCCCGCTTGTAGGGAAAACTCTACATTCTTATCATCATGTCGGGGTTGGACTGCTGAAAGATTCCTCACTCATGGGAACCTTTTCGCTTCCTCCTCCTCTGGTTCTTGACAGCTCATCTTCTGTTTCTTATATCAATATGATATCATCTTCTACTATCTAGGTTGATCCATGGATTATACCAGATGAAACTAGCATCCAAAGTTTTTGCAATCGAATGTCACTTAGCCCCATTGAGCTTGATTACAAAGTCATCTATTCATCTTGTGCGGCTCACACCTTCTCTTCATTTAATTGGGTCAATCGATCATTAGATTATGGCACGCCTTCTAATCCATTCTCTCATATATTCTCTACCGATGAGAGCATCATGGAGATCATGATGCCAAATGATGCATCCTTACCAGATTCCATTGAGGATAATCTCAATGATTTGTATCTACCCAATATCGTCGAGTCTTTTACGAATTATGTTTCTATTCACGAAGTTGATTCCGAAAAGAATGTCTCGAATATCGAAGAGACGATACCTCTTGATATCTCTGTTAAATTGGGTATTGTCGAAAATCTACACATTGGTGTGTCTTGCTCTCCATCCGAGATTGAGACCTATAAATCCCTATTTCAGGAGTTTCATGATGTCTTTGCCTAGACCTATGAGGAAATGTTAGGTATCAACCCGAATATAGTGTTGCATGAGATTAAAACATATCCTGATGTTAAACCAAACTGACAGCGCCTCCGTCTGGTCCATCCAAAGAAGGTTGTCGCGATAAAGAGTGAAGTTGAAAAAATCCTTCATGTTGGTTTCATCTACCCCATTCCTCTGATCAATTGGGTGTCAAATATTGTCCTTGTCATGAAGAAATAGGGGACAATCCGTGTATGTGTTGATTATCGGGGATGTAAATCGCACTTTTCCAAAGGAAAATTACCTAACCCCGTTCATCGACCAAATTGTTGATGACTACGCCGGCCGTGAAATCTACTCGTTCATGGATGGTTTCTCCAGATATAATCAAATCAACATTCTCCCAGTGGATCAACCTAAAACAACATTTATCTGTCCCTGGGGTACATTTTCCTACCGGAAACTCCCATTTTGTCTAAAGAATGTTGGGTTCGTATTTCAACAGGCAATGGATTATGCTTTTCACGATATTAAACACATTGTGCAACCTTATTTGGATGATATCCCTGCTCATTCAAAGTAGTGGGTTGATCACCTGAGGCATCTTAGGGCCATTTTCTTATGATGTAGACACTATAATATTCGACTGAATCCACACAAATGTGTGTTCAGCGTTAGTTCTAGTAGAATTATTGGTTTTGTTATTTCAAAACATGGAATTTGTATCGATCCTATGAAATTACAAACAATCATCAACATGCTTGCACCTTCTTCACTCGTTCAGTTCCAACAACTTCAAGGGAAATTTAACTTCCTATGAAGGTTCATCCATAATTATGCTGAGTTGACCAAAAGTTTCACTCGCTTTCTCAAGAAATGGGTTCCCTTCCATTAGGACAACGCTGCTTAGAAAGCATTTGAGTCCTTAAAAGATGTACGGTTTGGGCATCTCTCTTATATCCCCTTAATTACCAGTGCAACTATTTCTTGTATCCCACTATTGCCATTTCTACCATAGCAATGGTGTTGGTCCAACAAGATGATGTAGAGATATAACATCTCATTTATTATTTGAGTTGGAATCTCAATGATACTGAAATGAAGTATACCCATGCAGAAAAGCTGGCTTTGGCAGTCGTTCAACCCATTCAAAGGTTTCACCATTACATCTTGCTCCAGAAAACTACGGTTGTTTCAGATTGCAACCCTATGACATACATTTTTTCACGTCAATTGTTGGGGGAGGAAATACTCTAAATGGATCGTCATCCTACAAGAGTTTGACCTAGAATTCATCAAATCCAAGTCAAATAAATCATTGGCTTTGACTGAGCTTATGTGTGACCTTACTTCCCCTGATTCTGAATCGACATCTCACAATTCTATCCCTGATGAGTCATTTTTTCTGATTTCGTCATCTGACCTGTGGTATGGAGACATTCTTATATATCTCCAGACCCAGACTTTTCGGTCTGATACCTCTCGCTCTAAGCAATGACGTATTCGATACCAAGCCAAGAATTACATCATTATTGGCGACACCTTATATCGACGTGGTATTGATATGATTCTAAAAAGGTGCCTCATGCATGAGGATGCTGAGAAAGTCCTTAATGAATGTCACTCGAGGGCATGTGGTGGTCATTTATTTGGTTATGCTACCGCTCAGAAGATCTAAAGTGCTGGTTAATTTTGGCCTACCATTTTTTGAGACCATATTCTTGCTATCCGTAAGTGTCACGCATACCAAATTTATGATCGTAAGACCCATGATCCACTTGCCACATTTAATATTGTTATCATCGTCAGACCTTTTTCGAAATGGTGTATCAACTTTATGACATGTAACCCTCACTCGGTCAGGGGGCATGGTTATATCATTGTCGCAGTATATTATTTTACTAAATGGGTTGAGGCGATGCCTACATTTAACAACACTGGCGAAACAACTGCATATTTCTTTTTCAATCATGTTATCACATGGTTTGGTGTTCCGCAAGCCATAGTTATGGATCATGGAAAGCATTTCTAGAATCATATGATGACCAAACTAACTGCTAAGTTGGGACTTTCCCATGAAAGTTCCACTCCCTACTATCCTCAGGCTAATGGACAGGTTGAGGCTATTAAGTTCTAAAAACTATACTTCAACGTATGGTAGGGGTCCATATATCAGACTGGAGTTTGCTTATTTATGTTGCCTTGTGGGCATACAGAACCTCAGTAAGGACCGCTACTATATTTACACCTTTTCAGTTGGTTTACAGCCTAGAAGCAATCCTTCCAATCGAATGTGAGATTCTGTCACTAAAACTAGTTGTAGAACTTCTTCCTTCCACTCATGTAGAAGAGGAACATCTTTTACATATGACTCTTTTATATGAGACATGGTGTGATGTTGTTATAGCTAATGAACCTCATAAAATATGTATCAAGGTACAATACGACAAAATTAGTGTCAAACCTCATGCCTTCTCGGAAGGATACCTTGTTCTTTTATATGATCAGGAATCTGATAAGTTAGGATCAGGAAAGTTCCAACCTATGTGGTGAGGTCCATATATTGTCAAGTATGTTATTCCAAAAAGGGCCTATGAGTTAGTCGATTTTGATGGAATTCCACTGGCGCAACCTAGAAATGGGTTGTACCTAAAGAAATATTATGCTTGATCTCATGCGTAGTAACATTGTGTACATACTATGTATAGGTGTGTTGAGTGTGTTTGCAGTGTGTCTCTTTAGAGTTTCCTACGGTTTCTATTGATCCCTTTTACGTTTGGTTTGCAGATGTCGGCATCCCTTGAACCATATTTTGGTTATGCTAATGGTGTTAGTCGTAGTACTCAGAACCTATCCTCCACAACATGGGCTATCTTTGCTCCAAATGGTGAGTTAGTGAGTCTACAAGGGATTTGTATTGGTCGCTCTACCAACAACATCATTGAGTATAGCGCAGTGGTCAAGCTACTGTCTGATGTTATTTCACATGGTATTCATCGTTTAGTCATCATACTTGACTCACAGCTCGTGGTACTACAACTTGCTAATGTTTATTCGGTCAGAAGTCCTACCATCTTGCGTATGTTTTTAAGGGTTCGCCTTCTAGAAAGATATTTTGATTTCATACAATATGAACACATTTATAGAAATCTAAACACATTGACAGATGCACTTTTTAATCATGTTTTAGATATACATTTGCAACAAATGTAAATAAGTTTTAATACACATCACATCTATTGAAAGCATAATAAGAACATAGAAACACTAAATATAGATATATCTATATAAATTTTAGTTTTACAAAATTTGTGCCCGTGACACATATAGCCACACGACCCATCTACAAAACTACATGCAAATATCTAAGTAGACTAATCAAAGTGCTCATGATAACAAGCCACTGCACGAGCTATGTTGCGCAGCAGCCGACTAATACGGCTAGGCACCCTGATGGTGTGTTGTTGAAGTCGCATCAGAATTTGTTCGATCGTGGTCTCATCTATCTCGTGTGTCAACCTCCCATGTGGCACTCCACCTTTGTTAGGATCTTGGCTACATTAAGATCTCGTAGGGCATCTCGTCCTAGTGCAGCAACCTGTACTAGTTCTAATGTCGTCTGTGGTTGTTCTCCTACATGATGGAGATATGAAGCACCTATCAGTCGAACGGGCCCAATATATGCATGAACAAATCAATAGTTTAAATATCGAAAACATCAAAAACACAAAAAAAATTGTGAAATTTTCAAAAATTCAAATGGTCGAAATATCTTACCCATAACACCCCATCGCTCACCCTTAGGAAGAATGAGATCAAGGTCATCACGGAAATCCATCTCTACATACGGATAATAATTGATCATAATGAACTGTCTACGCAGCCATCCAAAGAAGGCTGGTGAGAAATTGATCGTCGACGGACATGCATGTTAGGACATATGATCTATCTGCCTCCTCATCTGTGGAACCCTCAGATCAATGGTCTTGAGTGTAATTTGTTGAGGCTGTAGTAATGGAACCCGTTCTAGGAAAAAAGAGACCAAGATGGAACTATATCCAAAGTTTTTTAAATTTCCCGTCGTTGCTTTAAACAATTGTTCTTTCATATTGACTAACACTCCCTCACTCTAGTTGAACACTGTTGGCTACAAACACTCCACACCATAATGCATGTATGATCTGTTGGCCACATGGAGTGTTTAGATTCTCGCCACTCTGGTAATGATGAATAAGATCATTCTCAAGGGAAAATGGGTTACATATTTTATGCTAATCTTTCCATCTCTAGTTGGCTTGAATCGAGGTCTGCAGTAAGTAGTGATATAATCTTTCACTGTTTCTCCACCCCTTCTCCCACCTCGGAGAGAGATGGAGGCACCTCTCCTGGATAAACTTATTAGGAAATATATGTCCTTTGATTTTATCTCGAGCAGATGTTCCCCAAATTTGAATGCATGTGCTTGCACATCCCGTGCATGAACAATATATGCTAGTAATTCCATATGTTGCCTCATACCAGGAATCCAGAAGAATTTCAACAAGCCATAGTTTTTTAGTGCTTGGATGGTAGTAGGGTAATTAGTTGCATTTAAATCTCATTCTTCGTGTTCTCTTTCTCTCCAGATAAAGGCCATTTTGTGCTAAAGAAGACTTGAAACATTAAGAAGAGGCTCATTAGAATCCTTTCCATGCAAGAAAACTCAAAAAAATTGAAGGAAAATTGGCAAACATATTTTGGATTTGCACCCAACGCACCCACAAGAGGAGAGACAGTGTGTTTCACCCCTCCCCTGTAGTATATCCTCACTTAGGTGCAATGCAGCTTTCGAACATCTGGACATGCGTTGGTCCTAGGGCGAGTTTTAATGCCTAACACTTGCATGAAAACACAAAATGGGACCATGAATTGAAAGATAAAGGTTAATGCCTAAAAATCCCGTGAAAACAAAAAATGGGACCACGAATTGAAAGAGAAAGGTCTTAGCTCTTACCTGGAAGTGACAGTGCTTGAAACGATCCACCGAATTGAGCGCAATCAACTGCAGAAGATTGAGGGCAAAAAACTACTCAGGACTCTCACTATTGAAGGTAAATGCGAAATGGTAAGTATGAATAGTCATTTTGAATATATATGGTTGTTTCTTCTGTATTTTATTCACATTTAATGTTTTTACCTAGTTAGAACCAATTTTTACCATGAAATAGGTATTTTTAATCATTTTTGCGATGTTTTGAGTAGGTCGATAGTTGTTTGATGGATTTTGTCGTGTTTTGAACAAATTATTTTGACCGAGGAGCACATTTTTATCACTTTTTTCAGGCTTCGTAAACCTACGAAAAAGGAACCCCCTAGATTCCTTCTTCAGCTCTTTTCAGACTCCCAAAATATGAAAAGATTGTCGAACACTTGTATTTTCGAACTCGTTAAAGTAAATGAAAAGAAGTCTACTCAGTATAAGTTTAACCCTTTTCCGGGTTAATATAGACTACTTACGAAAAGGGAATACCTTAGTTGAAGATGGCTAATAGGTTATCCTTGGGTATTATTTTATGCCTTTTCAGACCTAAGGGACTATCGACAAAAAGGAACATCTGGAGTTTTCTTTTTCACCTCTTTTTCAAACTCTCTAAACATGAGAAATATGTTGAGTTATACCTTTGTTGGACTCGTTAAAAAATCAAACAATAATGGACTCATCGTTCATGATGGGACCGAACCACTCCTTCTCTGGGTTTGTTAAATATTCTCAGAGGGATTCATCTGAAGAATGAACTTACAGATCAAGCATATGTTATCCTCTTCAAGCTTGTTAAAAAATAAAGAGGTACTCACCAATATGTTTGGGGAAATTGGGAAAACAGGGTACTCCATTTGTTAATGGCAGTGAGTCTCTCTTGAACACACACTCTTCCACTTCATATTCTTGGTTGTTGGGTTGGGAAATCTACTTGTCTTTTGGTTTATCATACCATTTCAAAACCTTTATTTTTGGTTTTGGTTCAGTGCTTCAAACTCCATTCAATTGTTGGGTGTGGAGCCTGATTATCTTCTTTATTTAGAGGTATCGCCACATTGCACCCCAATTAGTAATGTGGCGGCAACACTACCTGTAAAAGGGGTCAAGTGGGGGGTGGTTGTGATCTTTGGGAGCCCCTCCTCCCCCCCAGTAGGCGATCGGGGGTAGTGCCCCCGAAGCTAAAAATAGATGTAAAATTTCCTTGTAAAATGTTGTAATTTCATAGTCAATCTGGGCCATTCATTAGGCAGATATCTAACGGTAGAATTTATGTTTAATTTAGGGCTTTTTCCCTAGAAGGCAACCCCTCGCTATATATGAGGGAATTTTATTGTGTCTATGTAGATTTTTATTCTGAGCAAGAAAGAGAGAGGAGGTTGTGTGAGAGTGAAGAGGGAATTACAACGGATCTGTTGTAGGTTGTATCTCTTCAGTTTGCTGGATGATATAAAAGGAAGGACTGTTTGTTTCTCCGTGGACGTAGCCCAAATTGGGTGAACCACGTATATCTGTGTCTCTCTTGTTTTATGCATGTTCTGTGTTTATATTTCTGCAATATTTTGTGTGTTCCATTGCTCTGTAATATATAATTTACTAACATCAATGTCGTCATTGTGTTCAATAGAAGTCATTCAGTTAATATATACTACAATACTCTTAAGCCTTCATTCCATGTCTGCCTTTCTTGATCTAGTTTCGTATTAACATCATGTTGGTCATACATCAAGCCCCTCCTGCAATGGGTCGCTTCCTATCGATATAAACTCATTATCTAGGAAGTTGACTTAGAAACACCCCTTAGTACCTTGGTGCTTGCATACATCAATGGAAAGTTTCCTCGCTCTCGGCGACAGGTTTACATCATTGACCTTCGACCGAAATATTTTGTGTGGTGTTCGACATCAACTCATTTATTCACACCATATGGATTGTACTAGAGTACCTTGAGAGCCATTAACATCATCGGTGGTTTCTCTCGCGTCTGTTAATGGCTTACATCATTGGTCAGTAATCAGATGGTGTCTACCATGTTCGACTCCAACTCATTAATTCACATGGTTAGACTCATACATTAGTTGGTCATGTGAATGAGATAGAAGACCCCAGATCTAGTTTCATCCATCCAGGTTACGATTTCAGGAGTAATACAAGATCACAATGTATGATGGTTATGATCATACAAGCATTCATCCAGTCATGGGTCCACCATCAGTCATCTGTGGACATGTCTTTTGATCATTGTACATGTAATGTTAGCTTATGTGTTGAGTATGGGTATGCCTCCCTTAGCAAATATGTCATGATGTAAATGTATTGTAATAGATGATGATCTCATCGGTTGTTATTGATCCCGACTTGTCACAAGGTAAAGAACTTCAATCATCAGTTATCATTTCTGACTTTGCGCTTTAGGGGGAAATTTGTTATAGGCCATTTTTTCACATCTGGTCAATATGCCTTCAACTGGATCAATCAACATCCTTTGACCTCTTTTCATCATCCTTGAACAAAGCCCTAAGCATGACTCATTCTAATCATTGAATTTCTACCTGAAAACAACTTGTTTCAGCCATTTTAAGGACCAACACACCCTGACCCCTTATTGGCCAATGTTGACTACTAGGTTTCCCTACTTTGCACCTGCGCTGATCACCAGCAAGTTGCTCAGTGTTTGGGGTGCGTTGATTCTAGAAATTCGGGAAAACAAAAAGAATCTTGAAGCTTCCTCTTCTAGAAGCTTATACAATATGTTGTAACCATTTACCTCAGATAGAAATCTCGAATCCTATCTTATCATATCTTAGGATTTTCATCCCTAATCCCTTGAGCTCATCCTCCCATCAAGAGTGGATCTCAAGCCCAGATTGGTAAAACGATAAGAATTTATGAACTACCTCCTTCACCTATATATTTACTGCCATCCATAGGCAATGGGTTGCAATTTGGAGAGTGATTCTACCCTTATGTTGTTGATGTAAGAGATACATTCCATGCATTTAGGTGATTAGAGGTGCACTTTGTGACAAGGAAACGACAAGTCAACTTGGAGGAGCTCTTCTACAAGATCAACGCCTATTTTTTGTTGTAACCTACTCCATTTCTATTAATGCAAAGATTTCTTTGTTTTCCTATATATGATGTTATGGTTTCATATATTTCAATACCATGTTGATATATTGAATACAATGATTAAATGGTGTTGCATAAATTTCATGGATCGTTGGCTTGTGTTATCTGATTGTGTAGGTTCTAATTATAGCGATCAGAGCTAGGGTTGGAGCATTCAAGCCAAGGAAGGAGTGAAGCATATGGAAAATTCTAGGTAGGCTTCATCCAGTTATCTATTTACTTTAAGGAAAACATTAGTCCATTTTTCTTTTTGTTGTTTTAGGTCAGTCCACCAAGCCTAAGGAAGATACTTCTGTCCCCAGTCGTAGATTCTGCATAACACATATTGTCCTCCATGTGCTGAATTTTCACTAGTTAGCATTGAAAAAATTCTGTCATAGCCAATATTTGATGACGCAAATCTGAGACCTCTTCGTACCAATCTAGGGGTGGTGCGGACATAGGTGGTAATGGTAAGCCATTGGAATTATTGAACAAACTCTTTGACTAGTTGTGTTCCAAGGGTGTCAAAGCCTGCAAATCAATGGCCCAATAACCACAAAGGGGCTTAGTGTAATGATTGTTCACTACAAATACCAACATCTCCTTTGGAGTTTAATGCCGAATTTTGAGTTTACTCAGGCCCACGACACTTGTCCGAACATAGAGATTGAGGGAAATGAGGTTGGGAATTTGCTTCTATGGTTTTCGAAGCCAATGGAGGCGCTAACTGAGGAGGGATATTAAGAATCAACTCATTTTGGCTCCTCTAGAGGGAAATTCTAAAGAATGGAACAAAGATTACAGGAAACGAATAATAATGTAGGAAAAAAAGCCCAAGGGAAGGAAGACTCCCTGGTGCAAGAGCAGTAGAGTCAACCCACAGAAGATGCCAAATTCTATCTCTTCCATCCATCTGGTCCTCATAATTAACCACGAGGATCAAATTTGGCAACCTCAGCATGAGTTCAACATGCATGAACGTCTACCTTAAATATAAATTTTCCCATGCTTTACATATTGCCTTCAATGCTGAGAATTGAGGAAGTAGATTCTTTGCGTCCATTTTGTAGGGTATAGAGGGGCATGATAGGAATTGTGAGGAGTTTGCATTTAATTTTGATCTTGCACTGCAATGCATACATTCTATGACTTCGAACAAGGCAAATGTCCTTGTGAAGGACCTGTCTACTTGTGATCGCCATCTGGAAGATATCACACGAATATGAGCACATGAGAAAATGAAGCGATGCCACTGGCTTTGCTATCCATGAGGAGGAGGGTCTTCCAACTTTAAAGGAGAATAACAAAATATTTCCAAGGTCTAAGTTAGTTACATTTTTCCTTTGTGAACTTTGTTGATTGATGAAGGAATGAAGCCAAAGATTTATCTTGATCATGGTATATCATATCAACTTGCGTTATATTGGGCATGTGGTATTGATAAGCCATAATATTATATCCAAGACTATTTACAAGTGAAGAATTTCCATTATAAAATGGGGTAATATCCATGCTTAAGAATATTGTTACATGTTTTTTAAAATGCATATATCTTTAACTCGTGAAATAATTCTCTTTATAATTAATAATAATGATAATTTAAGATAAAGTTATAATTTAGTTATTTTTAATATTTTTTTAATCCTAGAAGTGTGAGATGTATCATGGAATAGGTGTTTTAATACTTCTCGTAGATTGTACAGATCAATGTCTATTAAAATTTATCAGTCATTTAAGTTATATGACTATGCTAGTAATATATAACTAAAATGCACATTATTTTTGTGGTGTAGATTTTAATAATTAGCCTTTGTAAATTGATTTAGTTTGGATTTTCAACTTTATTATGGAGTTAATTTAGTTAATGATCTTATATGATTGGTTAGGGTAATATATCATCTTGATTGTTTTACAATTTCTAAATAATCCCATTAATCATATTAATAATAAATTTATTTTTATTTTGAAATGAAATTAATAAAGAATTTAGTAAGATTAAATTTTTAAAGGACATTAAATTAATTATATTTTATTTCTAAATTAAATTATTATTATTATTAGTATTAGTATTATTATTTGGAATGGAAGCACGAGAAACCCTGGAGTACTTCCCCACATTTTGTAGATGGTAAACCAGGTAAATGCCAACCCTGATTATAGGGTATCGCCGCAAGGAAGTAGAAGAGAGTGAACATGTGATAAAAAATAATATCAAAGAGTTTCATTATTGGCTCTGGACCACTTGAGCTAACCCTTGGGGCTAGAAAAAAATTGGACATTGGGTACCACTTGGGGAAGAAAGTCGACCTCCCTCTCAACCTGAAGGCAAGAGAGAGGTTGTTGGTACTTGGCCAACCCTCAGTGTAGACTCACTTAAGAGCGCAACATAGTTACTATTTACCAAAGCGTAAACATGTCAACATATGAGACTTGAACCTAGGTGGGGAGGATAATAACTATTCCGCCCAACCACCCAAGGAAGAAAGTTGGCCTCTCTCTTGACCTCCCTCTTAGCTCAGGCCCCAAAGGCAAGACAAAAATTGTTTGTACTAAACTAGCCCTCAAGATGGACTCACTTAACAACACAATATAGTTACTCTATTTTAAAGCATAAACATGTCAACTTACCAGACTTGAACTTAAGTAAGAAAATAACAATTGTTTTGCCAAACCAACTAAATAAAACTCAATTAACAACTTCTCACTTAATTAAGTCGTAAGGCGTTCCCTCTGAAATCAACTTTGCTCTCTGCCTACATGTCATTACTTTGCACCATTAGATGATATGTTAGATGATTGAGCCATGTTGAGTCTTTTGATTATTTTGAGGTAGTTGCAACTCCCTAACTGCCTGAGCAGCGCAAATTTGATCCTCCAACGATCCATGGACGGGGCCAGAGACACTAAAATAGCCCAGGGCTATTACCAGCCAGAGCACATCAATGAGCAGGGTCGCGGAGCTTGAGGGGAGATATTCAAATACCGGATGTCTCTATGGTTACGAACATTTTGCGCATAAGAGGCTCCCAGGCGAATATGAACCTCTAGAAAGACCAGAAGAAGGGACCGACTACTAGATGCGCAGATTCACAGGAGATACAGGTATTCCTCAGTTACAATTTGTAAGGTATTTTTCAGTGGTTTCCCATAGTGTTTAGCTCTCAACCCTATCTGTCAAAAATACAGGTATTCTTCAGTTACAATTTGGAACGTATTTTTTTGGTTTCCCCACGTTTGTCATGGGACTATTTAGCTCTCAACCCCATCTGGCAACAGTAACGTTGTCACGGATACAACCACCTCTTCTGCTTGGGATTCCAGGTTATTTGCCACTGCCTTTAAGCCACATCCACTTAGCGACTGATTCTCTGCTCCATTATTAGTTATCAGGTATAATTTCTGCGTTAACAAGGTTTTACTTTCCATGGTTCTTTTATTTTCTTCCTTTCCATGGTTCCTTTATTTTCTGTCTCTGCTGGATTCGTTATGGGTGTACACCCTAAGTTTTCTTAGTAATATCTTTTTGTTTGTGGTCTATTGGTTAGAGACCGCAGCTTCCCAGGATTTCTCTACTTCACAGGCTTGGAGGCAGCTGTCATTTATTTCCTTTGCTGACTAATTCCTCTTTTGTAAACTTTGTTATTGTGTTATGCTATAGATTAATTATAATTACAAGTTTTAATATGACATTTGTGTTTGATTTTCCTGCAAGTCACTCTCTAGCTTTGCATGGTTGTCAAAGGGCTCGGCACTATTAGACAACTGTTCCACCCTATGGCTCTGAACTCCACATGTTTTGGGGATTTTACCGTCGCATATATTAAACCATAAATTCGTTTCTGTTGTTTTACTTTAGTTCCTTGTAGCCACTATTTACTACAAGGTAATTAGTGATAAGCGGTGGAAGCACGAAACTCATTTTCTATTTTGTAAGTGAAAATTTTCTTGACTATCCACTATAAATTTCACTTTCGCTGTAGCTCCAAAGCTCAGCTATGTTTTCTTTTGGTTAACATTCCTCTGTGGTACTACTCGTTCAAGTTTTCACTAGAATACATTTATATATGTATTTGTTTTGCACTGGAATGCATTGCAACATACATGGCTGAGGTATGAAGATAAATCCTTCCCTATACATTGATATGCCCCTTTTAATTTACATCGGATTACAATAATTCCTTTTTATGGGTTAATATTTTCTACACAAGTTTTTTTGCCTCTCTCCGAAGCATCGCATCAACTGTTAGCTTAACTGTCACAAAGATTATACACCCAAGTAATACTTTGAATTGGTAGTTTAGTGTAATTCTTGACTTCTACATGCCCTAACTTTAACATGTCTACTTGTTAGTAGGTAAATTGCTAGCTTGTTGCAGATATGGCGATAGAAAAACATGTACAGACACCATAATGTTGTTGAAGAGTAGATTTCCCTTTCCTACCTTGTTTTCTAACTGTCGTTTACCCTAAATCAGATACCCTAAACTTCCCTTTTCATCCACAATGCCGAGGGGGTTTGATGAGGTTTTGTTGCTTAATATGGTCTGTCCTCTATTCCAAATACATGACAGGTTCGCCATTAAATATTATGTTCAAGGCGTCCTATAACAAGTTGCCAAGACAACGATGTTTAATTTTTCATGGACCGAGTTTTTAATTTATTGAGGGTTTGATTTTGAGGGTTTCATTGCTACGATTAGTTATTGTCTTCGGTTGCATTAATTCTTGTTTGTATAGTCGTTTATATGCATCTCCAACTTTTCAACTTGAAGGTGATCAAACCCATATGGACATGCGCTTAGTGTTCATATTCAATACGCCAAATGTGTTGTCTAGATTCAATGCACTATTGCACACACTAAGAGTTGGATCATCCCACCCCTACTGGGGTTGTAGATGCAATTAAGACTTATCCTTAGGCATTGAGGGAACGTTTGGGGTTTGAATCATGTGTGTGGCCTCGTTGTTGTATAACATATTATATGAATAAAAAAATGGGAGTTTAAAAGCACTGAGTCCCAGACTTTAGCAAAGAGTTTTATGAGACTTATGGGACAACCATGGCTGGACTCAGGGTAAGCATTTAATCTCTATTGTTTCATGTGATTCAACTTTGTATTTCAACTTTTAAGGTTAAAATGATTTATTTTTAGCATTGGGAGCCTTCTATAGCTAATTACTGAAGAAATTCGGTAACCCTGCTAATTGCAATAGTTTGGAAAGTAGCTTAAGAGCAGAGTTATTTTCTGATTTCAATCAGACCCTTCTTCCTGAAATGAATATAGAACATCTGAGATATATTGTCCATAATCACTCCATGGGTTTTTATGATTCAACCAAGGAAATTGATCCACTAGTGACGCTCTACCAAAAGCCCCTTTGCAAATTTATGAGACCGAAACCCTGTTTCTTGTCTATGGTGTCTAAGCCTCAAGGATCTCTCTTCTTGGTCCATTGAGGATGATGTATGAATACAAGTTTATTGCGTTAAAAATTGAAATTTTCTTTATTTAATAATTACTAGCCATCAATATGTTCAATCTCATGGCTAACAATTGCATTTGAATTGCTTTCATTCATGAATTCATTGCTTATTATTGACAATTGTCTTTGATCTACGCAGGCAATGGGCTATGACTTCGATTATGACGATTACCACAGGTACCTAAGAAATATTATGTCTTCCGGTTGGTGAATTTACAACTATCTAATGTTTTAACTTTCGACAAGATCAAAGAAAATTCCATTGATTTGACTTGCATTGTTTACGTTGTTTGGAATACCATATATTGCTTTTGGTAAAAAACACTATCTTTCTTCACTCACTGGAATCAAATATTTCTTATACAATTTTTTTCATGGAGGATTTCCATATGAGAATCTTAAACCAGACCCTATGTTGAAGAACTTGTTATTAAGCATGCATCAGAGGAAAATGTAAGATCATATGGATCCCTTCAAATTCTTTATATGATGATAGCACATGATGAAGTCCTAGGTTTTTTGGAAATATGTAAACATACTTCTCAACCTTTTGTAACTTTGTTGTGTAAAACATATATTTACAAACAATGAAAACATTCATGTTGCAAAGGTCCTTAACAAGCTAGGGTTGGACGATTACTTTGAAGGCATAATATGCTTTGAGACACTTAACCCTCCTTCAAAAATTACTAAAAGCTATAATGACTTGGATATGCCCACTGATAACTCTACAACCTAGAAGGCACCCATAATTTGTAAGCCCTCAAAAGAGGCCATGGAGCAGGCTCTTCACCTTGCAAATGTTGATCCACAAAGAATGGTATGGGACTAAATATTTTGATGGCCATTTTCTTTCAGCTATCCCTTTTTTCATGAAAATGAATTATATAATCCATTAGCAATCAATATAGGTCTACATTAAGATTGACTCATCTAGGTAAAATAGAAATTTTATACCAAATCTCCCTTGGTACACAAATAAGGATAGCTAGCATCTGTGCTTTGGCCCAGTGTGAGGGCCCAGGGGTATCTATACGTTTTCTAAAAATGGCCATCTTGGCTAAAATCTGGAGAGTTAATTCTCATTTTAATGTAAAAACTTGCCCCAGGGTGAATGCCTTATTGTCTTTTGAAAAGTTGTGCTACATTGGTATTTTGACAAGAAAGAGATGCATGTTACTATGATCATGTCACATATACTTCACAATTATCCACTTGTCTTTGTACACAATCCTTCAACAAAGAGGATCTAGAAAGAGAATATTGTGTTCAGCAATAATTTCGTCCCAAAACATAAAGCTTAAGGTGTGTGCCAGATATGTTTAAACAAGGCATGCTTGTTAGTTTGATCACATCCCACATAATGCTCAATTATAGTTATGTTCCCAAATTATAGCCCCTTTTCAGTAGAGAGGAGCTACAAAGGGACTGTTGTACTGAATCATAATCTAGTCTCGAAACAATATGGCAACCTGTAATTAGACATCACATACTTCAGCCAATTCTGGCTTGTGGCATACCATACAACATCCATTTTTCTTTACCGTATGCAGGTCATTTCAAAAGCGTCTATTGCAAGAGTTGCTATTCAATCTATTGTGTTTCCTTGCAGATTTTATTTGATGACAGTCACCGGAATATAGCCACAGGAAAGCGTGTAGGCCTGCAAACTGTATTGGTAAGACTATATCTTTCTAAATGGGATATAAGGCTTTTGTAAGCTCGTTTAATTGGTCCAGTATTTTCTTAATTTAATATTGGTGTTCACTGTCGTCATGAGGTGTGAACTTCAGTCCGAACAAATGAATCATATTTTTCCCTTGAAAGTATTCACAACATTAGAGAAGCCCTGCCTGAGATATGGGAAGAAAAAGATGTAGAGAGCACCAAAAATGTTGTGCGTTCAAGACTAGCAAGTGCAACTATTGAAATTGTTGTCACTGCATAAGCCATACCCTCATTGAATAAGGGAATGGTGGACTCGTCTAATCCCTTTGGAATGTTTGTCTCTGGTTAGAGGAAACTCCAATTATCTGTAATCTTTAAGTTTAAGATTTAAGTTTTAGCTAAACAATTTTTTATAAAAGAAAAATTACAATATCACTCTTTCGTTTTCATTACATCGTTAACATCTATGTCGGTCTTGGAGAATTTGAATTATCACAAAGACGATTGGATGAATTGGAAAAATGTTTTTTATTTGATAGGGCAGAATGCGTGTTCTTCATTTTAGGAATGGGCAAAATGACTAAATAATATTCCCTTCTCAAGCAAAAATACGTGGCCAGTATGTCATATTTTCCGAAATTTGTTTATTTTGTGTATTTTAATTGAGAAAAGGTTATTACAGAACTGTATGGACTATCTTAATAAATAACATCATCGAAATCATTAAAAGAATATGACTTTTACGAAATATCTAGCAGAAAATTTCTTATATCATCTTCAATTCATTGAAAAATGTGCAACCAAGAAAATGTTTACCTCTGACTGAGAAAAATTGCTTCCAATTACCAAGGAAATTAGACGAAATTTGAGTTCTTTCCTATGGAGAATATACTCTATAGGAAGAAGACAGATGCAAATAGAAATTTCTGCATCTCTAGGGCGATTATTGTATAACAACAGTGATATTGAAGTTATTTTTATTTTAATTTTGTAAGGAAACTGTTTCAAGGACCAGTCATAAAAAATTTAGAAACTGGATTTTAAAGCTGGGACATGGAATGAAAGACAATTCACATATTTTCGAATAGAAGTCATAGAAATGAGAAGTTTAATCAAAGCATAGAGTTCTGCATCAAATTTTAATTCATTGCTTGCTTGACATTTGCATACATTATCTTTAATCAGGGCCGAACATAGCAATTTGGTTTTTCAAGTAAAATAAATATTACTGTTACAGTAAACAATTTTTGATAAAAGAAAATTACAATATCACTTTTTTGTTTTCATTACATCTGTGTCTGTTTTGGAGAATTTGAAATGAGAAGTTTAATCAAAGCATAGAGTTCTGCATCAAATTTTAATTCATTGCTTGCTTGACATTTGCATACATTATCTTTAATTAGGGCTGAACATAGCAATTTGGTTTTTCAAGTAAAATAAATATTACTGTTACAATAAACAGTTTTTGATAAAAGAAAATTACAATATCACTTTTTTGTTTTCATTACATCTGTGTCTGTTTTGGAGAATTTGAAATGAGAAGTGTAATCAAAGCATAGAGTTCTTCATTTTAGGAATGGGCAAAATGACTAAATAATATTCCTTTCTCAAGCGAAAACACGCTGCCAGTATGTCATATTTTCCGAAATTTGTTTATTTTGTGTATTTTAATTGAGAAAAGGTTCCTACAGAACTGTATAAACTATCTTAATAAATAACATCATCGAAATCATTAAAAGAATATGACTTTTACGAAATATCTAGCAAAAAATTTCTTATGTCATCTTAAATTCATTGAAAAATGTGCAACCACGAAAATGTTTACCTCTGACTGGGGAAAATTGCTTCCAATTACCAAGGAAATTAGACGAAATTTGAGTTCTTTCCTATGGAGAATATACTCTATAGGAAGAAGACAGATGCAAATAGAAATTTCTGCATCTCTAGGGCGATTATTGTATAACAACAGCGATATTGAAGTTATTTTTATTTTAATTTTGTAAGGAAACTGTTTCAAGGACCAGTCATAAAAAATTTAGAAACTGGATTTTAAAGTTGGGACATGGAATGAAAGACAATTCACATATTTTCGAATAGAAGTCATAGAAATGAGAAGTTTAATCAACACATAGAGTTCTGCATCAAATTTTAATTCATTGCTTGCTTGATATTTGCATACATTATCTTTAATGAGGGTCGAACATAGCAATTTGGTTTTTCAAGTAAAATAAATATTACTGTTACAATAAATAGTTTTTGATAAAAGAAAATTACAATATCATTTTTTTGTTTTCATTACATCTATGTCTGTTTTGGAGAATTTGAAATGAGAAGTTCAATCAAAGCATAGAGTTCTGCATCAAATTTTAATTCATTGCTTGCTTGACATTTGCATACATTATCTTTAATTAGGGCTAAATATAGCAATTTGGTTTTTCAAGTAAAATAAATATTACTGCTACAATAAACGGTTTTTGATAAAAGAAAATTACAATATCACTTTTTCGTTTACATTACATCTGTGTCTGTTTTGGAGAATTTGAAATGAGAAGTTTAATCAAAGCATAGAGTTCTGCGTCAAATTTTAATTCATTGCTTGCTTGACATTTGCATACATTATCTTTAATCAGGGTTGAACATAGCAATTTGGTTTTTCAAGTAAAATAAATATTACTATTACAATAAACAGTTTTTGATAAAAGAAAATTACAATATCACTTTTTTGTTTTCATTACATCTGTGTCTGTTTTGGAGAATTTGAATTATCACAAAGACGATCAGGGACATGGAATGAAAGACAATTGACAATTCATTGCTAGCTCGACATTTGCATACATTACCATATCTCAATCCATTCTTTAATTAGGGATAAACATAGCAATTTGGTTTTTTAAATAAAATAAATATTATTGTTACAATAATACAATACATTCTCCCGAAGTTTTATAAGGTGTCTTAGTTTGAAGAGTGTTTGAGCAGCTAAGCCTTTCAACTGGTGATAACACCACATCCTTTCCCATACTCAACCACCACTCCCATCTTTTGGAGGGCCCGCATGACATCATCAATGGGTTTGTCGTAGAATGAAATATCAATTAAGGGAAGGTCTCTTAACTGAAAACCAATAGATTTCCATTTAGAATTGAACAAAAAAGACAGGCTAGGAGATTGGTAACCCGAAAATGTTTTTGTTACTTTATAGATAAGGGATAGATTTCTTGGCTCTATGATGAAAATAATGAAGGGAAAATACATGTTAATCTGTTACTTGTGCTCTTTGATGGAAGTTTTGTAATGCACGACTGAAAAATACACGGTGAGAGAAAAATGCATATTATGCTAATTGAGGAATGTTTTTCGCTTGTCAAACTTATAGTATTGAATTTAACACACTAACACTTTACAACAATGAACTATTAATATTCATGATGAAAATAACAATATGGAAGATTTATCTACATAATGAAAAAGACAATATGGGAGATTCCAATCACGTTCCAAGGCATTTTTTAAAATGTGGATGTGACAAAAGGTTGTTGTGGAAGGTGTTGTTTGCATACGGGAAATTTCTTGATCATTGTGTATAATCCTAATGTTGATAGATATGTCTACTAACGGTTCCAGTTAATGGGGCATTGATTTGAGCGTTCAATATATTTTTATTCTTTATCAAAGTATTCTTTTGTTGTATTTATTTTCTTCAATTTATGCGTTACGACGTTTCCTTTGCAACATCTGGTGCAAATACTAATATATAGATAGATTGATTTATTCATAAATTCGTAATGATTTATAAACTTAATTTGCCCAGAGTGCACTCCTTTAAAAACAAACAAACCTCAGGCCACTCGTGATATTGACTTGCTGAGAGGAATTTAAAGATAATAAGCCACTTAAGGTACCAGAAGTCATATAAGCCGCATATTTTCCTAAAGTTTTTAAACTTATTGACTTGTTCAGATATATTTGAAGATAATAAACATCTCAACCTGCCAATGGTCATGCGAGCTCCATGATTTTTTATATTTTTAAACGTAAAGAGGATAATAAGTATTTCAACCAACCAAAAGGTTATATTAGTTTTATATCGAGAGGCGTGATATTTTAGTCATTTATAAATTAAGAATATTATAAATTTTTAAATGATGCATTTTAATATTAAAAGATTCAAACATTTTTATTTTTATTAAAAATGGATATTTGTTTAGAATTAAATAAATATAATTTACATAAATTAATTTTTAAATAAGTATAATTTATATAAGGCATTTTATTAAGGTATTATATGGTGAAAATGTTGCTAGTTTAAAATTTTGTGAGCAAAAATTTAATCATATTAAGGGTTAGTGTGGCCTAAGCCGGATGCGATTTCTGGGTGATTTTGATGGCTTAGATGCCTCTCGGTCACAACTACTCAAGCCATAGGTTGTGTGTGTTATTCATCTCAGGACTCACATAACCTAGTAAACCAAAAAAAATTACATGGATATGTTTACAATTAAATAAGTATAATTTATATAAATTAACAATTTTTTATTTTACTTTTATTTATTTATTTTGTGAATTAATTTTATATTGCCTCAAAAATCAAAACATCGTTACGTTCTACAGAGTTTTCATGGTCAAACTATGCTCGACGTAAGTGATCTCAATCTACCGCCTAGGAAAGCAAATATATTGATCACCCACCCGCGAAAAGGTTTGAACAAAAAATAACATCCTCTATAAGTAAATTGTCCCCTCTAAAATAGATATACTAAACAACCTAATACATGAATACATAACAAATGCATCATTGAAATGATCATCAGAGCATGATTTTTGGAGTTGGATCTTGGGAGGATTATATGTTTCTCCTCACACTGAAGATGTCTCTCTGGGTGAGCTAATCAAGCATCCAAATGCTCTAGCCAATAGTGATGATTCTGTTGAGCACACTTGATGTCCTCCAAAGCTACTATTATGTTATATTGTTATGCTTATCTTTGTCTCAGCACTTGACTCGGGATGGTTTTCAACTAACAATGCAGTGTAATATAATTGAGATATTGCTTTTGTATTCCCCTAGTGTTACCAGGGTCATGAACCCATTAGGCAACCTCATCAATCATGTAAGAATTAGGAAATGATTGTCGTTCAACAATAGATAAGGCTTCCAGGTGACCAATTCGATACCAAATTTATGATGGAGTAATTTTGTTGTATATTGATGTGGCCTCTTCTGCTTGGGCCTAGGCCCACGGTCTACCTTGAGGGTCGCAACCACCCCCTCCTTGGAGGCTACACATGCGCTACCGAGGCATTATGACCAAGGACGAATAAAACTAGAAACTAGGTAAGAAGCACCCAGCTTTATAGAGGAGGAAATCAAGGTAGGTATAAAAATCTGAGGGACTAAACCAAAAAGGAGGGGGCGTCCCAAACTGGTGAGCCCAACAGAAACAACCACCATCGAAAGACAATAAAATAAGATGAGGACTACATGTAGGATGTAAAGGCAACCTCTATGACGGGCCCTCTAAGCAAATTGATCAAAAACCACCATTGCAAAATAACTCCAGTCATGAACTAAAAACCCCGTAACACGCTCCAAAGAGGAAAGAATGCAAAGTAAAAGGCACATATTTTATGACTGTTGAGGTTGTCTAAGTCGTCAGCCTCTCTAATTGCAACCAGATAACCATCACTGCAGTGACCAACCGCAAAATGAAAGCCAAGTTTGGAGGGCACCACAAGAGCACATAAATTGTGAAGCCATAGAGGAATCTCTGCCCTACAGAGGATCTTCTAGAGATAATGTTCAAAAATTACCATATCCAAGTGCCATGAATCACTATAACCACATCGATAGCCCAAACTACCCCAGGCTCAGAAATAAAGACAAACAAGCTCCAAAGCATGTAATTCAACTAGAGAAGATTCACAAGAATATCTTCACCGCCATGCGTAGATCTCCCCATGTCGGCAGGTCCAGAAAATCCCACTTACAACGAGGGATATATAAGGCAAGACCATATACACAGGAGCAAACCCTGTTGTTAAACAAGAATGAAAATGAAAAGCTAATGTCATATTGATGACTCAAACTAAATGTCACAGACTTTTGCATGTGAAGAGATGAATTTTGAGGAAGTGGAATGGCGACCTTGCCCCAACCCCTACTCTACCTCGTTTTCCACCCCATCAAAAAGTAAAATAAAAAATATTTATATATTTTATATTAATAAAATATCTATTTAATTTATTTTTTAATATTTAAACAATAAATTTTTTAATTATTATTAATAAAAACACAATAAATTTAATATATAATTGATAACCTTTTTCCCACTATTCCTATTAAACCTAATTAATATAACATCTCCAAATTCTCCGCTGTCTTTCTCACCCCAAAAGAAAATAATTTTAAAAAAATATACCCTTCCATGATAATGAAATCCACTACCTGACAAAAATACATGTTAACAAAATATACCATTCGAGTGATAATGTAGGTAGTGTAGTGATGAAACATATCTATGCCAATGCTGAAAGGAATCTGATAAGTATAAGCATTTAAAGCTATAAAGGTCATGTGACCCCATATTATCTTCAGTTTTTAAATGTACTTAAGGTCTTTGTGGTGAGGAGTTTACCCTAGCCACTCGTAGTATTGTTAAAGGTACATTTTAGTCAGTGTTTTCACATGGAGTTTGAACATGCAACTTGATTTTATATCTGCAAAGGACAACATTTAATTGGTGTTGTTAATATCCTCAACTAATATGTGTGGATGAAATTTTTTATATTTAAAATGACGGAATAAGTTAGGTCAGGTCGTTTCCTTATTCCTAAGAATAGGATAGGGCGGGTCCCATTTTGGTTCACAAAAGTCCTCAAATTTGGTTTTAAAATGACATTGAGGTTTCATTCATTGGTGTTGAAGGAACAATGGACTTTTATAAAAAAATAATCTTTAAATTCAAAAGGAGTGTATTAATATGAAATCATATTATTAAAAATATGTTGATAAAGTAATTAGATTTGAATATTAAATATCATCCATTATAACTTAAATATTATTTTTGTGCTGTAATAAAATATAATATTATTATATTTAAAATGATGAAAACATTTATTATATCAATGCATATTTTTATTTTTGAAGGGAAAAAATAATATTTTTAATTATTATGAAAATTGTTTATATAAGTGATGAAATATCTAAATAACAAGGCATAAAAGCTCATCAAAGAACTTCATACGGAGTATTAAAGATAATCCAAATGACAGGTAACCCAACATTATACTGTGAGTCAATGCAAGTCAGCAAAACTTTTACAAATATCTAATAGAGAAAAGGCCACGAGGCCTGTACATAGACCCAAATCGGGCGTAGACATTCGGGGGCCGAAACCCCAAGACACCCAGATAGCTCTAGAATATGCTCTGATAAACAACAAGAAAGCGTCGAAAGATACTCTGATCAGAAAATAGGAACAATGTCGGAAGATACTTTGATTGGCAAGTATGTGCCTAGAGATGCTTTGACGGGCCTCATTGAAACCCAAACACCATGGAAGCACCGAAAGATACTTTGATTAGCCGCAGAACCAAGGGCTAGTGCGGCTAGGGATCCAACAGCGACACTTCTTCTTCTACGTAACCCATCTAAGGGATGCAACCCTCTGTTCCACTAGCGTCCGCCTAGGCAGGCCCAAATGGCAGTCGATGAATACCAGGCGCATCGATAGGGGGCACAGTAGCATCTGTCGTCACTACTGTCGAAACCTCCTCCTCTACATTCATCGCCATCGCCCGGCCTTTTTATTCCATCGCTACTGCTACCGCCATCACCGATGTTCTTCTACTATCAATCCATATATATTCTAAAACAAGTATTAACACACAAATATTCTAATTTTTTTAAAGTTTAACAATGTGATATAATACCATCTAATGTAATATAAACTAGCCTAGATTCATCTTAACTCCGATCTACCAAGCATCGGGAGGGATTAAATATCTTTTCACCTTTCACTCTAAAAGAAGGTTTGCATTTCAAGAGATTTGATCTCTCTCGACACTTGGTAAATACAGAGTTAAGATGGATCTAGGTTGGTTTAATTATTAATTTTGTGTTTTTATTTATTTAGTTATTTATTTTAAATTGAAATTTAACTTTTATTTTTATTTTATCTTGACAGATACAAGACATTACAACATCTCCACCATACTATGTTGGATGCTTTTTATTTTATTTGACCAAGTTAAAATGTTTAACATTACAACATCTCTACCCTACTGGGCTGGAGAGCCCCTCTAGACACAATTATTTATTCAACAATAAGCACAAAGTTGGTTTTTTAGTCCACGTGATATCATTCATAAATTACATGATCATGCATTCAAAATGCATGCCAATCACCATTCTCTTGTCTTCTCATATGAAGAGTAATAGAAAAATAAATTTTAAATCTTTTGATACCAATAAAAAGACTTTACACCTTACACCTCAAATAAATATTTTAGCGAGCCAAAGTTTTAAATCTTTAATTCAACGTTTCTTCTTCCATTAAGATATGATTTTTCTCATTGGTCAAAAACTCTAAGATTCAGCATCACTCTAATAATATGCTGGATATTGAAACAAATAGGGAAAAAAATAGAATAATAAAATATAAATAATTGATTTTCTATAAAATCTTTAATTCAAAGTTTAGTTTTTCTCATTGGTCACGGGCTCAAAGATTGTATCACTCCAATAGAATGGTGGAACTCTAAACAAATAAGGCAAAAAAAAATATGATAATAAAAAATCCCCTCTACACTAATAAATTATAAATTATTTGTTTAACAATAAGCACAAAGCCCAAGAAGAATGTGATATGGATCAAGCATGCATATATTTAGCAAAGGGGTCCAAGGCAATATATATTAATCTTAATTTCCATGAATTTGTTGGATGGCTTCCTCTGCAATTTCTAGGTCAAGCTTCCAGTTTGTTTTGTTAAAAAATATTATATGGAAGGAGCCTTACACATGGGTATCATTGATGAGCTGAATTACAATGAAATAAAACAATGAATATCTACAGAGGTTTTGGGAGGAAGTGGGTTAAACCCTGAGCGATGCAGACCATTTTCAACATCATCTTTTAGTATTTTGACTCTTTCCTTGTGAAGTGGAAAAAAGAAACTCTAGAGCAGAAAATTATCCAAATCAAATAAATACTTCACCTACTTGTTTTGATGCCAAAATTGTCCTCCATAAGATTTGTGAAATTTTGCCGGTGGTTAAAATTAGAAGGCCATAAATAACTGATGAAATGGAGCTATGTTTGGTTGATATCTTCCTCTCTTCTTTACTGTGCACATGGATGCAGACAAACAATTGACATAATGCTATGATAGTTTCAAAGCCTTACCTTATATAAATATCATATGAATATTATTGGCAAAACAGTGGGTTGTAAAAAGGTGGATAGAAAAACAAAAACAATAAATTGATTATTTTTCCTTAATTTTTTTATTTTTCCCCCAAGGAAAAATCACAATTTTCATTAATAAGTTGAAAATTACATATTATAGATGCTTTAAGAATCATATGCAGTAAAGTGTGGCAGTCCACCTTCAGATGTTCTTATACAAAAAACCTCGTAGGGAAGTCTGGTAATAATTACATAATTACAAGTTAGATATAGATATGTACATAAAAAAGTTGTACTGGAAGAAAAAGTATGTCTGTGAATAAAAAAACCATGAAATCAGGGCATGTCTGCCCCCTGAATCCTCTTATCAATGTATGGGTGATGGAAGTACTGATAGAAATCTGGTCCCCTCTGCTCCTGAATCAGCCATAGACCCCTAGGTTGGATCGAGACCTCCTTGGATAATCGACCAGAAATATGATTGTGTTCCTTGTAGATGTGATGACAACATATGGAATCAAAATGTGATTTCAAAAGTAAAACATCAACCATAATATTCCTGAGTGTGTGCACATGACAAATAGATATGTTGTTGAACCAGTTAATGATGATCTTAGAGTCACCCAAAATTTGTATATGCCTACACTCCTTCTCTAATGCAAAGTATAAAAGATGTCTGAGGGTGATCAACTCTGCAAAATTGCTTGTTTCGATGCCCAAACCCATCTGAATTTTGAAAAATGATTATCAAATAGATGTAGAAGGACACCTCCAGCACAACCATTCTCATGGGCAAATCCATCTAAATAAGCCCATGGGAGACTCCTGTCAATGACTTCAGGGATAATAGTTCTATGAGATGTAGGTCAGTCATCGTCTGGGATGTTGGTGTATAAAGGTATAATATGAGTAGATGCATGTGACCAAAGAGGTTCAATACCCTTAAAAATAGATTTGTTCCTAAGCAGCCAAATAAACCAGCAAACAAGAAGAGGGAGGTTCCTAATTTTAGAAGGTTGAGCAAATGTCCACCACGATTGCCAAGCCTCAAGGATGGTGTCCCCCTACCATCTTAAGGTAATTGAGAATGGAGCTAGAACCTGAGTCCAGAAAGATAAAATGGAGGGGCGGTGAAGGAAAAGGTGATCAATCGACTCAGATGCCTGTTGGTAAAGGATGCACTAGGTAGGTCCACGGAAATAATGCCTCTTTAAGTTTTCTCCTGTAGGGGCCTTATATCGGAGGAAAGTCCACATGCATAGTCCAATACACGACAGGGCCTTTAGCTTCGACAATACACTCCACCACCATTGAGTAACAGGGGGCTTATGAGCAACATAAATGATAGTATACCCTTCCTTTGGATTATATTTTCCATGCTTAGCATGAGCCCATATGAGTTCATCCTCCCCACCAGTAATCCTTACATGAAATTAGGTATAAGAGTGGTCCAGGTGGATGTTGGTGGCCACCCACCTATCCCGTTTGGACCCCCACAACTGTCTCTTTCAATTTTTCTGTTTCTTTAATTATAGCACAATTTACTATTTTTAGCAGTTTTTCGGGTCCTAAACTTCCGGAGCCGTTTTGAGGCCCTAAACGACGTTTTTTGGGAAATCCACCGCCAGTGATTTTTTTTTTCTAAAAATAATCTTTTCCGTCGTAGTCCTCGGAGAGATCTTTCCAACGGGCTATCATGCGCGTCAAACGGAGATAGTACGACCAATTCGCGACCCCGGGAAGTTGATGTACCAACTTACCCAAAAACGAGGCCCACAATTTGGCATTTCATCTTCTAGGGTTAGGTTTTGGAATGTGAAGGGTTTTCCATTGTTTCTCAACAATAAATAGGCCCTCGAGCCTCATTGTAACACAGTTTTTGGAGAACATTTCAGAGGCATGTAGCCGACACATCTCTTCTCAGAGATAAGCTACCATCGCCCTAGCTGGGTTATTTCCATTTCTATTTGTAAGCATATTTCAGTATTTTACAGTAATGAAATGAAGTATTATTTCCGCTGCATATTTGTCTTTATGGTTATCTTTGTATTGCATTGTGTTCCTGTTTAAGTCTGGATCAGTGGTATCAGAGTGGTCTGCTTTTTCTCTGTTTTTCTTTGCATGTCCCCAACGAGGTCGGGATATAAGGAGTTAGGTCTGGAACTGGTCGAACCTTTGCAAGACCAGCCTCGCAAATCTTGATGGCCTCCCATGGCGGATGAGAAGAAAGACGAGGGGGCAGGAGATCCTATCAAAATCTTGCTCGAAGAAGCGCTCAAACGGCAAAGGAACGCGATGATGGATAGCTTTGCGCAGATCCTTCAGCGACTACCCAGAGGCGACGCATCGGATTCCAACAGCTACTCTAGAAACACCACACCGTTTAAGGTACAAGTTAATTTTGAAATCCCCATCTTCGAGGGTCAAATAGATGCAGATGCCGTAGATAAATGGTTAAATCTGCTAGATGGGTATTTTTCTGTTCATGAATTTTCAAGTCGGGAAAAGATTGTTTTCGCTCTTCTCAAAGCAGCCCCCCACGTCAAGGACTGGTGGGAAACCTATTGCGAGCAGAAGGATGAAAGTACAGGCTCACTATTTTCAGCCGCACCCACTTGGATGACTTCCGGGATGCCATCAAGGAGCAATACTACCCTGTCAGAAGCTATGAGGACAAATACATAAAATGGACCACACTGCGGCAGGGACGAGACCAAGATGTGCCAGAGTTCACAAACATTTTTCATACCCTTCGCACACAGTTGGGTATCAAAGATTCTGAGCTGCATCTGGTACTCAAATACCGCGGCTGCCTACACAAATACATCCAGGAAGAGATGGGGTTCATGAACATCTCCTCACTCAGCACAGCATACCGATACGATGTCAAAATCGAGCAAAAGTTCAAACAGAAGAAGTGAGACTTTGGATCTGCAAATCCAAAGCCCAAAGGACAAAGCCAAGGCAGGGTGACCTAAGACAACCCGTCGAAGCCGCAAGAAAAGAACAACACCATGAAGCCGAAGAAGGACACAGGAAAGTGGTGTGAGTTCCAAAAGAGTCCCACTCATAACACAAGTGAGTGTCGGATCAAGCAGTCGCTGGTGGCCGAGTTGAAGGCTTCCGAATCAGATGCATGTTCCGACTCTGAGTCAGAACCCGACAAGGGGAATGACAAAGGGAAGCAGATCATTGATGCAGATCCCAGCGCCACTGTTGCTACTGCCAAGATCTAGAAAAATGAGCCCGAAGATCCAGAGGAGGGGGAACGTCTTTTCCACTCACAGATGTGGGTGAAGGGTTCGCCGCTGCAATTCATTGTCGACAGTGGCAGCCAAAAGAACCTCATTTCAGCAGAGGTCGTGAAGCGGTTGGGCCTACCAACTACACCACACCCACAGCCGTACAGTATCGATTGGCTTCACGAAGGACGAGATCTCAAAGTTCGCCAGCAGTGTCGCCTTCCCTACAGCATCAAGCCCTTCACAGACGAGGTGGTGTGTGATGTTACACCTCTGGATGTTTGTGATGCACTATTAGGCCAGCCATACTTGTGGAGGCGACATGCTGTGTATGAGTCAAGGCCTCGCGCTGTCATCATTTCTTTGGATAATTCATTATACAGGATACCAGAGATAGCCCCACCTACCGCCACCTCTTTGATCACTGCTAAGAAAGGCAGCAAGCTCATCTCACAGACTAGGAAATTTATTTTCTGTCTGGTTCGCTCCCAAAGTAAGGGGAAGATCGTTGCTACATCCATGATCCCCAAGAAGGGTTCCTCCACACAACAGCAGCGACAGAGGGATACAGTCGTGACAGAACACAGGAACAACTTCTCCTTACCCGGAGGGGTACCACACAAGTTTCAGGTGGGCGACAAAGTTTGGTTACATTTGCAGAGGGAGCGCCTTACCAGAACCCATCAGAAACTCAGACCACTTTGACATGGTCCTTACACCAGTAACAAGGCTACATGAAACAATGCTTTGAAGCACAACATTCCTCCATTCCTTCGCTTGCACCGAGTGTTCAATGTGGACCGTCGCCGACCATGCTCCCCACCATTTCTGGACACATAAGAGATTGCAGAACAACTCACCAGAGACCCAACTCAGCAAAAGCTTCCTCATCTCAGGGAGGAACTCAACGCAATGGGGACCATTGCTTCCTAAGGGGGGAGGGATGATCCAGGTGGATGTTGGTGCGTTGGGGACCATTGCTTCCTAAGGGGGGAGGGATGATCCAGGTGGATGTTGGTGGCCACCCACCTATCCCATTTGGACCCCCACAACTGTCTCTTTCAGTTTTTCTGTTTCCTTAATTATAGCACAATTTACTATTTTTAGCAGTTTTTCGGTTCCTAAACTTCTGGAGCCGTTTTGAGGCCCTAAACGACGTTTTTTGGGAAATCCACCGCCAACGATTTTTTTTGTCTAAAATTTGTCTTTTCCATCGTAGTCCTTGGAGATATCTTTCCAACGGGCTATCATGCGCGTCAAACGGAGATAGTACGACCAATTCGCGACCCCAGGAAGTTGATGTACCAACTTACCCAAAAACGGGGCCCACAATTTGGTGTTTCATCTTCTAGGGTTAGGTTTTGGAATGTGAAGGGTTTTCCATTGTTTCTCAACAATAAATAGGCCCTCGAGCCTCATTGTAACACATTTTTTGGAGAACGGTTCAGAGGCATGTAGCTGACACATTTCTTCTCAGAGATAAGCTACCATCGCCCTAGCTGGGTTATTTCCATTTCTATTTGTAAGCATATTTCAGTATTTTACAGTAATGAAATGAAGTATTATTTCCGCTGCATATTTGTCTTTATGGTTATCTCTGTATTTTATTGTGTTCCTGTTTAAATCCGGATCAAAGAGAAATGAAAGTCGAGTTGAATACATCATACATTCGACCATTGATTTGACATTCCTCAATAACCTGTAACAGATCTTTCCAAATTAATTCAAAAAATGCCAAGTAAAATTCAACTGGCCAACTATATGGCCCAGGGATCTTATCCTTTTTAAACCATTTTAATGTGCCCTCTAGTTCCCCCATAGAAACAAGCTTGTTGAGATCCTCGACTGCTTCATGATCAACGAAGCGAGGGAAGAGACCATCCACCCTGATAATTTGAACAAGGGAGGCTTCCCAAGGGGCCTTGTAAAACTGACTGAAATGTGATGAGCTGAGCAATGCAAGTTGATTGAAGGTTTGGACTCTCTAGCCTTCCTCATTAGTCATCTACCATATGGTATTGATAACCTGATGTCCATTTGAAAATTGATGATAGAACTTCGTATTATCATCCCATGCTTGTAACTAAATGGCTCGACTCCTGAGTCACCAAGTTTCTTCTCTGTCTTTTAGAATCCTACTACTTTTAGCCTCGAGCTCATTGAGATGGGATTTAGCTTCAACATATGAGTAACCTCTCCAATAAGCATCTTCCAGACTGGCAAGCTCAAGTTCAATATTGTGTAGTGTGAGGTCTTCCTTCTTTCTCTTGTCTTTGGCCCAATCAATGGTTAATCTCTTAAGTCTAAGAAGGTTATTGGCAAATCCTTCAGTGATAGACCAACCAAAATCAGGGCGGCGAGCCTTCCAAAAGCCTGAGACCAATTTGATGTAGTCCAAGTCCTTTAACCAAGTAGCATTAAACTTAAAGGGGGCTTTAGGCTTGTGAGCATGACCAATGATCTCAAGGTAAATGGGCTTGCTATCTAGTCTTCAAACCATCATGGCCTCTCCAGTCCTTCTGTTCCTCCAGGTAGGTTGAGGCCGAGCCATAGGGATGTCTATGAGTCGATGATTTTCCAAGAGTTTTTCCATAGAATCAGATAGGGGCTCAATTTGAGAATTGTGCCCTCAAGACTCAGCATGGCCAATAGAAAATTTGAGGTCACCTCCCAATATGATATTGTCTGCTTGCAAAAGAGATAAATTGAGGAAGTGGTCCCAAAAAGCAACCATGTTGTGGCAGGGACCATACAAATTGATCAATCTTAGTTCCTTCCCCAATTCAGATGAGAAAATGTCTACGCCAATGAAGCCATCTCCTCCCTAGATATTTATAATCCTGGCAGATCAGGGATTGAATCCAAAGGCAATTCCCCCAGATCGCCCTTGAACATCTAGGGCTTGAAATTGCCAACCAAGGACAAGGGTTTCCAGAGCAAGGATAATCTAGTCATTAAGCCCTAGTGTTTCTTGAAGGAATATAACATCCACCCATTCAGTTTCCAAGAGTCTTTTAAAGGCTAGCTTTTTGGCAGGGCTAGCCAACTCATGACAATTTAGGGATTACTACTTCATGGAGGGGGTGAAGATTGGGTGTTTTGTGCTCTAAGAACCCAATCAATAGAAATTTGTTTTCCCTCAGTCGCATCTATACCAACTTAATGGATGGCCTTATAAATGGAGGAATGTCTGCCTCTAGAGGTCTTGTTGGGCTTGGGAGGAGGGATGATGCCAATTCCACACTCATCCAAGGAGGAAGATTTGTCTAAGGAGTGAAAATTACAGGAGTGGGAAGGACGCGAAGCATCCGAAGCCTCAGTCGAAGGGGCTGAAGGAGGAGGATCCAGGAAGGATGGAGCCGTGTTGGAGAAAATGGGGGGAGGAATAACCGAGGGACAGTTCAGAGGAGGCGATGCACATGAAGATGACATGATACACTGAGACAAGGATGAAGACAGAAAATATGCAGAAAGTGAGAGATATGAAACAAAAGTATAGGAGGAAGGGTTACCCGATGAGAGTGTTGATGCGACTACCGCATGAGACCTGGTAAGTGGAGGCGAGGGAGGGCAAACCGATGTAGTCACATGCCTTTTCTCCTAGACCTTTGCCTTTGTCTGATTGCCAGGTGCTTTGGGAATCTGCTTGTCCTGAGAACTAGTTTGGTCTGCCAATCCGATGCTTTCAGGTGCATTTTCTGGGGAGGAGGATGATAGAACCAACAAACATTCCTTGTACAAGTGGCCCACCTTATGACAACGTCTGCATCTGAAGGGAACCCCTTCATAGTCAAGTATCTGGATACGAGTAAAATGCTTCCAAAGTAAAGTAATTTTCTCCTCCAAACCCTCCCTAGTGTCCAGATGGACCAGAATGCGGACCAATGACATATTGCCCGAAACAATATAAGATTTGTCATAATCCAGATAGGTTCTGAGAGCATTGCCAATGCGGGTGAAGATGTCTTCAGACCATAAGTGAAGCGACAGACTCGGTAAGCGAACCCAGATGGGTCCAGCCCCCAATTATTCCCACTTTGGGTCAAACATAGGACTCCACCGCTTGAGAAGGACATGAGCCAATTCAATGTGCCAATATTTTGAGAGCACCCAAGATGTATAATCTGCTAGCTGGAACTAGAGAGCGAACCACCCGCGCAAGAGGGTAATGACAAATGGTAGTTCTAAGAGTACATGCCCCCAAATTTCATTGATCCACTGTCGTAATCTCGTCATGGAGTAAGTTCGACCATGAACTCTCTCAACCAAAATCTTGTCTGTAGTATCAATAACATCTCCCATCTGAAGCCCTTCCCCAAAGCAGAGAGAAATTCCCTTGTTCCTGGCTTTTACGCACTTAGACTTCTTCATGGACTTGGAGGAATTGTCTACCTGAGGAGTGGAGGAGGGCTCAGGGGGGTATCCTGAACATCATCAACCCTAGGATCAAAACCACATGCAGATGGGCCAATAGAAGGGCCTTCAAAGCAACCAAAAGAGAGGGGAGCAGTGACCTGATGGGAAGAGGGTGCAAGATGAGATAGAGGAGGTCCGATAGGGGGCACCGAGGAAGGGAACAGATGACCCGACTCCGAAGGAGAGTTGAGAGGGAAGCCAACAGAGGGGAAAGTTGTAACATTGCCCAGAGGATAAGAGGGGGTAGTCGGGTCCAAACAAGTTTCCAGGAAATGAAGGGATGCTGGAGAAGGGGGAGGGTAATCAGAATCCGACCAGGGAATCGATTCTGCAGGTGAGGAGATGACCGGTCGCGAGGAGCTAGGGTAGGTAGGGTAAGACAGAAAGTCGGCCCTAGGGTTACTGTCAGATGTAACTAGGAGAGCAGATAGTGACATGACTGACATGGGAGAAGGAGTAGTAGTCCAGATGGGCACAGAATCATACAGGTCATCTGTATAGTCTACCGAGTCCTCCTCCATACCCGTCGATAGACAATGATGGGCAGAAGAGAATCAAAACCGAACCCCACGGCAAGTGCCAGAAGGTGCCAAAAAAGAGAGCAGTTGTGTTCTTGAGTCTCTCGCGGAGCGAGGTAGAAGCACAGGTTCAAAGCCCCCTTCATTAGTTGCAGGTGTAGGAAACCCTAGCCGAATTTAGTGTCACTACAGAGGGAGAGCAGTCACGCCATCCTTCTAATTCCCCTCCAGTCCTAAACAAATCTATTTTTTTCCCTTAATTTATTATTATTATTATTAAGTAATTTGACTAAGTTAAAATGTTTAACTAGACAAGGGAAGTACTAGGTTGGAGAGCCTAGGCACAAAAAAATATGGTTTCCTTTAATAGAAAGAGCAAAATTTTTATTAGAGGGTTAAAATATTATATTTTAAAATTTTAACAAGAATAATTATTTTTCTTAAATATAAAAATATTTTAAAAAATAATATATATATTGTAAGCTTGGTAGGACCCTCTCATTTTCGAGTTTTTACATGTACGTTATTCACCCCATTTCCGAGGAGGGTAGCACAAGAATCGAACCCAAGATCTCTGGTTCGGTGAGACTTCATTTCCACAGCCATTGCCACTTGAGCTACCTGAAGCAGACTTTAAAAAATAATATATTATATTCAAAATCTAGAGTCCAAAAATTGTCGATGGGCAAATTGACTATTTTACTTTATTTTTATTTTAATTAATTAATTATTTATTTATTTTTATGTAATTTGACTGAGTCAAAATGTTAAACAAGGTAGGAAAATACATTACAAAATCTCTACCATACGATACTGAACGAGAAAGCGCCTTTAGACATAATAATACAATTTTAGTAATAAACAATATTTTTTTCTTAATTTTAACTATTTACACTAATATATATAATATAATATTAATTACATATATTCTTCTTATTACAGTAACATATTTTATATATTCAATTTTTTACATTCACATCATTTTCCTCTTCGTGTACTATAAATGACTTAATACAACACTCAATAACATTGTTGGAAAAGCTTAAACTTCTTATTACAATAACATATTTTATATAATTAAGAAGAGCATTTTCGATAGAAATCATTACATAGGAGAAAATATTAGCGGTTATAGGAATATTATTTAATCTTAATAATCATTATTAAAATATTATTTTTCATAAACTGGTCGTTATATGATCTTTCGGTCTCTATATCGCCTTTTATTTACGCCTGTGCCATGATCTGCATCTTCATCTGGTCCTGATGATGGATCACACTAGCTGGTTCGAAATGCGTCGGCAAAATTTTCTCCTATGCAATTTCTACCAAAAAAACTCTTCTTAATGTAATATGGATCACAGAAACCAGAGTTCAGAAAGCAAATATTTTATATATTCAATTTTTTATGCACATCCCCTTCCTCTTCCTCTTCTTCTATCTTCCTCTACCATAAATAACTTAATACAACACTCATAATATTACTTGAAAAACTCAATAATATTGCTTGAAAAACTTAAGCAATATTTTATGGTACCAAATTCACTGAGATAACATTTATATATAAAAAAGGAAATGTTAACTTTACAGTTTGCAAAGTAATGGTATTTATATAACCAAATTATCAACCCAAGTTGATTCCTATATTATTCTTAAGGTATACCATTTACAATGTTAGTTAAATTGAGATCGAGTGATAAAGGCATTCAAAGGCATTAAGGTTGCTCAAAATTTGTCGGTTATTTATCTGTTATTTGTTGACGACATATTGATTTTTTGTTGTGGAAAAGTATGTAACACTTCAACTTTGGTGGATTTACTCACTTTGTTTCAGCGTGCTACATGCATGTTAATTAATACTCAAAAGTTCATTATATCTCATTATAGTGTTTCTACGAAGCAGTTGCGCCATTTGTCTGTATTTTTTAATGCCCTTGGATCATGGCTTTAAATATATGGGTTTTCTTTTGAAGCCAAATTGTTACAGGAATGATGATTGGGTCTGGCTGATGGCTAAGATAGATAAATTTCTGAATATTTGGTGTCAAAGGTGGTTGTCTCGTGCGAGTTGATTGGTTTTTATAAAATTTGTGCTGGAAGTTGTTTTGGTATATTGGGCTTTTTTAATCTGTATTCCCAAAAATATTTTGGAAAAGATTTGTAAGTTATGTTCCTCTTTTTTTGGTCTAGAAAAAAGGAAAATGGTGTTTTGTCGTGGGTAAATTGGGATTCTATTACTAGGCCTAAAGCTTTGGGTGGTTGGGGTTTAAAGAATTTATAGTGTTTTCCAAAGGCTTTGGTTTTCGAGTGTGGGTGGTGGTTGATTTTAGCTAAGAATCTATGGACTATTGTTGCAAAATGTAAATATATTACACCTTTATCCATTGAAAACTGGATATGTAAAGTGGATAAACTTAGGAAAAATATTTCTATAATTTAGTGGGCAATCCTCAACACATTTGATATTATTGGTAGTGGTTTAGCATGGCGTGTTGGAAAAGGTGATAAAGTTTGTTTAGGCCTTGATCCTTGGCCTAATAGTGGCCTTCATCAAATTTTTCCCTCCCCTTTGATTGATTGGCTTGGGGACCGTGGTTTCTACAAGCTTTCTCACATTGCAAATCCAATCCTTTCTTCTATCTTCCATGAAACCTGGTTGTTGGTTGAAGAGTTGGGTGTGGATGATGCTTATAAGGTTTCCTGGTTGAATTATATACAAGGTCTTGTTGATGGTCATGTTCATTTGACTGATACGCTAGATTAATTGGTATGGGTTTTCTCCTATGATGGTAGATACATTCCAAAATTGGTTTTTGTTACCCTTATTACATAATATTTTGATATTGAGCCAAAATGGCGGTGGAGGGTAATTTGGAAATCAAAATGTCCTCCAAAATAAAAATAAAATCTTAATGTGGCGTTTAATGATGAATAAGGTGCCTATATGGGATGTCCTTCGAGGTGGTGTCCCCTTTGTAAAAACAATGGGGACTATGCACATCATGTTTTTGCTTAATTTTTTTTTAAGAATGTTTGGAATTTATGCAAATCTACATTAGGACATTCATTATCTTGGATTGGTTCCAACTTACAGGAAATTTGGAAACAATCCCTTAAATAGGTCCTTTAAAGCTCTTCCCCTAATAATATGTTGGGGGGTTTGGCTTACCCAAAACTGGGTTGTTTTTTAGAGCATGGATGCTAATCCTTCACGCTCAAATGATTATGCTTTAGTAATTTTGAGTAATTTTTCATTAGAAAAAGAATCTTCTTCTCCTAGAATTATCACTCCTAAGATTATAGATCGGTCCAAGTCATGGGGATACTTTGACGATGCTTCTATTAAGAATGGTTAGAAGTGTGGGCATGGTTTTATTTCATTACTTTCTCCAAATAATTCCTTTAAAGTTAAGATGGGTTTTGGCTCAGGTTCAAACAACAAAGTGGAACTCCTTGCTTGCAAAAATCTCCTCTTGTTTGCAAAGGAAAAAGGATGTTCACAGATTCACATATATGGGTATTCAAAGCTCATTATCAATTGATCAAATGGCATTATTTCTTATAATAACATATTTTTTAGGCCTATTATTGAGGAGTTCTGTAGTATCATGGGTTCCTTTACATCTTTTTCTTGTTCACATATATACAAGGAAAGAAATAAGGTAGCAGGCAGTTTATCAAAAGTTGGCATCCATTTGGAGAAGGATTTTTTAACCATTATTGAAGAGAACAATGGCCAATTTGAAGAATATCAACATTGCATACTATATGTTCAGTCCAAGAGTTCTACAACTTCCAGCTCTTGATGGTCAACAGGTTTAAGTTTATGTTTTTACGTCCTTTGCAAGCTTTTTAACATGAATAAATCTTGATAGTTGTTGTGACTTCTGACAAAGATTTTGTTCATCTGAGATCAACCCTTTTGAGTACTTTTTGAACTATATAAGTTTGTGGACTAATTCCATGTGCAACTTATGAAAATTTTTGTATAATTTGTTGCTTTGTCTCTAATGACAAGACTTTAAATGGCTCACCTTATTGATTGGTTTATATATGTTATTGTATAGTTGTTTTGGCCTGTCTACTCTGATAGGCTTTCATGATCCTTTTGGTTCTTGCTTGTTTTCAGGAATACACTTTCTATGTATCTACAAAATGTATTTTCATCATATATATGAATGAAGTTACGTATTTCTCCCTCGAGAAAAAAAAGAAGAAGGTACAATTAATCAAATCTTTTAGAAATGTGAGGTCATGTTAATGCAACAAACACAATTTTCTATTAATATAGATGTGTTGTTTGTGGTGATGATCATGCTAAAGTTGCTTTGTTGACAAAATAAATAAACCTCAATTGTGGTTTTGTCGTTAAAGGTTATTGCATTGTAAAAATGGTGTTAATGGTTTTGCTCATGCTAAAGTTGATTTGTTGACAAAATAACTACCCCTCAATTATGGTGTTGTAGTAAAATGTTCTTGTGTTGTAAAACTTTGATGTAATACATACCCCTCAAATGTGCTTATGTAGCCTAAGGTTGACATGTTGTAAAACTTTGATAGAATATAAACTTATAAGTGATGGCTTCTCGCCAAAGGTAATCATTTTATAAAAACTTTGAAAAAATAAATACACCTTAGTTGTGGCTTCATAGTTGAAATATCTGAATGGAGATTTTTGTGAGTAGAATTGTTTAGAATTCTATCTTCCAGATCCATCACATAAAAATATTGATTGCCAACGTGTTTCAAACCAACTACTGTGGTTCAACATTACGACAAAAAGACGAAGAAAATCTAATCCAACATAAGTATAAAAAGGGAGAAAGAAATCTAAAAAAAAAAGAAATAGAAATTAGACGAAAAATAAATAAATACAAAAATAAGAGTCAATAACGATTAAATAAAAATTATAAAATTATAAATAACTATAATATTCATACAAATATTAAAATTATAAATATATAAGTATTTAAATAACTCTTATAATTATATAAATAGAAAATCTAAAGTACATAATAAACTAGAATTCAACATAAAAATTCAAGAATACAAAAAAAATAAGGGTTAAAAAAGTAAGTAATAATTAAATAATAATAAATAAATATAGAAATGTTTAAATAATTATTATAATTACTAAGTGAAATAAATAAATATAAATTAAAAAATAAGAAAAGAGATTAAAATAGATCACTATTAATAATTGAGGATCTCCCTGCGGTAATAATTCACGATCTCTCTGCAGTAATAGAAAAACAATCTGGGGCACGTGCGTCTGCGGTCTAGCTTGCTGATATCAGGTGCACACATTCCTTATATTTTTCTAATACATATCTGCTCATATATTTTCAAGTATGAATAATTCACCACAATTACCAAAGATTACCAAAGGTAGACCTAGCACAGTTACTCTACAGAGCCTCTATGAGTATATAGAGTCTTTAGAGAAACGTAGAGAAGAAAGAGAAGTCAAGCTACAAACAGAGTTAGCAGCCATGCTGGAAAATAAATTCACATCTCTTGAAGACAAGATCCAAAAACAAATAGAAAATAAAATAGAACTATTGGAGAATAAGATGGAGGCAATGGAGACTAGGTTGCAGGTTATAGAAAAACAAAACCAAGATATGAACCAAACATCCCAGCAAGTAGATGTTGATACTTTAGAGAGTCTTAAAATGAAAGACATGATTAAAGAGCTAGAAGAAAAAGTCAATCGCCGCCTCACCCTAAATAGTGTCGCAGGTAAATTAGATATCAAACCAATTAAAGATGAAATGAAAAAAATGATAGAATTAGACCATGAGCGTAACAAAAGGGCCTTGAACCTTATAATCTTCGGTTTGAAAGAGGAGGTAGACGAGGATACTTTAGCCATAGCCCAGACAGAATTACATAACAGATTACAAATTGAAACAATGTGTCTCACAGAAGCAACAAGGTTAGGGAAACTAACTAAGAATAAAGGAAGGCTAATTCGAATAAAGGTGATCTCTACTGACCATAAGTATGACATACTTAGTAAAACCTCAAGTCTAAAAGGAATAGGAAAATATATAAATGAAGATCTCATTCGAGAAGATCAAGCAGAATTGAGAAAGGAGGTTCAAAAGGTAAAGGAAACTAGGAAGGAAGGAAAATGGGCAATAATTAGATATAGAAAAGTCGTTATTCGAGATAGAAACCAAAAAGATAATAATAAATATCAATTCAACATGCTCCAAATTCTTTCTTGGAACTGTTGGGGCTTTCCATGGAACAAAGGCCCCAAGCTAAGTTGGATCTCGAATGATGTTGATATTATTTTGCTTATTGAAACTTGGGAGCACAAAGAATCTAAGGTCCCTAACATAGATGGCTTTACATTATGGTCTACCTAGAATAAGTGATCCTCCCGTAGAGGCATTGGGTGTATAGCTTGTTACAATAAGAGGAACATCTCTCCCCATGCTAGGATTTATAAAAACAACCCTTACAACCAATATAGTTGGATAGAAATTACTGACATTTATGATAAAAATACCTACAAAGCAATCTGTCATTTCCCCCCATCAATTCTAACTTCTATAATAAAAAGAATCTAGATAAAAATAGTCCTTACAATGGTTTAGAGAATGATATTTCTAGCCTAAGGAATGAAGGCAATATCCTTTTAATGGGTGACTTTAATGCTTGAACTTCAAGCAACCAAGCTATTCTTCTATGCAATCATTCCAACCCTAATCCTCTTTGGTTAGACGAAGACCTTCCTCTGGCCAGCTAGTACAAAAGGAGCTCTGAAGACCTCGTGGAGAATTTGTTTGGGTCGGAGCTAGTCAAGCTCTGTCGTGCTCAAGATCTCATAATTTGCAACGATCTAAAGAAGTGGCACAACTCTAGCCAGATGGCCTGCATCCATGGGCTTGGTAGCAGCGTGGTAGATTATGTTATCTCCGATCTCCCTCTATACAACGAAATAACAAATTTTGACATCTTAAACGACCACGAGCCTGACCCTGATCACATGCCTTTACTTATAACTCTCAATTTTATCATGCATAGAGATCCCATAGAAGATAATCCTTATAGCCAAAAGAAGTTAATCTTTGATAGAAATAAAAAAGATCTCTTTCTAAATGAATTAGAAACTAATTTGCTTCCTTTATCTAGTATAGACAACATAGAAGATTTCTATCATAATTTTACTACAACCTCTCATATTCTATTAACAAGTTTTCAATTGAAGTTTCAAGTAATAAAAGAAATAGCAAAACCAACCCATGGTATGACAAAGATTGTAAAAGTGTGAGGAGAGCAATTAAGGAAGTTGTTGATGAATCTCTTAAAATTGGCAAGATAAAAATATACAAAGCCCTAACTAAAAGGAAAAAAAGGTAGTATATTCGTAAAAGACAAGAGAATCTCTTACACCTCTCTAAGGTAGCTCCTAAGAAATTTTGGAGGCAAATTCTAACTAGGAAAACTAAAGATAATAATAAAATTGTTTTACACGACTGGAATTCCTATCTTAAAAAGCTTTATGAATCTCCAAATGTCATGGACAACTTTGAAACCCTGCTCACAACGAAAGAAGTTTTCTTATTAGAAGACATTGATTTTGGGGTTAATCGCTTGGCTAATGGGAAAGCTAAGGACATTGAAGGTTACTAGGCGAAAAGCTTAAAAATTGGAGGTCCCGTCGTCATCCCCCCCATAGTGAAATGTCATCATATTATAAATCTTTCTCATGGTAGATACCTCTTAGTTTTGGCCTTGTAACCAATGGTTGTCACGTTGTAATGTTTTGATATAATATATATCCATTAGTTGTGATTGCATGGAGAAAAGTCATCATGTTATATTATCGCACTAAAGTAGATACCCTTTAGTCATTACTTTATAGCAAAAAATTGTCATGTTTTAAGACTTTGATGTAATAGATACCTCTCAGTTAGGACTCTCTAAGCAATGGCCAATGTACTATAAAAATTTGACAAAGCAGATATCCCTAATACTAACTCTTATTTCGTTTCCCTTGAAAAAAGTGCAATTTCATTAAATTACAATTTGCAAATATATTTTCACATTTCAAAACATCCCCAAAGAAACATCCATGGAGAATTCATTTACTATCTTGTTCCAATATGTTTTTCATACTATTCCAAAAATAGGATACTGAGAATTTTGTTGATTCCATTACATCCATCATATATCTCAAATCTATAAAAACACTCCATATAAAACAAAAACATTATAGATTACAATAAGGTCTAAGTAGAATACAAAGACTAGGAGAGGGGAGCATAATCGTATTTTGATAATGTTCCATTTGTAAGTTCTTGGATGATCCAACTCCTAAAAGCTAATGGTAATCCAACTTTTGAAACCACGTTCCTTTCTTCGAAGATATGTGAAAAAGTAATGTTATTGAAAACAATGCAAGACAACTTAATCTCTTTGTAAATTGTTTGCAATATAAGGTTTTCCATGTTGTAAGTCCCCTTCATCCACTTCACTAGATCATTGAATCACCAAAGATTTGCATTCTCTAAATATTTGTCTTAGTTGTATGCATAATCAACAACTTTATAACCACGAGCTTAACAAAATTATTCAAACCATTACCCACACCTACTTTGAACTTGAGAAATACTCATTTGATAAAGCTATACCCCACTTGCTCCACATAAAATAGTTCCCCGTTAACTTGCGCCATCGAAATATGTCCATGCTCTGCTTTTATCATTTCATTCTACCTTTGATAACCTTAGAATGTTTCTCCTATGACACTTGATCAAGACCATCTAGTATAAATAAAATGTAAACAACACATAGAGTGTAGATATTCATGTCATCAAATATTTGGTCATTTTTGGCTAACCATATGCCCCAAGCAATAATAATAGGCATAGACTTATACTTCTTAATCTCGAAAATTGTACACCAATTTGCAAAGCCTCTTCAATAGTTTAACCATTCCAAACCCCTCTATTTCCTATACCTCTTTCCAAATCCCACCACACTTGAATTGTGAAAGGACAAAGCAAAGGTAAAACACTTCACTTACCTTGCATATAACGCATTTACTAAACCATTAAATCCTGTCTTTTACAGGATAACTAAGGTAAGAACCTTCTACCTTGCTAGGCACATAAAATGTGTAATTTTAGTGTACATTCAAATCTCCATATAATCTTCTGCCACCAAACCATTTTCCCCTCCTCCATTATATCATATAAAGACTGATAACTAGATTTTGGAGTGTATATAACATTGTCTAAGATAATTCCCCCATATGAGCTCATCTTACTCGTCCCTCATCCTTACATGATTGAATCTTGAAGCGTAACAATATTTCTCCCATTCTAAAGCCTCCCCTTCCTCCAAATCCAACATTAAAGCTATTCTTCACTCTTGCTTTCGTATAGTAATCATATATGAATTTGCTACATGACTAAGCACAAGAAAACCACCTTTGTGAAGCTTATTTATAAATCCATCAAGAAATTTAAAATTTTGATCACCTCTAACCCAAGGGTCAAAACCAACCATCACCCTCAAACAACTCCCTATTTTCCATACAAAACTACTCCCCATAAGAGGGAAAGCCAAAACCATTGCCTTCCATACGATAGATCCATTATGCCAACTTTTAATCTAGTTTTTCATTGAATCATGGATTATATTTTTTTGATGATCATCATTATACCTCAAAGACCATCTCCTTTCATTAGGCTCCACGTGCATTTTGTAGCCAATGCTTTACAAAAATGATATATGTTCTTGGTGTTGTAACCACTTAGGTCTTTTGGTAGAGCTACCTAATTCCATCTGACACAAGCTAAACCTCTTTTCTCCCTACTTCCAGACCACAAAAGCTAAACTTGATTTCATATTTGTTTTCCAAAATCCCCTTTAGGATGAAAGCTAAAAACATCTATAAAACAATTATGGCTTCAAGCATAAATTCAACCCAAATCAATTTACCCCCATGTGATAGCCAACATATTCCACTAGATAAACACACACTTCTCCAACCCTCTTTACGATATGGATTTGGCTTAAGTTAAAAACCTAGGTATTTGACATGATTCTCAAAATCTACTTATTGAAAAGAAAAAATCCGAGGGAAGAAATACACCTCGTCATCTTCCAATCTCGTAAAGGATATAGAAGATTCATGAACATTAATAATTTTTTAAAATTTCAAGCATTCCTCTGTGATCCATAACAAAGAAACAATATATCATATACAAACAAAACATAAAGAAAATTGCTTAAGCTTTATTTTCTTGATTAATCCATTTCTTTTTAAATCAATGTTCCTATTAAATCTTTATACCACATTACGGAAATGAAATGGTGATAAAGAACATCCTTAGGTTAACTATTTACTAAGTCTGTAAAAAGGATAGTAAAAAAAAACATAATTTAGTGAATAAATTAATAATCTTAAATTGATAACTAAAAATCATCTATTTTTAAATTTCAAAAAAAAATAAATATAAATTTATTAAAATTCATAATAATATAATACGCCAAACATAATAGATACCTTCCATCCAGACTTCACCAAAGATCCCTTCCGAACAAAAATTTGTCATATTGTAAAACTTCAATGGAATAGACAACCCTCCATAATAACTCCGTATACAGAAATTATCGTGTCATGAAATCAAATGTTGTTTTCAAGGAATTAGCATAAATGTAATAAAAAATTGTTACGTTGAAAAACTTTCGCGACCCATAGGACGCAAAGCCACCCAACTTTGACAAATTCCATACCCTTCCGTAATTACTTCATATTCAAATGTTGTCACCTAAAAGAGATTGACCAATGAAAAATTATAAATTCTCGATTTTGTAAATGGAAAAGAGATTTGCCAATCTCAAAAGGATATAAAATCTCGATTTTGTAAAGGCTGCAAAAAAAAATAACATTTTAGTAATTTTAAATATTATTTGTGATGTTGACAAAAAGGTGAACTGAAATTTGAATGAATGGGGAAAAATGATTTTGTATTTCTAAATATTATTTGTAATTTTCAAAAAAAAAAAAAGGTTAATTAGAATTTAAATAAGATTTGGTTTATATATTAATTAGATGTGGGGTGTTCGGCCTGGAGTATGCCGTAAAACTGCTTCTGCTTGGCTAAGAGCTCGTCTTCCTCGGACGTAAGGAAACAGGTTAACGGCCCAAGACCCAGAGGCATCTGGCAGGAGTGAGAGCCTGCTCCCGATTACGGACCACCAGCAGGGTTATGCCAGGTGGCGTGGTTTTCCTATTTAACAGTGATGAGTCAAACCCAGCATTCGCGGATAGCAGCCAGAGATGGCTGTCCTCACTGTTGGTTTGACACCTGAGTTGATAGGTTTTACCACCTTCGGAAAAAAATTAGATGTGGGGTGTGGAGTATGTTTTAAAATTATTGATGTTTGGTTGAGAGTTTGTTTTTTCGGACCTAAGGGATAACGACTTAAGACTCAGAGTGAAAACTTGCTCCTTTATGGACCAACAACAGGTTATTCTAGGTGGTGTGGTTTTCTTTGAATAATGGTGACGAGTCAACCTGCATTGGTGGTTAGCAGCTAGAGATCCCTTATGAACCAGGAATAGGTTATTCTAGGTGGTGTGGTTTTCCTTGAATAATGGTGATGAGTCAACCTGCATTGGTGGTTAGCAGCTAGAGATCCCTTATGAACTCGGAACGGGTTATTCTAGGTGGTGTAGTTTTCCTTGAATATGGGTGATGAGTTAGCCTGCATTGGTGGTTAGCAACTAGAAATGGTTGTGGTTGTCCTCACTACTGGTTTGAAAACTAAGTTATCATAACTTTTCCTACCATGCTAAAAAAATATTAATTGGATGTGGTTTAGATAATTGGGAAAAATGTTATTATCAATTTTGTAAATAGATGAAAAATATTTAATTTATATATTTTAATTGGATGTGATTTAGATGGTTGGGAAAATTGTTCTTATTTTCTTTATTTGTATTTATTATAACATTTTGTAAACACATATAAAATCTCAATTTTGTAAATGAATGGAAAAAAATAACATATTAGTAATTTAAAATATTAATTGTAATTTTGAATAAAAGAAAATTGAAATTTGAATGAATGGGAAAAAAATTATTTTTGTATTTTGAAATATTATTTGTAAGTTTTAAATAAAAAGTTAAATTGAAATTTCAATTATATTTAGATTATGTATGTTGATTGGATGTAGTTTAGGTGATTGGGAGAAATGTTGTTATCTTCTCCATTTGTATTCACAATAACATGTTTAAGCTCATACTAAGTATATCCTTATAATAGCTAATAGATACATGTATATTCCTCATTTTTATTTTTTTTCAAAAGGTGGAAAAACCTATCAAACTCAGTTTGTCAAACCAACAGTGAGGACAGCCATCTCTGGCTGCTATCCGCGACTGTCAGTTGACACATCAAAGATATAGAATATAAAGATATTTCTCAATTTTTTTTTTTTTTTTTTCCTGAGAAAAAAAATATATATTTTTCTTAAAACTACTTTTAATTGACTTAAAATTTGTATTTTTTAAATATAAGGAAATTAGGTAATAGCATAAAATCTATAAGCATATAAAATGTGCATTATGATATATTTTGCCACTTCAAAAAAATCAAGATATTAATTATGTTTATACTATATCTATTTTACTAACAAAAAAATTTGAAGTAAGATTTTTCTTAAAACTACTTTTAATTATGTTTATGCTATTTCTATTTTACTAACAAAAAAATTCAAGTAGGATTTTTCTTAAAACTACTTATAATTTTTTTTTGAGAAAAATCAAAGCCTAACCTCAAGGCATTAAGGAGAATTGACCCCATGACCTCCCAATGACAAGGTGCTTTAGCAAAGGGACCTCAACCAATTGAGCTAACCCTAAAGGCTAATGTGAAGAATATCTTAACATAATGATATATCCTTATATTTTAATATTTTTTTAGTCGAAAGTTATTATATTGTAAAAATTTGATTTAATAAAGTTCTTTGTTCTTGTGGTTTAGCAGAGTGTTTATTCTCCTCCTCATTTGGGTGCAGATCCCACAAGTGACATGTTGGCTTGTTTTGATAAGGCTACAAGGGCTCGAGATGCTTGAGAAGCCTTGGCCCTTAATAAGTCGCAAGTTATTGGTATATCTGGCTTGCAAGTTGTTAGGGATACTTTTGGCTTATAGTGGTATCCGGTAGGTTTGATCTCAAACCTAGCCTAGATCACGCTAGTGAGTTACCATTTCCCATAGTTTACATCTATAATAGAAAAATGACATATTCATGCATTTTTTTTTTAATGGCATAATTTTATATTATATATCTATTAATATTAGGTTTGTACATTATGAGTGAGATTAATGGTTAAGAACATATGTTTTATCTTAAGAGGTCATAAGTTCAAAAACCAAAGGGGGTAAAGTGTGTACACCACTAGGTGGAGGACGTCCCTTGTCCCACAAATATAGGGGGTTCATACACCAATTTAGTGTCTAACTTGATTGTGAATTTAAAATTAGATTATATAACTTGATTGTGAATTTAAAATTAGATTATATATATATATATATATATATATATATATATATATATATATATATATATATATATATATATATATATATATATATAGAGTGAGCCTAATAGTTAAGAGCATGTGTTTCCTCATAAAATGTCATAAGTTCAAATGTAGAGGGGAATAGAGTATGCACACCTTCGTAAAATTTAGCAATAAAAAAGTTGAGTAAAGTCGGATCCCTTGTTCCACAAACAAGAGGGTTTCATACACTAATTTGGTGTTTGGTTTGGCCATGACCTTATAAGTAGATCTCTCTTTCTCTCTCTATATATATAATGGATGATATTATATGATATTATAATACAAAAAATATTACATCCTAGTTTGGTTGAGGTCCCCAAAACAAAAACTAGACTTCAATCAAGATCTTAAGCACTCAATCCAAATATCATAATAGACCATAGATTTTTTTTACCAACTATATTTGTCTTGCAGGTAGGTGTAATCAGCTTGTGGTCTTATACACCCATAAACTATTAATATGCATAAAAAACTATAGAAGATAAAGCAAGACATAAAAATGAGGAGTCAAGAAGGTTGTTAGGAGGGGCCAACCTAACTCGAGGCAGTATGCTCCTTGCCTTTGTTTGATTGTCATTGCATAGGCTCATCTTTAATAATGATGGGATTAGAGTTGGTACAATTGGATGTGGAGGGGCTTAACAACTCTGTCGTTTCTTCCTCTTTAGCATATCCCTCCTCATACACTTCAAAGCGAAAACAAAAAATCACCCGACATGTAATGGTAAAATTTACTTCCAACCTATAGAGCCGCTCTATTGACTCTAGATCATAAATTTTTTTATTCATTAGGGTTATGGGCACCATTTTTTTGGCAAGACAATAATACTCCATTGCCTTGAAAATTTTGGTCTCTTCGGATTGGGAATGCATAATGTCTTGCACATAATATTGAAACTTAGTATTGATTTTCTCTTGGTAAGTATGGTTACACTTTCATTGCATCCAGTTAACCAAATTATCAATCTCTCTCTGCATATCCAAGGGGATACTTTGTTGGAAGCATCGTTAAGCTAGCCTACTTGTGTACTTAGCACCAATACCTTGTTGACATTGGGAGATCCACTGTTGAGTCCATCCCCAACTACCAAGCTATCTACGAGCTCCCATCTTGCTGGACTTAGGAGCTTTGTTCTTTACCATATTTACAAGTGGATTAAAAATAAACTCTAGCAGATGGATGAATCAAAGCAAGAACCCAATAGAGCTTGCCCCTTTTCGAGTGTCTCACAGATTGGAAGAGGCTAGAGACCAAAAAATACACTACCTCAATGTGATTGTGGAGAACCCACTCAAATCCCACAAACCCTAGTGATTAAAGTTGTCTTGATGACCACTATGGGTACTAGACCCCGAGATGGTGAAGTAGAACCATACCCACATCTGCCAACCGATGACCAAAGCACAAACTATGAGAATATATAGACCATGAAAAGTGTACAAAAGGTGACACTAAAAAATAAACTTGAATACTGCGTATGCTGAGAATCACTCTCGTTTAATGGAGCATCTCCATGACATGGCATAATGTTAAGTGTCCTTGCCATAATTGTTACCAGTGGCCTTGCAAAATCTTTTCACATTGATGAAGTATAATGAACAATTTGATTCAATTTTGGCCAACTCAGATGAAAACTATAATAACTCACATAAGGTGATTTATCCATATCCATCTACATCATGGATCGAATCTTGATTTCAATTGAGAAGTGCTTCACACTTTAGGCCATGAATACACAAATCGTGTTGAGAGAATTGTCATATATACTCCTTACATAATTGTCATATATACTCCTTACATGCATTGACGACTATCTCTACACATTACGTTTCTATTGTAGACACATCTCCTTATACTATCCATCGTAGACACATCTCCTTATACTATTTTGCAATCCAACATATTAAAAAATTATCATACTATAAACATGTATAATTATAATTTATATAAATATATCACATCTAAAATATTTTTAAAATACAAAAATATATCTGTATTCCTTATTATTTATTTAAATATATATTAACTTCCAAATAAAATTATAATAATAAATAACCAAACTCATTATTTAATAAAAAACATAACAATTAAATAAACTTAAAATATTAATATTTTAAAAAATATTACAAAATAGATTGTAACACACCTCCTTGTACTATCCTACAATCCAAAATATTCAAGGATTATCTTATTATAAACATGTGTAATTATGTTTTCTAAACATATAACACATCTAAAATATTTTTAAAATATAAAAATAATATATTTGTATTCCTTATTATTTATTTGTATATTTATTAGTTTCAAAATAAAATTATAATAATAAATAACCAAACTCATTATTTAATAAAAATACCTAACAATTAAATAAACTTAAAATGTTACTATTTTCAAAGATATTACAAAATATATTTAACACACCTCCTTGTAATATCCTGCCATCCAAAATATTTAAAAATTATCATGTTATAAGCATATGTAATTATGATTTATATAAATATGCTGCATCTAAAATATTTTTAAAATACAAAAATATATTTATATTTCTTATTATTTATTTAAAACAGCGACATAAAATTTTAATAATAAATAATCAAACTCATTATTTAATAAAAATACGTAACATTTGGGCAAACTTAAAATATTAATATTTTCAAAGATATTACAAAATATATATATATATATATATTTTTTTTTTCGAAAGTGGAAAAACCTATCAATTCAGGTATCAAACCAAGTGAGGACAGCTATCTCTGGTTGCTATCCGCGAATGCCGGTTTGACTCATCACTGTTAAATAAGAAAACCACGTCACCTGTAATAACCTGCTGGTAGCCCATAAGGAACAGGCATTCACTCCTGCCAAATACCTCTGGTCTTGGGCTGTTAACTTGTTTCCTTACATCCGAAAAAGACAAACTCTCAAACAAAATTATTTTAGTATATTCTTTATATTAAAATTTTATTCGTTGGAATAAACTCTTTATTCTTACTCGTATTTTGATGGTAACGTTACCTTATCTAATAGATATGTGGCCTTAATGGCTGTAACACTATAGAGAGCATCCTCATCCTCTTTTTAGCACTACTCTTAACGACTCCTCATGGCCCCAATTTGTCGTTGCACCAAATATGGCCCACTTCCAAATTTGTCCGCACACCTAATTTGGTTTGACTTCATCCTCAATGTCATTTCTAACCACCACCACACACCCCCGCGCCTAAGCAATATCCTTAACGACCATTCCCACCCTCGGTTTCATATCGATAAGATACCGAGTCTACCTTGGCAACTCGCCACGTGTCAAACCTCGAGAGGCCAAACCGCAGTCAAGTTACCACCTAATCAAGTTCAAACCCACAATGGACCCAGGGACGGTCGAGATCCCTTCCTATAATCTAATCCTATTTTGACGGTCCAGATTTGTCCACGAATCCTCAACTCAACGGTTACGGTCTTTCACCAAACAAATCGGACGGACCAGATTCTATCCATCCTATGGTCCTGAATCCCACGTGTTTCCGATCCGACGGTCAAGATCTACTTTCGTGTTACCAAACACCACTTGCCTGGAGGCCTTTTTTTTCAGCTTTGAAGTCTCGACCTCTGGCGGATCGCAGACGCAAAGCTTAAATTTTGAGCATTTGGGTAGCGTAAGCTGCCGCGCATCTGAACTGGGTTGTTCTTGGATTCCTTCGCCATGGCCTCTTCCTTGACTGTCTCACAGGCTTCTGCTGGCTCTGTCACTGCCACCGCCACCGCATTGAATAATGCCCCACAGTCTGAGCGCCTGAGCTCCTCTGCCTCGCCAGCGGGGTTCGGCTTCAGTAAATTCGCAGGATTGAAGCTTCGGTCACATGGTAAGGTTGCCTGCTCTTCCAGAAGCTCGTCCCATAGGCGCCTGAGATCGTCGGCCCCCAAGGTCGTCTGGGCTGCTGCAGTTGAGACCCTGGAGGCCACCAGCACTGGGCTGGTGGAGAAATCGATCAATGCTATCCGTTTTCTGGCCATCGATGCTGTCGAGAAGGCCAATTCTGGGCACCCTGGGTTGCCTATGGGCTGCGCCCCAATGGGTCATATATTGTATGATGAGGTCATGAAGTATAATCCCAAGAATCCCTATTGGTTTAACCGGGATCGGTTTGTGCTGAGCGCTGGACATGGGTGTATGTTGCAGTACGCTCTCTTGCATCTGGCGGGCTTCGACAGTGTGAAGGTTCGTATGCTTTATCTTCATTTCTGCACAAAAAAATCATAAGCTAATTGGGGTTTTCGGTTTGTTTTGATCAGGTAGTGTTATTGGTTTATAACTATTGTCAGAACTTTATTTGGAATTCTAAGAGAGATTGAGAGAAACTATGTTTGGTGTTTTGATTTTAAATCGAGATATTTGATGTATACTAGCAAAGATCCGTCTAAAGCCGGGGTATTCACTTCGAGGTTGTGAAGGTCAAGGTTACATACTCAAAGGTCCAATATTTTATTGGTTCGCTATATCTGTGAATTTGAGATATGTGTCCTTATAGAAAGTGCATATCAAACCCGGTTGCAGACATCTTTGTGCTGATGCCCATATTCAATGAACCCAGTGCACAATCTAGATTTATTTAGACTCACACATACATGAAGGGTTGATGGATCAGCCCTCCTGCCCCCAAGAGAGGGGTGGATGTTAGATGGAATTTTGGGGTCCTGCAATAAGCAAACTGGACAATTGAAGGTTGGTGGGTGGGGATCGCCAATTGAAGGTTACTGTGTTGTTCAAATTTCTATATTAATATTGCCCCCTTCTGTCTTTGTTTTGATTTTGATTGAGTTGCCGAAGCCCAGGGCCGAAAACCTGACAGTGGCTTGGGAGGTTTGAACTGGTCCATTATGAATTTTCCATCATTGTGGTCTATCCACTAATGATTTCACTCACAATGGCACAGTGACAACATGGTGATCTCGGCAACTCCTTAAATCACCTCTTCCAGGAGGATACTGCTAAGTCACTTGAGTGAAGATGTGTGAATTGTAGAAGTCCATTGTTCTTCCTCTGCATGCCAAGACTGGTGTGAATGGTAAAAATCAATGAATCTGCCTCTGCATACCAAGACTGGTGTGAATGGTAAAAGTCAATGAATCTGCCTCTGCGTGCCACTAGAAGTTGTTGGATGAAAATATCTGTTTTAAAGTCAAGAAATGGAATGGCTTTTTTGTTATTTGGATTACCAAAAGAAATGGCTTAGTTAAGATAGCTTATAAATGGAGGCACAAGTTCTGAGGCTCTCATGTTCTTAGTTCAATGGTGTTATTTCAATATATTGGCCCTGTTCAAGTATTGAATGATTCAGAAATTAGCAGATCTGTTAGATAGTGGAGGCAGCAACTTTACACTTCTTTTCTGTCAAACCTGGTAGCTGATAAAAGATGAGAACCAGCTTAATCACACACCTGTTGGTAAAGGCCTAATACTAAAAAGACAGGTAGAAGTGGATGATTAAGATTGTTTATAGGTTTAGCCAACAGTTTTATTGGTAACATGCTTAGTTTGAACTTTTAGTGATAGTGTTTCATCACATAGGCTGACTACTGTTTGGTGAATTAATGCTGGAAATATACTTAAATCAGGATAAAATATAGGTGTTAATACCTAGTTGAATGGCGAGTCCCAGTATATTGGCCCTTTTGATGATTATTACTTGACCAGTTTGTTGCCTTTGGTCTGCTGAGTGCAATTTTTATATTTTTATTTTTTTAATTGTATAGGTGATTTTCATTCACATGCTTATTGGAATAGCTGGCTTCTTGAATATGGCAGTCATGCGGTTGAGTATGTGAGAGGGGTTTGCAGAACACATTATCTAATGAACTCTTATGCAGAGGCAAAAAGTCTCACTCCCTATGTTTGTAGTTTGTACTTTTGTATATAAACTAAGTTGCACAAAGTGGTGAAACGTTTTGGAGTTTCCGAAACGGGTACAGTTAGAAATGTCACCTCCCAAAAATGGAAACGTCATCCGAAACTTTGGTCAAAACGTCATATATATATATAAGGAAATTTATAAACAAGTCAATAACACAATATCTTGCAAGAAAAAAGGGAATAAGACCTATAGATGACAATTTAGAAGGAAAGCCAAGTCTAACTATTCAAAAATCATGAGAAATTAGTCAGTTACGACTACCTCTCATGGAAATGGTCATATGTTTGAATGACTTACTTAACGCAGTTGAATCCCAAAAATGATATCTAATAAAGCCAAGTCTATTAACTCTCATAGATGATTACATGATGGTCGAGTTTCGGTAGAGTTTTGGCTGGGGTTTTGGAGATTCGTACGGGTAAGTTCCGAAACGCGGGGTTCCTAGAAGTTTCGTGCAACATAGTATATAAATAATGGATATACATCCTTGTCTATGCTAGATTGTCTCAAACCATGATAAGCAGATTCTGTACCCTAATAGAATTCTTGCAGGAAACTAAACAATGGAAAACTTTAGGCTACTGAAATCTGCACTCTGTAATTAATGCTAGAATCTGTAAACACATACTTTAGAAAATATGTAATGGAAACATAGTAAATTGATTGTCAAAACCTTTTACTGCTTTCCATTACTTAAATGAAGTTTCGCTACACGAAAAGAGCAGAACTGAAAACTGAATGAATATATCTATACTCCTGTATTTTCCTTTATAGATAGGAAGAAGAGAAGTTACAGTGAATGTGGACACATGAACAGTAGTGCCTCAATTGGAAATGAGCATTCAGGTGTGCACCCTCCTAGAGGTCTCCAGACTCTCCACCCTTATTTGTGCCTAACTGAACTTAGACTTAAACTACATGCCCCCTTTTTACTTACATGCAAGCTCCTCCTAAAACTGGAATCTATAGGTAGTCCCTCACTGCTGGAAGCCTGTAAATAAAGATGTGCACCCCCCCAAAAAAAAAAGTTTTTCCCCAGTCTTTTCTATTGGTGCACCCTCATCTACAGACCATCATGCTGCATAGAAATCAATATTGTGCAGATTTGTTTAGTGCGTCATGCTGTTACAGAAGACTAGTAGGGCTACTTTTCAACAGTTCCTCTTCTCGAGGAAAGTGCTTTTTAACTCTTTCCTTGAACATCTTGAACTTCCACTTTGTCAAGGGCTTGGTCAAATAAATGACCACGAACAAACATGAATTAAAATGAATCAAGATCACTGCTTCCTTATGTACTCTACTGTACTCTCATCAATTGTAATCAAAGAATCAATCATTGATTCCACAATCAGTTCTGCATTTGTAACCTTAATGCTGGAAGTGCACTCCTCCATCATGGCTTCCTACCATACCTGCTCAATTGGATCTATGATTTGCCAATAAAGGTCACCTTCTTGCACTACTTCGGCCAAAACTTAATCACATCTGTGGCTGCTGTATCTAATGGTTACTTACTGATCAAACTTGACCAAACACTGTCTTAGGCTTTAGCACTGTTTTGTACTCCCATTAGTTGTAATCAGAGAATCAATTATTGATTCCGTAGTCAATTTTGCAACTGTGTCGTCAAGATTGGAGGCACACTTCTCTATCATGGCTTCTTGTCATACTTGCTCAATTGGATCTATGATTAGCCTATAAAGTCCACTTTCTTGCATTACTCTGGTCAAAATTTAACCAATTCCATGGTCATTGTCCCTAATGGTTACTTGTTGACCATCAAACTCATTCAAACTTTGTAAATATTTCATGGAAGACACAAAACTGGAAATATATGACTCAAGTCTTTCTCCCCCAAACATGAAGAATTTGATTCTTCATTCTTTCTCTTTTGAGCCCTCCTAGGTCCTCATATGTCCTCCTCCCTACCTCCTCTTCCTACCTTCTTGACGAGGGTTAGGTTTAGTACATTATCCTCGTCCTTGTCTTTGGTTGAGACTTGTTGGAGTCTCAATAGTCCCATTGACCTACTTTTGTGGTCATTTGTTGGACAGTAATATAATTATGTTATCTCTTCATTGAAATTATCCTTCAATTGCTCAAAGTTAGGTAACTTCTTCTGACCATAGATAAGTTGGACAAAGTTGTGCTTGAGGACCAACTTGGCCAAGTAGGTACCTACTCGATTGAGTCATCGACCTACAGACTTGGCTAAGTTGGATAGGCTTGGTACCAAATCGGTCCCCAAACAGAGAAGAGGGTTGAGTTGACTCAGTTTGTGGTCGACTTGGCCAAGCTCAAGTCCGAATTGATCGAGTTTAAAAACAGTGGGTGCAACTGCGATGTACCATAAGGTTGTCATTTCCAAGATGTTTTGTAATGTCAAGTTCCGACACAAAGTTGGAGGCTCCCTCCAATGAGTAACTTTCTCACATACTGGGAATGGTCATTATTACAGCTCCACTCAATAAGTTTTTATCTCCACTGACTGGATCAATTCGAGTTTCACACTCCACAACCCTTTTTAGATCCACATGCTAAACACTGGCACAAATATGCTCCATTCTCTTAACCTTGGACATATTGCCCATTGAATCCTCCAATGACTCTGTACGCCAAACAATGTGCTTCTCCATACAGGGAATTTAAATGATTTTAAACACTGCAGTGCATACTATGTTAGAATTTTCTAAACCATGGTAAATAAATTTTGCACTCTATAAGAATTCCTAAAGGTAATTAAACAACATAAAACTTAAGCAACTCAGAACTACATTGTGTAATAAATGCTAAACTCTATGAACATATACTATAGAAATATATAAAGGAAACACAGTAAATTGACTGTCAAAACCTGTTACTGTGTTTCATTACTTTTGAAAATGAAAATTTTCTGTAGGAAAACAATGAACTGCTAATTTGTTGAATTGAGAACTGAATGAAGAAACCTATACTCCTACTTTCTTCTTTATATACTAGGAAGAAGAGTAGGTACTCGCCTCAACTGGGAATGATCTAAGGCATGCAGCATGCAAGCATGCATCCTCCTAGAGATTTGTGACTAATTGAACTTAGACTTAAGCTACAATTAGAAAATTGCTTAATGTATGCACCCATTTTTACTTATAACTTAGAAACGACATGCAATCTCCTACTAGAATCTATGGATAACCTTATCCTAACCTATCTATAGCTGGTGCATGCATGTGTCCTCACTGCTGGAAGTCTATAAATAAAGATGTGTCCACGCCTAGTCTATTTACAGCTATGCTCTTATCTACAGACCATCATGATGCATGGAAATCAGTGTTGTGCAAATCTACCTAGTGTGTCATGCTACTGTCGGAGGTACACTTTCTAACAGTGTATTCAATGTAGAGAGTCGAGACTATCAACAGAGATTGTTGTCTTGAAGGATCCAGTGGAAGCCATTCACATGAGACATCCATTTATTTTGATAGAGAAATATTTGACTATATTTTTATATATATAGTTGAAAATTATAGCTCAAAGAGGATCTTTCACACAGGTTCAATGTGAATGTGAACATGTGAGTGTAGTTTGAGATATTTTTGAAAAGTATTTCTATTTTGTGATTCACTTTAGTAAGAAAAAGCTAAGATGTTATATTTAGTAGTTGAGTCTAAAAGTGTTTCTCATGCATGACTTAGAGTAGGAGTAATTTAAAAACATATTCTTTACTAAAAGGCTCAAGACAGGGCAAGGTAGAGGCTTTCAGCACATGAGTAGTTGAGCAGGTTGAGCAGCAACTGATAGAGAGAGAGAGAGCGGGATTCAGGCAGAGGCGAGTCCAACAGCTTTCAACAGGCTGTAGTATAGATCTTTACAGCCATACAGTACAGTTGGTGGGATTCAGGCAGAGGCGAGTCCAACAGCTTTCAACAGGTTGTAGTATAGATCTTTACAGCAATACAGTACAGTTGGTACACTTGTGTGGACATGTCTGTACACTTTACAGGCAGACCTGTACAATTGTACGGACATAGCACACAAGTGTCCGTGTAGTCAATATAGACAGGCTATATAAGCTTTACAGACATCCGCATAGCCTTATAGCAGTCGTGCTCTCAGTAGATTGTTCTCAAGTTTGGGCTGTGTTTTGGTCGCTGTGCAGTACTGTTTTTTGGACAGTTTGTGTAGGCTTCCTTGTAAGTTTTTCGAAGGAATGAAAAGCTGGTTGAGGGAGTAATTGTCTGTGCATGTGTGAAATTAACTTTTATGCTTCTACTATTTAATTTCTAGCTGTTGTGTAAATGATGCTATGGTCTAAAATTTAATTTTAGCTTTAATTAAATTTAGCAATCTATTTGTTTGATCGAGATCACAAGGACATTAGTTACCAAGGGCTTGAAATTTTCATGTATATTCCATCTAACCACGCAGGAGAAACCCGTGGCAACTTCACCTTTATCGATGTCTGGTAACAAGGGTAAACCAGTAGGGACTTGAGTATTAACATATCTCTGATAGTATTTAGGAATTTGATCCTGAGGCCTCTTATATGTAATTACAATACTCAATTACTTGAGCTAACCCATTGGGCTATTTGGGACCAAGGAAAGAAAGGGTTGGTTGTCTAGCTTTTATGTAGAATACGCTTGTCTATATCTAATATGTTGTAAATGATTCAAAAATCAGGAGGTACATGGGTGCTGCAAAGGAGCTTGGGCCTCTATTTCAATTTGATTGCATTGAGAGTATTGAGGTGCATCTACAGCTCAGTATAGATGGAGATGTGACCATAGTACAACCAACCAAATTAAAAGACAGACCCTTGGAAAAGTAAATTTTTTAAAATTAGGTGACCGTATTATTGAAAAAAGAATACAATAATTCAATAAAATTATAAACCAACAGAAGTCCATCTTAACCCCAACCTTTTAAGCACCAATAGTTTTATGTCTATATTTTTTTCTGATCCCTCGTGGTGCTAAATAGATTGGGGTTAAGATGAATCTATGGGAACTGTTACTTTTTTCATATAAGCGCATTAATCATAAGTTCTTTATGGCACTATTTTATTTGTTTTTTTTTTTTTTTTTAACGAGGGCCTTTGATGTTAGATGCTGTCAAGTATCCCAATTAGCTCAACTGGCTATCATATTACTGGGAATTTGGCTAGTTCTGCAGCAGCAGGTGTCTAGTTGGAACTTGGAATTCCCCTGGGTCAGGTGCACTAATCTAAGCCAACATGTTTACTAAGGATTCCATCAATAAATGTGGGAAAGCATTGCTCTGGTTTCCTCATGACGTTTTTCTTGGACGAAAAAATGACGCTGTCTGTGCTAACTGTTTCTTCATAGCCATCTTTTACCATTTACCAGGAATAATAATAAGGCTCTTCTTCAGTGAATACTTCTTACTTTATATTCCAAGACATTTTATGGGTGTATCTCTTATCCTGTATTGTGTGACAATCCAATGTCTCACTCCTGTATATTTTGGGTTTTGTACACATTTTAAGGTCTTAGACATATCCACTGCCAAAATTTGCAAGAATGAACTTAACAGCAAAATGAAGGATACCATACAAAAGTAAGTCATCAAATGGCAAATAAAGTCTATTTGTACCTGAAAATGACAAATGTTGAAAATTTGAAAATAGTAAATTCAGGTGTTGTAATTCTTTATGAGCTTGCAGATTTCTTTGGGACATTTCTTTGAGCACTTTTGTATATCTTAATTTAATGGGTAAAATGCAAGTACTTGAAATAGAAACAGACAAGTTGTTGTGAACTGCTGTAGGGCTGAATTAAGGCATATTGTTATTTCCTTCATTTTAGGAAGAAGATTTGAAGGGCTTCCGTCAGTGGGGGAGCAGAACGCCAGGACATCCTGAAAATTTTGAGACTCCTGGTGTGGAAGTCACAACTGGTAAGCTTTCAATAAGAGTGTGATATGTCAATTTTCTTGATGTCACAGTTGACACATTGAAGAAAGAAGAATAAATTTGATGTTTGTTTATGACCTACTATGCAGGACCACTTGGTCAAGGAATTGCTAATGCAGTTGGTTTGGCTCTTGCTGAGAAACATCTAGCGGCTAGATACAATAAGCCAGACTCCACTATTGTCGATCATTACACGTAATGTCATTTTTGGGTTCAAGATTTGCAAGTTGCATGAATGAGTTATTGTTTTGAACATTTTGGATTTACTAGCATCAATAAAATCTAAAAAAATATTGCATATCCGATGCCCTGAATGATCCTCAGATATTGTATTGTTGGTGATGGCTGCCAAATGGAGGGTATTTCCAATGAGGCCTGCTCGCTTGCTGGACACTGGGGCCTTGGAAAGCTGATTGCTTTCTATGATGACAACCACATCTCCATAGATGGTGACACTGAGATTGCATTCACAGAAGATGTTGTTACTCGTTTTGAAGGTCTGGGATGGCACACTATCTGGGTGAAGAATGGAAATACAGGTTATGATGAAATTCGTGCTGCTATTGAGGAGGCCAAATCTGTGAAGGATAGACCAACTTTAATTAAGGTGTGTATTTGTGTAGATATTAATCCTATGTATTTGTTGCTTCTGTTAAGTTTAGAGTTTAAAATGTTTGATGATTAGAAAGTTCTGGAACTTGTGAATCATGCTTTTTATGCTTTTTGTGTTTGCAGGTCACTACTACCATTGGCTATGGGTCACCAAATAAGGCAAACAGTTACAGTGTACATGGAAGCGCTTTGGGTGCAAAGGAGGTTGATGCAACCAGGCAGAATCTGGGTTGGCCTCATCCGCCTTTCCACGTACCAGAGGAGGTTAAGAGGTATGATCATCTGCTGATTCTTGAACTTTTTTGAGAGATCATTTCATCAGTCTTTAAAACAACTTTGTTACATGGCAACAGTCACTGGAGTAGGCATGTGGCAAGGGGTGCAGCGTTTGAAGCAGAGTGGTCATCTAAATTTGCAGAACATGAGAAGAAATATCCTGAGGAGGCTGCTGAGTTCAAGGCACTAATTAGTGGTAAATTGCCTGAAGGGTGGGATAAGGCTCTGCCGGTAAGGATTTGGACTAAAACAATTTCAAAACTTTTTTTGCCAATTTTCTGTTGCTGGAGATTGTCTTTTGATACAAAAACTTACCTTGTATGGTGGGGGACCTAGTGCCAAACCAGCTGCATGGTTGGTGATTTGTCTTTGCTAAAAAATGGTTTATGCATTGTCTAAATATCGAAGTTCTGGGCCATTTACAGGTATATACTCCGGAGAGTCCTGCTGATGCTACTCGAAATCTATCTCAACAATGTTTGAATGCACTTGTGAGGGTTCTTCCCGGACTCTTGGGTGGAAGTGCAGACCTTGCATCATCCAACATGACATTATTAAAAATGTTTGGTGACTTCCAGAAGGATACCCCTGCTGAGCGCAATATCCGTTTTGGAGTGCGTGAACATTCCATGGGAGCTATCTGCAATGGGATAGCCCTTCATGGAAGTGGCCTTATTCCTTATTGTGCTACTTTCTTTGTTTTCACAGACTACATGAGAGCAGCTATTAGAATCTCTGCACTCTCTGAAGCTGGTGTTATCTATGTAATGACCCATGATTCTATTGGTCTTGGAGAAGATGGGCCCACTCATCAACCAATAGAGCACTTGGCGAGCTTTAGGGCAATGCCCAATGTTTTGATGTTCCGTCCAGCTGATGGAAAGGAGACAGCTGGAGCTTACAAGGTTGCTGTTCTCAATAGAAAGAGGCCATCAATACTTGCTCTCTCCCGTCAAAAACTCCCACATCTTGCCGGTTCTTCAATAGAGGGTGTTGAGAAGGGAGGCTACATTATCAGTGACAATTCCTCTGGCAACAAGCCTGATGTCATTCTTATGGGTAGTGGTTCTGAGCTTGAGATTGCTGAGAAAGCTGCATCTACTTTGAGGAATGAAGGGAAAGCTGTTAGAGTTGTTTCCCTTGTCTGTTGGGAATTATTCGAGGAACAAACTCTAGCATATAAAGAAAGTGTGCTTCCGGCAGCTGTTGCTGCAAGGGTCAGTGTGGAAGCTGGTTCAACTTTTGGTTGGGAGAGGTACTTAGGATCCAAGGGAAAGGCTGTTGGGATAGACAGGTTTGGTGCGAGTGCTCCCATTGGAATCTTGTACAAGGAGTTTGGCCTCACTGCTGACAATGTGGTTGCAAATGCTAAACAAATCTTAGCATAGATTTTCTCTGAAATTTTAATTTGAGAGCAAGCTCATCCTAGTGCTGGATGGCGTATTTTCTTTCCATTTTGTTAGATTTTTCACAGGATAGCAAATAGGGTGGGATACATGTCATTTAATAGCAAATGACTCAATCTCTATGTAATAAATATTTTTATTTTGCATGAATCTGAGTTGCCTACTCTTGCATTTAGTATTGAGCCATCTAAATGTCTTATAGGACGATGTAATCGATATTTTGATTTATTGAAATGGAAGGTGTGTAACCATACTGATCGAAGTCGGATTGGAAGCAGTTCATCTAGTGTAACCTTATTAGGAAACATATGTTCTGTGCATGTGGAACCTTTCTTCTCGGGAAAACTATTATTATTATTTTTGCCTTACTGAACAATAAGAATTTGTTAAGAATTATAATAGATATTAATAGAAGTTGGGACTTGGTGAAAAAAATTAACAGGGAATAGGTGGTACAAAGTCAACGCCCATTATTTTACTACTTCGAATCATGTTAGATAACGGAGGTATCACATTAGCATAAATAAGCGGGAGTTTACCAGCAGAAGAAGATGGAAATGGGTTCTATGTGCAGTATGCAAAATGTTCAACACCTCATTCTCTGTGATTGCCCCAGCTATTTCCCTATAAAGGAAACTGTGCTGCTGTTCTTTTCTCGTGCACTCGTCTCACTATTCTCATACTCTTCAACAACAATGTCGTCTGTATTCCTTCAATCTATCCATTTCACTACTTGCATCTCTGAGAACATGTAATTGACAGATAACTCTTTCTGCTGCTTTATCTCTCATTGCCCATTTCTTGAGAAATTTGCTATGACCTATGTCATTGGCCTAAGTAAACCCTATCATCTCTGCTGCTAACCTTACGTCTTTAGTTATAGGTAGTGATTTGGAGGAGATCAGTTTTTAAGGTTAACTGCCTGAGGTTTGGAACTCTAGAGGTATGGCAGATATTGAAAATTGAAATCACTTCCTGTCTAATGGGTGTGGGAATCCATCATGCAGGATCTCAGAATAAACGAGTTATTCTTTTATGAACTTTCCTGTCTGGCATTACAAACTGAAATGTAGTGGGGGACGTGATTCGGATTTTTATCATTGGAAACTGTTAAATTGATCGGCAGAAGGATTTCTTGAGATAGTGGGGGCCTTGAAAACACTGCAATAACTGTCACTGGTTGCCACTTGAAAGGGAAAAAATGGTTGTTCTTAGAACGGCCCCTGAGAAGGATTTCTTGAGATAGTGGGGACCTTGAAAACACTGAAATAACTGTCACTGGTTGCCACTTGAAAGGGAAAAAAAGCTGTTCTTCAAATGCCCTCCGAAAGACTCTCCTACCCCATCTATGGTCTGACATGTTGGATTTGGTTCATAAAAAAATCAATTACTTTTCTGACTTTCTCTGCAAGTATGCGTAGGGTTTGGGGACTGCAACAAACAATTTCGTGGAAGCAGTAGGGGCATTTTTGGGTCTCAAGTGATTCACGAGGAGACCATTTTCTTACATAGGAAACTCCATACTGATCGCTCCCATCCTTCAGGTGAAGAACATAGCAAAAATCCTGTCAAGAGGCTGCTGTGTGATGGAGCCAAATCATTCGAGGAGATGTAAAATTCCCCGGTTTCAAGAAGTCAGGAGGTGATGTTATTCTAAGCCAAGATTTCGGTGGAGGCACTTTCGGGACTAAGAAGAAACTTGAATAACTAGTGTGGGAGCATTCAAAGCTCTGTTAATCTCAGGCTCGATTATTCTTTTCAAGAGATGGGAGTTCGTAGTCCTCAAACTTTAGTAGATTAAAGAAGAGATACAGAAGGGTGAGGGCAACTCCAATGCAGCAATATTTTGGAAATATGATAAGCAGTAGGCTTTGCTTTCCGTCAGATTTCTGATCCAAATTCTACAATATATATATGGATAGCCCACACAGTTATAATATTCTTCCAGAAGAATAGGCAACACTTGTGGATATGGAAAGCAAAACTCATGCAACTGGAAAGAGACATTGAAGTTCACTTCAGCAGATTGGAAACAATACTTGACAGCAATGCTCCTTCATCTGAATATGCATTAATGAATAGGGAAGAACTCTGCCGACAGATCAACCAGGATATAACCAAACAAAACTGAACACTACAGTAATCCCTTACCAGGCACCAATACAAAATATCTTGATGACCTTCAGATTATAGGCCAGAGACTTCATCCCAGAGATACATCTCGGTGGAAAAGAGGAGATACCAAACGACGTGATATGGCATGTCATATACTTGAACTTCGGCAACTTAATGGGTATATGCGTTACCAGGAATCACCATGTACTGCAAATATTACAATATGGGTCGAAATCTATGGGAGAAAACCCAAATACGTTTATAATGGGCCATCTACCTTACAAACAAGACATCAGCGGTGTTTTTACTCTTAGAGGAACCCAATAAGATTATTGGTTAATGTAATTGCACCCACAACCAAACTCAAGATCTAAGAATATCCTATCCAGATTTGAAATGATGTGGGTAACACATCCTAATCTTAAATATAATATTAAATATATTGGGCATTTCAATTATATCCATTCAATTATGGTTGCCGTCATGGACTCCAAGAATTTTGTTTTAATCTTTTGTGTTGACTTAAGAGTCTTGTTTGATTATATTGTCTTCTATGGTTGTGCAGTAGTGGTTTACAATAAACTCTCTCTCTCTTTCTCTTTATTTAAAGATATCCCTAACTTATGATTTACACTAATAGGGATATGTCCAACTGCACTTTAAAACATCTTAATAGTACGCAGCGAATATTATAACTCAGTTAAAAGAGGCAACATATAACAATGTTTTTGTTACTATAACTAGCTTAGATCCATTTTAAATCTAGATCTATCAAGCGTCGAGAGGGATCAAATTTCTCGAGGTGCAACTGCAAACCTCTTTTGTGCAAAACTTGAAGGAAGGTTTGCACCTTGAAGGTATATTGATAGATTCAAAGTTTAGATGGATCTAAGCTAGTTTAATTATTAATTTAATTTAATTTTTCGTTTAATTTTTAATTTTACATAAAAAAAATTGTAAGTCGAAATTCTATTCATTCTTCAAAAATATATACATTGAGTAGTGGCAAAAACAGGTGGTTTCACTCCAACCAAGTTTGTTGATCACTGCATACAACATATGTCAAAAGTACAAAAAGGAAACTAAGGACGTCGTCCAAACCTGAGAAGGCCAAAGGCACGAGAGGACAAGTAAAACATAGAAAACCCTTGTAGTCATGCTAGTCATCCAACCTGGAGGTTGGGTTGTCCGAGGTTGTCCCAAGAGGAGGCGCAGGTCGAAAAGAGCATTGGACGTGCTCCTTGAAATGAGCCACCTAGGTCTCCAACTTCTCCACCTTCTTCGATAGCAAGTTTTGTCCTCGCCAGACCACGACAATACACTCTCGGACATGGCACTGGAAGTAGTGCAATTTATCCAAGGTAGCTCTCAGTTTCGCATGTTCCTCTTGTTGGATCTTTTCAGCAGTTTCCAATCGCTTCAACATGGATTGAATCAAGTCTCTACAATTTTCCAGGCAACAATGTTGAATGACTCTCAAAACAGGAATCAAAGACTTTGCGTCCCCTCGTTGTCCCGAGCAGCTACGCCATCGAGCCTTGCCCCTTGCTGGTGTTCACGACAATCGACCCCTGTAGCCCTTTGCTGAGCTGCCACGCCACCATTCTCCAGGAGCTTCCCGCCAACTTGCCACCTCGACGAGTCACAAACACCTCCACCCCTTGCTCTGTGTTCTGCGATTGAGAACCCTGGTCCCCACGTCCTGTTGAGCAGGGATTTGGAGGGATTGATGATCGCCCTCTTCTTAGGGTCGGACACATCGACGATGAACTACCAACTTCACTTGCAATGTAGAAGACTCTTCAGGCACGCCTGACCCACACCCACCAGGCCCGCCGCATCCAGTGCAGAATCCAACAACTTCCCAGATAGGGCTACCGACTCGCACCAATCGAAACCACACAACACCGCATAAACTTTGGAGATCTGCCACCCCACCAATCGCGCCACCCCAGGCTTGAACACAGAGAGGTACTAAAATTTGAATAATTCGAACGCAGGAGGCCCAGAAGAAGCACAGAATTGCCCGCCACACTATGAGGTCCTTCCCCCTAACCACACCAACTGTGAAAGATTAGTTCTACCTCCAAGATTCTTGCCCCTTTCCCTCCGAAAGACGCAAAAAACCTCATGCGAAGAATCCAAACAACCCAATAATGGGCCCAGAAGCCAAAAGACGAAAGCCATCTACAAAACTGCTACCCCTCCCAGGAGCAATGCCACCTACGCGGTCCACTCCAACCACCGAAAGACCCGTAACCGCAGAACACCAATACACAAATCGACCAGAAGCTCCTGAAGGCCAATTCCACCAGGAACCACAGTCGACAACCACTCAAAAAACATCCTTGTAGCATGAAAGTTGCCAATTTATAGAGCTCACAGCTTAGGGGCGAACAACGTTTCCGGGGGTGCCACCCTGCCCAATAGAAGCGATGTTGCTTCCTTCTCCAGCGAGCAAAGAAGTAGGAAAGAGCATGAAGCTGAAACAAAACATGAATGAAGTCCCCGTCGACCACCCTTGATCTTAGAACAACGTCTCCCGCGCTGGTCGATGCGCTACTAAATTCCACACACATACAATTACTCCTTGTACGCCAGGTGAAGTGAGAGTGCGGGGGGCGAACCTCGACCCGGGTGCCATCTGTTGGTCATCATGGACCACGAGGTGCCCCATGCACTATGTCCATCACCATCATTGGGGATAAGTTTTTTTTTTTAATTGTTTTTATTTTTGTAAGTTTGGTAGGACTATATCTTTATTATGTCCAATAGATCACCCCAGTCAGGGCGAAGAATTGCACTGGTGACTTCACATCAAGGAGTGCCTTAACAAAGCACCTGATGGTGTCTAGCCAAGACTTTGTGGACTATTTTTATGTAATTTCACTAAGTCAAAATGTTTTAATTACTAATTTTATTTTTTATTTTTATGTAGTTTGATTGGATCAAAATGTTTAGATAACATAATATAATAGGACATTACAACATCTCTTCCATACTGGGATGGAGAGTGTCTTTGACAAAAATATGTAATAAAATTAAAAAAAGATACATATTTACAAAATATTTTGATTGTGAAATGAGGTGGTTTTTCGGCGTGTGATATTGATGAGCTATGATATTGGCTCATGGTATGGTATGGTTAATAATATCCATGGTAAAGTGAGGTGAATATCCATGGTTAAACATATTGTTATATTGTAAGTATTATTTTGATTGTGAAATAAGAGATCATGTGGTATTGATGAGCCATCATGTTGGCTAGGGGTATGGTATGGTTAATAAATTCATGGTAAAGTGGGGGTGAATATCCATACTTAAAAATCTTGTTATATTTTAAGTATTAAGTTTTTATGTGCTTGTTAATGAAATTTAAATATGGTTACACAATTATTATTTTAATTCATATGGTAAAATGGATCTTAATTTATAACTACTATTTATATATGATATATTTTAATGTGATAGAGTTGTACATATATCTCAAAAGTAATTATTATTTTTTAGATTTAAGAAAAAAATGTTATAAAATTAAATTCAAATAAAATATTTATAAAATGTTTTGATTGGGAAATGAGAGATGATTTATGGACATATTGTATTGATGAGCCATGGTATTTGCCCATGGTTTTGTAACAAAACATATTTACAAATTAATAATATCTATGGCAAACATATTATTATATTGTAAGTATTAAAGTTTTGATGTGTTTATTAATTAAATTTAAATATGATTCCAAATCATTATTTTATTTTATAAGGTAAAATGGATCTTAACTTATTGTTGCTAGTTTAGGTTATATATTTTAATGTAATATATATATTATGGTTTTTTTTGTATCTAAAAAAGTATTCATAATTTTATTAATAAAAACAAAATCACAATCTAACAAGTTGAATTTTATTATTTTTATTACTTTTAACCAACATCTCCCTCACACTGGGCTCTATATCACTTTTAACCAACATGCAAATGTTTACCAATCTTTTATGTATTATAACTTAGACATATTAATATAAATTCAACATATCAATCCGGCATGTGAAAATGTTTACAAACTTTCTTACATTACACTTACACATCGCTCCTGGGTTGTCGGCGCAATAAAACTCTCTTTGATTTAAACTAATAAGCATATGTCCAACTGCACTTTGAAACATTTTAATAGTATGCAGCCAATATTCTAACTCAACTGAGAGAAGTAATATATATATATATAAATGACATCCCAAACCAAATACATAATCCAACAATGACGTTGTGAACCAAATACATAAACCACAATACACACAAGTATGGGTGGCACCCAAGGCAAGTGTCGTAAATTTTATTTATAAGAAGGATGTTACAAAGTACAACAAAGAAGTGTGGCCAACTGTTAATGGCTCATGTACAAAGTAAAATCATAGTAGGCAAACAACCTCGAAGCATTATCAATCCAATCCTTGGAGATATTGTAGGTTTGTGTCTTGTAGGTCTTGTTGAATGCAACAAGAAATTCCTAAATTAATTTTGTCCTTGAATTAAATTAGGATAAAATTGTAATTCCACATCACAAAACAACAAGAATGAGTTAACTAAGTTAATTTGACTTAGTTGGTTCAATTAATTCGAGTTGAGGGTCTAACTAGAGTCATGCAGGGTGTCTTCTACATTGTAGGAGCCTTGGTTGAGTTTATTTTGAGTTGTAATTAATTAATTCAGTCTAACTTAGTTAAAGTTAGTTAAACTAGTTCCAATTGATAGAGGAACTAGTAGGAGGTCAGACAATTGGGTGTTTCTTCACATCTCCAACGAGTTAATTGATAATTCACTGATAAATAACTCATGCATGTCAGATTTGAGAGTTACCCAGTTGAGATTGGAGTTCAAGGGAAGTATATTATCAGTGGTATAATCATCTGAATTGTACAGGTGGTGCATGCAGTCAGAGGAAGGCTTATGAGGATTGCGCAATTCATATTGAGGAATTTCCCTAATTAATAGGGGTTAATTCCCAAGGAAACAACACAAGGAAATAGGGACTTAGGCAAGCCAAAATTTGGTCAAGTATTGACATGGACTTTTCTAGGAAGCTGTGAGACAGATAGAGATAGTGCAAAGGTTGCTCGGGCTTGAGCAAAGCATTGCAATCTTCTCATATTTTCTTACTAATGCAATATACAGATGGCATGGGTTTTTAGCTGTGGCTTTCCCCAAGAAATCATTGTTTAATGTGTTGATTGAATTCTTTCTCTTGTATGCTTCGTGATTTCTCGATCAATTAGTTGTTTCCCCTTATGAGTAGAGTAGATTCAAGTCTTTTGTCTTAGAAAATTACAATTCGCAGTTTGAATCTACAATGAATTTCTACATGGTAACAGAGCAGAAATCACTTTAGAAGAGGAGAATACGAGTTTGTCTTTTGCAGGTGAAATCAAATTTGCAGTATCATTATTCAGATCCAGCAAGATGTCATTCTACGAATTGAGACTTGAATATGCCCTTGAGGGTAATTCAAACTATATTGCTTAGAAGGACAGGATGAAGGTAGTGTTGGAAGACAACAGGCTAAAGGAATTCATAGACAAAGATACTCCTAAGCCTCCAACAACTGATGTTCAAGATCTGGCAGAGTGGAAGATATGTGTGGTAAAGGCGAGGAGGATCATACTAGGATTTCAAGATCATATTGTCTCGAATCTCCACGGGAATGATACACCATGTGCAATGTGGCAAGCTTTGATAGACTTATTTCAAAACAACAATGACCACATGACGCTGACATTGAAGGACAAGCTTCAAAAGATCAAGATGGAGAAGGGTGACACAGTACCACAGTACTTGAGCAGGTTCACCCAATGTCGAGATGAGCTTGGGAGCGTTGGTATTATAATTGCTAAAGATGATTTGGTCAGTCCAACACTTCTAAACCTTCCCAAGAGCTGGCACAACTATCGGGATTCGGTAAATGGGAGGGATCATCTACCAAAGTGGGAGCGTTTGTGGTTTGAATTTATGCAAGAAGAGATAAGGTGGGACAATCGAGATGGGACCTCATCCAAAGAAGTGGAAGAGGACTTTGCATTAGTTAGAAAAGGCATGAAAGCCAAGGGAAAGAAGTCCCAAGGCAAGGAGGGAAACAAGAAAGACTTGTCCAACATCAAGTGCCTTCGTTGTCATGAATTCATGTAGTATGCCACAAAATGTCCATAGAAGAAGACAAGCAAGAAGGAGCCTACATATGCAGCATTAGTTGAAGCTCTAGATTCATAATTCGAGCTTGATTTTACTCTCATTGCATGCATGGAATGTTGGAAATTGTAACTAGGTTCAGTATTCATTTAATGTATTTGAGTCATCCATGAAATGTACTTGTCAAAAGAATAAAGAAAATAATTTTTATTATTTAACGATGACTTATTAAAGCATGGGTTTCATGCTTGGGTCAACATTATATTAGTCAAAGTCCCCATTGTGGACTCCTAGGATTGATATTGAGTTTATAGAGTCATAGTATATTCAAAGAGGCCATTCTTGGGCTTTTGAATAATGTAAAAATGTTTACTATTGAGTCAAACATAATTTATTTATCCTCCACACCAAGTCAGCCTAAGGACACTAATTCAACCTCACTTGGAGCCTATAAATAGAAGCAAGTCGAAGTCATTTGGAGGATCTCATCTCAAGCAAGTTCGATATCTCAAGAGAAGTTGGAGAAGTGCGAAGTAGGATGAAGTGGGTCTAAGGAAGCTGAAGGAAGTGCGAGTTTGGGGAAGTCTAAGGAGAAGAAGAAAATTGAACTTTTGGTGCCTCTCTCTCTCTGTTTCGTGCCCTAGTTTGGGAGATCAAAGTCTTCCAAGTTTCAACTATGCCATAAGCTATTGTCAAGTCGAAGTTGTTGGAAAGGAGGTTGAAGATCTGGGACGCTGACTTGGTGTGGAGGGAAGGTTTGGTTTTTGTCTAAGGTGGAGAGTCTCAAATAATACTATTGAAAGGAAAAAATTTTCTTGATTGGGTTTTCCCCTCGAAGGGGGTTTTTCCTTGGCATAGTGCCTACATCTTGTGTCTCTTGTTTTGTGATCTTCATACACACATAATATGGTAATTGCTTGATGAAAGATAAGATAATAAAGAAGTAAAAGAAGCGAACACACTCACAAGTAATTATCAAGAAAGGAGAATCAAACCCTAATATAATTGCTTTGATTTTCCAACATGGAAAGCACAGTAATGGGAAGCATGTGGTATCTCAACAATGGTGCCTCGTTCCATATGATAAGGACTAGAGATTTCTTCAGTGACTTGGAGGAGAAAGACCTCAAGCTAAACATTGAGTTTGGAGACGACTGGAGGTATAGTGTGACCGATATCGGTACAGTTACTTTTCAAAGGGAGTTTGGCTCCCCTCTTAGGTTCAAGGATGTGACGTTTGTACAGGGTCTAAAGAAGAATATGGTTAATGTCGCGGTATTGGAAGACTATGGCTAAGATGTGATATTTAGCAAAGGAAAATTTTTCCTTAGACACATCGCCACGAGGCAAGTGAAATATATCGGTATGTGAGTCAAGGATCTGTATGCGCTTGAGGTCGAAGATGCATGCAAAGCCTTGAGGAGCAAGGGAAAGGTTAGAGACTTGGTGGTTGAGAAGGAGCATGATTGACCTCTCAAAATTGGAGAAGTAGAGAGCAGATAGAGTGGAAACATCCACTCAAGCAGAGACCTCCAGTAGGGGGGAATTTTGAGCCAACTGGGCAGAGGGAGCACATGTAGCCATACCTCTAGGTGTGAGGTGGGGCGATGTGAAGCAATATTCCCAAGAGTTGCAGAAATTTGGGCAGGGTCCATTGAGGTGTTTTTGTCTCATGGGTCATTTCCTTGCTACGGGGGCCATAGTATTCAGTATCAAGAGGATAAATGTCATTCACATACTGAGGAGTGCAGAGCAGTGTTCACAATAGCATATTCAACAACAACACAATTTTCCCAGTAGACAGTTGTAGATTTATTCAATGATTATTTTTATTTTTATTTTTTTGGATGCTTTTCAATTGTAGATGTTGCAGTAGCAACAACATCATTGAGAAGTGTTACATGCAGTACATTCCAAAGGTGTTGGATCGAGGTAGATGTGAATCCATTTCTTGATGAGAAGGAGTGTTGAAAATGCAGCAAGAAAATCCTAAATTAATGTTTTCCTTGAATTGAATTAGGAGAAAATTGTAATTCCACATCACAAGACAACAAGAATGAGTTAACTAAGTTAATTTGACTTAGTTGGTTCAGTTAATTCGAGTTGAGGGTCTAACTAGAGTCATGCAGAGTGTCTCCTACATTATAGGAGCCTTGATTGAGTTTATTTTGAGTTGTAATTAATTAATTTAGTCTAACTTAGTTAAAGTCAGCTAAACTAGTTCCAACTGATGGAGGAACTAGTGAGAGGTTAGACAGTAGGGTGTTGCTTCATGTGTTCAACCAGTTAACTGATAATTCACTCATAAATAACTCATGCATGTTAGATCTGAGAGTTACCCAGTTGATATTGGAGTTCAAGGGCAGTGTACTATCAGTTGTATAATCATTTAAGTTGTACAGGTGGTGCATGCAGCTAGAGGAAGGCCTATGAGGATTGCACAATTCATATTGAGGATTTTTCCTAATTAATAGGGGTTAACTCCCAAGGAAACAACACAAGGAAATAGGGACTTGGGCAAGCAAAAATTTGGTTAAGTATTGGCCTGGACTTGTCTAGGAAACTGTGAGACGGATAGAGATAGTGCAGAGGTTGCTCGAGCTTGAGCAAAGCATTGTAATCTTCTCATATTTTCTGACTAATGCAATATACAGATAGATGGAGTTTTTAGTTGTGGATTTCCCCAGGAAACCATTGTGTAATGTGTTGATTGAATTATTTCTCTTGTATGCTTCATGATTTCTCGATCCATTAATTGTTTCCGCCGATGAGTAGAGTAGATTCAAGTCTTTTGTTTTAGAAAATTACAGTTAACAGTTTGGATCTACAAGAAATTTCTACACTTGTTCCCTTCTCTTTGTCACTTAGCCAATTCAATTGATCCTACTATCCCCAAATCCTGAACTTGACACAATCATAGAACAATTTGAATGATTTCTTTCCTTTTGCAAATTCTTTAACACTTTGAGGTGTCCTTTTTTTATGAGCTTTCCATTCACTTGCAAATCACTTTATGTCAAAGTGTCCCGAAGTGTCCTCTGTTGATCATCTTGCAAGTTGTTCCAAATTATGTTCGGTTTACCTAGGTTGTTCCAAGTTCACTTGATCCATTTGTCTCATCACACCTTGGTGTGCCCAAGTGGGCTATTGTGTTTGGCTGCACTAAGTGGGCTAGTGCATTTGGCTATGCTATGTGTACCTGAGTGGGCTAGTGTGTACAATTGTGTCACAACTTGTCTTAAGGTAACTCCATAAGCTATGGGATGATTTACCCCTTGAGTCCTATCCCACCCGAGGAGCATAGGCCATTCGACAGGGAGATCCTGAAACTGCGGAGGCTTGGTTCGCTACATTCCCAATACAATATAGTTCACCTACTATTGTATCATATTTATTCTATGATAGGTGCTAGATAGGTCGTATAGATTATGTGAGTGCTAGGTTGATGAAATATCTTATTCTTCTCTTTCATTTTTGAAATGTATCACTAGAAGTGTTTAACTACTCATTATTGATCAGGAACAGTAAAAGAAATATTCTCGGATGAACGAGTAAGTTGTCTCACGCTCAGTATCTAAACTCAAATCACAACGGAAGAAAAGGGTTGATCTAGTGCATTCAGAGTTATCTGCCTACAGATCTCTGTCTATTCTCCCCCCACCAAGATTGAATCAATCTGCCTGCTACCATCCACAATTAGAGGTCTTACATCCTCCCCCATTAAATTTGTTGTCATCCTAACAACGTCCAATGAACACATGTCTAAGTACTCTAAGCTTTCACTTCTCAAATCTTGTCTTCACATTGCTACACGGTCTCTTTCCTTTCCCAATTGTTCTCTTTCTATTTTTCTAATTGACAAAGTACTTATGCATTTGGTTTTCACAAAAGTAGGAGGCCTTGTGTGCAAGTATTTCTTCCACTTCCAAAATTGGCATGTCTATGATCAACACAAGGGCACTCAATGGTGCAAATCTTCTAACACCACCTTCATCAATCCTATAAGGCTTCAACTGGATGGTGTGAAATATTGGATGGTGATCTTTTAGGTGGTTGGCAACTCCAATTTGTAAATAGTATTGCTAATCTTCTCATTACCTTGAATACTTTTTCAAACCACTACACAAAATACTGAACATGCCATTGCGTGGCTTGAACTGGTCCCTACCCAACTTAAGTAAGACCAAGTCACCAACTTGGAATTTTTCCTCCTATCTCGATCCACCCAACGCTTCATCCTTTTTGCTATATTTATCCACTGAATGTTAGCCATCTCCAATCTGTCTTGCAATACTTTCATGAATCCCACAACTAATGGGTTTTACTCGTAGTAGCCTTGCAAAACTATTTGTGGTGTTGATGTTTGCTACCCATTTTGCAACTCAAATGGATTATAGTCCTTCCCAAAATTGTGTTGGATGTTGTCATTGAACTAGTTTGCATCCAAAAACTCTGGTTAGTTCAATTGGTTTGCATGCACAAAATGTTTTGGATAATCCTCCAAAAGGAAATTTATATGTTTCATTTTTCCATCGACTTCTCTAATTTATTGATAATTTGGTTCCAACAAGCCTAAACAACCCTCTCCAAAATTGTGTTGTAAACCATGTGTTTTTGTTTGACACAATGCTCAATGGGAGACTCTAGTACTTCACAACATTCTTCAATAACAACATCACAACTACCTCCATTATATATGAAGATGGCATACTTGGAAAACTATCAACAATCACCATAATCCCATCATAACCTTAAGCGATTGAAATTTGTGAGATGAACCATACAAGCATTTTCCTAAGGCCTCTTTGACACAAGAAAAGGTTGTAGCTCACTCGTTTGTACTCTAGTGTTCACCTTATCTTGTTGGCACACAATCTAGACATATTCTTCCAAGTTTCACCTCATAGGTTCCCAATAGTAACCTCATTCCAACAATCACAATATTATTTGTTAACTGGGGTTACTAGTGCAAGACGAATTATGGCACTCCCTAAAGGGTTCATTTCAAAGGTTACATGACTTAGAAACATAGATGTGACCACCAATGTACAGTGGTCCAAGAATATAATTTCCAATCTGGATTGAATTACAACATTGTTTGTCTTCCATTTTGATGCTTTTAGAGTATAAAAGTGGAGGAATCAACTCACATGACCATTATTACATATGGGCTCTAGTTTGGCAAATTAAGGTTTGAAACCACCTAGGAGAAATTTGAGACATCAAAGGAAAAAATTTTGGGGGTAAGACTTTTCCACTTAAGTGCAACACCCTCTAACATTGTTCTACACACATATACCTTCCAACAACAACAGAGTCACCTTAATCAGAGTTCGTATGCAAAATTTGTGTCACGTGGAAGTTGATCTTCATGTTTTGAACGCCATGATTTGAGACTATGCCACGCCAACCCCATTATTTATGGAAAAGAGGCTAGAAATGTAGTAGGCTATAGGGTCGTGTTATAACTACGCTAATTAAGGTTCTACATTTTCTATATTACATGCATAAAAAAAAAGAACTTAATAAATCCACAAGTCTAAGGAAAATAACCCTCATAGTATAGATTTCAGTATAAATTTATTAGACATGTTGCGACAAATTTCCTAATTGAATATCCATGGTATTTTATGGATCATATTCATATCAGAGTAGGTTCCTTTGGGCATATTGTTGGGAGTTACAGGGGATCTAGATCGGTTAAGCCGAAAACCACGAAACCACAACCATGGCCGACAAATCTATGAATAACCCTTGTAGATATAAATTGTAATGTGAGCCTCCTCATGGTGGCCCTGACCAATAAGCTCGAGTTAGTCAGAGAAGATGGAGGTTCTAACAAGGAGGTCATATTGTATGAGAAATCAATAAATTGAGAAGAACCAGGGAGAGAATATAAGAAAGAACTCGAAAGGGACCAACCCAGTTCAAGTGTCATGAGCCATTCTCAGTCCCTATAAAAAATGGAAGCAAAGGTTGACATCAAGCCATATCAAGATGAGATCAATCCTCAGGAGTTAAACCATTGTGTGCAACAATTAGAAGTTTATTTTAATGTTCATCATATAGAGGAAAAACAAAATATTTCATTTGCTTGACTAAAATTAGGGGGCCATGCCTTGATCTGGTGGGAAAGCCACATAAAGACCTTGAGGTTGGAGGGAGATCCTCTAGTGATTAAGCAAGAGGATTTCGAAACCCTCATAAAGTCATAATTTTACCCTATTAGGTAAGTAAAGGACCAGTGGATGATGGATCCAATGGAATTACTTTAGGCAAAGACAGGGATAAGAGTGTGCAAAATTACACCACATAATTTAAGAAGACGACGATAATGTTTGGTATCTCCCCAAAGAACGCAAACATACTCCTCAATTATCTTGGAGGTCTACATAAGCAAGTGATGTTCTTCAATTCCAAATCGGTGAAGAAAACTTGTGTATAGACATAATACTTGGAGAACATAGGCCAGAAGAAGGGGCAAGTGGGTCAAAGCAGAAGGAGCACGAGAAAGCTTCCATGGAGGGGAAGAAATGGAAAGGGAGAAAGTAAAAAAAGACAACAACCACAACACAAGTGCAATGATTCCAACAATCATCGTAACCATTATAACATTAATAGTCATACAAAGGAGAAGTGATAGAAGTTGCATCTAGAGCTCAACCCAAAAAACAAAGATCTGAGATTAGTAGAGTAAGGAGGGATCTGGATCATCGATCCAGACTTCTTCTGGCGGCTCATGTAGAGCTGGCGAATATTTTCCCTGCCTCTCTCTGGTCCAGGATTGATGCCTGTTCGGCATTGAAGTCCATGAGATTGGAAGAGTCCCTTAAGCTCAGACAGTCCGCGAAGTATAATAAACTTTCGGGCTGTACGATTCAGGAGTCAAGTCTATTCGAGGATCGGGGTTCTGTCAGTCGTGTCTCCTTTAACCAGGTCTCCTCCCTGAGGGCTTGGGTTTTAAGCGGCCCTTCTTCTGATGGTCTTATGAGAGGAAGCGGTGGTGTGAGTAGCGGCAGCGTATCGAACATTGAAGCAGCCTGCGGTAACCGAGGGCCCGTAAGTCTGATCCACCAAACTGTGGGTTCTAATGTTCGGTCTCCAATCCGTTCGCAGCAGGCAGAGGGTGTTTCGGCTGACTCAGTGATTGAAGAGCTGCGCGCAGGTTCTGTTCCGGATGGCACTCCTATTAGTGGGTCAGCGATGTTAGATCGGCGCGGAGGCTCTGATGAGCTGTTAGGTGCGGATATGCGTTGCTTGCAGAGTGATCCGGCCGGTTTTGAGCTGAAGTCGGTGATTCCAGGTACGTCGTTCCTTGAGAGCGTTTCGGTTGAGGTTGATATTGATACCGTGAGTAGCCCTTTAAGTGATATCGACCCAAATTCGAGCGAGAATAGGAGTGGTAATGTTAATTTGAACAGCGTAATGAATAAGCGTAATATTATTATTAACAATTGTGATAAAGCTGTAATATTTAAAAGTAATAAGGATGAAGTCGATATTAATAATAGTAGTCGTGGTAACGAAGTATTGGATGGGTTTGATAGCCGTTTTTGTAAGACCGATATTAAGGGTATGTCGGTGGGAAATTCGAGTTCCATATCTAAGGACAATAAGGTGGTGAATCTGTCGAGTTTTTCCTTTCCGCCTGCGGTTTTTAATCTCTTAGGGAAAGGTCTTAATTTTGCCCTAGCACCCAGAAAAATCCCGATTGAGGACATCATTTGCGATGTAGAATATGGCATTAAGAACCTTCCTGATAAGATTAAAGACACGATTAGGCAGGATTGTGCCGTTACCCTGAGGAGGGCTAAACCTCCCCGTAGTAATATCAGCAAAGCTGAGTTTGAGGCTCTGAAGAGCTTGAACGGAAATCGTGACGTCGTGGTCTTAAAAGCTGATAAAGGTGGGGCTGCCGTTATCATGGATAGAAAGGATTACAGAAATAAGATGCTTGACCATCTTTGTAATAGTGGGAGTTATAAGAAGCTTTCGAAGAATCCCCTCAAAAAGGTTTCCAGAGCGGTCGCTCTTGCGATCAAGTCGTGCAATTCCACGATTCCTCTAGCCCAGAAACTTATTGAGGGTAACCCCATCACTCCTAGGATTTATGGTCTTCCTAAAATCCATAAGGATGGGGTCCCCCTGAGACCCATTGTCAATACCATCGGTGGTCCGACTTACCTCCTGGCCAAGTTCCTCGCTGCAAAGTTGAGACCCTTGGTTGGGCAGACTGAGTCCTTTGTCAAAGACTCAGCTTCGTTTATTGAGGATCTTAAGAAAATTAATCTTGAGCCCGAGGACATTTTGGTAAGTTTCGACGTGGTCTCTCTTTATACTTGCATTCCTATCAATGAGGCCATGAAGGTAATTAATAAGCTAACTGACCCCGATACGGCTAAGTTAGTTGAGCTTTGCCTTACCTCTACCTTTTTCAGCTTCGAGGGAGAATTCTATGAGCAGACTTGCGGAGTTTCCATGGGCTCCCCCTTGTCCCCGGTCGTGGCTAATCTCTTCATGGAGGAGTTTGAGTCTAAGGCTTTGGCCTCCTCTCGCCTCTTACCAAAGCTCTGGAAAAGATTCGTGGATGACACTGGTGTTGTCTGGTCTCATGGTCCTGTCGAGCTGGATCGTTTCTTTAGTCACCTCAACAACCAATCCGCCGCCATTAAATTCACGATGGAAAAGGAAGATAATGGTTGTCTTTCGTTCTTGGATGTTCTCATCTCTAAGAAGGTGGATGGTTCCTTTTCTCATCAGGTGTATAGAAAGAAGACGCATACTGAGCAATACTTGCATGCTTCTTCGCATCATTTCCCCGCTCAGAAGTTAGGGGTTCTTAGCACGCTTGCCACCCGTGCTGTTAGAATTTCGGATGAGGAGAACCTGGAAGCGGAGAAGGCTCACCTCCTAGAAGTCTTTAAGAAGAATGGTTACGATAGGCGCCTCGGTCAAAAAGCCTTCCTCAGGGCCAAGAAGGAGCCTTCAATCCGAAGGGTTCCTAATGATCGTATCATGGGTGTGAACCTTCCTTACATCCAAGGAGTCACGGACAGGATTGCGAGGATTCTGAAGAAGTATGATGTTCCCGCAACTTTTAGACCTCTCAATACTATCCGTGGCTCCCTCAGGTCTGTGAAAGAGCCGATTGACCTTAAGGACATGAAGGGCGTCTATGTCATTCCTTGTTCCTGTGGGACCCCTTATATTGGTGAGACTGGTCGCTCTATCAATCAGCGGATTAGCGAGCATTCGGCTGACTTAAGGCATGGTAGGACCAAGTCCTCGGCCCTGGCTGAGCATGCGGGGAAGACTATGCATCATGTATGTATAGAGGAGGCTCAAGTCATTGCCAAAATTGCGCAGTTTCACCATCGCAAATTTAGAGAGGCCCTGGAGATTGAGAAAAGGCCGAACAATCTTAATAGGGATGATGGCTGGAAGATTAGCAGTTGCTGGGTCCCAGCCTTATCTTCCTAGCCACCTCATTCCCCTTTTTGTTTTGTCTTAGGGTTTCTGTCTCCCCCCTCCTTTAATTTCTCTTTTAGCAGTTTTGTCGGATTATTATGGAGTGTTTAAGTCTTTAATAAGTTAGGATTTGGTTTCGGGCTAATTATTGTATTAACCTTAACTTGTTTATGATTCTATTGGGCATATTATACTTAGATTTGATTTTTTCCTTTTTTCATTATTTATACATTTATAATTATTCCTATTATAACCTTAGAATTGAGTTTCCCTTTAACTAATGTCTAAAAAACCCCCCTTTTTAAACCTTATGAATAATATTATATTTACCTAATGACATTGTTAACTTTAATATTTTTGGAATGAATAAATATTAAATAAATATTGATTATTAATAGAAATTTGACCATTAGGTTTAAACGATAAATTATGATATACCAATAATATTAGTTATTCTATTAGTAATAAACATGGTCTTTATCAACCCTATAGGTAATAATATATTTACCTAAGGACTTAGTTACCTTTAATATTTTTATTGGAATAAAAAATATTGAACGAATATTGATTATTTGACCATTAGGTTTTAAGGATGAATTATGATAATATTAGTTATAAATTATGGTATTTACCTAATATAACTAAATTCTAGGAATAATAATGTTTTAACAATTTGTTTGAAATTATAAATTATTAAGTAGATATAGATTATTTAATAAACTTATATTATTTTATATATCTTATTATTTTAATGGACCAGTATTTTTAAATAATAAATATGATATATTTTAAAGAACTAAATAGTGAAGACCTAACTTACCATTGGACCATTAAATAATTATTACGCATTTACCTAGTGTAACTAAATTATAAAAATAATAGTGATTTATTACCATTCTCTTGTATTTAAATAATATTGGAATAATAATAAATATAGTTTATTTAATATATATTATGAGATATATTGACCATTATAATTAAAATATTAATTCTCTTAATATTTGAGATAATATTAATAATATATCTATTTATTTTTAATTAACAAATGAATTCCTTTATTTACCTATCTTAGCTTTTTCTAGAAATATTAATTAACTAATTTAGTGGTTTGACCAGGAGCATTAGGTCAAATTAGCCGTTAGCATTATAGCTGTTGGAGTCTCTGCACACTCTATTTAATCAAGCTAAGCCGGATTGGTTCTTCAACTTGTCCTGACGATGAACCACACTGGTTGGTTCGAAACGCGTCGACAAAAGATTGGTTATGTGATTTTGCCGAAGATTATCTGAACAAAAAGAAAGATGCTAAGAAGAAGAATCTCATGGACATTTCCATCGAGCAACCAAGTGAACGAAAACTCGGACGCGGATGAGAATAATGTTTGTACATCTGTGAAAAAGGGGGTGAATTTGAGTAATATTCAACACCAAGAAGACAAAAAGAAGACTTAAATATAAAGATATAGGTAAAGAAGACAAAATTCAATGCTTTGTTCAACTCAAGCATTGGCACTTGAATAATGTTCATAAGCATTGGCAATTGAATAATGTGTTGATATTTGTAGCCTGAGAGGTACTCCAAACCCTAGGGTACAGGGTTGTGGAGGATTTGACACCACAAAAGGGCTTTGTGGGCTAAGTACCCAAGATGTGGGCTTTGCACCCAATCTTGTGGGTGTGAATCCACGAGGATTTTTGATGATTTGGAACTTGGAGATGATAAATCACCCTAGAGAAGCATATAAATATGAGAGAGGAGAGACCTCATTTCTCACATTCAAGTGCAACAAAAATAAGGAATACACCTCTTAAGTGGTCATAGATCAGAAGGATATTAAGCAAAGGTGAGAAGGACTATTTTGGTGACTTCTTGTGACTGTCTTGAGGGCCGAGTTGATTAGGAGTAGGGCCAAGTAGACAAGAATCAATTATGGGCATCTTTTGTGTGAGTTTATTAGTAGGACATACCTATAAAACTAAGCCGCAGTTATATAGAGTTTGGGAAAGAGGGCTGAGGGTCCTATAGTCTCTATTTGGAGATGGTGAAAGGCATATAAGAGGTGCCATATTAATCCTAGATGCCAACATATGGAAGGCACTTGACAAGGGAGGATGAATGCAGCTTGAGAAGGGATTTTTGGATTAGGAAAATAGGGCTGACATGTACAGTCAGATGCCCTAACCAAGCCAAGATCCTACAACAATGTTCACAAGCTCAAAATTGTGTGAAAAAGTTATGTTGCATGGTGTTTCAAGTTGTATTGTTGCTAGTGGATGAGTGTCTTAGTTTAGGACATATTGTTTGGGTACCTTGTCGCTGTTAGGAGGGATACACATAGATTTTTTGTTGAGCCCTAAATGTAGACTCGAGAAGGGCATTAGGTATGATAGGAGAGGTATGAATTTGGAGGTCAGGAGTTGAATCTTTGAAGGAAAAAAGAAGGCAACTAAGTGGACCAGTCATTGAGCCCAAGTTCCTTGAATGGAAGGACATCTTGAAGTGACAGAGGGCAACCTTACATGTCCTAAGTTTGTATTCAAGAAGGAAATAGTGGGAAAAAGTCCCTAAGAACTGAGAAGCAACAATGGGCAGCCTAGGAGTTGTTCACAAATAGAGTTGTGAACAACTCACAAGAAGACCTTACGTGTTGGATTCATTGATGGACTAATGAGAAGCTAGAGGGCAAATTGCTTAGTTGTGTTCAATAACCTAAAGGAGAAGGATTCATTGATAGGGTCAAAGCTACATATTGGGAGAAAAAGGACAAGAATACGTGTTTTGGGTATGACCAAGTGGAGCTGTGATGGTGCACTACATCAACTATTAGGTCAATTGTATCTTGTTCAAGGTAAATTGGTTGTCTAGTTGTTGACATTAAACCCTAGTTTGTATTCTTGTATCAGTGATTACATGAGGGCCATGATCCTTGGTACAGGAACCCTAAACAATTGTATTACAATTTTTTAATATAACGAAGCTGGGTTATTGAAAATTATAAAAATTTATCTATTTGTGCACGTGTTGGTTTACTGCAATATTTATTCCATTGTGCAATGTAGCTTGTTGTGGCATTTGAGTTGGTTATGTCAGAGATTATAAGACTCTAACTTATATTCTCTAGTTTCGTGGATTGAATAAAAACAACATGGTATCAGAGCTACTTTGAAGGGCTAGTGTATTAGAGTGTCCACAATGAAGCAACTCAGAGGGAGTTGAGATTGTTTAGATCATAGAGTAGAGGATTCAGCTAAAGACATGGAGATGTGGTCTTGACTAGATTGGCAATGAGATTAATTGGGATTTCTGGTGGATTGGTGGTGAACTTGGTGAACAACAATTTGTTGTAGGATAGGTTGCTGATCATGGAATTATATGACTTGTCATAGATTGTTGGGACTACACGAGGATTGGTTTGGCATGGATGAGACCGACATGGAAGAGATTGCTTCATTTTATGGACAAGATGTTAGCAGACTAATTTATTCTTTGGGCAGTGATGTTTTACATCCAATATTGGAGGGATGTGCACATTTTTTGTTTGACCCAATAGGATAAGTGCTTGTAGCACTGTGTTTCCGTAATGATGGTCTATGTTCGACTATAGATCACACTGACCTTGTAGGATACAAGATGAATAGAAGATTGAGCCAGTGGAGATTGTGTAAAGTCATAGGGAGTCTAGCTTCAGAGGGAGAAAATCCATGGAAGTGTTGAGATCTTCAGGTTCAGATGAGATGAGGCAGAGGCACTATTGAGATAGTGTTGTAGTTGTGGATGCCAGATAGGCTAGTGTTGTTGGTGACGAGTTGCTTGCTTGTGTTGGAAGTACCTCCCTCGTTAAGAGGGAGTCTTGATATTTGTAGCATGGGAGGTACTCCAAACCCTAGGCTACAGGGTTGTGGAGGATTTGGCACCACAAAAGGGCTTTGTGGGATAAGTACCGAAGATGTGGGCTTTGCACCCTAGCTTATGGGTGTGAATTCATGAGGAGTTTTGATGAATTGGCACTTGGAGATGAAAGAGATCCCTTAGAGGAGAAAGGGTTTGCTTCAAACACGAAGAGATCCCTTGCCATTGTGGATATATGAACTTTTATGGTTTTGAGTGGGTGAATGTCTTAAAGATCAATTCACCCTTAGTTAAAGAGACCCTTCTTGAAGGGCTAGATGTTTCCCTAGAGAAGCATATAAATATGAGAGAGGAGAGACCTCATTTCTCACATCCATGTGCAACAAAACATAATGAATACACATCTTAAGTGGTAGTATATAAGAAGGAGCTCAAGTAGAGGTGAGAAGGAATATTTTGTTGAATTCTTGTGACTGTCTTGAGGGTCGAGTTGATTAGGATCAGAGTCGAGTAGAAGAGGATTAGTTTTGGGAATATTTTGTGTGAGTTTATTTATGGGATAGACCTCTGAAACTAGGCCGCAGTTCTGTACAGTTTGGGCAAGAGGGTTGAGGGTCCCGTAGTATCTATTTGGAGAGGTCGAAAGGCATATAAGAAGTGCCATATTAGTCCTAGAGGCTAGCATATGGAAGGAGTTTGACAAGGGACGAGGACCACAACTCGAGAAGGGATTTTTGGAGCAAGAAAATAGGGCTAACATGTACAGTCAGATTCCCTAACCAGGCGAAGATCCTACAATAGTGTTCATAGGCCTATAATTGTGTGAAAAAATTATGTTGTATGGTGTTTCAAGTTGTCTTGTTGCTAGTGGATGAGTGTTCTAGTTTAGGAAAAATTGTTTGGGCATTTTGTGGTTTTTAAGAGGGAAGAAAACATGTGTTCTATTGAGCCCTAAGTGTAGACCTAAGAAGGACATTATGTCTTTTAGGAGAGGCATGGATTTGGAGGTTGGAGGCTAACTCTTTGGAGGACAAAAGAAGGAAACCAAGTGGACCAGTCATTGAGCCCAAATTTGTTGAAGAGAAGGATATATTGCAGCGATAGAGGGAAACCCTCCATGCCCTAAGTTTGTCTTCATTGGAGAAACACATGAAGAAAATAGTGGGAAGAAGCCTCTAAGAGTTGAGAAGCAGTAGTGGCTAGCTTAGGAGTTGTGAACAACTCATAAGAAGTCCCTATGAGTTAGATTCATTGTGTTGAGAAGTGTAGCAAGAAAAGATCAATTTGACTTATCCTTGGTCAAATTGAGAAAATTCAAAATTTCCACATCAACAGACAACTTGGAGGAAGTTAACTGAGGTGACATGGCTCTTCTCACTTAGTTATCTCAGTAAGTTTGAGTTAGTGGGCTTGGATTTTAGTTTGCATGTGTTGATTTTTAATTTGTCGTAATCCAGTTCAGTTATTTCTAGTTGTACCCAGTTAAACTAGTTCTAACCATTAATAGAACTAATTGGAGGTTAGTTGTGCAGTGTGAAAAAAATATAACTCATAGATCATCTAGTTAATTGATCAATCAACCAAAAATAGCTCATGCATGCAAGGAATTAAAATTAATAAGTTGTGGTGGAGATTACAAGGCATTGTAACATCATTTGTAGATTAGTTTTGAGTGTACAAGTGTTGCATGCAATCAATGATCAATCCTTGGGAATTGTGCAATAATTCTGGGGGAAATTCCTAAATAATAGGGGCCAATTTTCTTAGGATTTGTGCAAGGAAATGTGAGCTCAGGTGGGGGAAGAAATTGACCAAGTTTGGGCTAGAGCTTCTCATTGAGCAGAGAGAAAAAAATATTCTTTTGCAGGTTGAGCTCAAAGTTGGAGCTAGCAATTGTAATATATTCTCTATTCATCTGTTTAATGCAAGCAGGCTTAAGGGATTTTTACCAGTTGGTTTCCCCTAGATACATCTCTGTACTTTTGTATGTGAATGCTCCATGTTTGTGAATGTTGTTCAAAGTTGTGAATTAATTTCTACAGATCAATAGAGTATAATTTTTTTTCTTGGTTTAGATTAAATTTCTTCAGCAATTCGCAATTATATCACCAAATTTATACACATTGATGGACTAATGAGCAACCAAAGGGTAGATTGGTGAGCAGTGTTCAATGACCTAAAGGAGAAATATTCATTGATAGAAACAAATTTGCAGATTGGGAGTAGAAGGACTCGTATACGTGTTCAGGGTACGATCAAGTGGAGTTGTGATGGTGCACTATGTCAGCTAGTAGGTCAATTATATCTTGTTCAGGGTAGATTGGTTTTAATATTTGTTAACACCAAATCCTAGTTTGTATTCTTGTATCATTGATTTTATGAGTGGCATGATCCATGGTATGAGGGCCCTAGACAATTGTAATACAGTTTGTTAATATAACAAAGTTGGGTTATTGAAAAATTGTACAAAGTTGTCTATTTGTGCACATGTTGATTTAATATTATATTTATTTCGTTGTGCAAAGTATCTTGTTATGGTATTTGATTTGGTTACTTCAAAGATTATAAGACTGTAACCTAGATTCTATAGTGTCATGGAAAAGCAACATAAAGAACAATAGGAGTGAGGAAGTTGAAGTGTGAGTTAGGCATAACCCTTTTTTATCAAATACAAAGATTTGATGTGTAGCATATCAAGTCTAAATAGCCAAGTTAAGAAGCCTAGTTAAAGAGAATAAAGTTAAGGTGTATAGGTCAAGTGATTGTGATCAATTCTGAAGGTGAAAACCTCTGGGTTGCATGGTTAGATGACAACTTAATGAATATTTTTTGGAGAACTAGAATTTATTGATAACATATCCAAGGAACAACTTGAAGATGTAGGATGGTGCCTACAGTTTGTTGAGTTGGTGTTGAGTTAGGGATTGGTGTCTCTTGTAGGTTGGTGCCTACATTCTCTGAGTTGGTGCTCAGCTAGGAGAATGAAATATCTTGTAGGTTGGTGCCTATGAAAGTTGTAAAATGGTGCTTACTTTGTACAAAGAATTTTACAAAATATTTACAAAGAAAATTTGTATAAGTGTTTCTTATGAAGATCCGTGTTTCATCATTCATGTGCATCAAATGTTTTAAAAGATAAAACTAGTTAAAATAATGAAACATTGATTCACCCCCCTCTCAGTATTCACAACAATGTATTGATTATTGAGCATTAAATAAAATTACATTCAAGGATAGGTACCCCTTTCCCAGGATAAATGATTTGTTGGATTAGTTGTATCAAACCAAATACTTCACCAAGCTAGACTTAAAGTCAAGATATCACCAGGTTTGAGTCAAAGAAGAAGATACATGTATGACCACCTTGAAAACCATGCAAGGTTCATATGAGTGATTAGTCATGATGTTTGGTCTATGCAATGCATCAATGCCATTTATGAGGTGTGCACCTTTTTATAAATTCATTTTTTATTAACTATTTGGATGATATATTGGTATACAATTCTGACTGGGAGGAGCACATCTCACATTTGATGTAGGTGCTAGAGACATTGAATAAGTATTTGTTGTTGGAAAATCTAAAAAAGTGTGAGTTTGCACAACAATCTTTGGCATATTTGGGACATGTGATAGGTGGAGGAGAGCTAAAGATGGATCCTCCCAAGATGGAGGCCATCAAGAAGTGGTCAATGCTTACTAATGTTCTGAGGTCAAGAGTTTCATTAGGGCATCACAACACTTGAGGAAATTCATAGCCTCATCTTCAATAGTAGCATCACCACTCCATGTCATAAGAATGAGTGGCAAGATTTTCTAGTGGGGAAAGGGTCAACAAAGGGCCTTTGAGGAATTAAAGAAGAAGTGACTGGTAAAACATCGGTTCTAGCATTACCAAACTTGCAATAACCCTTCGAAGTGGAGACAAATGTGAGGGGGTATACTATGGGGGCAATTTTGATGTAGGGAGGAAGGCTTGTATGCTACCATTTTGAAGCATTTCATGGGGCGGTTCTCAACTACCTTACCTATAATAAGGAACTATAGGCTCTGGTGAAAGATTGGAAGAAGTGGAAGTAGTATATGATGGGAAAGGAGATAGTGATCCACACAGATCACTGGCCACTACAATACCTATAGGCCGAGAGTAAGCTACAATATATGATACATTACAAGTGGATAGAGTTCTTACAATAGTTTCATTTTGTAGAAATTCCTTGTAGATTCAAACTAATAATTGTAATTTACTTAAACAATAGACTTGAATCTACTCTACCAACTGCAGAAACAATTAACGATCGCGAAATCACGAAGCATAAAAGAGAAATAATTCAATCAACACATTACACAATGATTTCCTAGGGAAAGCCACAACTAAAAACACATGCTATCTGTATATTGCATTAGTCAGAAAAATATGAGAAGATTATAATGATTTGCTCAAGCCTGAGCAACCTCTACACTATCTTTATCTGTCTCACTACTTCCTAGACAAGCCTTGGCCAATACTTAACCAATTTTTTGCTTGCCCAAGTCCCTATCTCCTTGCGTTATTTCCTTGGGAATTAGCCCCTATTAATTAGGGAAATTCCTCATCCAAAATTGCCCAATCCATCATATGCCTTCCTTTGATTTCATGCACCACATGTACAATTTGGATGATTATACAACTGATAGTACATTGCCCTTGAATTCCAATCTCAATTGGGTAACTCCTAGATCACACATGCATGAGTTATTTATGGTTGAATTATCATTTAACTGGTTGAACACTTAAGTTTCACCCCAATGTTGGACCTCCTACAAGATCCCCAACAGTTGGAACTAATTTAACTGACTTTAACTCAGTTAAACTGAATTAATGAATTATAACTCAAAATAAAATCAATGAGGGCTCCTATAAAGTAGGAACCACTCTACATGACTCAAGTTAGACCCTCAACTTGAATTAACTGAACCAACTAAGTCAAAGTAACTTAGTTAACTCGTACAAGTTGTCATGTGATGAGGAATTACAAGTTTTCTCCTAATTTAATTCAAGGAAAAATTAAATCAGGATTTTCTTGTTTCATTTTCAACACTCCCTCTCAACAAGAAAAGGATTATCAGATACCCCAATCTTGCCTCTATGGAACTCGAATTTTCCTCTTGACAGTGCCTTAGTCAAGATATCTGCATCATGTTCCTCTATAGGAATGTACTCTAGCAACATGATTCTCGTTTGCACACAATCTCGTAGATGGTGATACCAGATGTCGATATGCTTGCTATGATCATGAAAAATTGGATTCTCGAAGAGTTTGATTCAACTCTGATTGCCACAGTAAATCACTGTAGGATACATATGCTAACCAAATAACCCAACAAGGATCTTCCTCGTCAGATAACCTCACAAGATGCTTGACCTGTAGCCATGTACTCAATTTCTACTGAATTGAGTGCAACTAATCTTTGCTTCCCATTGTAACATGAGGCTGTTGCAGACCTAAATTTGAAGATTCCCCCTAATGTGCTCTTCCTATCTAATGGACTCCCCACCCAATCTGTATCTATGAAGCCTTGCGTTTCACTTCCTCTATCTGCATGTACCAAGGATCAAACTAAGTGGTTCCTCTAAGGTATCTCAACACATGTTTGGCTTTCTTCCAATACAATTTGGTTGGCTTAACCATTGCTTGACTAAGCTAGTTAATTGCGAAACACATGTCCAGTCGTGTGTTCACCAACTACATAATTAAACCCACAAGCTGCCTATAAATGGTAGTCTTTACTACTTCGCCTAAACTAACATCTTCCTTCCTCCAATTCCCTGCTAGAGGAGTCTTCATGGGGTTACTTCTCTCCATGTGGAACTTCTTCAGTATCTCGTTTGCATACTTTCCTTGAGATACAAACAATTCATCATCTCCTTTCCATACTTGCATACCAAGGAAATAATGCATGAGCCCCAGGTCCTTCATGTCAAATTGTCTTGCAATATCTTCTTTGCAAGATTTGACCAGCTTCTTATCACCTATTAGAATTAAATCATCAAAATATAATACTATAATCAATAATTTACCTTGAACCACAATATGGTAAAGGTTTGCATCTTCTTCACTTTTGGTGAAGCCCAACCTGGTGAAATAACTATCGATCTTGGTGTACCAAGCATAAGGTGCTTGTTTCAATCCATACAATGCTCGCTTGAGTCTACACACATGTGACTCTTTGCCAAAGATCTCAAATCATTCTGACTACTCAATGTACACCTCTTATTCAATCACTCTGTTGATGAAGGTTGTTTTCACATCCAGCTAATTTATCTTCCATCCCATCTATGCTAGAATTGATCTGATTGAAGAGTACCTTGCTACTAGAGAAAATGTCTCCTTGTAATCAATTCCCTCCACTTGAGAGAACCCCTTGGCCACAAATCTGGTCTTGTGTTTCTCGACACTCCCATTTGTTACTTGCTTCACCTTGTAGATCCACTTGGAACCTACCACTGACTTGTCCTCTAGCCTTGGGGAAACTTCCCAAGCATTGTTCCTGATAATGGAATCATATTCCTCTACCATGGCATTAACCCATACTGGTTGTTGCATTGCTTCCTCAAATGAGGATGGCTCAATATCTACACTCTCGCTCTTTAGAGCCATGTAGCCAGTGTACCGATCTGGTGACCTCCTCTACCTGCGTTGTGATGTGGGTGCTCCCACATTCTCTCTAGCATCGTGCATCAATTTGTCAGATTCTCTGGTGCGCTTCCTTCCATATTTGGATGTTTCTGCATGAGTGGGTGCTTCCACTCTTTTCTCCTCTACATGTAGTTGTTCCACATCATCCTGAGGTTCTTCCTTTGGAGCCAAAAGCTCCTCATCTGCATGCAACTAAAGTTAGCTCTCAAGGGAACATCTCATGACCTTCTCTTCATCAAACTTCACATCTCTACAAACAATTATCATCCCATGAGATGACAGGTACACCCGATAGTTGTGAGGTGTATTAATGTACCCCACAAATATGCCCAACTCTGTTGACGGTTCTAGATTTTTCCTTGCATCCTTGGAAACATGAAAGTAAAATGATGAACCAAAGATCCTGAAGTGTGCTACATCTAGTTTCTTACCTAAAAAATCTTCTTCTGGTGTACTCATCCCAAGAATCTGATGAGGAATCTTATTATGCACATATACCGTTTTTTTGCATGCTTCAACCCACAAGTGAAACAATAACACTTTATCATGTAACATCGCTCGTGTAGCTCCCATAATAGTTATGTTCTTCCTTTCAACAACCCCATTTTGTTGTGGGTTGTGGAGTGCTATTAACTCCCATCGAATGCCTTCTGATGTAAAAAATTTCTTGAACTCATTCGACACATATTCTCTACCGTTATCGCTCCAGAGAGCCTTCACTTTCCTGTCTGTGTCTTTCTCAACAAGTGATTTAAATTTAAAAAAAAGTTATAATGTTTGGTATTTCTTCCGTATGAAGAATATCCAACACTTAGATGAGAAATCATTTACAAATATCACATAATACCTGTGCTTGGCCGTGGAGGCTGCCGAGAATGGTCCACACACATTTGAGTGAGCTCTTTCAAGGATAGCTTGCACTCAACTGTCCTTATCATGAAAGGTGGCTTTGGTGTACTTCCCTAATGGACACCCTTTATATGTATCTCGCTACTCTAGTGCACCTTTGGGAAGTCCTGTAGAAATCCGTTACATGATCTTTAAAGCTCCATGGTGCAAATGGCCCAACCTTCTATGCCATAATTCACCAATGTCTCGACTCTACACCTTCTCTAGTTTCGTGCTCAAAGCATCACAATATTCTACATCCAATTCGTAGAGGTTCTTCACCTGAAGCTCGATCCGCTTCACTTGTCCTATGGCGATGTGTCTAAGGAAAGCCTTTCCTTTGATAAATATCACATCATAGCCACGGTCTTCCAACATAGAAACTGAAACTAAATTCTTTTGCAGACCGGGAACATACATGACCTCTTTTAATGTGAGAGAAGCACTAGATTACCTCTGTAAAGTAAATGTATCGATACCGATTGAACTATACCTTCCATCATCTCCCATCTCGATGTGCATATAGAGGTCTTTCTCCTCTAAATCACTGAAAAATTCTTTGTTGCCCATTAAATGGAATGAGGCTCCAATATCCATATACCACACAGTACCCATCACCAATGTCACCATGCATGAAATGAGTGTGAAATCCAACTCAAATTGTGAAGCTAGAGCTTCACCTGCCTCCCCTCCTGAGGGCTTCTTGCTGAACTTCTTGTGCAGACACTTCATGGCATAATGTCCCAACTCATGACAGTGAAAAAATTTAATCTTCAGCAAGTCCTTCTTCTTGCTACCTTGACTGGAATCCCCTTTGGATTGAGATTTCTTCCCTTTCCCTTTCTTTGCCTTTCCAGACATGGCATAATTATCCTCATCATCATGCTTGTATGAGGTTCCATCTATGGTGTTCCACCTTATCTCTTCGTGCACAAGTCAGAACATAATCGCTCCCAATTTGGTAGCTTCTCCCTCCCATTTATCAAATCCTGGTAGTTGTGCCAACTCTTGGGAAGGCCTAGAAGTGCTAGGCTCACCAGATCATCTTCAACAATTGTAATACCAACACTCCCAAGTTCATCCCGACATTGGGTGAACCTGCTCAGGTACTGTGGTATTGTGTCTCCCTTCTCCATCTTGATCTTCCGAAGCTTGTCCTTCAGTGCCAACTTCTTGTGGTCACTGTTGTTCTGAAACAAGTCTATCAAGGCTTGCCACATTGCATATGGGGTATCCTTCCCATGGAGATTCGAGACAATATGATCTCGAACTCCTTCTAGTATGATCCTCCTCACCTTTTCCACACATTTCTTCCACTTTGCTCGATCTTGAGGATCAGTGGTTGGAGGCTTAGGAATATCATTGTCTATGAATTCCTTTAGCTCATTTTCTTACAATACTGCCTCCATCCTGTCCTTCCAAGAAATATATTTTGATCTACCCTCAAGGGCATGCTCGAATCTCAATCCATAGAATGACATCTAGTTGGCTTTGAAGAATGATCCTGCAAATTCATTTTACCTACAAGGCCAAACTTGAAATCTTCTCTTCTATTGTGATTCTTGCTCTGATACCATGTAGAAATTCCTTGTAGATTCAAACTGCTAATTGTAATTTACTAAAACAATAGACTTGAATCTACTCCAACTACGAAAACAATTAATGATTGCGAAATCACGAAGAATACAAGAGAAAGTATTCAATCAACACATTACACAATGATTTATTGGGGGAATCCACAACTAAAAACCCCTACTATTTGTATATTACATTAGTCAGAAAAATATGAGAAGATTACAGTGATTTGCTCAAGCTCGAGCAACCTTTGCACTATCTCTATCTGTCTCACTACTTCGACAAGCCTTGGCCAATACTTAACCAATTTTCTGCTTTCCCAAGTCCCTATTTCCTTGCATTGTTTCCTTGGGAATCAACCCCTATTAATTAGGTAAATTCCTCATCCACAATTGCACAATCCATCATAGGCCTTCCTCTGACTACATGCACCACATGTACAATTTGGATGATTATACAACTGATAATGCATTTCCATTGAACTCCAATCTCAATTGGGTAACTCATAGATCACACATTTATGAGTTATTTATGGCTGAATTATACTTAGCTGGTTGAACACTGAAGATGCACCCCCCCTGCTAGACCTCCTACTAGTTCCTCCAACAGTGGGAACTAGTTTAACTGACTTTAACTCAGTTAAATTGAATTGATTTATTACACCTCAAAATAAACTCAACCAGGGCTCCAATAAAGTAGGAGCCACTCTACATGACTCAAGTTAGACCCTCAACTCGAATTAATTGAACCGACTAAGTCAAATTAACTTAGTTAACTCGTACAAGTTTTCTTGTGATGTGGAATTACAATTTTTCTCCTAATTTAATTCAAGGGAAAATTAAATAAGGATTTTCTTGTTGCATTTTCAACACATTTAGTGATTAAGTAAAATAAGGGAGACACAAACACGTTGGTCGACATGTTTTCAAGGCCACCCATATCAAAGATAACATCTTTGGGAACTCTTTTGCACATGGACCGTTTCACTCACGATGCATACATAGAGGCATATTTAAAGGATGATGACTTTAAGGAGGCGTTTTAGTATTACATAGCCAGAGTCATCTGTAAGATGGTGACAACACAATTGACAACCATCTTTAGGATGGGTTATGTTGAATATAGCAACAAGAAATCCTAAAAATAGAAATGCTAAAAATAGCATTGCTATAAATAGCATTTCAGGATATACTCCAACTCTGTTGGAAATAGCAAAAAATAGAAATGCTAAAAATATCATTGCTATAAATAGTATTTCGGGATACATTCCAATTTTAGTTAGTCCCTGAACTAAAATTGAGAATTATAATTCGAATTTGATCTTAGCAACTGTTTCAAAAATAATTAATTAATTCATCTTGAGTTAATTAGTTGGAGAAAATCAAACATGAAGTCTATGTGAAGACATGCAACAATTTTCCCTTTGATGGAGGAAGTTATCCCTTAATTAAAGTGATCAAGATGAGTTGTACTTTGAGTTGTAATTAGTTAGCTCAGTTAACTGAGTTAAGTCCAGTTAGATTAGTTCCAACAGTTTGTGGAATTGAATGTGAGTTCAGTTAGTTAATGCATGCATGCATGTAATTACTGCACTTCAGATAACTGAATATTCTTTCATAAATAACTCATGCATGTTAGTTCAGTCAAAGAACCAGTTGAGATCAGATGATGGGACAATGTACTACCAGTTGCAGGAATATTCCATTAAGGATATCTCTTACATGCAGAAGGAATTGATTCCTTGGAGATTGCGCAGTTACTTTTGAGTTTGGTGAGTTGAGTGAGAGGTGAATTCACACATGTGGCAGCCATAGGACCCAGGAGAAACTGCGCAAGGAGATAGGAGGCTTGGAGGACTGGAGGAAGGCATATGTGTTGTCTATTCTATCTATGAGCAGCAGTGAGGGATTGTACTGAGAGTTGGATAGATTGTGAGCTAAAACTTTGTGTAATCCTAAGATATTTCCTCTTGTATGATAATACAGAGATCGGGATTTTTTAGCTGAGGCTTTCCCCAGAGTATTCTTCTGTGTTTCATGTGTGATTGAATCTTCTTCTCTGTTATATGTGTTCTTGTTGATCTTGCTTAAAATCGATTAAGCTTCTGCAAGTTTGTTTGTAGAAGTAGATCAAGTATTTTGCTTTAGTATATTGCATTATCAGGTGATCTATAGTGAGAATTTCTACATGGTATCAGAGCAAATGTGATCGAAGCAGTGAACAATATACGAAGAAGAAAATTCGAAGTAAAAAAAAAAAATTGGGCCGCGAGTTTACAGAGTAGATTTGAAATTTTTTGTGCAAAATTTTCAGAAACAAATAGCAGATCTGAATTCCTTGCAGAAAAATAACCAAATTCAAAAAAATATCGGCTGAATCGGAGTTCGGATGAGGTAGATATCGCTGATTTAAAATCAGCGCTTTTTCTAGAAAAATTTGTGACGGCGGGAAAGATGAAACAGATTGGTGTGCTAGCCAAGAACCTGTATGAATTTGAGGTACAAGATGCATGCAAAGCCTTGAGGAGCAAGGCAAAGGTTAGATACTTGGTGGTTGACAGGGAGAGTAAATTACCGCTCAACATGTAGCGCCAGAAGAAGTCTCGGATAATTGTGGAGGAGCCACAATTGGTGAAGCAACTTTAGGAGGTTGTGGAGCAGCCACAACTGGAGAAGACAAGAGGAGACCAAGTGGAGGCATCCACTCATGCAGAGACCTCCAATAGGGGGAAATTTCGAGCCAAGTTAGTTGAGGGATCACATGCAGCCATACCTCTAGGTGTGAGGTGGGGTGATGTGAAGTGATAGTCCTAAGAAGGCTGAAATAGGGGCAGGATCTTGGAGGTACCCAACCTCTTTGATTAGACCTTGCTATGGGAACCCCGAGGAGGAGTAGCAGGACTGGCTAAGTTGGTAGAGACAGATGCAGATGGAGCGGCAGAGAGAGCTACAGTACAGGAGTCCCAAGACAGTGTAGAGCTAGTAGGCTACAGCTATGCGAGAGGCACAGGAGTGTTTCACCAGTGCAGGATGGTACAGAGAGGTGTGCAACAGTGCGAGATGCAGGGAGTTGTTGTAGCAGCGCAGAGGTCACAGAGGGAGCACTTGTCAGCGGCAGAGGGAGCTTCAACATCAGAGGGTGTTTCTAGCCCAACGAGGAGGTCAATTGGGAGATCAGTTACTTACTTCTCGGTAACTGAGTTGTAGTGCAGCAGTGGGCAACACGATGCAACATGATGAGAGGAGGCGTAGTGCGGATGTAGTGCTGGGAGATAGGACCAACAGTAGCACGGATGCAGCAGGAGGAATCAGTGTGATTTATGAAGTAAGATACTGAAGGGCACAGAGGTGCAGAGTTTTCAGTCGACAGAGGCAATAACAGTCAAAGACTTTGATGATAGAGGCATCATTCTGATTCAGGTTGGATGTTTTTTTTGTTTCTAGAGTCTCTGGAGCTACAACACTTGAGAGAAGTGTTACAAGCAAAACATTCCAAAGGTTCAGGATCGAGATCGAATTGAATTCCTTTCTTGTTGAAAGGGAGTGTTGAAAATAGCAACAAGAAATGCTAAAAATAACATTGCTATAAATAGCATTTCAGGATATACTCCAACTCTGTTGGAAATAGAAAAACATAGAAATGATAAAACTAACATTGCTATAAATAGCATTTCGAGATACATTCCAATTTTAGTTAGCCCCTGAACTAAAATTGAGAATTATAATTCGAATTTGATCTTAGCAGCTGTTTGAAAAATAATTAATTAATTCATCTCGAGTTAATTAGTTGGAGAAAATCAAACATGAAGTCTATGTGAAGACATGCAACAATTTTCCCTTTGATTGAAGAATTTATCCCTTAATTTAAGTGATCAGGATGAGTTGTACTTAGTTAGCTCAGTTAACTGAGTTAAGTCCAGTTAGATTAGTTCCAACAGTTTGTGGAACTGATTGTGAGTTCAGTTAGTTAATGCATGCATGCATGTAACTACTGCACTTCAGATAACTGAATATTCTCTCATAAATAACTCATGCATGTCAGTTAAGTCAGAGACCCAGTTGAGATTAGATTATGGGACAATGTACTATCAGTTGTAGGAATATTCCATTGAGGATATCTCTTGCATGCATAAGGAATTCATTCCTTGGAGATTGCACAGTTACTTCTGAGTTTGGTGAGTTGTGTGAGAGGTGAATTCACACAGGTGGCAGCCAGAGGACCCAGGAGAAACTGTGCAAGGAGATAGGAGGCTCGGAGGATTGGAGGAAGGCATGTGTGTTGTCTATTTTGTCTATGAGCAGTAGTGAGGGATTGTACGGAGAGTTGGATAGTGTTGGGTTGTGTTATATTCTTTCCATGTAGTTAACAAAGGGTTTGAAAGGTGCCCATAACCCCACTTTAAGGGCTCCAGGGCAGCGCCCCGGAAAATTTTGGTTTTGGACCCTGTGTTAGGTTGGGCGGACCCACCTATGGTTTTGTGCATGATTTTCGCACATGTTTTTTTGACGCGATGGTTTTTGGTCCATGGTATTGGACGCGATGGTTTTTCGGTCCATGGTATTGGATGCTTCGACATGTATAAATATGTATTGTAACATTGAAAGGAACATAATGAAAAATCAAGCTGGTAGTCCCGGTTTTGGGATCCAGGGGAAAATCTCTGTGTATATGTGTTTTATGTGTTATGATCTCACATTGTTTATTTTTTGTGTTTTAGAATTCATGTGCAGGCAATTTTTGTACGGGGTTAAAACCTGCATTTGGTATCAGAGCTATTTTGGCTTCAAGGGGACACCTTTGTTGCTGAGGGGTTTCACTCAGGCCTGTGGTAGACCTTGTTTAGTGGGAGATCTGTGAGATCGATTCTAGTGGTGAAAGAAGATGGCGAGCAGTGGAAAGATAGAGGTCGAGAAATTTAATGGTCAGAGTTTTGAGTTGTGGAAACTCAAGATGGAGGATCTGTTGGTGGATAAAGATCAGTGGATCGTGGTAGATCTAGGTACTAAACCAATGGGAGTGACCGATGAAGAATGGAAGAAGTTGGATCGGAAGGCAAAGAGCACAATATGATTGTGTGTCTCAGATTCAGTATTGCTGAATGTATCAGGGGAAGCTACGACAAAGGCTTTGTGGGCCAAGCTAGGGACTTTGTACCAATCTAAGTCTCTGGTGAATAAACTGTTCCTGCGGGAAAAAGCTATATAACTTGAGGATGAAAGATGGAGACTTGGTGACAAAGCATCTGAATGCGTTTAATACTGTGGTAAGTCAGTTAGCATATTTTGATATTAAAATTTCAGATGAAGATAAGTGCATCAGTTTGTTGTGTTCTCTACCAGATTCGTGGGATAGTATGGTTATTGCAATAGGTAGCAATGCAACTGCCTTGCATTTTGATGAAATAGTCTCATCCTTGCTAACGGAGGAGATGAGATGGAAAAATATAGAGAGCCAGAATGGTGATGCCTTGTCTATATGAGGACGGTCCCAGAATAGAAACAAAAATAAGTTATCGAGTGGGAGTTCTAAATCTAGAGGGATATCTAAATCTCTAGGAAAACCTGTAAAGGTGGTGTGCTGGAAATGTGGAAAGGAAGGGCACTTCAAAAGGGACTGTAAATCTAAAGCTCCTGAAAAAGGAAAGGGATCTGATGATGCTCCTTCTACAGAGGTGAAAACCACCTCAGATGAAGGTGGGGATGTGTACTTGGCTTCTTCAAGTACACATGTAGATCACGAGGCATGGTTGATTGACTCAGGTGCATCCTTTCACTTCACTCCCCATAGAGAGTGGTTCTGCGAGCATGAGAAATATGATGGTGGTGATGTCTTCTTGGGGGATGACAGGAAGGCTAGAATCATTGGTCGCAGAAAAGTAAAGTTGAAGTTGCAAGGTGGAAGGGTTAGAACGCTTCCGGGTGTTCTACATATTCCTGCATTGGCCAAAAATCTGATTTTTGTAAGCAAGCTGGATGATGCAGGTGTAAAAATAGTGTTGGAGAAGGATACCTACAAGATGGTTTGGGGAGCACTGGTATTGATGCAGGGGGTTCGGACTGGAACTCTGTACAAGCTGCAAGGTAGCACTGTTGTTGATGGGTGCAACAGTTCTGTGGTTCCTGAAAGTGGAGTAGAAAATCTAGTCATCTCTGGAGAGAGGACCATGTTGTGGCATCAAAGGCTTGGACATATTGGAGAGAAGGGCTTTCGAATACTTCATGGTAAAGGTAAGGCAGGAGGTATGAGTAATAGCTCTCTGGATTTGGATTTTTGTGAAAATTGTGTGTATGGGAAGTAGAATCGGGTGAGTTTCCCCTCTGGAAGTAAGAGGGCGAAACAGATATTAGAGCTTGTGCGCAGTGATGTGTTTTTACCTGTAAAGGTTCCATCACTGGGTAAGTCTATGTACTATGTATCATTTATAGATGACTTCTCAATGAATACATGGATATATTTCCTTAAGAAGAAATTTGAAGTCTTTGACAGGTTTAAAGAATTCAAGGCTTTGGTGGAAAACCAGGTAGAGAAGAAGATAAAGGTGCTGAGGACAGATAATGGTGGAGAGTTTTGCGGTAAGGAATTTGAAGAATTATGTAAGAAGTGTGGTATAGCATGGCAGAAGACTACTCCATATACACCTTAGCAAAATGGAGTTGCAGAAAGAATGAATAAGACGTTGATGGAAAGGGAAAGAAGCATGCTCAGTGGTGTCGGGTTAGGACAGGAATTCTGGGCAGAGGCGGTGGATATTGCATGTTACCTAGTCAACAGGTCACCTTCATCAGCGTTGGAGGATAAGACTCCACAAGAGGTATGGACTGGTAAGAAACCCTCTCTTTCACATCTGAGGGTATTTGGATGTGATGCATATGTACATGTTCCAAAGGAGAAACGAACCAAGTTGGATAGTAAATATGAAAAGTGCATCTTTATTGGGTATAAGGATGGTTTAAAGGGTTATAAGCTTTGGAACCCAGTCACACGGAAGGTTGTGTACAGTCGAGATGTGGTGTTCAGAGAGGTGAAAGATGTTATTAAACATGAAGTCCAACGAAAGGAACCTGAGAAGATAGAGTTTGAGCTAAAGGAGGAAGAATCAGACTCTACAGCAGAGGAGGAATCAGAAGATGAAGAGCCACAAACTCCGACTGTGAGAGAATCAGTTTGAGAAAGAAGGCATCCAGAAAGGTATAGTCCATCTGCTTTCTGTTCAAATTTTTCTTTGTCTGTTACTGATGATGATCCCAGAACTGTGAAGGAAGCAGTAGATTCCGAGGATGGAAAACTCTGGAAAGAGGCCATGGTTGATGAAATGGCATATTTGCACAAAAATGAGGCTTGGGATCTGATGGAGTTGCCGGCTGGAAGGAAACCCATTGGCAGCAAATGGGTGTTAAAAAACAAGACAAATGCAGAAATAAAAGTGGAGAAATACAAAGCTCGGTTGGTAGCAAAAGGTTATTCCCAGGTGCCGGAAATTGATTTTGGTGATATTTTTTCTCCTGTTGCTAAGGTAACTTCTATTAGATTACTTTTATTTGTTGCTGCTGCTTTTGATTTTGAGGTAGAAAATATGGATGTGAAGACATCATTTCTTCACAAGGATCTGGAAGAGGAAATCTACATGAAGCAACCTGAAGGCTTTGCGGTGAAGGGTAAGAAAGAACTGGTATGCAAGTTAAAGAAGTCTTTGTATGGGTTAAAATAGTCGCCAAGGATGTGGTATCAGAAATTTGATACATTTATACGGGGACTTGGCTTCACCAGAAGCAAAGCAAATCACTGTGTATATTTTAAATTAACTAGTGACCGTGTTATTTATCTGGTCTTGTATGTGGATGATATGTTGCTGGTTGGAAATGACAAAGAAATTATCCAAGATTTGAAGACCCAATTGTCCTCCAGATTCGACATGAAAGATCTTGGTGCTGCAAACTATATTTTGGGCATGGAAATTAAAAGAGATCGGGCAAAGAGGGAGCTCTGGTTAAACCAGAGGAAGTATGTCGAGACAATACTGCAGAGGTTTAATATGCAGGATAGTAAATCGGTGAAGGTTCCTATTCCTGTAGGTGTGAGGTTATCTGCTAAACAATGTCCCAAGACACAAAAAGAGGAAGAGGATATGTCCTGTGTTCCATATGCAAGTGCAGCTGATAGCCTAATGTATGCAATGGTATGTACTAGACCAGACATTGCACATGCAATGGAAGTATTGAGCAGGCTTATGTCAAAACCAGGAAAGGAGCATTGGGCAATAGTGAAGAGGGTTTTCAGGTATTTGTGTGGCACTGGTGATTATGGTCTATGCTACCAAGGAAGACCAGGATTGGACAGAGTGTTGGATATTCATGGCTTTGTTGATGTAGACTAGGCTGGAGATATGGATCCGAGAAGATCTGCAAGTGGGTATGTGTTTAACGTATTTGGAGGTGCATTCAGCTGGATGAGTAAGAAACAATCTGTAGTGGCACTATCAACTACAGAGGCAGAATACATGGCAACCACTCATGCAAGCAAGGAAGCAGTTTGGTTGCAGAGATTGTGTTCAAGTATGGGGTTAGTACAAGAAGCTATAAGGATAGATTGTGATAGCCAAAGTGAAATTTTCTTGGCAAAGAACCCTGCATATCATTCAAAGACAAAGCACATTTATGTTCAGTATCACTTTGTGAGGGATATGATAGAAGACAAAAAGGTGTTGCTGGTAAAGGTGGACACTTTGAAAAATACTGCAGATGCATTGACAAAATCTGTGAGCTCTGAGAAGTTCTCTTGTTGTAGAGAGACAACGGGCATTTCAAGGCTGGGAAAATGACTAAGCTCTCATGTGTCCCCCTATGGAAAGAAAACAAAAAGTGGGAGAATGTTGGGTTGTGTTATATTCTTTTCACATAGTTAACAAGGGGTTTGAAGGGCACTCGTAACCCCACTTTATGGGGTCCGGGGTAGTGTCCCGGAAAATTTTGGTTTTGGACCCTATGTTAGGTTGGGTAAACTCACCTATGGTTTTGTGCATGATTTTAGCACATGTTTTTTGGACGCGATGGTTTTCGGTCCATGGTATTGGACGCAGTGGTTTTTCGGTCCATGGTATTGGATGCTTCGACATGTATAAATATGCATTGTAACATTGAAAGGAACATAATGAAAAATCAAGCTAGTAGTCCCGGTTTTGGGATACAAGGGAAAATCTTTGTGTCTATGTGTTTTATGTGTTATGATCTCGCATTGTTTATTTTCTATGTTTTAGAATTCGTATGCAGGTAATTTCTGTACGGGGTTAAAACCTACAGATAGCTTGTGACCTAAAGATTTGTGTAATCTTGAGATATTTCCACTTGTATGATAATATAGAGATCAGGGTTTTTTAGCTGAGGCTTTCCCCAGAGTATTCTTCTGTGTTTCACGTGTGATTGAATCTTCTTCTCTATTATATGTGTTCTGGTTGATCTTGCTCAAAATTGATTAAGCTTCCACAAGTTTGTTTGTAGAAGTAGATCAAGTATTTTTGTTGGCTTGTTGGGGTTTGACCCAGGTTCAGAAGTGATTTAGCCAAACAAATCCTGAAACTACCGGCCCTTTTGGCAATATCCCGTGGTGCGTGGACTGAGGTCTCACCCGAGGTAGTATGGGAGGGTGTTGGAACCAGGTTTCCGCACCCTAGGGATGTCTTGATGAGGTCTAGGAAGTTTGCGAACCCAACCTGTGCGCTTGCACTGCTCGGTGCAGCCGTTTGACCTTCACAACTTGTGTGACTGCTTTCTCGTAGCTCTGTAAAGAGCACGAAGAGGTGCTATCTAGATCCTTTATCTTCACTATGCTATTATTATAGGTCTTGACTTAATTGTGTGTACCCAATATTCTTATTGATCATTCAAAATTCATAACAAGTGTGTGCAATCATAAAACTGTAAAGAGATGCATAAATACAACAGAAGCCTAAACACACAGATCTACGAGTAGATGCACAATATTTTAGAATCAACTTGTCTTTTATTAATCCTACGTTCCGATACAACCCCAAATCTGCCCTGCGCACTCAGTTGCAGTGGTTCGCGCACACAGGTGCGGACTCTACCAGGCCTCTGCGCACATAAGCTACAGAGCCTCTTCCTACTACTACAACCCAAGACTCTGATTTACAAACTCAGAGCGAATTCCTCATTCAAAACCCATATTACTTCTCAAAGCTAAAAAACTGACTTTTACACTTAGAGCCTCGCTCTATTTATACAATCCCATGGTCCGCAGACCATGGGTAGGCTGACACTTTCTATATTAAATTACATTATTTTAGGGCGGACAACCCTAGACTCTTGTGCTTCACGCCCACATTTTGCAGGGTCTTTACATTACAATGACCAAAAATTGATCTTTAAGCCCCAAAAACTTGCTATGGAGGGATCCGCTACCCAACAGGCCCCCAACACAATCATCGTGAGTCATTCCGAGTCACTCAAATGGTGCAGTGATCTTTGCTTGGAGTCCATCCAGCAACTTTTGTGCTTCGCTTACGTCTGCCATGCACTCTTCAACTGTCCACTGTATTAGTTGTGTGCGAATATCCGATGCTTCGTTGTCAGGTGCAATTCCTTGCCTGAGTGCATACATGCCCTACATCTGTGCCAGGTTTCCCTCGATCTTGGCAGTGATCGTGAATGATTCCTCGAGCCAAGGCTAGACGCGTGCTTTAAGCATTGTTTCTTTCTGACGCGCGATGTCCACCTGTTCCTTTAGAGCCTGGGCCTCACTCATCTTGGCCAGTCGCTGAGTAAGGGTGACTATCTGTGCGGTCCCCCGAACATTGTCATAGGCTTGCTGTAACTCCTGTGCTTCTGTCTCTACACACTATAGCATTGGGTATTCCTGTAGTGGAGGGTTAAGAGTGATTGATCTAACAAGCTCGTGCAATCCTGTATGGCTCACTCTATTGCTTCCAACCCCGATCGAATGGCGCGGTGGCGCTGCTCTCTGACTTCTCGAGGTGTATAGGGTTGTGCCTTCAGCCGCAATTCCGCGACCTGCAGGTTGAGGTCCAGCTGGATCCTCGTTGCTTCCTCCTTTGCCTCGCGGAATCCACTGGCCAATTTGTGGATCTGCATACCTACTGGTAAGTCTGTTGTAATCTCTAGCTTGGGGACGCGGTGACATGCTTCCTCGACGATTTGCTCCAATTGCTGAGTCTATGTTACCGCTTCATTGCGTTGGAGGCTCAGTTGCTCGATTTTGATCCGTTGTTCACTAAGCATCTGTACTATGCATCTTTCTCTAGAACGGAGCTCTATCGTCACTCCATCCTGCAGTTGGTATAATATCTCTCGCGGAAGGGCAGGCAAGTTTAGGCCAAGTCCCTTGAGCCGGCCTACTGTGGTTTGGTCCTCCGTGTTGTTCGCTGTCAGTGCTCCTTCTGGTAGCGTGACAGTATTAGCCATTTTGGCCTGCAACAATTTCTTTGTCACTGATGTACTCGTAGCCCCGTAACCGGTTACCATTCCTTACTGTGGGGGCCACACCTGAAGTTCCTAGAGTTGCGCCCTGAGCGCCCCTAACACATTCTGTTGCTTCGTCATTGCTTCCTGGAGCGCCTCCCTGGTGACCTCACGAACTGTGTCGTCGATGTTGTATAGGTCACCCTCGGTCAGTGTAATAGGTTCCCCATCTAGTTTGGAAGCCTTGATCTTTTCAGGGGCCCTGTCCATTTCCTACTGTGTGGTCGCTTTAGCTGTGTTGATGATGTGTGTGGGTCCGCGCCTGCTGTTGTGTCATCTGTTCCTTGTCCTATGGTCAGGTCCAGGCCTCTTCCTTCCTGCATCGTGGTTGCCTCAAATGCTGGTGTTGCTGCTGCCTTTTCCGCGGCGGCCTTCGCTACCTCACGGGAAGCCCATACTTCTTCAGCTAGCTGCTTGTTCCGCTTCTGTTGTGCTAGTAGCTTGGCAACATCCTTCTATTTTTGAATTGTTGTCTCATCACGTGCTGATAGATTTGGTGCACGCCATTCCGGTGGCCATGAGTCGAGCACCGCGAAAATAGTGTCATCAATTGCGATGAAGGGGAGTGCGGTCCATTTCTGCTCCGGATCCTTCCACACCTTGATATACACATTATGCATATTGGCTTTAAAGTCTGCAAAGCTCCGCAGACTGTCATATACTGTGGGGGATAGGCGCGACCGCTTGTTGATCCCCAACTGTATGCTCGCCTCCATGAGTATCCAGAAGATCTTGATCTCGTTGATGCGTGTGGCGTGCCTTGTCGCCTAGAGCGACGCGTATTTTGCTGCCTCTAGCAAGTCTTGGTCAAGGGGAGGAATATGACTATCCTCAAGCAATTCTCCTGCCACCAACCGGATGGATAAGAGCAACCATGCGTAGTGGAAGGTCTTACCCTGCTCCTGGGCCTCCCTGCAGTTCGTTAGGAACTCCTCGCATAGGAACTGCGCCCAATTGAACCATACCCTTTTTGTGCATTTCTCAGCCAGCACGATGACCGTTGCTGGTACCTCGTTGCCACGACATTTTCTCATCACTTTTCTTGCTAGCAACTGGGTAGCGACTTGGACTCATTTGTTTTGAATACTAGTAATAACATAACCCCTCTTCTTTTTCTCCAACTTATATTTCTTTTTCATGGCCTCTACAATTTCCAAGTCTCCACTTGTGCCAACTATTTCCACGGGGTCCCTTCCCATACAGGGAAGCCGAGAAATCTTCTAAATAAGCTCCGTCGTGATGGGAATCGGCTCCTCCAGCCAAAAGCACCCATCGTGCACTAGGTAAAGCAGTTGCCTGATGACAAATATCATGATTAGGGCCCGATGAAAGTGTGGAATCCATAGGAGGTGGAGTAGCCCGACCTCCTCCACCCTGCGCAGCCATTTCCGTGGCTGCAGCTCTGTAACTACCCCATCCTTACTTTGTTTCATCAGTTGGCTAGTTTCCAAATGAGGGAAGTTTTCACTATCTGTGAGGTCCTAGTCTTCAAACTTCATTGTGGGTACGTGGCCCACAACTGAACTTTCAAACAAAATTCCCTTGGGGAGGAATGGGGTTTTGAGTGCACTTTTAACGACATCCAAATCTTTAGGTACCTTTACCCTCCCTTTCCGCAAAGGGACATACTTGGACAACTTTGTTGCGACGCATCTTGGTGGGATGTCTTCCTCCATTTCTACCTCTGGTTCAATCTCTTCTACGAATGCCTGGAAATCCTCCTCCTCATCATCGCTCTCAATATTAACTGTTTTTCCCTTCTCCTCCATAGATAGCTTACCAAACAGTGGGTTGCACGGAGACATACAGACCGGTCCTGCTCCTTGTGGGTCCTTTTTAGTCCTCAGTGTTCGAGGCGATTTTGGGATTTCCGGCGCATCCCCCACCAGTGACATAGGGCATGGTGCGACTTCCTTGGTGGTCAACATTGCGCTGCTTAAAAGGTCCTGCGTCTCTTTTGGAAATGCTTTAAACGTTGAACTTGCTTTCAAAGCCTCTAAAGTCGTAAAGTCCATACTCAATAACTGAATTCCCAAGATTCCAAGGGTTGTTTGGTGGAGGACCATCTAGGATTTATAGGCTTGCTGGAATTCAAATTTGACTGTTCCCCCCCTCTTTTGGCTCATTAATGCCATATTAGCGGCAAATCGTTTCAAATCGGGTTCTAACGTCATGTCTTAATTGCCTGCCGCCCGCTCCTCGTTGTCTTAAATGAGATATCTTATCATGAACAATGACCCCAACAGTCACTTCCCAGTCTACCTACGCGACAACGTGGCCTCCCATGCGTGGGCGCGACCATTGGGACAGACTGGCCCTGCGTGTAGTCCTTCTATTGTGCCACTTCCATACAGACTCTTTTATAGTTCCGTGCTCTCTTCCAACTGCTTGGAGCGCTGAGATTGTGCTTTCTACAAATAGTCAGGTGGTTACTCCACCCGTGCGAGGCTTCCCTGCACCTTCCATCCTAGTCTGCAGGTACCCCGCAATTACCTTGATGTCAGTCAGTGCTTCATGTTCTTCTTTACATGGTGCACTCCCCCAATTCCTTTGTCTAGTGAGGTGCGGCCACAACTATGGTAGCAAGCACCCAAATCCTTCCAATGCAGTAGTGTGTTTGCCTACCTTTTTTTTTGTCGAGCTTAGTTTCTTGGCGTAGCCTGCCTGTGTAATTTTGGTTTCTAGTTTGTTGATTTCTTCGTCCAAGATCCTGCTTTTCTTCCTCAGTTGTACTCGATCTTCTTCGAGTTCATGAATTTTCAAGTGCCCTTGTCGAATGGCTTCCTGAATCTGCATATGTTTGGCCCTGCGTGGTGGAAAAATTCCTTCGTCTTGGTCCTTACGAATCGTTCCACTTATGTGAGGATTCCTTCCTCCCAAACCTATGGCCTCGACTCTGCCCGTCATCTTTAGGATCATTTCCGCGCTCAGAGTCTTGTACATGGCCCTAGAGGCCCATCAAACCACTGGTACGCGCTGGTCCCAATCAGTCCGTCTGGCCTGGTGAACCTTATTCAAAGTCCCGCGTATCCTCTTGAATGCTTCTATGTGGAACTTTTTCAGTGCGCGACGCATTTCCTGCTGCTGCAGCTAGTTCCGAATGTCGATCCTTAGTCTGGGATGTGCTTGCATAGCACACATCTGCACCCATCAACATAGGTGGGTGTGCGTCGTCCTAGTTGCCTAGGTCTTGTTCGACACTGGGGGCTTCCAAACTATAAGCGCATCCATCTTCTACCTTCGCACCAGTTTCTAATAGTTTTCTGATGTGTACTCCACCATCGTGCGGGTGTCGCATGCAACGCCCATTCTGGCGCACCATATCGCTGCTGTTCAGGTACTGTACTTTCAAATTTGTCAAAGAATTCATCCACCGCTGTCGGCCCATCATATGTTGGAAGTTCCCTTGCTTCTGTTGTCATGCACTGTAGTGATCTAATCATCATGTTGCAATTCAGTGTTGTCACTTTGTGCAACCGGTTCTGCTAGCGTTCTACTTCTTCATCTGAATTTGAAGTACAGGAATTGTTGCATTCCCATGATATTCTCCCATTTTCAGTCTGGTTCACCCGATCCTGGTCTTACGCTGTTATCTGGTAAATGCAATCTAGCTCATCATCGCTGTCATCGTCATGCACAGGTTCAGTGTAGCGCGCTCCTTCGGCTGGATCTAGTGGAACTACTACGCGTAGGGACTTTTTCTCGAATATCATCTTCCGCTTCTTTAGGTTGATGACTCCATTCATATCAGTGGCCCAGTCTATTCCTAGCAACGCGGGATAAGGATTGTTGTCATCAACAATATATATCACTTCAAAGTTTGTCTGCGTGCTCATGCCTTTGATATCAATTGTTACCCCTTGCAACCTCCCCATGGGAAAAATCTTTTGTTGGTTTGTCATTCGTAATTGAATAGGGGACCACTGTAACGCGGGCCTGCCCATGCGTTCCCATGTCTGCTTAGGTAACACATTCGCGTCAGACCCCAGGTCCAAGATTACCTGATCCATTTCGTATTCACCAATTTGTGCCATCAATCTCATCTCCCTTCCAGTGCGCAATGTATGCTTTCCTAGTTTCCGGACTACGCGTGGTTCACCCGTCCCTGTGCACCGAGTGATCAGCTCTTGTAGTCCTTTAACTGCCCTATTATTGCATATCAACTTCATGCATGTCTCTAAAAAGGTAGTAAGCATAGAAGGATCCATTCTTGGCTCTGGTTGATCCTTAATACCTGAAGTAGAGGCCTCCGTAAAGCTCTTCTTAGCTTCCACAAATGTCTCCTTTGTGCGTTCCAAGTCAAACTCCAGTACCTTCGTAGGAGCCTTGCGAACCCATGTATCTTCCTCAAGCTGCTTCCCCTTATATTCCCCTATCGTTGTGCCGCTTCTGAGCACCATATTCATATTTGGGTCCTCTTCGCACGGTTCAAATCTCATCATTTGAATATTTTGAGTCAGAGTAGGCTGAAATACTCCTTTCTCACGCATCTGTGCGATCAACGTAGTACAATCTACTGCTTCATGATCGAATTAAGCACAGTATGAACAAGATATTCTTGTTGGGTTGGTACAATCGTGAGCACAGTGCCCTGGTCCTTCACAATTGTAACAAATTAATTATCGTGACCCCTTCCTGGGCCCATCCCTCCTCGTCCTCGACCTCGGCCTTGAAATCCAACGCGTGCCATCCTCGCGGCTGGGTTGAGGCCTCGCGTTTCTGTCTGCATTCTATAGGCTAGAGTTTGGTCCATCATCAACTCGTAGCTGCGACAAGTATGCTTGTTATGGTCCACCGACCTACAAAAATTACAAAACAGCTGCTACGGAGTCTGAATATACTTCTGCAACAAGTGACAGTTATCCGTCGTGTGTTTTCCTCCAATTTTACAGATCGCACACCATAGCGCGGGTGTTGCACTCGGCCCTACTTGCGCCTCTGGTCTCAACGACATTGGCCCCCCTCCTGCCAAGTAGTTCACGAATACTAGACAATGATCCTTGTCATGGCCCTGGCCTTTGCATTTTATGCACCACACTTCCTCGCGCGCCTCCGGTCGCGGTGCCCTATTTTGCTTCCAACTCTACATTTCCAAGCATAGATTCTGTATTTGCGCGTGGATTTGTTGAACTCCCAACCCAGGGTCTTGTATCAGGGTCTCATGCAACCTCATCGCCATTTCCAACGCTTCAGCCTAGGTTGAAAGCTTCTGTTGTGATAGCGTTGTCCTCAGGTGCGGTGTCAAGGATGCCACAAACCATGCGTGGTGCTGCGCATCTGTTAGCGTCATGTTAGCCTCGCGGATCGTACTCTTCAGCCGCTGATCCAATCCCATGGGGTCTCGCCTGGAAGCATTGCGATCTATTTATATCCGACGATTGACTATGTCTTTGATTTTGGCCAACTAAATTCTCTGTTTAGCGCATTTTGGATCTCTGTTATTCCTACATTTGGGTGATCATTTGAGTGCTTGATATACCATGTCAACATGCGATCCTGTAGCGCGCTCACCAATTTGACCTTCTTAATGTTGTCATCCATAACCCCTTGTGCTTCCCACATTGCTCTTACCACAAACTAGAACTGATCCAGATCCTCATTTCCTACTCCTCTGAATACGGGTAGCTTAATCGCGCTCGCCATACTAAACTGCTGGTTTGGTGGAGGTGCTGTGGGCAAAGATGGAGGTGAAGGAGGTGAAGCAAGCGGTGGCATAAGTGGGGATGGTAACAGCGGAATGCGCTGTCTTATTAAACTGACCGCACTCCTCAGAGAGACCTGAGTGAGCTCTTCCTCGCTCTCTCGCGAAGGTGAAATTAAGGGACTGTTTCCTAATTCCCCACTACCTCTGTAGACCTTTCCGCTCCGTGTCGTTCCAAACATTAATGTATTCGCATCACCCGTTTTTCACATAACAACATCTTAATCCAGGTATTCAAAGATTTGATGTACTTACCTCGCAGTCCCTTGAGAAAACGTCTTTCTGCTTCACTATAGCTCATAGTCGTGTCTATCGCAAATTCAGTGATAAACCCTCCTATTATCTGGTCGAGCCAATGGTCCATAGCTCACGCGATCTCATCTTCTGATTCCTCTAGTATGCGTACTAACTTCAGAGTCCACACTATCAGTTGATCAAGCTTGTACCTTCCCTAGCTGTTAGCTAACCTCGCGATCCAATTATACAGTTCGGACGAGAAGGATGCGAAGAAGATCTCATGGATTTCCGTATATACATAGCGATCTAGCCACCTCTTCTCGAATATCTGCGGAGTTCTGTTTTCTGTGTCACGAACTCGTGAAGCTTCTTGTCCCACCACTCTTCAATTTCTTCCTTTGTAGGGTTCCAATGGCATGACATCAGACATGCCTTAGGTAGATCCTGGTCCCGACAACGAAACCATTTGTTGGCTTGTTGGGGCCTGACCCAGGTTCATAAGTGATTTAGCCAAAGAAATCCCGAAACTACCGGCCCTTTCGGCAACAACCCACGGTGCGCGGACTGAGATCTCACCCGAGGTAGTATGGGAGGGTGTTGGAACCAAGTTTCCACACCCTATGGATGTCTTGATGAGGTCTAGGAAGTTTGCGAACCCAACCTGTGCGCTTGCGCTACTCTGCGCAGCTGTCTGACCTTCACAACTTGTGCGACTGCTTTCGCGTAGCTCTATAATGAGCGCAAAGAGGTGCTATCTAGATCCTTTATCGTCACTATGCTATTATTATAGGTCTTGACTTAATTATGTGTACCCAATATTCTTATTGACCATTCAACATTCATAACAAGTGCGCGCAATCATAAAACTGTAAAGAGATGCAAAAATACAACAGAAGCCTAAACACACAGATCTACAAGCAGATGCACAATATTTCAGAATTAACTTGTCTTTTATTAATCCTCTGTTATGATACAACCCCAACTCCACCCTACGCACTCAGCTGCAGGGGTCCGCGCACATAGCTGCGAACTCTACCAGGCCTCTGCGCACACAGCTGCAGAGCCTCTTCCTATTGCTACAACGCAAGATTTGGACTTACAGACTCATAGCAAATTCCTCATTCAAAACCCATATTACTTCACAAAGCTAAAAAACTGACTTTTACACTTAGAGCCTCGCTCTATTTATACAATGCCATGGTCTGCGGACCATGGGTAGGCTGACACATTCTATATTAAATTACATTATTTTAGGGTGGAAAACCCTAGACTCTCACGCTCTGCGCCTGCATTTTGTGGGGTGTTTACATTATATTGACCAAAACTCGGTCTTTAAGCCGCAAAAACTTGTTATGGGGGGATCCGCTGCCCAACAATTTTGCTTTAGTATATTGCATTATCAGGTGATCTACAGTGAGAAATTCTACAGGTTACTCTATAGGGTGGATAATTTATGTGTTCATAAAGGTGAGTTGTTGTAACTAATTAGAGAGGCTACACTTCCAATATTTTAGGGCACTTTGGTATAGGGAAGAGAGTGGCCAACTTGCAGAGGTATTTGTATTGAACCAATATGCAAGAAGAGGTAACTAGGTTCATAAGAGGATGCACACTTTATTTTACTAGCAAGCATAATAATAAGAAATAATGTCTATATCATCCCTTTCCTATGCTCACTCATCCTTGAGAAATAATTTCCACGGATTTTGTGGGATATTTATCAAGCAGAAAGGGACATGATTGCCTATTCATTGTATTTAATAGGTTCAATAAGATGTGTGTTCTATTGTCCTATAAAATACCATTAATGGGAAAGAAGCAATGAACATGTTCTTTTTACATGTCTAGGTGCAATTTGGGATACCGAGGAGTATTGTTTTAGAAAAGTTTGCCATTTCACAATGTGTTTTCAATTACATTAAGGGAGAATATGGACATGAAGTTGAATAGGTTTAAAACATTCCATCCACAGATAGATGGGCAAACATAAGTAATCAAGAGTTTGGTGTAAATTTTGAAGGGTTACAATCAGAGGCATATAAAGACTTGAGATGACAATATATTCAATATACAACACTCTTATAACAGATTAATTGACGAGAAATTATTTTCTTAAATTATTGCTCATTAAAATTATCGACTGAGAGTTTATAAATGATGAGGTGTTAACAAAATATATGCATAAATAATATTGACTAATTCTAAAACAAAAGAAAATACAACATTCTATTACAAATATGATTTATAGGAAATTAATTGAACATGGATTCACCCTTTTCATGCTCCATAAATAGAAGAATAAATAATAATTTAAAATTTCATCCCATTCATTAGCATCTTAAAGGTTTCCAACATGTTCAATAATTCCTGTAACAACATACACACTGAACACATGATTGAAATAAAATCGCAGTGGTCGTAGGTACGAACCATGTGTCCTCTTAGCCACTAGTTGGATCCCTGGGTTAAAAACTCCTAACACTAGGGCCCTAAAATCCACACCACAAAAGCACACAAAAATATGGAAATTGTAAGAATTAAACTATTGGATATAGTCTAGCTATGCATGAAATAAATAAAACAAGAATATAAAAGTTACAGGAATAAGAGTTGATAATACTTAAATTTCATATAATTGTGCCTGAAATAAATTAAATAACATCTACAAAGCTATATAACTTTGCAAGTGCATCCTAGGATAGGGGGCCTTCCTGGCTAGGAGTAATGTAGGATTATACAACTCAAAAACTGATCAACAAGCGAATAATTTCATTAATCAACCAAAAATTACAGAATATAAATTCATATATCCTTCCAAAATGATGCAATTATATCAAAATAAATACTACCCTCCCTCTAACAACATTTGAACCTGATTTTCACTCAAGAATTTATACATAAAAGACGGGGGGTGAGTTGGAATCGTTTTCCCCAAAATGTCTTATTAAATCATGATTTAGTTGACAAAAGATTGATTTTTTGGTATCCTCAGTTAAAGATCTGATCATATAAAGTTTATTTGGCTTGAAACCATATTGAAATAACTTAGTCTGTTGCAATCTGTTAAATGGGATTTGTAAATAACTTGATCTAATGTGTTCTGGTAATTGGTTGTTTAGTTTGGTTGTAGCCAGATAATGGTCGTACCTAGATATTTCTCTCTAAAATAACCCCAAATATCTCCCAATCTGTGCACTTTTTGGAGGAAATTCACATGAGCAACTTGAATGGGGATGTTCTAAAGAAAACCCATGTTTTAGTTTTTCTCGATTCTTTTATGTTTTCCTAGAAATCGTGCTTGAATTAGATGACTCCATTTTGCCTCGCACGTGTTGTGCGAATTGTTAATCTATGCCTAGATTCTTCTAACACTGACCTGGGTGCAATGTGAATGACATAAAATATTGTCATTTATGCTAGAAACAAATCCCATGCCGTGATTTTTGCTAATTTGGTGGATAAATATCTCAACAAATAAATGCACCATTGGCAGTCAACTATAGGACTTTTCGGTAACTAAAAACATGTAAAGACCCTTGTGTAACTACTGGAATAGTGCGCCCCAATTTCCAGTAACTCAGTAGTTCAGCTGGATTAACATAGTTTGTGCACTTTTAGTAACTCAACGATTATGTACTTCTAGTAGTTAGATTGTTTCGTGTTTCTAATAGTTGCATTGTCATGTGCTTCTAATAATTAGAATGACACTTGATAACCTTGGAAGTTGCATATAAGATACAAGAATCAAGCTAGGAAAACCATCATTAGTAATAAATAAAAAAAATCCTCTTTAACCCATTAAAAATAACTGAAAATGAAAATAATTAACTACTTCATCATTCTTAGATTTATGATTACACATTTATAAAAAAAAAACAGGTAAGAAATACAATGAACGGGTAATAGATGGTTAAAGGAGTATGACTAAATGACTAAAAATGGTGCCTGGAATAGTGAAAAAGGTGACAATTTGGCGACTCATCATCTCCCCCACACTTGCACTTTTGCATGTCCTCATGCAAACAAGATAGATTTGACAACAAAGAATTGCCTATTTTTCTTTCAAATGCAACCAACCTACATTGTTGTAGAAAGAATCTTATTAACAATCATATGCTCTCCCTTTATTCATGTAACCATGACACTTGCATTCTACTTGATTTTGCATGAGTTATTTGGACAACCATCCTTACCAAAGTTTTCATATTCTTTTATGGAATCATCTTCCTTTACTCTCAAATTCAATTTATTGAGGTCCCTAAGCATTAGGTGGAATGAAACAATGGTCTTATCTGTGTTTTGGACTGTGAAACTAATTTGTACTCTAACCATCTTCTTTAAAGAGACTTCATACTAGCGACTCTCTTCAAACAACTTGCTACATTCATATAATTGTGAACCATATCTATTATATCATTTGGTCTTTGAGAAGGATGCTCCACATGTGCACAAGGTTCATTGTTAGTTGGTCAAGATGTATGTGCCTCCATAATTAAGAACAAAATTTGTGAGAAGAACTCCCTTATCCCCTTTAATAAATTCGTGTGACCTTCTTCCACACTTCCTTCCATACGAACACTATAGGAATTACAACAATTGATGAATTAGGACGAACAACTATTTCCTCTCTCTCAAAAAAATTATTTACCCTTCCTATCTCTGGTATTCTAGAATATGTGCTGCAAATTTATTTGTGCCATACTTCTATGAATTTTAGATCTCAAACCCCTATTTTACACACTCTTTCTTTGAGCAGATCCTCACTCTCAAATGGTGGCGAAATTGAAGACAAATATGTTGAAAAATATGTGTTCTTAAGAGGAAACATTTAGACAATTTTGCATGAAGTAGGTCCATGTTTAAACCCTACATCAATTCTTAGAGCATCCAACTGTCCATCTTACAGAAGCCAACACATTAGAATAGTCAAAGAAAGAGGTATAACAAGAATTATTTATGAAATTTTGTTGTTGTGCCAAATATATATGCCAAACATGTTTCTGCAGTAGGAAAAACATATTCAATATAAGTATTACTAGCTAGAACTAGGGTCCCAGGTGATCTTACTAGACCATTTCAATTTACTTCACACTTTCCAGCTTGAGAGCCACTCCCTCATTGGATTGGTTCCCTTACAATGTCATACTGAATTTTTAGATTGTCATCAAATTCAACTATATATTTTACACTATTACAAGAATACTATTCCGTGGAGCTCATATACAATACCAAAAGACTTGAGCAATGTAATTCCATCTTTTTCTTGTAAATATCTTCCTATACCTTACCACTAGATCATCTATAAATAGTACAAACTTTTCCAATTTGGAATCTGATCCAACCACCTAAGGAAGTTTGAAAGTTATAAAATGCATGTTACCTACATGTGCCCTTTGTACCATGCAATGGCCCACATACTCCACAACATTAAAAATGTAACAATCATTAATTTTATCTCCTACTGCTTACAAACAAACAACACTAGGACAAATGATTGATAAATGGAGAAATCTTCTTGCATTGGTCATAACATGCTTAATTTTCTTGACAACATGAGATTTTTGTTATACAACTATTATGCCAATAATTTCTTGTTGCAATGAAATTCCCATAGCATTCTTCTATGTGACATCTTCCAAAAACATACCCCAAAGGTGAAGTAGAATTGAAAAATAACTTAATGAAATTGGCTTATTGGAATTATGGATAATGTGTTGTCCTTGATGGCAACCTGCTTGATAAAGATGTACTTGATGTCAACAGTGTGATAATATTATGATTATGGAACTCATGTAGATTGTTACAAATGCTACAGAGGATATGGATAGATAAATGATAGTTTAGTGAAGTTTGAGAAAGTATACACGATTCCTGTGAAGAAGGATCACGTACATACGCAGGTATTATGAATAAAAATAGCATATAGAATTCGAAACATGGAAATATGGGTACTAGGGGTCATTACCATGGTATTGGCCCATAGTAATTGGAGCAACAATGTTCATTTGATCCCGTCAACAAATACTAACGACGTTACCAAAGGATTTACCTAAGGTATTGGCTAAGGAAAAAGATATATAAAGATATGGAGATCAAGGTGTTGTGTGTGCAAGTAAATGGTTTATTCATATGAGATCTGATCTGAAACAGGTGTGCACCAAAGAGAAAGGAGAAGACTCAGATCTGAAAGATCTGAAGACATGTTGAAATATATGATTGTTTTATTTGTTTGTTTAATAATAGATCTATGGTTATAAGTGATGTTGTGATATGAATGTGCCTTCAATAATTTGATTAGTTTATAGTAAGGTATATGTAATATGTGTTGTGTTTGCAGTGAAGGATTGATTCAGTGATTTAAGATTTGTATGTTGGGTTGCTTATGAATAGTCGCGTACATATGCGGATATATTTCTGGGTAGACATGTATATATTCAACGATGTATTTTTCAGTATGTTGATATTTGTATGCGGGAGTTTACATCATAAGCATGCATATTTGTTGGTCTTCTTAATTAAAAGCGGGCATATATTTTGAATCAGATTTGGTCACGGTTTGCAGTGCTGCTTGATGATAACTATTGATGATGTATGTTCTATGTACTATTGTCTATCAATGATGTCTTGATATGTATCTGGAAGTGTTGTTTAGGTTGATTGCTATATTGATTAGTTATGATGTTTGGGTATGGTTCAATTACCAGTGATTGGTTCAGTACTTGATTCAGTGGGCAATTCAATGTTACAAGTGATTTTTTTAGCCAAAAGATTTAGATTTCAGTAATCTGAGATTTATACACAGGTTTTATGTAGAGGAACTGCGTATATACACAGGTTCTATTAAGAACAATCATGTACATATTCTTAATTTTAGTTTTTTTGGTTGGGATCTGTATTCAGTAGTTGGATTCTTCAGAGATTTAGTTGATTTATAGATATTCAGTGATTCAAAAATGTATTTCCAGTTTGAATATTGGTTTGGGCTTAATTGTTTGTGTGGTTCCAGTATGAAAATTTGATGAAAAGAGACCTATAGGTTGTTTGATGAATGTTTGATAGTTGGATCTAGTCTCAAACATTCTAAAAAGTGGTCCACAAGGTGTTGGGTTGCAGCATTCAGTGGGGGGGTAGGAGCTTCCTTCTGGTAGGAGCTGGTAAACAAGATTAGGGGGTTGTAGCTCCCTTCCAGTGGGTGCTGGAGAACGAGTGGAGGTTGTAGCCTCCTGCAGGTGGGTACCTATGTACTGGTAAGGGTCTGTAGCAGTACTAAATGTAATTAATATTTTATAATAAGAAATAAGGCATAGACAATGACAATGGTGGTTTTCTCCCACATTTGGTTTCCACCTAAAATCCTGTTGTTCTATGTGTGTTTCTCATGTGTTGTGACTTATTTCTTCTGTACTAGATTTTGGATGGTTAATGAATTAATCATTCAATGGTTAAGTTAACTTACTGATTAATTTTTTGACAAATTAAGTAAACTGGATATACGTTGTTTACATTCACTCAAGTTGCGTACATACGTTGGTTTCATGAAGAACAATAGCATACAAAATTATGAATAAGAAATTGAAAGTTTGAAGTGAAATAAAATACTGATTAAACCCCCCCTCCCCCAATTTTTTTTCTAGCAATTGGTATAAGAGTAGGTCACTCAGAAGAAACTTGATCACTTAAAGGGATATCTATCAATATGAGAAGTCAAGAGGGAGTATCTTCTATCATGCCACCTTTTTTTAATGGAACTAACTTTATATTTTGGAAAATCAGAATGAGAGCACATTTGCAGGCACTAGGAGCTAATGTATGGGAAATTATTGAAGGTGGATATCAATACCCAACACCCATTCCCACATATGATGTAGGGAAGAAACATTATGAGATCAATGCAAAGGCTACAAATGTTATCTTAGGAAGTTTGACATAACTTGAGTTTTTGAAAGTCATGCAACTGAACACCACAATGGAAATATGGGATAAGTTTGTCCAAAGCTATGAAGGCGACACTAAGGTAAAAAGTGCTAAAGTTCAAACATATAGAATTCAATATGAGACTCTTAGAATGCATGATGATGAAAGCATTGCAAGCTTTTTCCTTAAGTAGATGAGATTTTTAACTCGATGAAAAATCTTGGTGACGAAATACAGGATACTACTGTTGTTGAAATATTTTGAGATGACTAACCCAAAAGTTCAATTCCAAAGTCTCCGACATTCAAGAAATGCAGGATTTGAAGAATCTCACTATTGAACAATTCCATGGGATCTTGACAGCTTTTGAAATGAGAAAAGGGGGTACATTGGGTATTAGAGAAGCAACATTAAGCCACAAACAAAGGGAAATAAAAGGAAGAGCCTAAGGAAACATGTCACATTTTAGATGATGAAGAAGCAAATTTTGTGAAGAATATCCAAGTAGGATCTACCAGTTTCAAAGGTAATCTTCCTTTTAAATGTTTTTCCTATGGAAGAGTAGGTCACTATGCCACTAAGTGTCCTTATAAATAAAATCATGAAAAGAATGTTTCAAAGAAGAATGTTAAAAGAGGTTTTACTAGCAAGAAAAGTTTTTATACTCATGAAGATAGTGAATATTCTTCCAATAATGAGGATGATGAATCAGATCAAGATTGTCAATTACTTATGGCTTTCGAAGAACAATGTGTAGATAAGTTTGATGATGATGAATTTATGGATTCTATAGAAGTCAGTATGTATAAAAAAAACACCCTTGTTGAAGAAATGACTAGGTTGAAGATCTATATAAAAGAGGCTAAATTACTAGAAGAAACTTTGAAGAAACAAGTCCAAGAAAGGGAGAAGCACCGTGAAACCTTAGAACTTGAAATTTTGGGTCTAAGAAAGGAATTTGAGAAAACAAAATCTCTAAATCTTATATTTTCTAAAGGATCTAAAACTTTAGAAGAGATCATTAAAGTGCAATGTTCTCCACTAATCAAGGCAAGTCTTAGCTACAATCCAAATCAAAATGGTGAAACATCAAAATCAATGAAATCTACTAAAACATGTACAAAAAGCTACATCAATGTAGTAAAAATAAGCAATCACCAGACTCAATAAAATAATGAAGGATCAAATTGTTCTCAGGAAAAATAACAATTCCATGAACAAAGGGTAAGCTACTCAAGAATTTATTATATTCCCAAGTATTCTTACTTCAATGGTCAATGCTTCACTTGTCACAACTTTGGTCACAAAGAAGTTCAATGTGTTGCTTATAAAATGATTATGACTAGAGAAGCAAGAAAACAACAAAATGTAATCAAGAAAAAGAAATCTTCTTATAATGCTTTCTCACCTTTTCAGAATGAGATTGAATGTTCTATTGGCAATAACTTTGGTCATGAAGAAACTGAATGCAAAAGCAGGACAAAGTTATCTTATAAGCATGACCAGAAGAATATGGTTTAGCATTGTATGCATGATATCATGAGAATCTATGGTACGTTGACAGCAGGTGTTCGAAGCATATGACAAGTGAGAGAGATAAGTTTGTTTCCTTTAATGAAATTAAGAAAGAAAAGAATGTGAATTTTGGTAATAACTCATGTGCCACCATTAAAGGAAAATGATATGTGTTTTTAAAAGAAACAATCAAGGCTGAGAATGTATTATTCATTGATGGGATAAGACATAACTTGTTAAGTGTTAGTCAAATGTGCGATCAGGGGCATGGAGTTATTTTTAGGTCAAATAATTGTGTGGTAAGAAAATTGGATAGTAAAAAAACAGAACTCCAGGCAATGTCTACATCCTAGAAGGCGACAAGGAACACTGATTTTTGAGCAAATGTAAAGAAAGCTAACTTTTCAAAAGAGATTGGGACACCTCAGTTTTTCTCAACTATACAAATCAAGAAATATGGGATCAATTTGTGACTTGCCCAACATTTCTCCACCTGAAAATAACATTTGCAAATCATGTCTATTTGGTAAGCAATCCAGAGTTCAGTTTAAAGCTAAAGAAGATACTTCAAGTAAACCCCTTGACCTTGTTCACACTGATTTATGTGGACCTGTGAGAAAGAAGTCTCCTCGTGGTGAACAAAACTTCATGTTATTGATTGATGACTTTACAAGAACGTGTTGGGTTGGTTTACTGAAGTATAAAGATGAGGAATTTGAAAAGTTTAAAATATTCAAGGATTTGATAGAAAATGAATTAGATCTAAGAGTGAAATGCCTTAGATCTGATAGAGGAGGAGAGTTTATATGAAATGAATTTTTCAATTTTTGTGAACAACGTGGCATCAAAAGACAATTTTCCATAGCTAAAACTCCTCAACAAAATGGAGTGGTAAAAATAATGAACATAATAGTTCAAAAAATGGAACTTTCCATGCTTGATGAATTAGGAACACCTCACACCTTATGGGAAGAAGTAGTACATACAATTGTGGATATACTTAACAAGGATCATGTTCGAGTAAACAATGATAAACCTCCATATGAACTCTGGTATGGTAACCGTGCAACTGTCAAACACTTTAGAATCTTTGGAAGCAAATGTTTCATAAAGAAAAATGACGATAAGCTAGGAAAATTTGAATCCAGAGCTGATGAAGGAATCCTTCTTGGGTACTCTTCCAGAAGAAAAGGATATAAATTCTATAATAAAATGCTTCAAAATATTGTTGAAAGTGTATATGTTGTGATTGATGGATCATCCATAGGTAACAAAAGGGAAGAACAAGCAGATGACGAACCTCTCCCTACTAAACTCCAAGAAGTTGTAGGAGAAGAAGAAAGAGACGTATAAGAAGAAGGAACTGAAAATACAAGTATGGCAGAAAATACCCCATCAAGGTATATTCAGAAAAATAATCCCGAAGCTCATGTTCTAGGTGATAAGGAAGTGAGAATAGAAAGTAGAAGAAATTTTGTTGGATCATCTAGTCACTTAGCCTTATTATCCACAATTGAGCCTCAAAATGTGAATCAAGAAAGCAAAGATGAATGTTGGGTTCAGGCAATGCATGAAGAACTTGATCAAATATAAAAGAATCATACATGGGAACTAATACCAAGGCCTAATAATAAAAATGTAATTGGGACAAGATGGGTGTTTAAGAATAAACTTAATGAAAATGGAGAAGTAATTTGAAACAAAGCATGACTTGTATACAAAGGCTATGCTCAACAAGAATGGATAGACTTTGAAAAGACATTTTCACCTATAGCTAGACTTGAACCATAATAATGTTTCTTTAATTGTCCATCTTGTGTAACTTTAAAGTATATAAAACAGATGTTAAATATGCATTTTTAAATGGTGACCTAGAAGAAGAGTTTTATATTGAAAAACCTAAAGGATTCATACTTGAAAATGATAAAAATATTGTTCACAAACTTAAGAAGGCATTGTATGGGTTAAAACAGGCTCCTCGTGCATGGTATTATTGTCTTGACAAGTATCTTCAGCAACAAGGGTTCAAGAAAGGATCTGCAGACAACAATTTATATATCAAATATGACAAGGACAAACTTTTGGTGGTAGTGGTTTATGTTGATGACATTATATTTGGAAGTAATATTGAATCTATGAGTCAAGGATTTGCTTCAGCTATGCAGCAAGAATTTGAAATGTCATTACTTGGTGAGCTAACATATTCATGGTATTCATGTTTATCAAGCTAAAGATGGTATCTTTCTTTCTGAAACCAAGTATCTCAAGCAGATTATGAAGAGTATGGAATGGAATATTGCAAACCTATATTCACACCAATGGAAATAGGTTGCAATATCAGTCAAAATGACGATTCTCCTTCAGTTAATCAACCCGAATACAAATCTATGATTGGAAACTTGCTTTATCTTACCGGTACAAGACCAGATATTATGAATGTTGTTGGGATAGTTGGACGATTTCAAGCAAATCCAAAGGAAACTTATCTTCAAGCAGTAAAGAGAATTTTCAAGTACCTGCAAGGCACTCAAGATTTTGGTCTATGGTATCTCAAAAACGAAGATTTTTCACTTCATGCTTACACAAATATAGAATGGAAAGATAATATTGATGATCACAAAATCACTAGTGGAGGAGCATTCTATTTGGGACCTCGCTTAGTTTCTTAGTTCAATAAGAAACAAAGTTATATTGCTTTATCAACTGTTGAATCAGAATATCCAAACTTTGCAAGACATTAAAGGCACCTATCCTCAATCTATATGTGTTATCTGTGACAACACTAGTGCCATAAATATCTCTAAAAACCTTGTCATGCACTAAAAAACGAAGCACATTCCAATCAAATACCATTTTCTTAAAGAACAAGTGCTTGAACAAAAAGTCAAATTGGAGTATGTTTCTTCGAAGGAAAAAGTTGTCAATTTATCTAGCAAGCATCACGCGATCCTTTGAATATCTCAAATAGAAATTAGGAATCAATCTTGCTTCTTTACTCTGCTAATTGTCCTAACATGTGTGTCATGTTTAGGGGGAGTTGTGGCTGTAAACACCATTAGTTTACTTTTTGTACGTGGATTGTATGAAACAAAGTCGCATATATACATGGCCTTTGATCCAGATAGTCGTGTATGCCTCTCAGTAATGAAGATGGAGTGACACAAATTCAGGGGGAGCTTCCCATATGCTTCCATCATTTCATTATTAATATTATTGTTATGACATTGGTTTGATGTAGTCTGTCAATGATGCCCTTGTGATGTTTAAAAATGATGATTGATTCATATAAGATGATCTTATGTTATTGTTGCTGAGATTGTTCTTGATGTATTTGTTGGTTGATGAGATGGATGTGATTAGAGTTAATGATGAGAAGGTTTCACATGTTTAGGGGGAGCAACTGCTATGATTCTAATAGTGCATATTTGGCATTATGATTGCTTGAGTACTTCTTGTTTCATGATGGGTTTATGATGAGTACATGTCATTGCTGCTCTATGGTGGTTACTACTATTACTACTAAAGATACTTATGATGTTATCATTATGCCATAATGCTTGAGTTACTTATGTTGTAGTTACATTATTGATTGTTGATTCTTCTTAGTACACTTGATGGAGAAATTGATGCTACAGTGCCTTATCTTACACAAATTCTTGATGATGAGGATGTTCATGTTTCTATGTTGCTTCAATCAAATGTTTATGTTGCAGATTCCTATATGGTGCATGGTGGTTACTAATGACTATCATGGTCTTGCTACCTCATAGTTGAGGTTCTTGTTTTTGGTGATAAGTTTCATATATGTCGCTTGATGTAAAGGTCATGAAAAGACCCATGTTGTAATTCATTGTAAAATTCAGTCATGTATGGTCTATTAAGACCAATTCATGTCATGTATCTAATCCCATTTTGGGACATTGATGTAAAATTTGGTTCCAAGGTGTAAACCCGATATGTTGATTGATTGATGTAATCATGGGAGCGTAGAGTCATTGGTGATAGGAAAGGTCATATTTGTTTGAGTCATAAAGACTTGCACTTTTATTTGAATATCTTTGTAAGGTCTAACATCTGCTCAGGGGGCATGGTTAGTATGCAGATTGTAGATTTCATATCAGCATATCAGACTTACAATATTGAGCACTACAGGGTAGTACTTCATTCAACCTACTTCATCCCTTTTCCCTTGATGTCAAAAGGGGAGAGAATCTTGGTATTGGGAGAAAGGTGTTTGGAGAGAAGTCTTAGTATTTGTAGGTGTGTTTGCAACAATGTAAACTTTGAAACGAGAACTATAAACAAAATGGGAACTCTTGTAAAAAAACCCCAAAAAAACATGAAAAACAGTGCTAAAAACAAAAAGTGTGTATACTGGAACGATGGTTTTTTTTTAGGGTCAATTTTCAACATTTTTAAAAAATGGCAGTAAAACCAATTTTTTGTGTGTGCAAAAAACAACTATTTTTGAGGAAAAAAACACACTAATGTTTTTGGTAGAAAAACATTTTTCCTTCCTAGGTATAATTTCAACATTTTTAGTAATGATGATAAAGATAAAATAATGGGATTTGAAACACATTAAAATTCAGTCAGTTTTCATCCATGTTGTTAAACATATAATAACATGACACTAAAGATCGCTAAAATTCTAATTGTTTTCAACCATAACATTAAAGATACAAAAAAAATTGGAAAATTTTCAATCATAAAATTAAAAAACCATGACATTATGAAAAATTTACATGACTAAATTAATCAAAATGTCATTGATTTGCAGATTGAATGAAACATATATTATATATCTAAGTTATTGTTGCATTGTAGATATTCTAAACAATATAAATCATCATAATTAAAACATATAATCCAACAAACATAAAAGTGACTCATAACTTCATTTAACACCATATGGAAATCAAAATTTTTATTTCAAGATATGATGCAAACATCAGTTATATAAACTGTCTTAGACAATTATTCAAAACCACTCATATTTTCTTGCACACCATTAGAATTCACATCTTCAGATGAATGACTGGATGGAAATGAAGATGTTCCAAATTCTTCTCTTTCATCAACTAGTGCCCCATCTAAGTCCACATGCATGCCCACCATTTCAGGTTTCAAAATTATTTTGGATCTACAACTGATTTCAGTAGGATCCCATCTCATCATTGTTCCTTCTGGTAACAACTTCTTCAGAATCTCTATCTTCTTGAAGCGAAGAGTTACAATTAAAGTCATAAACAAGTGTGTCAACATCCTCCAGTTTTATGAGGTATGTGTGACAATGATTTATATTTGTACCCTTTCTTTTTCTCTTTCCGCCAATTTTTTTTATCAACTATCATCTTTCGCTTATAAACACCATTGAATGGGTGTGTATTTGTGGCATACCAATGTACTTCAACACCTGCAACATCTTCATTTTCTGTAATGACCTTTATAACCTTAGCAATCTAGAATGGATAGCCATTGGGATCTCCATCTGCTAGCACTGCAATCATGAAACCCTCCTTAATATCCTGTACTGAACCCCTATAAAGGTCTTCCATGGCTTCATGTTGTGCACGAGGTCTTTTGAAACCAATATACATTTCTCTTTCCTCTACCTGTGAAGAATTAATAATACCTTGAGATTGTTATTGTTCAACATTGTTTCTTTCCTCATGTTCATTTGACACATTTTGTGGCCAAATAAATGGATTTTTCAAAGGTATAAATTCATTTGTTGTTCTTGAAATGATATCACTTTGATTATTGAAAAAAGACTCCCACCAAACTGAATCAACAATATCAAAGTACTCATATGTATATCTAATACATTTTTTATTTCTTCTAGGCAATCATAATAATTTATATCTCTATTTTGCCTGCGTGCATTATGAACTTCAGCAACTGATTGTAATAACAATATATTTGATGTAAATATTGGATGATCTGGAATGAACTTCAAAAATTCCAAACCTGATGACACTACACATTATGTAGTAGTTGAATACTTCTTGCCCCATATTAGTGTTTTCCCATCAATTTTTTTGATACGAAATTGATGTTGGATGCTAATGTCATTAAGTTGTTCAATGCATTTCTCCTCACCATGTGATCCTAGAATAAATTTTCGCATGTAAACAGTTTCTTCCAACACGTCAAAAGTAGGCTCTAGCATGTATGATTTCTTAATACATTCAATTAATGATGGCAAGCTCCCAACTTCCTTCCTCCTCAATGTGATTGAAAAATGACTATACATCTGATCAATATGGTCATTCGTGAGCCCAAAAAGAAGGAAACCAACCTTTACCTTTTGAAAAATTATCAAGTCAACAAGCATGTTTAGATATCTAAAGATGATTTGATTTTTGTTTTCACGACAAGTGTTGTCCAATTGTAGATACAAAACTTCAGGAAGATTACCAGATCAATGAGAAAGCACATCATGAATTACGGTTATTGTCATATTTTCATCATTATGAATATTTGGAGCTGTGAAGTATACCCTTGGCAACGTTTTCCCATTGAATACCATACAACTGACCAAGTGATACTGAATAAAATTTTCCTCCTGTAAATTTTTGGGTGTGTGAACAAAATGTGGTAGAAGTGTTTTCTTCTGGTCCATACCATGAAAAATCAAACCCAAATATTTATTTGGATTATCATAACACTTATTTCAATGCTGTACAACTTTTTCCTTTCACTTGTTTTGTCGTTCATGATGCTCTTGAAGTGCTTTGACAATGGAATCTACATAACATAAAATAAAGTCATTAAGAAACATGTTTTCATAGTGGATGACTATACAATTTTAAAAGTTAAAGTTATGAATGCTTACCTCTTTCTAACACTTCACATTTATCCCTTTTTTATTTAAGAGAAGCACATGTACTGCAAATCCCCATCCTTGTCTTCTTAGGAATACAGACATTGTTGAATTCTTTCTTCGATATCTTCGCAAATATTGATATGTAATTAATTGACCATGTCCCTCAGCACCTTCTTTATATTCTTTGTATAAGTTGTAGATTTCTCGTCTTGAAAAATTATCTAGAATATGTATTGTCTCTCTATTTGGCATACATTTTCCATGCTTTGAAAAGAAATATTTCATCCATGACATTGTCGTATTTGATAATGGCCAGAATTGTCGTTTACGACGTACTTCTGAATAAAATGTGGGATCTTTTTCCAAATTTTCTTGGATTCTTGACAGACGAAAATTACCCATTGAATGAAACATTTTGAAAGTCTTTCTACAGATAAGTAAAGACCCAATATGATAATCATAACCTCACAATGTAGATTGCATGCACCCCACTAAATATGAATTTTGCATGCTTTTATTAGTTGATAAATATCTCTTCCTTTTCTCTAATGCAAACTTGAAATCCATATGTTTCAAGAAATCTTTTTGACAACATTCACTTGAAATGAGAGTGCTGATAGAACTTCTTCTTGTTAGATATTCCTCTCTACCCCTTGTATAACTAGAACATCTTGGATTGATACGAAAAGGTCTACTCCTACTCCTTGATACAATATTTCCTGGCAACATCTCCATCATTGGATCATCATTTGTATAAGCATTTTCATCATCATTATGAGGAATGTTATCCTCACTATGATCATCTATTCTTTTGAAATATTGACTTGGAGGATATTCTTCATCTTTCCCTTCTTTAGTGCTACCCTCATAGTCCTTAAAATTAGGACTAAATAGAAATTTTGACTCGATGTTTATTGGATATTCTTCATCATGTGCATTGTCAGTGTTGCTCTCATAGTCCATAGGATTAGGACTATGTCGAAAATGTGACTCTTTACTTACTAAAAATTCTTCATCCTGCCCTTCATCACTACTGCTCTCATAGTCCTTAGGATTAGGACTAATTACTTCATCTTGTCCTTCCTTAAGGACTAGATGGAAAATGTGACTCTCGATTTATTTGAAATTCTCCATCCTGGCCTTCATCATTGATGCTCTCATATTCCATGGTATTAGGACTAAGTGGAATCCGCGACTCTTTATTTATTTTAAAATATTCATCGTGCTCTTCATCATTTTTGCTCTCATAGTCCATAAGATTAGGAATAAGTGGACACCGTGACACTCTATTCATTTGAAATGATTCATCATGTTCTTCATCACTACTGCTCTCATAATCCATAGGATTAGGACTAACTGGACACCGTGACACTTTATTCATTTGAAATTCTTCATCATGTTCTTCATCACTATTGCTCTCATAGTCCATAGGATTAGGACTAAGTGGACATTGTGACACTCTATTCATTTGAAATTCTTCATCATGCTCTTCATCACTATTGCTCTCATAGTCTATAGGATTAGGACTAAGTGGACACCGTGACAATCTATTCATTTGAAATTCTTTGTCATGCTCTTCATCACTGCTGCTCTCATAGTCCATAGGATTAGGACTAAGTGTAAACCACGACTCTTTATTTATTTGAAAATCTTCTTCATGCTCTTCATCACCGCTGCTCTCATAGTCCATAAGATTAGGGCGAAGTGGAAATTGTGACTCTTTATTTATTTGAAATTCTTCTTCCTGTCTTTCATCAACGTTGCTCTCATAGTCCTTAGGATTAGGACTAAGTGGAATATTTGACTCTCAATTCACAGTGGAAGAATTTTTGTTATATTCATCAATATGAATAGAGTTGTTACACGAAGAAGATGTTGATGCTTCACAAAGCGAAACTTCACTATCAGAAGAATCCATGCCTTTCAAACAAAAGAGGTTGAATGATACAAATTCATTCTCTCCTAATGATAATATATAGCTTAAAGAATGAAAATTTCACTCCAAAAAATTTCGTCGAAATTTTTCCCTCTAAAAATTTTGTTTCATGTATTTTCCTCCATAATTTTCTTCTACAATTTATTGAAAAAATTTAACTAAAATTTTATTATGAAATAAATCTTTAAATTAAAATTTTAAACTAAATCTTTTACCTAAATTAATTTTTTACTTAAACTATATAACATTTACTAGACAATCGAATGTTTTTTTTTTAATTTTTATTATATCTTCTAAAACAAATTAATCCCATATTCACCATGTGGTAAAACAATTCCGTAGTGTTCGCTTTATCATAATTTACTATATCGCCATAACAAGATTTATATGTTTTTTTTTTTTCTAAGTAGTATTGATCTATTAATATGATACAAAAAGTTACGGAGAAACCTGATCTCAGAGACGTTAAGCATCTGCCATCATCACAAAATGCAACTGTTGGTAATGGACTGCCCCAACAGAGGGGAAACCAGTCCAAGAGACTTTAAAGACTGCCCCTGTTATGGGGGAAACCAGCCATTGAACAACTAGACCTTGGTTTTCCAGAATGAACAAAAAATGAACCAAAAAAAAGGGACATAATCAAGTAACAGAATGACATTTCCATCTGGCTGAGAGTTAATCAGAGAATTCAGGACATTTGGCGTGGAGACAGAACACATCCAAACCATAAAACCACGAATCATAGAAACAAATCCACCTGGAAGCCAGTACCTTTGCGCTCGACCAAGAAACCACAAAACAGTGAGACGAATCCACCTGGGAGCCGGGAACCTTTGCATGCTGCCACGAGTTAGGCTGGTGGATCCTCCGGAGCTGGCTCTTCCTCAATCCGACAAGCAAACTGATACCAATCGTCCTCCTCTTTAGACGTGCCTCGACCTTGAACAATTGGAGCAACCCTCGTGCCTGCAGCATCCATTTGTCGCTTACCAGTGTCTTCAGCTTTGTCTTTGCCATGCAAAGTCTTACTGCTTTCTCCTTGCTGCTTGATGTTGATCCCCTAACTACCTGACTCTGCCTTAATCTGCTTGTTTCCTCAACTGGACAGAGTATCTTGCGTCCTAGACTCTTCCTTGAAAGAAATTGTGGTGGTAGTAGTGATTATAGGCCTGTATAGGGAACTGCGGAACCGAATGTTCATTTTATCATAGTTCCCTATATCGCCAAAACAAAATTTACATGTTAAAGTTTTTATAAAAACAAATAAGTCCCACATTAACTGTGCGGTAAAACAATTCCATAATTTCCGCTATAACATAAATTTCATTATCATTATTCCTCACATCACATCAAGGTTTTTCGAGGTTCGTTAAAAGATTTGGAGCGAATTTGTGGAGCAGCTACATTGCTATCAACAACATATTCAACGGAATATTATCGCATTTGAAAGTTTAGTTTCCCTTTTGTTGTGTGCAAGTTTTAAAATTCAATAAGTTTAATGATTTTTTTTTTAGAAATTAAAAATTTAGATGAGCTAGATTTACCCACTACATCTACAATGGGAATGGTGGGCCCGATCGTGTTCACCAGTGGCACCCAACCCAGTGGCCCAATGGACGAGTGGGGGAGGGGGGGGGGCTAGCGGCCAACCCCCTGCTCCACCCCAAAATCGACTCGCCACCCCCGGCGGGCCGTTGGGCCGCGGGGGTGGGGCGGTAGGGGCTGCACGGTTGGGACCACCGGGTTGGGATGGGAGGGGGCTGCAATTTTTTAATTTCTTATTTTTTTAAAATGGTTATGTTTTACAAAATTATTTATCATTTATCATTTTGATTATAATTTCTTTAGTCCTTCTACTCCAAGGTACTGAATAAACTCTTATCGTCGGTCAAGTGGAATGAGGCTCCACTGTTAAGAAACCAACCACAACCCATCATCGATGAAACCATGCATGCGATGAGGGTAAAATCCAATTCGAACTGTGAGGCTAGAGCCTCACCTTCGTATCCTTCTGAGGATCCCTTCTTGGATTTCTTCAATGGACAATTAGTTGCATAATGGCCCGCCTCATGATAATTAAAGCATATCACATTAGATTTGTCAATCTTCTTCCCTAATGAGAAGAATTTGATTTGGGATGAGAATCCTTCTCCTTCCCTTTCCTTGCCTTACTCGCTAAGGCACAATTTTCTTCATCCTCCTTGGATGAAGAACCATCTTTGGTGCTTCTCCTAATCTCCTCCTGCATCAGATTTGACCACAGTCATTCCCAATCTGGTAGTTTCTCTCTTCCATTCATTGAGTCCTAGTAGTTATACCAGCTCTTAGGAAGACCGAGGAGAGAAAGACTCACCATATCATCATCGATTGTCGTGATTCCTACACTTCCAAGCTCATCTCTGCAGGTGGTGATCTTGTTCAAATATGTAGAGATCGCGTCGCCCTTTTCACACTTGATTTTCTGAAGCTTGTCCTTTAGCGCCAGCTTCCTCTGGTCACTGTTGTTCTGATATAGATCCTTTAATGTCTTCCACATTGAAAACGGGGTCTCCTTCCCATGGAGACTCGAGACAATATGGTCTCAAACTCCCTCCAGAAGAATCCTTCTCACTCTCGCCACACATTTCTTCCATTCCGCCAATTCTTGGGCATTAGCTACTGCTGGCTTGGGGACTTCTTGATCAATGAAGTCCTTCAACCCGTTGTCCTCTAATACTGCTTCCATGCGATCCTTCTAGGCTATGTAATTCGAGCTGCCATCCATGGCATACTCGAGTCTCAAGAAATTGAACACCATTGGTGAATTTTGAGATGTGATAAGAAATCGATTCTGTACCTACAATCAAGAACTTCAAAACTTCGAACTTCTCCCTTCTTTGTATATTGTTCTTCGCTTTGATCACCTTTGCTCCAATACCATGTAGAAATTCTCATTGTAGATTAACCGGTTATGCAATGTACTAAAGAAAAATACTTAATCTACTTCTACAATCAAACTTTGCAAAATATTAATCAATTTGAGCATGATCAATCGGAACACATATAACAGAAAAGAAGATTCAATCACACATGAAACATAAAAGAATACTCTGGGGAAAGCCTCAGCTAAAAATCCCGCTATCTGTATTATCATACAAATGGAAATATCTCAGGATTACACAAAGCTTTAGCTCACAAGCTATCCAGCTCCCAGTACAATCTCTCACTGTTGCTCATAGACAAAATAGACAACACATATGCCTTCCTTAAGTCCTCCAAGCCACCTATTTCCTTGCGCAGTTTCTCCTGGGTCCTCCAGTTGCAACCTGTGTGAATAATCCTCTCACACACAACACTGACCTCTGAAATAACTGCGCAATCCTGAAGGAGATAATTCCTTCTGCATGGATGAGTTTCCTTTATAGGAAAATTCCTCCAACTGATAGTACATTGTCCCTTCCTTTAATCTCAACTGGGTCTTTCTCTGAACTGACATGCATTGGTTATTTATGAGAGAATATTCAGTTATCTGGAGAACACTAGTTACATGCATGCATGCATTAACTGACTGAACTCACAATTAGTTCCTCCAACTATTTGGAACTAATTTAACTGGACCTAACTCAGTTAATTGAGCTAACTAATTACAACTCAAATACAACTCATCCTTATCTCCTTAATTAAGGGATAACTTCCTCAATCAAAGGGGAAACTGTTGCATGTCTTCACACAGACTTCATGTTTGATTTTGTCCAACTAATTAACTCAAGATGAATTAATTAATTTTTTTCAAACAGTTGCTAAGATCAAATTCGAATTTTAACTCTCAATTTTAGTTTAGGGACTAACTAAAATTTGGAATCTATCCTGAAATGCTATTTATAGCAATGCTCTTTTTAGCATTTCTATTTTTTGTTATTTCCAATAGAGTTGGAGTATATCCTGAAATGCTATTTATAGCAATGTTATTTTTAGCATTTCTTGTTGCCATTTTCAACATTACTTTGAGATTGTTGTGCATAACCTTGAAATTGTGCACAAGGATATTGCATCATATCGGGTTGATGAGGTTGTCATAGTCCTCTTGGAGCTACATAACAAAGTTTCTCTTTTTCTTGATTCACTCCAATATCCTTTTGGTAAACTGCCTTCAACCCTGATAATGATGGGCAATCCGCAGTAGTATGTGATCCTGCACAAATTTTACAAATTTTAATGTTATCAAGTGGACATTCATGCAAAGAATGTTTCTTTGTACTAAGGGTAAAATAAAGCAACATTTTCAATTTTTTTGCTTTTTTTGCATTCTTAGCATGTCAATTTGATCATTTAAATTAACAAGAATGTTTAGCAAATTGTTAAGTTTAGTTTGAATTACCAATCATGTTGTCGACTTACTTACTCTTGTCATAACTAGATATTGAGGGGATCTTCCATACTTTTCTTTTCCTCTTGATATGTTCTTGCATAGTTCACAAATCTCTTGAAATGACAATTGATAGACATCTCCTTTTCCCACTAGGTTAAGAAGATCAATCCATTCATCCTTTATAGCATTTAGTAGGAGAGTCTTTAATGTGTTTGATCCTAAATTATGCAATTTAGATCTTTTGATATTATAAGTAAATCTCTCCACTAAGTCTTCTAGGTTTTCATCCTCTTTTTGGTTCATCTTAAAGACTTCATTTCTAAGGTCATGGTGTATGCAATAATCTTTATATTTTTCCAAAAATACTCTTTTCATATCATCCCATGTCCTTATAGAATTTGTTCCTAAAGTCATGAACCATCTAAGAGCTTTATCCTTCAATGTTGTTGGAAACAAATTCAATTTTTTAATGTGTAATGAGTAGCCATAAGATCTACAAATGATTTCAAATTCAAAAAGAAAAGTTTTCAAGTCTTCTAATCTCATACCTTTGAAGTTAGGAAGTGTGGATGGAGGGACGTTCTTCATTTGAACATTGACATCAGTTTCTCGAATGGGAAATCCAAAAGGATCTTCCTCATTGTCATCATCTCCATCCATTTCTTCAACCTCCTTTGTCATCTCTTCTTCTACCTACAAAAATAAGAATTCATGATGTGGATGTGTGGCTCTTACTGCACCACGTGATATAGTGGGGGTGGTAGGTGATTGAAGGGTTTTTTTTTTTTTTTTTAAAGAAAGAAAAAGGCTCCTATTTACACTTCCCCGGCAACGACGCCAAAATGTTTAGTCAATTTAATGTTCTTAAATTGCAAGCATAAATTATTCACTGGAGTTGGTAAACTTATGAAGTGCAATGCACTATATATGCTAGAAGCCATTCTTACTCTCAGTTTATTATGATGATTGTTGTTTTATGTTTTGTTTTTCCTTTTTGATGAAATGTAAAAGATCATGATGATTTAAACTGAATTCTAATTTAAGTGAGTTGAATCTATTTTTAAATCTTAACCAATTTACTTGCTAAGAATGAATTAAGAAGAAAAACTAAAATTCTAAAAAAAAAGAAACAACTTCAATATTTTTATGTCTTTTGGAAATTTTTATGTGAATGAAATCTACATTAATGAAAATAAACAAATTGCTAAATTATTGAAATCATTAGAAAGAAATTACAATTTTAAACTTAAAAAAAGAATCTTTAAATTACAATCGAAAAATAAACTACTCAATTTGCAAGAAAGAATCTATTTGAAAGAAATCTTCTATTGCTTAGATGAAAGAAGGAAAATCTAATCTATGATAAAAATCTATGCAAAAAGAGATTTAATCTATCTTCAAAAGAAAATAAATCTACGTCGGTTTGACATCTATTGTAATTGAAAAGGAAATGTTGGAAATGAAACGACAATTCTAGAAATAATTGTTCATCTATTTAAGCCAAAAGTCTATGCTAAAAACCATGGAAACGAACTAGAATCTACAGAGTACCTATATTATGGAATGTTGGAAACTAATTAAGATCTAAAGATACAAACACTTATGCTATAGAATGCTGGAAACTAATTAAAGAGGTGACAAAGATGATTTAAGCGTCTAGAATGAAACGAGAATGAAATATCATAATAAAAACATAACAATTGAATCTATGAAATAAAAACTATGAAAACATCTAATTGCAAAATATAAAATAAAACAGAACCTCTTCTATTGCAGGGGCCCTCCGCAACAAATGGTCTCGACTTCAGGTATCAACTAACTGCGCATTGGAAGTTTAATATGCATCTTCATTCAGGTAATAAAAACAGAGTTTTTAACACAGTATTACAGTCACATCCAAAATTATCCCCTTCTTTGTTTCAATGGCGTGTTTATATAGTGATTACAATGTAACTTCATGGAGATTCATATGGCTAAATATCATAATTGAATGGACACCTACTTGCTGTTGGGTTGTGTTATATTCTTTCCACAACTAGCCCACGTAGTTAACCAGGGGGTTAGAGGGGGGGCGGAGCCCCCTTTCGGTGCGCCGATTGTGTAGCGGGGGGGGTCACAGGGGGTTTGAGGTGTACCCGTAACCCCACTTTATGGGGTCTGGGCAGCGCCCCGAAAAATTTTGGTTTTGGACCCTATGTTAGGATGGACAGACCCACCTATGGTTTTGTGTATGTTTTTCGCACATGTTTTTGGACGGGATGGTTTTTGGTCCATGGTATTGGATGCTTCGGCATGTATAAATATGTATTATAACATTGAAAGGAACAATATGAAAAATCAAGCTGGTAGTCCCGGTTTTAGGATCCAGGGGAAAATCTCTGTGTATATGTGTTTTATGTGTTATGCTCTCGCATTATTTATTTTCTGTGTTTTAGTATTCGTATGCAGGTAATTTCTGTACAGGGTTAAAACCTACACTTGCCACGAATTTGATGAAGCACAGTCCATTCCAACCTCTTTTTGCTTGACTAGGCGTTTATTGACACATAGGTGCACTGTTTGCTCACGCAACTACAAAATAGGGCTCCAAAGAACCTGAAATATCTCCCAAATGGTAATGAATTTGGAAAAACGATCCTCACAAACTTAATTGGGCCCGTTCTAAACAAAACCCATGTTTTTGTTTTCATAGATTCACTTACATTTGCTCAAAAAAGCATTTGAAGTTGACTAGTCAAAACTGTTGCAATGTTCCCTTGATTTTTGCCTGGAGGTCCACTTGTGCGAGCTAGGTGGGATTTGACCAATCACAATCCATATTGGAGCTTCTAGAAACAATGTCCATGTGTCAGATTTCATTCTAGAGTGGTTCTACTACCTCAACCATGGAGGTAACTACGGAAACTTGACAAATCTACAGCAACTTGAACTTGTTAAATTGTCATTAGTTAAAATCATGCAAAATTCTTCTTAATCTACTAAAAATAAAGGAAAACTATGTTAATTAACCACTTAGACATATAGGTACACGTCGTGAATAATTATGGTAAAAATGGTGGCTAGTGAGTGAAATGGTGCAATGGATGGTTGGAAATAATGGCCTAATGAATGTCAAAGACAAGCGAAAATGTTGACAAATCAATGACCCAACAATTATTTCTAACAACCCCCTCCTAATCCTCACCATAGAACTGATTAAGAGGAGGTGACTACTATGCTGACCCAAAATCCAAGGTGTTGTTATGGAAATGGGATCTAACAATTTTGATGTTTTTAACTTACTTAAAACCTTATTTGACATCACCATTGTGTTCATCTCATTGAGAGAATTCCAGTGATATAAAACCTTACCTCAATCTAGCCTTCGAATCATTAGATGTGACCATTGAAGTTCTGACGAATCAGAGAGTGTGACTTCATTGGCCTTGCTACATGGAGGTCATGTGTCTATACACTCTGGCTATTCTCCCCAATGCCACTTGGCAATTTCTTGTTGGTTGTTGACCCATTCATGGGTTTGGGGTCCACACCACACACTATTCTTTAGTGCTAACCTTATATAGATATATATATATATATATATATATATATATATATGCATACTACTGACCACTTGATAGGTCGTTAGTTGTCAGCAAAATTTCTGTCTCCAAGGATCTATTACCCGACCTTTACAATCATGCGCTCATCATTTTTCTCCAGGGTTGACCCACTAGGCTGACCCATCTCTGCATCTGCGAACTCTAATGGATGGCTTGTTAAGCACATGTGTATGACACTGCATCCTAACTCACATCTTCTCACTCCTCTTTAAAGTGTGCTCCTTTGGATTCCCTCTAAGGAGAGTCTCCCAGGATGAGTTGTCCTGTGGGAATCTCCCACTCCAATCCTCCACCAATCCCCACATCCTCTGCTTCCAGCTCTTCTTGGGATTAGGTGTAATGTGGGTCCACCCTTCTCTGCACACCCTTGCTTGCGATTAGTCTTGGGCTTTTCATCATGCTTACAACTTCGATGGTCCCACTCATGCCATGCTAGCTCGACCCTCATCAACTGGACTCTTCCTTTTGAGCGGCTTACTATGGGATTCTAGGATGTGACCACTTTGAGCTTACATCGTCTCGAGCCCTTGCTCAACAATCAATCTCCTCCCATTCAATCTTGGTCACTCGTTCACCAACATTACATTAGATCAGGCTTGCGGTCTTATGACTAGCAATCTGGCCTGGAAGCCAACCCTTGCTCAACTTGATACATCCCACTATGACTATGGGAAAAGGGTTTAAATAGGCTAAGGATAAGGCCTCCGCTTGAGCCATTGCAAAGGGACTCAACCATGGCTCGACCATGATGGTTTTGCAATTGTTTATACTCACGCCAGAACTCAACGTCGCTTATTAAGAGTATGAAGCACATACTAGTGCTATCCCTTTTGAGCTTATGACCAGAACATGTCCTGAAGGTCTTTAATGAAAAAAGACACAAAATATGAAACATGGACATTCCCATTTAGCCCTTTAAATATTTGTGGTATTCCTTGATGATCAAGTAAACATACCAGAACCTATGTGTGTGACTAGCATCACACAAAAGAGTATAAGTCCATAAGGACAAATTTCCATCATGCATATGGCTTGGAGGCAGTTTCATGCCCATCTAAAAAGTATAAAACCAATTCCTCCAACTCTTGAGGAAATCTCATCCTCAACAAATGGAGCAAGGTTCTCTCGGCTCTATGCTTTTGAAAGAGTGAAGACATCAACCCAAACTAAGGGTCTGCATTACAAGAAGACGAAGATCAACATGCATATAAAATGAACAAGTTAACATGCCAGTGAGGAGAGAGGGATCTCCAATATGCTACCCTAGACTACATGTAGTGAAGAGTGGGCTTATTATCGAAAACAAGGTGATGTTCTACCATTCAGGAAGGAATTTCCATGTGTGTGTGTATTCACCTTAATAGAGTATAGGTCCAATTGCACACCATGATTATAACTAGTCATCTAAAACAAGGATATACTACATCATTCCAACACAGAGACAATATACAAAATATAACATCCAGCCATGAGGGATTCAACATCAATCCATATAGAGCAAAGATGCAACTTGGTGTGAAGTACAAGAATGTAAAATCAAGTTATTCAATCTCATGAAACATTGTCATCCAAAGCACCGAATGCAAGATTCACTCCAAATTGAACTCTTATTAGCATGGAATTATAAACCCAAAACCAAGGCATACAGTATTGAAGGCATGGAGGAGAATGCCATGTAGAGTTACAGGTCAACAAGGATAAAAGAGGAGGAATCATCACTTTCACCACATTGCAACATAAGCAATGCTAATGCAAGGTTGAAATCCCTTTCGTCATCATATTACAATACAAAAAATGCTCATGTTAAACATGGTCGTAACATAGTCATTATTCTCTACACATTATTCCAACACCTTCAAGCATTAACATATAACATTAGTCAATCTTGTAAATAATAATAATGTAGACATGCCTCTTGCAGTAATAACACCATCTCAACTAGGAATGCAAACAGATTTACTTATGAATTGCAAGCATAAGAGAACTTATCTTAAGCAACGCAGAAATGTTCCAACTAAGAGTGGGACTCTAACTCTCCACCCAATCGTAGACAATTGCAACCACTATTACTTGTAGTTGTCACCCCCAAGCCAGATTCCAAATATTGAGGTGGAGTACTTTCATAAGGAAGCCTTCAAAGAATGCACAACTAAACTAGAACACCACTAGGCCAACCTACCTTCATCCCCAAGGAAAGACACTTCTCTTTTCAAATTATTATTCCCAATCCATTTTCAATAGAGCTCTTTAGTTGGTTTATGATTCTCTTTAGCATCCTACAATGTAGTTCTAGTTGCTACCCTTCTGCCTCTTCTTCAACAGTTCAAGAAAAATTCCACTTTCTCTATCACATGGTGCAAAAGTTGGCCCTGCCTTATGTTTCATTTACTTAGAAATGCTCACAAGGTATGTGCAATTGTTTTAAATGAGAAAGTGCCCTGTCCTTCTCAAGAATGCAACCTCTCTCATAGTCCAAAAAACTATTCTGCAACATCATATTCTACAAGCCCTTTTTGAAAATGAAAGAATTTTATGTCATTGTTCGATTATGGAATCTCTCTCATAGTCCAAAAAACTATTCTGCAACATCATATTCTACAATCCCTTTTTGAAAATGAAAGAATTTTATGTCATTGTTTGATTATGGAATGTAAGGGAAAGATTGCTTGCCGATTAAGGTGATTATAAGATTTCTTGAATATGATGCATCCCGAATATACTATTTCAAAAATTATTGAAGACTGTAGTGGGAATTTTCCCATATAATCCAATTTGAAGATACTTCGAGATTAAATCTCGTGAGCCATAAATCACAATTACTTAAATATTTGAAGTTTGACCGTAAAATTAATCAATTCTGAAGTTTCTTGAAAGTTAAAGCATAGAAACCATTGTTGGGATTGTTTGGAGTTAAAGTCATTTGAAATTTTCTTTAAAATTACATCACTACTGTATTCATTTAGCTTCTGAAAATATAAATATGGAATGCTTTAGGTATGGCCTAAGGGAAATTTCATTTCTTTGGTGGCTTGTTTATTCTGAAATGGAATGTGGTACTATGCACACTTAGCTATATTGAAGGACAATTTTAAACTATAAGCTTGAAATTGGAGTTGATGGAAATATCAAAATTATGTCATATGGTTGGGCAAGGTGGAGTACTCAAAAGGTATTGAATTCACAGTTCTGGAACTTGTCTAAGACAAATCAGTGAGATTAAACTCCTTTTTTTTGCAGTAGGATGCCCAACATTTTGGAGAAGTAGAATAGTGGTGAAGATAGCGATAACAAAGGTCTGCTTGATTATAGCGAGTGTGTCTATTACACCAATGAGCAACTGAAGGCTTTATAACATGCTTATAATGAATGCTCTAATCCTAGCACAAGTAGGCATTTGTAGCTCATCTGAGAGAACCAAATTCTTCCTAGTATCGAACGAAAGAAAAATAAAATTTGATTTTAGAATTGAAGATGTCGTGACAAGTAACAGAAAGAAGCATTTCGAATTCTATCTTGGAATGGAAAGTTTACAACTATGAACCAACTATTGTTGGAGGAAAACCATAGACTAAGAAAGCAGGAAACTAGAGGATTGGACTTTTGACAAACTTGCGACCTCCTCTAGGCACCTTTCACTAAAGGGCACAAGTTGCATTTTATATTTACAGCAGTTCCTCATTGCGATCTTCAATTGTGACTCATGACCCCGTTGAACTTAGTGCGCATTTCTTGTATGTGACCTCTCCTCTAGCTATCATCATTATTCTTATTTCGGTGTCAAGTGTCCATTCCATTCATTACCCTCACTCTGTGCTCTTATACACTTGAAATTCACACTCTCCTATTACCTCTATGCTTACCCATGAGACCACTGCGCTTGATTTTTCCCCTAGCTTCCAGACCTAATGCTTGTGGTTAAATATGACCATCTCTTAGTGTATCACATTGTGGAAATTGGTTCTTTGTCATGGGCCTATGTTGAACCTCTTGAAATCTACTCAGGTTTATTGTATCAATCCACCCAAATCCAACCAATAGTTGAATTGCCCAACTTGCATTTGTTAATCACCATAATGTATTGGTCATGGTTCTAATTAATTCAAAAGAGGTAGACATCATTTTGGTTTTAACAACATTATTGGATCTTCAAGTCAGAAGAATGCAACAATGTTACTGAAGGCCTGATAACTCTGCATTTGTAATTATTACTTTGTTTTCCATGCTAAACTTAACAAGGAGACATAACTCTATTGTAGTATCTCTTTGTACTTTAATGATATTAGGTTCTAGATCCTTTATCATCTTCTCAACTTATAGTTGAATACTCAAAGCTTAACCCTTTATGTCTGATACCGAAGAAGAAATAATCATAAGCACGGTGTTCTGGTCCTCGTGTCGGTGCCTCCATAAACTCAAACTACCCAATCTTAATCTTTCGGTAATCTAGTTGGATTTTCGTTTCTTTGTATCAAGGTCCAGTAACTGATGATGTTGGTGTTAGCTCTTACGAAAATCACTACTATAATGATAAGTAACACACAAATATTTTAGCCACTTGAGAGCATTAGCACCTTCAGTAATTGGCACTTGGCATCATCTATGTTGGATGTCGCACTATGAAAAGACACACTCTGGTTGTGTCCTTTAAATTATCCATGACCATGATTTCCATTGAAAGCTTCTTTTATTGATTGTAACTCATATTCAATTTCGATTAGAGGTTCACTTATTGTGCTTTAGTTTCCCTATTCTTCATTGGCTTCACTGGCTTGAGGTTAATATTACCATGCATTAGATGGTGCCATCGTGGGTGTAAGCCTTGAACAATATTAATCCACCTTGTTTGTTTACAATAACTTTATAAAACCCTTACTCCTTAGTTGAAATAATGTATCAATAGGAAAAACTTGTTCCCTTCATCACCGATTGAATATACTATTTGGAGGTCCCTTATATATATATAGATATAGATATAGATATAGATATTGCATTGGGCAGTGCACCATTATAGTTTAAAGCGTAGACTTGGTTCACAACCATCCCTCAGGCTGCAAATTGCTCTTCCCATTCCCAACAGGACTATGAGTGTAGACTGCTCCTAAGTCACTAGTTGCATCCTCATTCCTCAATGAAACTACCCCTTCAAATTGTGAAATGCACTTGTATTATCGCAATGAACCTTTGGTCTCATATCACAATCTTATCATCCATCTAAAGGTGAGACTAGCCTTATAGAATGAACTTGCACCTTAGCTATGACAACTCTTCTTAAGGTCGCAGGTTGCATTCTCAGTCCCCGATATTGCAACTGGAAAATGAGACTTGCTCCATAACTCAAACCTTCAATCCCTACTAAGCCCATTACATGCAATGGATTCAATGCACAAGCCCTAAATGTGACCCCCACTTTGGCTATGCTAAGCTATTGTGACCCATGATTGGTTATGTATCTAAATGAATGAAAAAAAAAATATTTATTTGATATAGCATGAAGGTCAGTGGAAACTTCATAAGTACTGAGGTGGAAGCTTAAATCACCATTGTAGCAAAAATAAGGAGCACATTGGTTTATCTGACATGCCATTTTCTCTCAATGACAAGTTCAGGATACTTGCATGTGATCTGGATGATAACCTACATCTATGGGACATATGAGCTGGAAAATCACCATATTCAATTATGTTTGTTCCATCTCCTTTAAGTTCCCTAGTAGTCTTGAACTGACTTCTAGTGAATAGGTCATAATTGTTGGAAGTAAGTATGGAAATGCTTATGCTTGCGATCTTCATAGGGGAAGAACATCTTATGCTTTTCTATCTCCTTAGGAGGTCCATCACCCCCCTTTGGCCACAATAAATATATGATCGTTGTTGAATAAAATTTCAACTTTGAAGGCTTAAACAAAAGTTGGATCAAGTAATATATAGTCTATCAATATTGATCTATGTTGTCGACATCACTTGGCATTTCATCTTTTCAATGGATGGTTTAGAATCCTTAATTTAGATAGTTTAAAAGTGACTCATATCCATTTCCCTCCTCCACCATGGATAAATGAGGATTCTCCAACAACATATGTTTACCACAAGAGGAAACCTACACAATTACATACAAAAGTCATAATGTTGATATATCTCTTTTGCTTTGATGCAACTGCAAATGACCTTATAGATATGATTGAAGGTAGTCACATATATATGGCTTCCATTTATTTTTTTTAATATGATTGGAAAAATAACTCTCAAGGAATTTGCTATTTTGGATAAATTTCCTCACTACTTCCTAGTCTATACCCACCTAGAATGGGATTTTGAATGGCCCATTCGAGAAGGGTTCTAGCACAAAACACAAACTGCAAAGAGTTGGGAAGGATATTAATTAATTAAAGGATGAAGATGGTCTAAAAGACCTTGCTTGTGCTTATTTGAAATAAAGATATGATGGTTTGCAAGGGACTTCTCCCAAAACACGATTAGGGAATATCAAAATGACTATGCACAAGTTGTACATACTTTGTTGATATCACAGTACAGAAAAGGACTATACAGGGTCCAAATTGATATTTTGTTTTCATGAACATGTTATATTTTCAGTATTGTTCTTTGACTGCAAATGTATATGGCTAAAGTAATTTGTTTACTTGCAGGTAACAAGAGAAAACAAGATTGTTGACCTATGCTAAGGAAGATGAGATTAAATCAAAGGTAATACAATTCAAAAGATATTAAATTTTGTTGGTAGGATATTCAATTCCACGAGATGGATGTACAACTAGGGTTTAAACAAGCTGGAAAAGCAACTCCACACGGGTTTCTATAAATACCAAAGGCATGGCATCATAAGTTGATTATATGATTGTTTCCTTGCAAATGAGGTGCAATGTTAGTCAAATATTCATTCAAAACAACAACAACGGTACCTTGTCTCGTAACCTAGCAACAACATTGTCTAGGGTTTCCAACAACCTTCTCTTTTCTCCTCACAACTTCTCTTCTATCATAATCTAAATATCTCTTATAATAATGCTTACAACCATGCAAAGATATATTTGAACATGTAATATCCATGGTCATTAGAGAGTAGTAAAGAAGGTCAAGAGTCATGGGGGGTAGGCAATAGGTCACAATAGATCAATAATCACCTCACTTCTATAAGTATACCCTTGTGCCTCATTTGTTGCAGACTTTAGCACTCGAGTTACGACTAACATTAGATAATTGGTTTGTGCTTAAGGAGCTAGAGGCACTCAACTCTTGGCAACTAGTAGAGTAAGTTGCGGTGAGGATAGGGTTTTGATTCAAATGATGGTATGAACAGCTCATGTTCCACTATTGGGCCTTGGTGGACTTGTTGAATATATACTTGAATACACAACATGGATAATAAGAATTTCATCACTCTTGACATGGATTCTCGTGCATCTTTATGGTGTTTGTATTAGCTTTCCTGTATTTCCTTCATGTTTTTATATATGATTTCATGTGGCCATATGTTAATGAACTTATTCTTAGCTTATGGCTTTCATGTCCACTTTGAATCTCTACTTTCTGATTCCACGCAATGTCGGTAACTTATTGTGAACTGATTTGTAATTAACCTCAGGTACTTTCCTATTCATGTATGTCAGAGATGGTTTTAGCTTACTAATCCTTCTTGTGGGATGCTTCTTATTATTTTTTTCATGTTATATCCTTCTATCTCGTTCTACATGTTATCAATCATGGGTTGACCTCATTCCCATTGTTCGTGCATTTCTTTCTTGCTCTTACTGTAACATCTCCACATTCAGCAACCAAGAGCAAAACTTACTTGATGGCAATCAGGGCTACATATTGAATGGGGGTCCTATCCCAAACACTGTGATGTCTAATTGTGACTTCACGCTAGGGAGAACCCCGAGTTGTTGGTGAGACATTTTCCCCCATCAACAGATTCTTGGTGCTAGAAGGAGGGCCAGATGAGAAGATGAGTCTGTGTATCCTTTATTTTTATACCATATCTTTGAATGGCTCCATCCCAAATTATATCTCGAGTGCTTTTCCAAAAGTCTCAATATTTCAGTCCTTGTGGAACTTTTTCATCATTTGTCGCAGAATAAGTTTGATGGCAAGGTTGGAATATCTGTATTTAAACATACATTTCAATTTCTTGAGTTTTGTGTTTCTAATGCAGAACATTGTGAAGATTTTACATGCAAACTTTTCACCCTTGTGCTTGGAGGTTGTGTTAAGGAATGGTGAAAAACATTTGTAGTTGCATCTATCCACTCTTTCAAGCAGCTCATCAAGGAACTTCAACACGCTTTTAACATGTATGATTTTCAAAGTCTATTTAAAAATATTAACAAGATTAGGTGGAAACCACATGAATCGTTGGGAGAATTTTCTGATAGATTTTCTCATCTTTGTTATCAATTTCCTGAAAGAGATGTGGATTGGATGTATTTGAATGAAAAGTTCCAGCGATTGGTTTGCATGTCTCTGCAACAATTTCAATATGAAATGAACCCTAATTTTGGTGGTAGTATTGATAATCCCCAAATTATAAATCAGTCATATCTTATCCCTAACCTTGTCTTTCCAACCTCTATCAGTCAGGAAAAGTCTCAGGCCTCTAAGGAGGAAATTACCACCTGTGAAATTTCACATCCTCATTTAGTTTCATTCCCTAATGAAATTTTGGTCATAAACAATTTAGATGATGAAGATTGTTTGTAGCTAAATGAATCAAATCGTCTTACTTATGAAACTCTCATACATCCTGTTGAAATCGGACAACCGGAAAATCAAGTTGATAAAACATCTCTCTCTATCGATCAGACCCAACTTGATCTCATTAGACATCTTCCAGAATACGTTCCTGAATTTCTTCATGACATGATCCCTCATTCACCTGCTTGCAATGACCTAGGTCCTGCATTGGATAGTATGAAATGTCCTATCAACCCCACAAGGCATAACATAAATGTTGATATCTTAATTCCTTAGGATGACACTAATGTGCAGGATTGCAGTCTTGGATCAAATTTGGGTGGAATTAATATATTTTGACTCGAGTTGTTTCATCTCCCACACCCTGATTTATTTCATGAGTCTATTACACTAGTGGTGTCTCCATACTCTTTAAATGTTTATCCTATTGGTTCTTATTATGATCAGGTACATAACAATGTTGTCTCACAATCAGAAGATGAAAATATTGAATCCCTTGTGCATGACCTTTTCAATCTACAATATTTAACAGGTGCAGAGGAAATTTCCAGATCTCGAAAGGTTCAAAGAAGCCCTCTGGTCATTTCATCATCATTCTTAAACCTTGAAGAGTCTCATGGGTTAGATTCCCCATCTGATCAAGTTAATGGATTTAATGATTTTCATCCTAGTGACAACATATTCACTGATACCTCTGATCATCTTTATTCATATGTGTTTATTGTAAACCATCCTCCCACATCTACCCAAGTAACCGGTTGGCCGAGGTAAACATGCGACGAGAGGACACTATGATATGATTCAAACTCCTAAGCCTTGTTAAGGAAGTGGAACCGATGGAAACACACCATACATACATTCAACATCATGATTAGGACCCTCAGGAACCAATCCAACCTTTCTGCCAACCAACCCTTGGGTCCCACTGAGATTTTGGACCACTTGAACTTTGGACGCTCTCATGCTATGGGCATGCCAGCGTCTAGGGACCTCTGGACGCTCTCACAATCTTGCAAGCCAGTGTGCAGGGACTATTTTCCATAGTGTTGTGCCAGCATCCCCAAGATTTGAGCCACTTTTTCAAGCCCAAAACCTAGGTCACTACCTAGAATTGAATGACATCTTCATAACAGTAAAATAACAAGGAAATGACAGTATAAATGCAATCACTCGAATGAGACCTTGACTGGACCCCTACTAGCCCTGACAGGCATTTCGTCAACATATCACGAATATGTAATCTACAAGTATAAATAACATATCTGAGCATAGGGTTCTCATAATTAGATGAGAATCGCTAAGAAGCATTGATGTCTCAACAAATAAATTTCCATCTCATCCATTAGGTCATATACATTGTTCATTCATTTACAAGTAAAAACATGATGAGAATCATACATAGCTACTATCATAAAACACATAGATAACCAGCATAATAGTAATATAAATACCAATGAAATCACAGCCATATGATCCACATATAAACCTGTATAATACCTATCGAAATACAAGGAGAAATAACCTCATATTGATAATGCAAAATCCAAACCCAGGATGAGACTTCCACATTCCACCCGACCATAGAATGGTTGATCCAAATCTCTCTTCAGCCATTCACCCCCGTGCCATATTCCAAGCATGAATGTGGGATTTCATAGAACAAATCAATCCAAAACCATCTAGGGCTTCCATAGTTCATCCACCTCAACCCATCAAATAGTGATTCAACCTCACAGCTGGACATCACCAAAACCATCATTAGATTGGTTTCTATCTAAGCCTTTCAGGGCTTCTAGAGCGTTTGTTCCAACCAAGGCTTCCAGGACTAGTAACTCAACCCGCCAAGGCTTCCAAGGCTAGTAACTCAACCCAAGTTGTTACAGGGCTTCCAGGAACTAATAACTCAACCCAAGCTAAGGAAACATGAGAACCAACTAGAACAAAACAAAGAAATAAACCCACAATCTCCATGGCTATCTAGGAAAAGGCAAGGCTAGGTAATCCACTATCAATCTAGGCAATCCATCATGCCAGTGACAAATCATGACCAAAAATCCATTTGCATAGGCCATACATGCCAAAACTAGTGAGGAAAAAATATATGCAACTCGGTACCTACAAGTAAATGCCACTGTAGTTTTTGATCTCAATGTCCTCTTATGCTTAATTTCTCTTCCTTTGTCTTGTTGCTCCAAAATCTAAGTATGCCAAACCCTCCAAGAGTGCTCCAATAAAACTCTAAGTATCCAAGAGTATGAGAGAGAGAGAGAGAATAATATCCATATATCTGACATCCTATTAAACTACCTGGAAGATCTTGTCCTGTAAGTATGTCCCATAGGAGCTCATAGCTACTAAGTGATTTACCTGTATCTGCCTGCTAAGAGAATTTTCCACTTTGTGCTGTGTACCTTTGATGTACCTAATATCAAAATCAAACTCGTTGATTGTGTCCAACCACCGAGTCTACCTATCATTCAGGTTTGGTTGGTCAAATAGATACCGCAACCATTGTGATCACTCATCAACACAAACCTCCTTCCCATAAGGTAGTGCCTCCACATCTTCAATGCATGTATGATCGTTGCCAACTCAAGATCATTTATGGGGTATTTCTGCTCATTCTCATTCAATTTTTGTGACTCATAGCATACCACCTATCCATCCTGCATAAGGACTCCACCCAGTCCTTTCTTGCAAGCTTTTTTGCATACTACAAACTCTTTGTCTAGATTTGCAATCTTTAACATTGGTACATGTGTCAACAACTGCTTAAGTTGCTCAAAACTAATCTCTCACTCCTTTGTCCATTCGAACTTCTTAGCTTTCCTCTGCAACAATGTAATAGGATAAGCAATGTGTGAGAAGTTCCTGATGAACCTCCTATAATAGCCTACCAACCCCATGAAATATCTCACCTCATCCACATTCTTAAGATCTACCCACTCCATGATGGCCCTTATCGTTTTTGGATCTACTGCAATGCCTTCCTTGAAGAAAACATGTCCAAAGTAATGTACCTCAGACTGAAAGAAACTACACTTGCTGAGCTTAGCATATAACTGATGCTCTCTCAACAACCTCAACACTGCTCCTAAATGCTCATTCTCTTCCTGATTTTTAGAATATACGAATATGTCATCAACGAACACAATGACAAACTTATCCAAATACAGACGCAACACACTATTCATCAAGCACATAAATGTAGCTTGAGCATTAGTTAAGCCAAATGGAACTACTATAAACTCATAATTCCCATACCTGGTCTGGAAAGTGTTACGGGAATAAGTACCCTAGGGCTTTGGGTTGGAACCCCAACAGAGCAAGAGAAAACTACAGTAAGAAACACTCATACAACTTAGGCAACATGCTTATATAAACAAACTATGCGATAGCGACCATACCCGGATGTCCTTCATTTGGGTAGTTCTAGCAGGGTTCAGACCCTCTGCAACTCCTGATGATCTTCGAATCTGCAAATCAACCAATTCGAACATACATAACAGCATATAGACAAAGCATTTTAATGAAATTAATTTTGTATCATATAAGCAAATGATTAGTTATACATCAAAATAACATTCATATAAGAATTACAACACTATCTGATGCATAAACACAGTTAATCTCGAGAACAAGACAACACTTATTTTTATTGTAGAAAGCTGTAACTAACATAGAGAGAATTCACCTGAGTCTTCTTCTTCCGGCTCCAAGTGGAACCGTCCTCCAGATCCGTCCAGTCCCAGTCTTCAACAACCTCCTTCCATAACCAATACCATGATATCTCAAGCAAGTGGGAGAATATCAACAATCAAGGAAACAAGGGTTTCCTAAAACTTGGGGAAGTGCTTGAAGTGCAAGGATACTTCAGACTCAGTTAGGGATAATCTCAGTATAATAATTCTATCTCTTCTCCTAAAGGCTTTCCCATAGAAGTCTATTTATACTTCCCCCAATTAGTTTTTTTTGTTGGGAAACAGTTGGGCCACGGGCACTAGGAGGTAATCAATAGGTAAAACCCATGAACTCCGCCCACAATTAAGGAAATTTAATTTTTTAAAGTGTTTTAACACATATATGTAGGTTGGGTATTGACTAACCCATGCGTACATGATTTTATCTCAGGGCAAAGTAGCGTACAGGGAATAAAAGATTGTTTTTAAAATATTTGGACCAAGTCTGGAAGGAGGGGTTGCCCTAGGCCATAAACCAAGCATCACAAATACCAATGGTGGTAAATGGTGCTATAACAGATGCCCCCTGATATATGAGTTCAGAAGGGGTACATGATGGCCGAAATGTATTAAGTATATGGAAATAAACCTGCTGAGACTGAGAAGGACTTCACCAGAATTCAGCCTACCGAGCCATCAAAAAGAGATCAAAAAGAAATTGTTGTCTAAGGCGGGCATACCCATGCTCAGAGAAAGTAAAGCATGTCTACATATCAAGTACAAGCGGATCCACTATGTATACAAGTATGAAGAACTAAAAGTACATAATGGATCATCTGATCGTGATCGAAAAAGTACATGTCTGAATATCACATATAAGAAGATGATCAATGAAGCTGATCACTGATGTCAAAAACTAATCCCAATAGTACCAAATGAACATGATGGAATAAAATGATACTACATCGCAACTCGGATGCCAGCATATAAGATGTCGTTGTGAAGAACTGCAACATATACGGTGGATGGTGTCAACTAGCAGTAACAGGAGCAACTGACAAGTGAACCAAAACATGCTGATGCAACCCGAGGTCTTCACCGACCACCATGGTACATTTCTACACAATGGGAATAAATGATCTGAGGTTGACCACGTGAGAAATCGTTTGATTACTGGTCATTGATGTATACCGTTAAGAAACGCGAGACTACTCACTAATAATGATAATGAGAGTCAAGGTACCCAGTACAATCTAACAAGTGCGAATGAATGAGCTGAAGTCAAACACCTGGAAGAATTTATGAATTAGGGGACAATGATGGTTTCCCACTATTGATAGCGAAGGAATCTGCCACTGATGACTGCAAACCCCAAGGTACTGCCAAATGGACTCTAGATCTTTGTCCCAGAGCAATGAGCCGTAGTCAATAGGAAAAGATCCACTAGAAGGAAGGCATTAAGGCATCCTTCATCAATCTAGCGCGAGTGTAACCTGTAGGCCAATAATGTGGAAGGAATCAAACGAAAAAGATGTAGTAACCCAACTGAAGCACATTTTCGGCATACACAAGGTGTAGCTAGTGCATGATAGAAACCCTCTGAACCAACCAATAATGAAAGCTAACACAGAGGTGAGGAATCCACCAATAGGGTCAATTGGAAACCAAGGCATTGCATGAATCCCAATGTGTGATAATGAAAGCTGATTTCAAACACAAGGGAAACCACTCAGTCAAAGACCCATGATATTGATCGATGCTGAGCACAAGGTGACTTATCAATAATGAAAATAGGGCCAGGGTGTGGCTCTAGGCCTACCCTCAGAGCAATATGTCATCGTCGATAAGGACAAGACCCACCAGCAAGAAGTCAGTGGAGACCTTCTCAAACCGGCATGAGCAAAGGACCAATATAACTGATGTGATGACAAACATGACATTGACAACCAAGGATGGCCGATTGAAAAATAGGTCAGGAGACACCGCAGAGAGGCCGACTCAAGCTTACTTCCCTTGAACAAAAGCACGACTCAATGATGGCTATATGACAGCATGTGATAACTCTATATAATTTCGTCATGCAGGAGGCATGAGTGAACTCTCCATATGATTGGAATAGGTAACCAATCGAAGGAGAACTGACTCAATAACAAGGTTAAGGTGTACCTAAGTCAAACTAAATCCCACCCAAAATGGAGGAGAGACTTTCTTTTGAGTGCTTTGTTCAAGGGTGATACGATTGACTCTAGCTGCCAACAATATATTGATGTGTTGTCCCGTTCCCGCACTTTTTGAATATATAATTTTTTTGTCTTTTTCTTTAGCTGGAAAAAGAATAAAAGAATGTTATAGTACAGTGGAAAGAATGAGTGTCAGAGAAACAGATGATCTAGTTCCTGGGATGGGAACAATCCTATGCTCAATGCAAGGAGGCGAAACTGGTCAAGGACACTCAAAGGGATGTTCCTTCCACGGGTCAAAGGATGTGTCAAGTTGCAGAAGCTAAGTGATTGCATGGTTGATTTTGCAGAAGACATGGTCAAATAAGTGGCTTAAACACGAGTCCAAGTGAAGCCGGCTCAAGGCCAAAAGGTGCAAATAGTCAAAATGCAATGCAGTAGTACAACTCAACACAAAGGAGCCTCTAGGGTATAAGGCCAAAAATAAGTGTAGAAGCAAGGAGAATGTGTCTTCAACGCACAAGTCATGGCGGGACTAAAGAGGACTCCCGAGCCTACTCAATATAACAACATGGGCAACCAATGTCAGTGAGGTTCTAACTAAGATGCCCATGTAAAGGATGGCTCTACCATTGCATCATGATTTAAAAATCGGTGAGTGAACATGGTTTGTGAACCAAGACACGATGGGGTCAACCCTATGGCTAATGTATCACCGAACGGAGGCTAGTATGTAAGATGCAATGGAAAAAATGGTTTTCCCTAACCTATATTCCAGTTAGTGAATGATACCTGCCATGACGGGTCAGCGGTCATGGGACCGAAATAAGATGTCGAAGAAGTATCCAAAATATCCTGAAACAATAACCCAATCTCGACAATCCAAGCCCACAAGTCAAAAAATTCATAAGACGAAAAATCAAGTTTTGAGAGAAAAATTTGCAATTTCAAAGCTATATAATGACTTTTGGACTCACATTTTTATTTTTATTTTATTTATTTATTTATTATTATTATTATTATTATTATTTTATTTTTTATTTTTTATTTTTTATTTTTTATTTTTTATTTTTTATTTTTTATTTTTTATTTTTTATTTTTTTTTTAATTTTTATTTTTAATTTTTTTTTTATTTTAATTTTAATTTTTTTATTTTTTTTATTTTTATTTTATTTTATTTATTTATTATTATTATTATTATTATTATTATTATTATTATTATTATTATTTTTATTTTTTTTCTGTTCGGAAAAGAGTTGTGGATCAAAAAGGAGCAAACTTGCCTCTGAAGAATTGGACCGTTCAAATCGTGTCAAAGTTATCAGGTAACCCTCAAATCATACTTGCAATGTTTTGTGATAGTTTTTAGAAGTTTTCATTAATATTTGACCATGGGAATTCATGCCAAAAAATCCAACTTTGTGTACACGCAGGTTGGATGTGATCAACCCACATATACGACGGCCCTACACGCGGTTGTGTGTAAAGGGAACCCGCATGTATGCGAGTTGAAGTTCAAACACAAAATATAACAATTGAAACTCATTTTTTCAGGATGACCATCACATGGAGAGAGAGCATACCACAATTGACAATGAGGTAATGAACGACCAAAAAGCACTAGATGCATTGAGAGGGTGTGACTTATTGAAATTCTTCAAAATGTTGAACATGAAAGCCAACACACGCTTGCTTGAATTGTTGATCCACTACTGGAGTGTAGAGGATGATGCCTTCACGATAGATCAGATGCCTCTACGAATTGAGGTGGAAGACATCTACTTTATTACAGGTCTCTCTCGAAGAGGGGAGGTTGTGCATTCGACGGGTGGGACAAGGAGTAGTCTTTCAGTAGAAGAATATGTACATATATACTGTCCTAGGCACCCGAAAAAGATTGGAAGTTAGATTCCAATCAAACACGTGGATATTTTATCTCTAAGGATTTTGTTGTTTACCATTGCGAGGGTAAACGGATCAGCTTCACTACATCAGGCTTCACGAGTGTCCATGAGCCTGGTAGTGGAATGCCTAACCACGGTTTTCGACTGGTGAACACCTCTTCTGACCAACATGAAGAGCCAACTGACCTCCATTCACAAGGGTCAGACAAAGAACTTTGGATATGGGACTATCTTATGCTCCTTCTTATTCGAGAAGGTACTTGGGCTACATCCCAAGGTATCTGTCTCCATCAACAGCCTACGAGATCCTCGGATGGGTAGATGGGTGAATTGATGAAATGCCTTGGAGGTGGGGACGTGCCTAGGACGACTTTCGATGATGAGTTTTTCGCCTGGTGGGACCAACCGATCATTGCAGTCGACGACTACCCGTATGCTAGTATGGATTTCCAAGGAGATCCAGACTTAGTGCTGCCACCAAATGCAGCATGGGGAGACATAGGTAACAATTTTTTAAGTTTTTGTAAATTTTTAATATTTTTTTTTTCTTTTTTTTAAATATGAAATGAAAATAGAAATATTTTTGATGGCATAAAATACTGCCAAAATGACCATGTTCCAAATGTGTGTCCAGTGAGACCAGATGGATTTCCGAGGCATAGGCGTCACGGAAGAGGTGCCGAAGAGGCAGCAATTGAAATAGAGAGAGTCCTACATGCAGTTCAAAGAAACTTGGTGAGATTGACTCACTGGGTACCGATGATATCCATAGAGGATCTACCTGAGGATATGCAGCGCCACATGGTAGGAGTACCACGGGACTGGGTCCGCATACTTCAGCGTGTAGCCAATGCAGTAGTTAACTTTTTAGCCACTCATCCTGAGCCAGGCCGATAGATAGACTGGACATGATTATGGGCATTTCGTCCCAATTTTGTATATTATTTTTTGAACACTTTATCTATATAGAGGCAGTTTTATGATATATATACAAATCCAAATTTTTTATGTTTTCTTAATTTGATGAATGATTGATATGCCAATCTAATGCTTGATTAGCAATAGAGTCCGCTAATGAATTCTCCGACCGTGGAATGTGCACATATGTAATATAAACAAATGCTTGTTGCAACGCTCTCACTCTCAAAAATTGGAGATATAAATAAGGATCACGAACCCGATAAATGTTATTTAATTATGACACTACCAGCTGTAAGTCAAGATAAACCACCAACAAATCAATTCTATAAGAAATTGCTTCAGATAGTAAATTAATAACGGTAGTATATTCAGCAATGTTATTTGAATCAGAACCAATACATACTCCCCTCGACACCATCATCTAGCCAGATGGATAATAAATCACCCAAGTTGCGGAAGCAAGATTCCGAGTGTGCCGACTAGCACCATTGGCGAATCCGAAATATGTCAAGTCATCCATCAACACCTGCCAAAGCAGATCAAAAAATGTCGATATCACAAAATGCCTGACAAATATGTACAAAAATACAATATATACAAACAAGCAATTGCTTAGCCAGAACCTAAGCAAAATACTTCTTAAGGTAGAGCCCATTTGGGGGCTCCACCAGCTTGTTCCTAGAGATGTTTATAGGTACAGTTCTTGAGATAACCGACATATCACCTTCGGCAGATAATTGTGCTGGAGCCAAAGGGTTTGAAACTGTACAAACATCGCTAGTAAGTAGATTGGAGAACCTAGATTCGACTTCATGCAAAGGAGGACGAAAATATGAACGATGATGTAAATCTTCCCCTGGTCGATCTACAACCGTCATTGCTTCTAAAATTGCTTCCTAAGATGGTAAGCAATCCAGAGCAGAAGTAGAGTCAAGGGTCCAAGCTGGAGCCACATCACCATCTAACTCCTCCTCTGAAAAAGGAGTGGGATGGTTGTATGTAGAGTTAACAATAGATTGATAGCTAAGTTCTTTTGCAGACATGGGAAATGCCATTCCACCAACCTACCCTCCATCTAATGTGGTCGTAGATGAAGGTAAGGTCCAAGGGTCTGAAAAATAATGAGTTCGAAAGAACTCTTTCCGTGAAGGCCCCTTGGAGGATGAAATTGCATCAATTCTAGCTATAGGAGGGGGAAGGTCAAATACACCCATCAAGGAAGAGTACATCCCAACTCCTAAATTCTCTATAGGTTGACGGGGATTATCCACCAATGGAACGGTAGAATCCGAAGTTGCTCGAGAGTCACCTGGAGAATAATCTAACTAATCAATTTTAACAATTCTCCCCTCATGAGGAAAATAGAGGATGTGGAATAGAGATGAAACTGTGGCATCCATCTTATAAATCCAATTCCTTCCTAAGAGGAGTTTGTAATCTAGGTTGGCATCAACGATTTCTACCTCAATATTAACGACCTTTCCTCCAACACATATAGGAAAGGCCGGAATAATTTTGTGTGGCTTATGAGAATGTCCATCAAATGCTGTTAAGAGAGTCGGTGAAGGAACAATTGAAGGTGATCCAATGGCCTTCCAACATGACATAAACATTACGCATGTGGAAGCTCCCTCATTTATAACTGTCCAAAAATATTGGTTTTTCGGTAAGTATACTTTATCTGGAAAGCCATAGGGTGAGGAAGTCTCTTTTTGACATTTAGCATATCAAAAGTGAGCACTAAAGAATTATTTGGATCCACTGCCTTGATTGCCGAAAGCAAAGCACTTCTCTGAGCAGGACACGACTAGAGTACCTCCAATGCAGACATAGCACAAGGAATTTGAGCCAGATCTTCTACAATTGAGTATTTTTGGGCTACCCTAGCATTAGGGTTAATAGTCGAGGTATAGACTCAACAAAGGGTCACTCAATATGAAGTGGGTATGTGGTTTCGGGAACAGATTTGGCCTTAGATGCTTTTGTTTCACCGTAATTGTGTGCTCGTGTGGAGACGTCGACATAAGAGTTCATCATATAAACATTTGAGGAATTTTCCCCTTCCTGGATGCCCCCTGCGGAGGTACCAACATTCGAGTTCGCGCCAGCAAGTAATTGCTGCCCTTGGGGAAAAGGGTTAGTCAGGACAGCTTGGGAGCTAGAGGACCCTTGCTGCACTAACAAGCACTGGGCATCTTGAATCTTGGGGTAGAGGTGAGTCAAATGATCTCCATTGCATAACTTGCATGGAAATTTAACCTTTTTCTTGGACTCTTTTCTACCCTCATCAACACCGTTGTCGGGCTTGTTTGCATTACCCTTCCCTTCCTGGTTCTTCTTCTTACCTCGTCCTTTCTTCTTCCCATCAAATTGTTGATTTCCTTTGGGGTTAGAAGCTTGGACGGCGTTTATGGAGGTAGGTTGGGAGGGTGAAAGTGTAGACGGTGCTGCCAGGTTAGAAGAAGTAATTTGTAGAGACAATTGTTGCAATTGGTTCAAAAGGTTCACCGTATTTGCGTCAATTGATCCAAATATACCATCGGCGTGAGGGCTTGGCTTCAGTTTGGCTAAATCAACATTGGATCTAGGAGCATCAGGTAGGATTTTCTGAAGAGTCCCAGACTGAGAATATATCAATTCTAATTGTTGGGCTTGAAAAATAGCTTGCTCTTCCGAATAAACACCGGAAAGAGAAACATCCTTTGAGATCTCCGGTAGTAATGATTTGAGAAACCACTCGAGATGGAATTCAAGTGGGATTTCGGCTTTGATAAGCCTCTTTCTCTGTCTCCATTCCTGATATGATCTAAATGTGAGTTGTCGTGTCTTAATGAAAGTTGGCCAGAAGCTCAATTCCAGCTTCATAGTGGGCAGGCAACAGAAAATGGTTCAAGAAAATATTAACCAAATCAGCGAAAGAAGTATAGGTGCCCCTTGACAACTCTATATACCATTTAGCCGCATGTCCGGTTAGGGTGCAACTCCTGATGATATTCAAATCTGCAAATCAACCAATTCGAACATACATAGCAGCATATAGATAAAGCATTTTAATGAAAATAACTTTGTATCATATAAGCAAATGATTAGTTATACATCAAAATAACATTCATATAAGAATTACAACACTATCTGATGCATAAACACAGTTAATCTCGGGAACAAGACAACGCTTCTTTTTATTGTAGAAAGCTATAACTAACACGAAGAGGATTCACCTGAGTCTTCTTCTTCTGGCTCCAAGCGGAACCGTCCTCCAGATTCATCCAGTCCCAGTCTTCAACAACCTCCTTCCATAACCAATACCATGATATCTCAATCAAGTGGGAGAATATCAAGAATCAAGGAAACAAGGGTTTCTTGAAACTTGGGGAAGTGCTTGAAGCACACGGATACTTCAGACTCAGTCAAGGATAATCTCAGTATAATAATTCTATCTCTTCTCCTAAAGGCCTTCCCATAGAAGTCTATTTATACTTCTCCCAATTAGTTTTTTAGTTGGGAAACAGTTGGGCCACGGGCACTAGGAGGCAATCAATAGGTAAAACCTGTGAACTCCACCCACAATTAAGGAAATTTAATTTTTTTAAGTGTTTTAGCACATATACATGGGTTGGGTATTGACTAACCCGCATGTACACACTTTTATCTCATGGCAAAGTAGCATATACGGAATAAAACATTGTTTTTAAAATATTTGGACCAAGTCTGGAAGGAGGGGTTGCCCTAGGCCATAAACCAAGCATCAAAAATACCAAGGGTGGTAAATGGTGCTATAACAGAAATCTATCTTATAAATTTCCTGCTCTTTGATGCGTACCTGGTGATATTTGAATCTCAAATCAATCTTCAAGAACACTGCTACTCCCTTCAACTGATCGAATAAGTCATTAATCCTCAGTAACGGATACCTGTTCTTGATGATCACTTTGTTCAAATGATTGTAGTCAATGCATAATATGAGAGTACCATGTTTCTTCTTTACAAGCAATACCGGAGTGCCCCATGGTGATACACTTGGGCTAATGTATCCCTTGTCCAACATTTCCTTCAACTACAACTTCAACTCTACCAACTCAATTGTACTCATCCTGTAAGGTGCTTTTTATGCTAGAGCTGCCCCCAACACTGACTCAATAGAAAAATATACCTCCCTCTAGGTGGCAACTCTGAAATATCCTTAGGAAATACATCCTTGAATTGTGGTAAAATTGGGTACCTGCTCAAAACATTTGCATCCTCAACTTCCTTACCTTTGTCACTAGAAATGTGTACTGCAAATAATACACATCCTTTCTTGCAGCTATGCTTTGCTTGCATAATTTTTACCATCCTAACGGATGTGGCTTTCTTCTTACCCTGGAAGACTCTTGGTTCCCCATTGTCATCCACACACTCAATTGCTTTGTCATAACAATCTACCTTGGTTCTATGAAGGTACAACCAATCCATGCCCAACAACATGTTGTATGATCCCAACAGTAATACATTCAAATGTGCTGCGGTAGGCATACCATTCAAATCAAATGCACAATCTCTTACCCAATGATGAACTTGCTTCTTTGTACCTGTAGCCAACTGCACTAACCAAGATTTTGCATGCAATTCCTTACCCAAACTACACTTATCCACCAAGTCAAGACTAACATAGCGATAATTAGATCCAGGGTCACTCAAAATAGAAATAACTTGATCACAAAGGTTACCATCCATCTCAATGATAGATGCCTAATGGTCTATATGTTTGTTATCCAATACTGCATAAATACAAGGAATAATCTAACCAACATCCCCAATAGTTTGTGCGTCCTATGCACTGTATATCTCAGGCCTACCACCCTGATTTTGTGGATAGTCTCTCCTGTGATGATCTTTGCCACAAGTCCAACACTATATAGGCTTCTAGCCTGCATCCTTGTTCTGCTCCTTAGATCGATGTCCCTGTCATCTATATGATGCATTGAACTTCTTAGATGGCGTTGCATTCTCTTTATTACCCACACCTTGAGGTCTTGCTCGCTTTCCATCCCATTTTCCTTTATTCTTTGCATTACCTTTCCAATCTGGCTTAGTCTCAGATTTGCACTTTGATTATTCATAGAAATGCCTTATCTTTCAGATGACCTCCTTCAATGAACTAGGCTCATCGAACTCAATTCTTTCTTTGAATGCAACCGGTAATCCACTAATGAACCTTTGAATCTTGGTGTTTTCCTCTGTGAGGTAAGGCACATACCTCAGTAACTGCAAGAACCTACTAGCGTACTCATCATCTATCATCGATCCCATCTTTAGCTCATAGAATTCTTTTGTTGTCATCAAATTATCTCTTTTACAAATAATTCTTCTTGAATAGCTTCTCAAACTCACTCCAAGTCAAGTCTTCCTCATGAATACATCTGACATTCTTCACATCTTCCCACCAAATGTATGCTTTACCTTTGAGACTGAATGTAGCTAATCTAGCTTTCATGTTCTCTAAATAATAATGTAACTTGATGAAATTCCTCATGCCAAGCAACCATGCCTCTGCATCTTGTGGTTTCTTCATCTCTCCATCAAAAGTAGGTGGCTTTGCTTTCTTAAACTCATCTGGAAAGTATCCCCTATCACTCCTCCTATAAGGATGATAACGATGATGATCATAGTGCCTATCTGAATCAGAAATAGAATAGTATTTGTGTCTATCTCCTCTCCTATCGAGATTGTCCAACAGTCTACCATCTCTTATCGTGCCATCTTTGTCTGACCTATGACCACCATGCGACCTACTACCATATGCCCCATTATTTATGTCCTCCTACTCATAACTGATCCGATGTGGTCCCTGTCACTGCAAATCTAACAAACTCTGAAGTATCACTGCATTTACCTCTACTTATTTCTCTTATGTCTACATGATTCTATCAGTATTTGCCTTACAACTCCTTATTTCTTCCTTTAATCTTCTCAATGTATCTGCCAAATCAAAAGAGTCCCCAACACAGTACTACTCATTTGATTCATAGGGAGAGTCTTTGTAGTCTACCATCTTTCTAGCCATTTGATATTTCTTCCTGCAAGGTATATCATGTCATCTAAACCAAATCACAATAACCAACAATCCTTAGTATAGCTCGAGGAAGATACCTTGTCTGCAAGATCAACAAATCAGTGTGATACATGTATAACATAATCATGACAACATATAGAAACATAACGCATAAGCATATAACCATGCAACCATCATTCTAGCTAGGGTCCAGTCATCAATAAATGACCTTAACAAAAACTCACACCACCACCTCATGCATGAAAACAACCACTACATCACTGTGCACTTGACCACATGCAAACATTAACATGCATAAACAATGCGTAACCATTCATACACTTGCATAAACACATGTAATCAAGCATAAACGAACAATACTTGTAACCAACCTACAAGAATGATACATGTAACCAAGCATACAGGAATGTAACCAAACATATGAGAATGTAACCAAGCATGCAAAATGATACATGTAAGTGACATATAACTACACGTAACCAGTGACGAGAGGCCACTATGATATGATTCGACCTCCTAAATCACGTTAAGGAATTGGAACCGACATAAACACATCATACAGACATTCAACATCAACATTAGGATCCTCGAGAACTAATCCAACCTTTCTGCCAACTAGCCCTTGGGTCCCATTGAGCTTTTGGGCCACTTGACCTCTGGACACTCTCATGCCATGGGCATGCTAGTGTCCAGGGACTATGTTTCACAATGCCAATGTCCCCGAGATTTGAACCACTTTTTCAGGCCCAGAGCCCAGGTCACTACCCAAAATTGAATGACATCTTCAAACAAGAAGATAACAAGTAAATGGAAGTATAAATGCAATCACTTCAATGAGACCTTGACTGGACCCCTACTAGCCCTAATAGGAATTTTGTTATCACGAATATGTAATCTACATGTATAAATAACATATCTGAGCATAAGGGTCTCATACTTAGCTGAGAATCGCTAAGAATAATTGATATCTCAACACATCAACTACCATTTCATCTATTAGGTCATAGATACATTGTTCATTAATTTACAAGTAAAAACATTATGAGAGCCATAAATAGCTATTGTCATAAAACACATACATAACTAGCATAATAGCAACAAAAATACCAATGAAATCACAACCATGTGATCCACATATGAACCAGTATAATACTCACGGAAATACAAGGAGAAATAACCTCATATTTATGATGCAAAATCCAAACCTGGGATGGGACTTCCATGTTCCACCCGACCGTAGAATGGCTGAGCCAAATATCTCTTCATCCATTCACCCTTGTGCCATATTCCAAGCATGAATGTGGGATCTCATAGAACACATCAATCCAAAACCATCCAGGGCTTCCAGAGGCCATCCACCTCAACCCATCAAACAGTGATTCCACCTCACGGTCAGACATCACCAAAACCATCATCAGATTGGTCCCTATCTAATCCTTCCATGGATTTGAGAGCGTTTGTTCCAACCAAGGCTTCTAAGACTAGTAACTCAACCCACAGCTACTGTCGGGCTTCCAGAGCATTTGTCCAACCAAGGCTTCCAAGGCTACTAACTCAACCCACCAAGGGTTTCCAAAGCGTTTATCCAACCAAGGCTTCCAGGACTAGTAACTCAACCCAAGTTGTTGCAAGGCTTCCAGAGCATTTGGCCAACCATGGCTTCTAGGAACTAATAACTCAACCCATGCTAAGGAAACATGAGAATGACCCAAAACAAAACAAGGAAATAAACCCAAAATTTCCATGGCTATCCAGGAAATGGCAAGGCTATGCAATCCACTGTCAATCCAGGTAATCCTCCATGCTAGTGACAGATCATGACCAAAAATCCACATGCATAGGCCATGCATGCCAAAATTAGTGAGGAAAACATACATGTAACTCAGCACCTACAAGAAAATCTCGTTGTAGTTGTTGATCTCAATGTCCTCTGGTGTTTTCTTGCTCTTCCTTTGCCTTCTTGCTCCAAAATCCAAGTATACCACACCCTCCAAGAGCGCTCCAAGAAAACTCTAAGTATCCAAGAGTATGAAAGAGAGAGAATAATGAGAGAGCTCCAAAACTGAATTGACAAAAGGTTACCAACTAATCCTCAAAAGCCTTTTCTAAATGAGGCCTCTATTTTCTTCATTTTCCATTATTGTCCTTCATTTTCCTCCTCACATGCAACCTGTGACCTTTCACCTCCCTTTTCTCCTAATTTCCATTATTTTCATAAATAAATGTGCCAAAAATGCCATTTTTCCTTTCCATAGCCTTATCCATTGCCTTTTCCAATTTCCTTAGCCATTAATAACCAAACAAGCATCCATAGTAGGATGTATTGCCCAACATTTAGCTTGGAATCAGTGTCCCATCAGTATTTTTCCTTTATTAATTTTCACCAGGTTGTTACATTTGTTGTTCTTACTAAGCCACCAAATTTTGATAATCTGCCTTCTAGAGGTTCAGGGAATTGTTAGGAAGTTGAGGCACTTCAGCTTCCATTGATGGTTATATCATGTTCTCATGATCCTGATGAGATCCTTGAACTAGGGCAGATTAGGGTTTCCTCACATGAGTCTCCATTCAACACCATCTCGCCTTATGAAAGATCAATTGTGAAAGATTCTAACATGCATCACTCCCTGTACTCTGATTTGTTTGCTGAAGAGAGTACACCAACCATTGTTTGATATCCTTTTGATTCTCACCTAGCTGGTGCAGATTGTGATAAGGTACAACCTAGTGTTGTCTTACAGTTCACTATATGTAAGGGAACAAATAATATGATTCCTCTCTTTCATGGGACTCATCATATCGATTCATCTCCATTTTGGAAATATGTAGAGTATGATATTTTAAACAACCAGCCGGTTAATACTAGAACATCTAGGCAAACCAACGACATATTCAATGATGATTTTGTTGTCATAACTAATGATGACCATGTGCATTCATCTGTTGATATTATGAAACTACTGATATTCAATGACCTACCATTTGAAGGTTTAGAGGCTTGTCAGGACAATGAGGCACTTTGGCTCTTGCCGATGGTTATGTCAATTCCTCTTGTCCTTGAGAAAATCCATGAACATTCTCAAATTAGGGTTTATAAAATTAGAGTTTCCGATGAATGCTCAATTTTGGGAGATTTTCAGGGTTTTCAGGTTAACATTCTCATGAAGTTTGAATTCACATGACCTGATCTCCTCTGGTTAAATTAGGGTTTTAGGTTTAGTCTAGTTAGGGCTTGCTTGTTAGGGTTTTCTTATTAGAATTTTCTTTTAAGGTTTTAGGTTTATGCTATTTAGGGTTTAATCATGCTTTTTTATGTGTTTTTTATTATAAGTAGTTCAGTTTGCCACATGACATTATGAATTCATTGTCCTGTATTTCTTTTTACTGCATTGTATTTACCAATTGTTTGCATTAACACTACCTAGCTTAGCTGAAGTTAGCTAATTTTTCCTTGCATTTACATCGCATTGCACTGCATTTCCTTTCTTATATTGCATGTATTTCAATATGTTGCCTTATATCATGCATTCATCTCCTTGCATAACATGCATTGGTTGTTGAATTAGCATTACATTTGTTCTCTATGTTGCATGGTGTTCATCACCCTTCACAAGCTTGGTTATATGCCTACTCCCTGCAAACCTTATATGTCATGATAAGCTTCCCTTATGCCTCTTTGCACATTTTGAAACTGTAGAATAACTTCTTTTGGTCTTTTTCCCTAGTGATAAAACCCTAATGGTTGCATATGGTCGTGTTGGCTACTCCAGGATGTAGCCTCTGATAGAACTAATTATCAAAACAACGTCTTGAACATCCTTCTTATGAGTCTAACTCATTGGCAAGGAAAATATGAACAAGTTCTCATGGGGAGCCCTAATTAATGCATATGACCTATACCTGTAACCTGGATCTTGTGTCTGACATGGTTATGAAGATTTAGTGGTATGTTTTCATTGTTCAATTGTCAGTCCAAGATGAGATGTAGAAGTGCAGCATGAGAGCAAAACCTAAATAAAAAAAAAATATTTATGTTTCTATCAAACAAGAACAACCTCTCTCGACTGTAAAATAAGTCAAGATCCCTCATCTGCCCTGGTGTGATAAACACCTAATAAATGATGGTGGTGTGCATACAAAAGAAACTTAATCAAACAAAAGGTAAATGATTGAGAAAGACTTCCTGCATAGAGAGATGATGCAAGCAACTCCACTAAAGTATTGGACAAGCTAGTTGATAGTGAAGCAATGCTTATGATTTCTTGAATGACTCCACCTCGGTATTGAACATGCCTGCTAGCAGTGGAGCAACACCATAAATTCTTTTTAAAATTCTGTGTATTCTAAGCCCTCTACCATGTTTTTTGCATCATAATTGAAGGCTTACGTTTGTGAACTCTTGTTCCAGTGTGTAAAGACTGACAATACCTAACTAAGAGATAGGGGAAAGTGCATATATGTAAAAGATCAAATAACTCATGGAGTACCCATAGTGTTTATTCAATATTTCCTTGTATTATTAACAAGAATTTGTCTATTGTTAGGATGTAGGCAGACATGCTAGATTCTACCAGTGGTTCACCAATTGTTCTAGCCGCTACAACTCCCCCCATTTTTTTTTTTTGGCCCAACACCAAATTTTGGGGTCCCCTGTGCTTTTAAAGGCCTTAGTCAATTCCCTATCAATTGTGGCAGTCAAAATTATTTGATAACCTAGCTATCACCAATGACACATTAGCTTAGAGCACATGATATGCATTGCCTATGCTTACCAATCTTGCTCCATTCCTACCGATTAGGGTTTGTGGCATTTTACACTCATTTGTTTTATAGACAAGGTTTCAACACCTTTTCTCCATTTGTGTTTAACTAAATTATAGAAATTAAGGTTTCGAGAGATTGCCAAAATCATGCTTATGTGTGCCTTTTGTTTCCAGGGCGTTGAATAAGGATACAATCAAGCTTGGAGTTTTATTTCCACCAAAAACATCTCTTAATAAGAACATATATTATTATGCCAACTTTGGTACTTTTGGGTATTTATGAGAACACTTGTTTCAAGTTAGAGGCAAAGAAGCCTTTCCTAAAGTGTTTTGACTTTCTTGTACTTAGCATTGTTCCTGAGTTTGAACAAAAGTTTAATTATGTCCAACAAGTTGTTTCGGCATTGTTTTAACTAGGCAGCTTGTGAATGCACCTACAAACAACAATGTAAAGAAGTGGTTGTAATATTTGTTGAAGATGCAACAAGAAAATCATAATTTAATTTTTTCCTTAAATTAAATTGGGAATAAAATTTTAATACCACATTTCATGACAACCTACATTAGTTAAATTACTTAATTTGACATAGTTGGCCCATTTAATTTGAGTTGAGGCTCTAACTTGAGTCATGTAGAGTGTCTCCTACTTTATAGGAGCCCTGGTTGAGTTTATTTTGAGTTGTAATTAGTTAATTCAGTTTAACTAAGTTAAAGTCAGTTAAACTAGTTCCAACTGTTGGAGGAACTAGTGGGAGGTCTGATAGTGTGGTGCTGCCTACAATGATGAACTAGTAAATTGATTATTCACTCATAAATAACTCATGTGTGTCATATTTGAGAGTTACCTAGTTGAGATTGGAGTTCAGGGATAGTGTACTATCAATTGTATAATCATCTGAATTGTACACGTGGTGCATATAGTCAGAGGAAGGCCTATGAGTATTGGGCAATTCCAATTGAGGAATTTCCAAAATTAATAGGGGGCTAATTCCCAAGGAAAAAACACAAGGAAATAGGGACTTGGGCAAGCATAAAATTGGTTAAGTATTGGCTTAGGCTTGTCTAGGAAGCAATGAGATAGATAGAGATAGTGCAAAGGTTGCTCGAGCTTGAGTAAAGCATTGCAATCTTCTCATATTTTGTGAATAATGCAATATGCTGATAGCAGGGGTTTTTAGCTGTGGCTTTCCCCAGGAAATCATTGTGTAATGTGTTGATTTAATTCTTTCTCTTATATGCTTCATGATTTTGCGATCGTTTAATTGTTTCCGCTTATGAGTAGAGTAGATTCAAATCTATTGCTTTAGCATATTACAATTAGCAGTTTGAATCTACAAGGAAATTCTACATGGTATCATAGAAAAAATCACTCTAGAAGAGGAGAATATGAGTTTGCCTTTTGCAGGTGAAATTGAATTTGTAGTATCATACTTTAGAGCCAGCAGGATGTTGTTCTACAGATTGAGACTCGAATATGCCCTTAAGGGTAGTTCGAACTATATTGCTTGGAAGGACAGGATGAAGGCAATGTTGCAAGACAACGGGCTTAAGGAATTCATAGACAAAGATATTCCTAAGCCTCCAACAGCCGATGCTCAAGATCTGGTAGGGTGAAGAAAATGTGTTGCAAAGGCGATAATGATTATATTAGAAGGAGTTTTAGATCATATTGTCTCGAACCTCCATGGTAAGGAGACTCCATATGCATTGTTGAAGGCATTGATAGACCTATTTCAAAACAACAGTGGCCATAGGAAGCTGCCACTAAAGGACAAGATCAAGAAAATCAAGATGGAGAAGGGTGACACAATACCAAAGAACTTGACCAAGTTCACCTAATGTCGAGATGATATTGGAAGTGTTGATGTTACAGTTGTTGAAGACGATCTGGTCAGCTTAGCACTTCTAGGACTTCCCAAGAGCTGACATAGCTACCAGGACTCAGTAAATGGGAGGGAGAAGCTACCAGAGTGGGAGCATTTGTGGTCTAACTTCGTGCAAGAAGAGATTCAATGGAAAACCAGAGATGGATCCTCATCCAAGCATGATGATGAGGAGAACTATGCCTTCGCTGGAAAGGTGAAGAAAGGGAAAGGGAAGTCATCCCATTCAAAATCAAATTCCATTCAGGGTGGAAAGAAGAAGGACATGTCGAAGATTAAATGTTTTCACTTTCACCAGCTGGGACACTACACCATGAAGTGTCCGTACAAGAAGGCCAATAAGAATCCCTCAGGAGGAGCGGCAGGTGAAGCTCTTGCTTCACAATTCGTGTTGGATTTCACCCTCATCACTTGCATGGTGACATCCATGATGGGTAGTGTGTGGTATCTGGATGGTGAAGCCTCATTCCATATGATCAGAAACAAAGAATTCTTCAGTGACTTGGAAGAGAAGGACCTCCAGATGCACATCGAAATGGGAAATGATGGAAGAAATAACGCGACCAACATCAGTACTGTTACCTTTCAGAGGGATTTTGGTTCTCCTCTCACATTAAAAGATGTCATGTATGTTCCAGGTTTGAAGAAGAATTTGATTTCAGTTGCCATGTTGGAGGACTGTGGCTATGATGTGATATTTAGAAAAGGAAAGGCTTTCCTTCGTCACATAGCCTCAGGACAAGTGAAGTGGATCGGGGTTTGGGTGAAGAACCTCTACAAATTGGATGTAGAAGATTGTGTTGCTTTGAGCACAAAAGCAGAGAAGGTGCAGAGCCGAGACATCAATGAGTTGTGGCATAGAAGATTGGGTCACTTACACCATGAAGATTTGAAGATCATGCAACAAATTTCTACAAGACTTCCCAAGGGTACACTAGAGTAGAGAGACACATGCAAAGGGTGTACATTAGGGAAGTACACCAAATATACCTTTCATGATAAGGATAGTCAAGTGCAAGCGATCCTTGAAAGAGTTCACTCAGATGTGTGTGGACCGTTCTCGACAGCCTCCATGGCCAAGCATAGGTATTATGTAATATTTGTAGATGATTTTTCTCGTAAGTGTTGGATTTTCTTCATGCAGAAGAAATATCAGTCATTCGCTAAATTTTGTGAATTTAAAGCACTTGTTGATAAAAACACTAGCAGGAACGTTAAAGCTCTTAAGAGCAATAACGATGGAAAATATGTGTTGAATGAATTTAAGAACTTTTGTACATCAAAAGGAATTCGACGGAAGTTAATAGCACCCCATAAAACACAATAGAATGGGGTGGCTGAAGGAAGAACAAAAGTATTGTGGGAGCTGTCGGGGAAATGTTACATGATCAGGGCCTACCGTTGCACTTGTGGGCTAAAGCATGCAACACAACTATATATCTGCAGAACAAGATCCCTCATCGGATTCTTGATATGAGTACACTAGAAGAATATTTTTCAGGTAAGAAACCATATGTAGCACACTTCAAGATCTTTGGTTCATTGGTCTATTTTCATGTTACCAAGGATGCAAGGAAAAAGCTAGAACCAACAATTGAGTTGGGCATATTTGTAGGGTACACTGATACACCTCACAACTATCGAGTGTACCTGTCATCTCATAGGATGACAGTGGTTTGTAGAGATGTGAAGTTCGATGAAGATAATGTCGTGAGATGTTTCCTTGAGAGGGAGCTTCAGTTGCATGGAGAAGAGGAGCTTTTAGCTCCAAAAGTAGAACCTCGGGATGATGTGGAGCAACCACATGCAGAGGATTGGAGAGTGGAAGCACCCAGTCATGTAGAGACTTCCAGAGATGGAAGGAAGCACACCAGAGAGGCTAACAAATTGATGCATGATGTTATATAGAATGTGGGAGCACCCACATCACAATGCAGGTAGAGGAGGTCACCATATCGGTACACTAGCTACATGGCTCTGATGAGCAAGAGTGTAGAGATTGAGCCATCATCATTCAAGGAAGCAATGAAAAAACCAGTATGGGTTGATGCCATGGTTGAGGAGTATGACTCCATTATTAGAAACAATGTTTAGGAAGTGGTACTAAGACCAAACAACAAGTCAGTGGTGAGTTCCAGATGGCTTTACAAGGTAATGCAAGCGAAAAATGGGAGTGTGGAGAAACACAAGGCCATATTTGTGGCCAGAGGGTTCTCTTAGGTGGAGGGAATTGATTATGAGGAGACCTTTGCTCCAGTGGCAAGGTACTCTTCAATCAGATCTATTCTAGCACTTTTAGCGCAAATGGGATGGATGTGAAGACAACATTCCTCAACGGTGTGATTGAGGAAGAGGTGTACATTGAGAAGTTGAAAGGATTTGAGACCTTCAACAGAGAGTCACATGTGTGTAGACTCAAGTGAGAATTGTATGGATTGAAACAAGCACCTTGTACTTGGTACACCAGGATCAACAACTATTTCACCAGGTTGGGCTTCATAAGAAATGAAGCAGATGTAAACCTTTACCATATTATGGTTGTTATGGTCCTATAATTTATAGGATCTCAAGGTAATTGAGTATTGTATCTCACGAATATTATTTTGGTAAATACTTGTCAATTTGCCAATGATTTCCAAATAAAAGAAAAAGAATTAAAAAATTAAAAGAGGGTATAAATAAGAAAAAGAGAAAACAAAAAATATTGAAAAAGAAGAAAAGATTGAACCCCACCAAAAGAAAGAAAAGTCAAAAAAGAATAATATTAAAAGTGTTGCAAGTCTAAATGCCACTACTCATAGATAGTTTTGCTTCATTACTGAAAAATAAAAAGTTGTGTGCAACTTGTTCAAAATGCCACAATCACTAGCTTTTAGTTTAATCATACAGTGTAATCATGATTAAACACCTTAAAATTTTTGTAAATCAAGATAGAGAATAAAGACTTACCCAACAGTTTAATATGGGTGAATCATTAATTAAGTAGAAAATGACATTGATCCAACTATTTAATCTAGATCAATAAAATAAATAAGGAATAGGTTAGGTAGTTTTTTGTTATGTATAAAAGAAAATAAAATGGGTTTGCTAGTCTAAGTGCACCCTAGAGTGAAAAATAAAAAATGCTAGTTTAGCTAAGGGTAGGTAGATAACATCATTTGTAAATATTTGCCTATATCATTTTTATCCAAAGTTTGATTATAGGATAAAGAGGAAAATATATGCACCATGAATAAAGTACTTTATATATTTTCATTTTCTCTTATCCTAAGTCGGGAATGCAAAGGTTAAAAGAGCAAGCGGACAAAGATTTCTTTGTCACTTAAGGTTAAAGTATAGCAGCATTGAAGGCATCGGGATGTGATCCTGCACTTGATCAATGGACCTCATCCTCTTTCGGCCCCTCCTCATCATCCTGCCTTTACTCCGGGGGGGTGTCCAAAAAGTTGTTTCACTTGTCGGGCCCCATCCCTTACGTGTCGCCCTCTTGTGATTTTGTACCCCCCATCACTAAACCATAAACCACCTGCTACCCCCTCTGGAAACCACCTTTCCCTCATCCGCTCTACCACAGCCCCACCATGATTCCCCCGCCACTCTCCGTTCGCCACATTGCATAATTGTTAAACCAATTAAATTTTTTCTTGACCAAAACGACCATTCTCTGTTAGATGTGGATTCACTCGGGTAACCATTCAAGCCTAACGGTCCATGCCATTTCAATGGGGCGATTCGCTACAACTTTTAAACTTGTTGAACCCATCTCTTTCTTTTCTTTATTACTCGTCATGTCGCTCTCTTGCATTTTACTGTCTGTCTTCTGTTATCCACAATTTTCCACAGCGATCACTTTCAGAGTTTTTATGCGACCAAATCACGAAAGAAATTGATATTTCCTCTTCCTTTTCACCTAAAAGTTCGATTATTCAACTGTGCTCGGTAAGCTCCTCTGTAAATTCCATCTTGTTCATGGATTTTTGCAGTCATGCCTCCAAAGACTAAGACTCAAGATAAACCTATTAATCCTTTGATTCCCCCTTTTGTGGATTTAGATCATATACCTTTCGCTGATAGGGATTACAGGATAAATGAAGCCCAGTGTGACTATGATTTTCTTGAGTTATATTGTTGGCTGGAAGATAAACACATAGACAAAACTGATGAAATTGGGCTCTGGGAGTCCAACCTCCCCCATTATATTTTCCCCTTGACATTCCAAGCCCCGGATTTTACCAAAAGATGTCAAGCATGCTATGTCCCTACCCAAAGAGCCATCATTGCCCCTACAGGTGACATTCTTTTCACAATTACAACCCAATCCATTGACCAAATGATGTTGGCCCCCACTGTGGAAAATGTTGCTCCTTTCTCTCTAGAAGCCCTCACCCAGCTTTATCAAAAGCTGGATTTTGCCACCAGAGCCAAAATTTTTTAGATTTTCTTGCCAGAGAATGCCCAATTACCCAAAAAGAATCCTCCATATCCTTCTTCCATCTTCCCTGATCAGGCCAAGCAAATTATATCCATGATCTCCTACATTTTAGGCTATTATTCTGATCACTGGGTAGATGAGCCTATTTTAGGATTTCTCTCCATATTTTCCACAGACAACAAACCCTCCTTGGTGTTTAATTTCAGTCAATTCTTGGCTGATAGTATTCATGAGCAGTTCATAAAATTTCCTATAGAACAGGCATTCAATTACACCTCTATTTTGATTTATATGTCCCTCTAATATCAGACAGACAAATTCAAGTTTGCATCAAGAAGCTTGATGATGCAGGAAACCAACAGCCAGTAATATTTTGGACCTCATTAGTCATGAAAGAACAAAATGAATTCACCTATAAGCAGTTCATTGGAGATTTTGTTCATCCAGCCATGAACATTCTGAACAATACAGTATAGCACAGGATCAGTGAGGAAATCAAGAGAATTCTACACCTAACAGATCAGACAAAGACTGGGGATTGGAATTTATACCAAAATTGCACAAAAATCAAGATGTATGGATGTGAATCAACCCCCTATAAACTCCCCAAATACCTCCCAATGAGGATTTTTTCCCTGGAGTATATCAAACAGATGCTAAATTCAGATGACATCCACTTTATAGTGGGCAAGAAGAAGTCACAGTTTAGAATAAAGACATAGGTGGGCTCGTTTGTGTGCAACACAAGGACAACAGGTGAAGAGGCTGATAGAATGCTTAAAGAAATGAATTTCAATGTGAGCTTTACATGGTCTTATGACCCCTGCGAAATCATTTCAAAGCTCGGAGTAGAGAATAAAAAATACTCCTTACATTCATACTCCAAGACCATAAATAGAGCAGTATGCCAATTAGCTAAGGTGGACAAAAAGTACCTTACAGGAAGCTGAAGACCAATTAGTTTCTACTTCTAGTTTGCAGATTCCCATTCCTTAGGAAAAATTAAGCAAAAGATAGAGGGAGGTAGGATCATCATCGACAACTGGGAGTGAAGCTAAAGAATTCAGGATCAGCTACAGGAAGAGAGCAAAGTTAACTCCTAGAGTAAAATTGGACAAAGAAACCGAAGAGCAGGATGCTATCATCATCACAGATTCACCACCTACAACTATCAAATTCACAACATCTCCTACTGGACCTTCATCTTCACAAGGTCACAAGGAAACTGAGCTAGAATCACAAAATGTCCAAACAGAAAAAGAGAAGACAATTTTTTACAGTATAGGGAGATAAAGCTCAAGAATAAAATTCTAAAAAATAACACTTATAACCAATTATGGAAGTAGACCTCTAGCTCACAGAGTAGATTACACGGAGCATGGAAAAATGCAGATGGCCTTTCTTGAGGCCCAGATTCCACAGCCAAAATCAACAGCAAACTACAAGAGCACCACTTTTGAATTCAGCATAGAGGTTATACATCCCATTGATCAAATGGAGATGCACAAGCAAACTAGTTAAATGATAACCTCCACTTTGACTAACACTGCTATGTCACTTTCTAAATTGCAGGTTTCTTTTGCAAATGTCTAGTCACAGTTGAAAATGGAGAAAGTGTCCTCCTTAGCCAAAGATAACATGATCAAGTATTTGGAAGACTTGGTGATTAAGATAGGGTATGACCCTAAAGATGCCAATGTTGTTGAAGATATTATTAAAAATAATAACTTGGACATTATAGCCTTAAGAAAGCATCTCAAGCTACCAGCCATAGAGGATCCAATGACCAAGGATATTGAAGAAGGTGAATCACAGAAAGCAGATATGATGAAATTGATCATAGAACATAATATACAGATTAGGTCGATGGAGCCAAAGATGGAAAAAATGATAAAGGAGAAGGAAGAGAGTCTGAAGATGGTCATTGTCCCCTTGGATGCCATACCTATTTCTTAGCTTCCATCAACACTGGCAACCGCTACAGCCACTTCTTCCACTCAAGCTATGAGTGTTGAACAAGTAACAAAGACACTGGAGAACATATCACTCCAGTCAAAGGAGATTGAGACTTTGCAGGGCCAACTCAAGGCTCTAGAAGTGCAAAAGGCCAAAGCAGAAGCAGCTTGAGTTACTGAAATGCAGAAATCCCAAAGGTTGTTGGAGAAGTTGCAGAAGGTAGAGAGAGACACTTTAATTGGGCATACGTTGGCCCAAGCCAAGGAAACCACTAGATGAACATACTGGACTCTATGAATGAGATTTGGCCTTCTATCTAAATCATATCTGAGTAGAAAGAGCTAATAGAAAAGTCTACATAAACTATTGTGCAGGGAAGAGAAAAGCTGGGAGAGATGCCCACAGAAGCCTCTAACATAATCAAGTTCTTAAACTCAAAGTCCAAGTATGAACTTGAAGAGGTAGGGATCAGTGATATAACTACCATCATTTCGGAAGTCAAGAAAGTATTGGCAAAGGGAAATCTCATTGATCGGTTGGAAGAAAGGTGTGAAACCTTGGAGTTGCAAGTAAACAGGTTCACAAACAGAATTGAAGCTTTGATCCAAAAAGGACTTCCAAGCATCTATGTGATAAATGACAAATTGATCACTTAGGAATATTATGTCCTGAAAATGAAAGAAATGGCTAGAAGCATCATTAAGGTCAGTGGGATTAAGGGTAGTATGACAGTAAAGGCCTTTTTGGAAACCATGTCAAACGATTTCTCTGTACAAAACGAAGTAAAACACATTTTCACTATGAAGCCAACCTTCACCAAGTACACAGAGGTAGATGAAATCTACCGCAGGGTAACAAAATTGACAATAGCAGATGAAAGTAGATGGGAAGAATTGGTCGATTTACTGGATTGAAGGATAATTCAGCGACAATAAAACAATTTCCAGCGCAGCAACTAGCACAACGATTAGTTCAGCTTCGCAGTATTGTTTCGGGTTGACTCAACAACCGAAACCATCAAAACAGGGCCACCTTTCCTTTCAGTTGCCTACGTGCCCTATTTGCCTGTTAGAATTAGACGATCTTGTTTGTAATTAGGCTAATAATACATTGTTGGTTTGACATCGATTTTTGTAAAGGATTTTTTGTAATTTTCATTATAAATACTTCACTGTTTGAAGTATTAAGGGTTGATTTCCAAATGTAATTTCCTTCTACATATTGTAATTTTCAAAGTACTGGAGCATCAATAATACAAGGACCTTTCACAGGATTCATGTGGTACACTAAATGGTGACGTGTCTCTTCTGTGTATTTGTTTAAACATTGTTTTCCCTTTCTCTATTATTCTAAATTTCTGAATAAATCAACAGAAACTGTGATAAATAGGAGTTGTTACTGAGAGCACCCTATTTTGGTTGTTTATAATTTTAATGTTTTCCACTGAAGTCAGATCAAGGAATTCTTAATTGCTCCTTGGTTTCCACTAAACCTTACATTTCTTTTGTTCCACAACTCATTTAATTCCTGAAAAGATCTAGTTAGTGCAACCTAGTTTGCCCCATGAGAACTCCTCTAAAAATTAATGCAAAATCCAATTTAATTTATAGACTCCATAGCCCAATGGAATTATAACACTCAAATCAACCAAACTGCTCAAATTAAAACAATCAATACATCCATAACTAGCCTAAAATTCACATAAAAACAAAGCTAAATCAAATAGAGAGATCCTTCTCTGAAGCTGGCCGGGCTAGATCCCAGCTTCCAAAGTGGTCTTGATGTTGTCTAATGTGTTTACTCCCTCAACCTCAAAAATACAGAACGACAACAATGATTTAAGGTAAATTGTTCATTATAGTATTATATGTCGATGATTTAATTCTAATAGATGATAAGAAGCTGGTAAAATCTTGCAAAGAGGATCTTGCAAGAGAATTCGAGATGAAGGACATAGGGCTCATGCATTATTTCCTTGTTATGGAAGTATGGAAAGGATATGAGGAACTATTTGTCTCTCATGACAAGTATGCCAACGAGATATTGAAGAAGTTGCACATGGAGAGCGGTAAACCCATGGAGACTCCTCTCGCAGGGAATTGGAGGAAGGAAGATGCTACTTTAGGTGAAGTAGTGGAGGTTACTATTTACAGGTAGCTTGTGGGTTTGCTTATGTATTTGGTGAACACATGACTAGACATATGTTTTGGTAGTTAACCAGCTTAGTTAAGCAATGGTTAAACCAACCAAATTATATTGGAAGGCATCTAAACATGTGTTGAGATACTTTAGAGGCACCACTCAGTTTGGTCTTTGGTACAGATAGACAAAGGAAGTGAAGCTTCAAGGCTTCACACATGTAGATTAGGCAGGGAGTCCATCCGACAGGAAGAACATATCAAGGGGAATCTTTAGTATTAGGTCAACAATGGTTTCTTGGTACAACAAGATTCAGAGATCAGTTGCACTCATTTCAGCAGAAGCAAAGTACATGGTTGCTAGTCAAGCAACTTGTGAGGATATCTAGATGAGGAAGATCCTTGTTGAGTTATTTGGTCAGGAGATGGATCTTACAATGATTTACTGTGACAACCAGAGTTGTATCAAACTCTATGAGAATCTAGTTTTTCATGATCGGTCCATGCATATCGACATCCGATATCACCATCTACGAGATTGTGTTTAGAGGAGAATCATGTTGCTGGAGTACATTCCTATAGAGGAACATGATGCAAATATTTTGACAAAGGCATTGTCAAGATGCAAATTCAAGTTTCATAGATGCGAGATCGAGGTAGCAGATAATCCCTTTCTTATTGAGAGGGAGTGTTGAAAATGCAACAAGACAATCCTAATTTAATTTTTGTCCATGAATTAAATTGGGAATAAAATTGTAATTCCACATCTCATGACAACTTGTATTAGTTAACTAAGTTAATTTGACTTAGTTGGCTTAGTTAATTCGTGTTGAGGGTCTAACTAGAGTCATGTATAGTGTCTCTTGCTTTATAGAGGCCCTAGTTGAGTTTATTTTGAGTTGTAATTGATTAATTAAGTTTAACTAAGTTAAAGGCAGTTAAACTAGTTCCAACTGTTGGAGGAACTAGTGGGAGGTCTAGTAGTGTGGTGTTGCCTGCAGTGGAGTGCGGTGTTGTCTACAATGATCGACCAGTAAACTGATGATTTACTCATAAATAACTCATGCATTTCAGATATGAGAGTTACACAGTTGAGATTGGAGTTCAGGGAAAATGTACTATCAGTTGTATAATCCTCTGAATTGTATAGGTGGTGCATGAAGTCAGAGGAAGGCCTATGAGGATTGTGCAATACCAATTAAGGAATTTCCCAAATTAATAGGGGGATAATTCTAGAGGAAACATTGTAAGGAAATAGGGAGTTGGGAAAACATAAAATTGGTTAAGTATAGGTCTAGGCTTGTCTAGGAAGCAGTGAGACTAATAGAGATAGTGCAGAGGTTGCTCGAGATTGAGCAAAGCATTGTAATCTTCTCATATTTTCTAACTAATGCATTATACATATAGCAGGGCTTTTTAGTTGTGGCTTTCCCTAGGAAATCATTGTGTAATGTGTTAATTGAATTAATTCTCTTGTATGCTTCGTGATTTCGTGACTGTTTAATTGTTTCCACTGATAAGTAGAGTAGAGTCACGTCTATTGTTTTAGCATATTTCAATTAGCAGTTTGAATCTACAAGGAATTTCTACAATATCTGCAAATCCTCCAAAGCTTATTCACCTTTGCGACAAGCCTCCAACTAGAAATGTTTAGGACCAAGCTTGATCCAAGTGGATATTGGTGGCCACCCACCTATTCCACTTGGACCCCCAACACTGCCTCTTTCAGTTTTTCAACTTCCTTAATTGTAGCATAGTTTACTATTTTTAGTAGTTTTTCAGTTCTTGAACTTCCGGAGCCGTTTTGAGGCCCTAAACGACGTTTTTACGGAAAACAAAGAGATTGGAAACGTCCCAATTTAAGTTCTTTGTTTGTTTGTATTTGGCCTCTTCAAAATCTTCGAAACAAGGCATTATGATAGCCAAACGAAGATCATTTGCCAAAGTTATGACCCCAAGAAGTTGATGTACCAATTTACCCAAACGGGACCCACAGTTTTGACGCTTCATCTCCTAGGGTTATGTTTTTGGACTTTTAGGGTTTTCCATTGTTTCTCAATAATAAATAGGCCTTTGAGCCTCATTGTAACACAGTTCAAAGGCATGTAGCAACTAGATCTCTTCTCAGAGATAAACTACCATTGCCCGAACTAGTCTTATTTACATTTTGTTTGTAAGCATATTTTAGTATTTGATATTAATGAAATGAAGTGTTATTTCTATTGCATCTTTGTATTTATGGTTATATCTATAATTTTTTGCATTCTTGTTTAAATATGGATCAATGGTATCAGAGGGTCTGCTCTTTCTCTGTTTTTCTTTGCATGTCCCCAACGAGGTTGGCATATAAGGAGTTAGGGCTCGATGTGGTTAAACCTTTGCAAGGTTAGCCTCACAAATCCCGATGACCTCCCATGGCGGAAGAAAAGAAAGACAAGGGTGCAGGAGATCCTTTCAAAATGTTGCTCGAGGAAGTCCTTGAGCGACAGAGGGACGCGATGATGGATAACTTTTCCCATATCCTTCGACTGCTACCCACAGGTGACACATCTTCACCAGCAGCCACTCTGGAGGTACCACTCCTTTTAAGGTACAATTTAACTTCGATATTCCCATATTTGAAGGCTTGATAGATGTAGATGTCGTAGATAGATGGTTAAATTTGTTGGAAGGATATTTTTCAGTTCATGACTTTTCCAATCAGGAAAATATTACTTATGCACTTCTTAAAGCCGCCCCACACGTCAAGGACTAGTGGGAAACCTACTGTGAACAAAAGGACGAGAGTGAACCCTCGTTTTTTTCAGTCGCACCCACTTGGGATTCTTTCTGAGATGCCATGAAGGAACAATATTACCTTGCCGAAGCTATGAAGATAAATACATAAAGTGGACCATGCTACGACAGGGAAGGGACCGAGATGTGCCGGAGTTCACAAATATTTTCCATACCCTTCGCACGAAATTGGGTATCAAGGATACTAAGGGGAATTTGGTGCTCAAATACCGCGACTGTCTACATAAGTACATCCAGGACGAGATGGAGTTCATGGACATTTCCTCGCTCAACACGGTGTATTGGTATGATGTCAAGATTGAGAAGAAGTTTAAACAGAAGAAGCGGGACTTTGGATCCGCAAATCCAAAGCAAGGAAAAGGTGCCCCCAAACCACAAAACAAAGGACCAAGCCAAGGTAGGGCTACCCAAGACAGCCCGTTGAAGCCATAAGCAAATAACAACACCATGAAGACAAAGAAGGACACGAAAAAATGGTGTGAGTTCCATAAAATCTCCACTCACAATATGAGTGAGTGTCGGGCCAAGCAATCACTGGTGGCTGAGCTGAAGGCTTCTAAATCAGACGCATGTTCTGACTTTGAATCAGAACCCGATAAGGGAACTAAAAAAGGGAAGAAAATCATTGATGTGGAGTCGAGTGCCACCATGGCCACCACCAAGATCCAGAAGATTGAGCCTGAAGATCCAAAGGAGGGGGAACACCTTTTCCCATAGATGTGGGTGAAGGGTTCTCTGCTACAGTTCATTATCGACATCGAGAGCCAAAAGAACCTCATTTTAGTAGAGGTCGTGAAGTGGCTTGGCCTAAAGACTACAACATATCCACAGTCATACACCATCGGGTGGCTTCACCAAGGACGATATCTTCGCCTCAGCCAACATTGCCGCCTTCCCTACAACATCTATCCCTTCACATATGAGGTAGTATGTGATGTTTCTCCTCTTGAAGTTTGTGATGTATTTTTAGGAAAAGCATACTTGTGGAAGCAACATGTTGTATATGAGCCTAAACCTTGCTCTGTGATTATTACCTTGGCCAACAAGTTGTACAGGATACCGGAGGTAGCCCCACCTACCTCCATCTCTTTTCTCATTGCAAAGCCATGCAATAAGATGAAGGTATGGCCAAGGCTTCCAGGCAGGGCTCCTCTGCACAACAACAATAGATGGACAAGGTTGTGGAGGAGTACAAGGATATTTTTGCCTCACCTACAGGGGTACCTCTACACTGTTAGGTCAAGCACTCCATTGATCTAACCCTAGGTGTGTCATTGCCCAATGGGTCAATCTATTGGTGCTCTATTCTAGAGAACGATGAGATCAGGAGGTAGATTCAGGAACTATTGCAGAAAGGGCACATTAGGCCAAGCTCATCACCCTGTGGGAGCTCGATTGTATTGGTACAGAAGAAGGATGGGACCTGGAGGCTCTGTATTGACTACCAAGCGTTGAACAAGATCACTGTCTGGAATAGGTACCCAATCCCGCAGATTGATGACCTTCTTGACTAGCTCAAGGGGGCCAAATATTTCATTAATATTGACTTGCAGTCAGGTTATCACCAGGTGGTTATCGAACCCTCTGATGTGTGGAACACTACCTTCAAATCCAAGGAGGGCCTTTTCGAATGGTTGATCATGCTGTTTGGATTGACGAACGCCCCGGCAACCTTCATGAGACTGATGGATGACATCTTGCGACCCTGCACCAATGCATTCGTGGTGATGTATTTGGATGACATCTTGATCTTCGGCCAGAGTTGGGACGAACACCTCCACCATATTCGACAGGTCCTTCAAACCCTGCGACAACACAAGCTGTGTGCTAACTTGGAGAAATGCACCTTTAGCTTGACCCAGGTTCAATATCTAGGGTACATAATTGATGAGCAGGGTGTACATGTGGACCCATCCAAGATACAAGTCATTCGGGATTGGCCAGCCCCAACCACTCTAACAGAGCTCCGCAACTTTTTGGGTCTTGCCAACTTCTACCGTAGGTTTGTGTTGGGGTTCTCTCATATCACTTGTCCTTTAAGTCAAGTCGCCAAAAGCGGAGCAAAAGTTTTTTTTTTTTTTTTGGTCTGAAACCTAACAACAAGCATTCTTTGAGTTATAGAATCACCTCTATTTTGCACGAGTGCTCACATTACCATACCTGCAACAACCATTTGAGATTGACATAGATGCCTCTGACTATGCTATTGGTGTGGTTCTTACTTAGCATGGGCATCCAATGGCTTACAACAATGAGACACTTTCATACACAGTTTGAAAGTACCCCACTTACGACAAAGAAATGTGTTTCATTGTGCAGGCCTTCCGTCAATGGAAGCATTACATTCTGGGGAAGGAAACAATCATCCACATAGACCACCGACCTGTACAGTTCATACAGACACAAGGGAAGTTGTGGAACAATCGCCATCAGAAATGGTCGACCTAACTGCAATAGTTCCATTTGAACATTAAGTATAAGAATGGCATCACCAATAATGTCGTTGATTACCTCAGTCGACCACTGGTCATGGTGCTGATCACTGTGCTCGACTCCTATGGGCACAAGACATCGGGGTGGTTACATATTTACAAGAGCGATCCAGAATTCAACAACACATACCAGACACTCTTGGAAGGGAAGCAAGTTCCAAGTTTTCACCTTCAGGATGCATTGTTATGCCACCCGGGACACATTTGTGTTCCTTCAAGCGAGTGTGCTAAGATGATTTAGGAGGTGCACTATAGTTGGGTCATTGGACATTTCAAAGTAAAGAAAACATTGGCAGTATTGTAGAAGCATTTTTGTTGGCCAAAACTCCATCAGGATGTTGGGAAGTACATTAGATCTTGCACCGGCTGTGCCATTGCCAAACCAACCATCAAGAAGCAAGGCCTGCATACTCCTCTACCTACTCCTAGTCGTCCTTGGGAATCTGTCTCCATGGATTACATGTCAGGCCTTCCTTCTACTGAGCACGACAATGTTTGCATTTTCGTGGTCATCGACAAATTCTTTAAGATGGCCATCATGGCGGCCTGCAAGAAGATTATCACAGTAGAGGCCACTGCTAAGCTCTTCTTTGAGCAAGTGTGGGTACACTTTGGGATCCCACAGTCCATTGTCTCAGATCGGGACAATAGATTCTTGAGTGCATTTTGGTCAAGTCTCTGGTTGATGCTAGATACAAAACTTACTAAGTCCACGACTTTCCATCCCCAAACTAATGGCCAAACAGAGGTTGTCAACAGGATGATCGTACACATTCTACGCATGTACAACTCGAAGCATCCACACACATGGGATGAAAGCCTCCCCTATGTCCAGCACAGCTACAACAGAGCTCTCCACAGCTCAACGGGCCATAACCCCTTTCAGGTAGGGCTGGGATTTCAGCCATTATGTCCCATTGATGTGGCCATACCATTTGCAGCTACTCAGGTAGATTTGGCTCATGTCCAATCCGAAGCTGACAGGGCTAACAACTTCATTGAGCATATCCAATACATCCACTAAAAGGTCCATGATATATTGGATATAGCCAATGCTAAGTACAAGCAGCGCCATGATCAGCACCGGGTATCGCCCGAGTTCCAGGTGGGTGGCAAAGTTTGGCTACATTTGCTGAAGGAGCATCTCGCTGGACCCCACCGCCAGCCTCGCCCACCCTGATATGGGCCATACACCATCACCAAGGCTGAAGGGGACAATGCCTTTGAGCTTATCATTCCACCATTCCTTGGTCTGCACCCATTGTTCAATGCAGACCGCCTTCTGCCATACTTTCCACCATTGCTGGACACATCCGTTGTTGCAGAATAGCTCACACCAACAAAGCTAAATCCAGACTGCATGGAACAGGCCACCACTGATCGGGTCATGGACACACAGATCAAGAACACTCGCCAGCAGAAGATCCAACTATATCGGGTTGTCAAAGTTGGCCAACTCCTTCACCAAGGCAAGTGACTCACCAGGGACCAAGTTTAGCAGAAGTTTCCCCACCGCATGAAGACACTCAACACAATGGGGACCATTGTTTCCTAAGGGGGGAGGAATGATCCAAGTGGATATTGGTGGCCGCCCGCCTATTCCACTTGGACATCCAACACTGTCTCTTTCAGTTTTTCGGTTTCCTTAATTGTAGCACAATTTACTATTTTTGGCAGCTTTTCGGGTCCTGAACTTCCGGAGCCGTTTTGTGGTCATAAACGACGTTTTTAGGGAAAATGGATAGACCAAAAACGTCCCAAACGAACATACTCTTTTTTTTAGCCTTCTCTTCGAGATCTCCGAAACGAGGTATTATGATATCCAAACAAAGATCGTATGCCAAAGTTACGACCCGGGAAGTTGATGTACCAATTTACCCAAACAGGAACCACAGTTTTGGCGCTTCATCTCCTAGGGTTAGGTTTTTGGATGTTTAGGGTTTTCCACTGTTTCTCAATAATAGATTGGCCTTTGAGCCTCATTGTAACACAGTTTAGAGGCGTGTAGCCGCCACATCTCTTCTCAGAGATAAGCTACCATCACCCGAGCTAGTCTTATTTCCATTATGTTTGTAAGCATATTTCAATATTTGATATTAATGAAATGAAGTGTTATTTCTACTACATCTTTGTATTATGGTTATATCTGTAATTTGTTGCATTCCTATTTAAATCTGGATCAAAGCTTGTCATAGTTGGAAAAGGATTGGCATTTGGTAGGTTACAACATCAAATGCAAGACATTTATGTACATATTGTATCGGATGGTGCAAAAGTTGACCCTGCCTTATGTTTCATTTACTTGGCAATGCTCACAGGGTATGCGCAATTGTTTTAATGTGAAACTACCATGTCCTTCTCAAGAATGCAATCCCTCTTATAGTCCACAAAATTCTTCAGCAACATCATATGTTACAAGCCCTTGTTGAAAACGACATCGTTTTATGGAATGCAAGGGAAAGACCACTTGCTAATTAAGGTAACTATAAGCTTTCTTGAAGATGATGCAACCTGAAAACACTATTTCAAAAATGATTGAAGACTATAGTCATAATTTTCCCAAATAATCCAATTCGAAGCTACTTCAAGCTTAAATCTCGTGAGCCATGATGCACAATTACTTAAAGGTTTGAAGTTTGACCGTAAAATTAATCAACTTTTAAGTTTCTTGAAAGTTGAAGCATGGAAACCATTATTGGGATTGTTTAGGGTTAAAGCCATCTGAAAGTTTCTTTAAAATTACATCACTACCAGATTCATTCAACTTTTGAAAATAGAAAGATGGAACACATTAGGCATGGCCTAAGGGAATTTTCGTTTCTTTGATGGCTTGTTTATTTTGAAATGTAACGTGGTACTATGTACACTCAACTTTACTTGAGGACAATTTTAAACTATTAGCTTGAAATTGGAGTTGATGAAAATATCAAAACTATGACATTGTTGGGCAAGGTGGAGTACTCAAATTGTATTAAATTCATAGTTTTGGAACCTGTCTAAGAGAAATCAGCGAGGTTAAAATATTTGTGTTTAGAGGAGGATGCCCAACATTTTGGAGAAGTAGAATAATGGTGAAGATAGCGATAGCAAAGGTCCACTTGATTATAGAAAGTATGTCTATTACACAAATGAGCAGGTGAATGATTTAGAAGATGCTTATAATGAATGCTCTAAGCCTAGCATAGGCAGACATTTGTAGCTCATAAGAGATAGTCAAGTTCTTCCTATATCAAACCGAAGAAAATTAAAGTCTGATTTCAGAACTGAAGATGCGATGACAAGCAATAGAAAGAAGCATTTCGACTTCTATCTTGGAATGGAAAGTTTATATCTATGAACCAACTAGTATTGGAGGAAAATCAAAGACTGGGGAAGAAGGCAACTAGAGGAATGGATTTTTGAAATACTTGTGACCTCTTCTAGGAACCTTTCACTAAAGGTCTCAAGTCACATTTTATGTTTACAATGGTTCCTCACTACGAACTTCAATTGCGACTTGCGACCCCGTTGAGCTCGTTGCATGCGATGAAATTAGTGCGTGTTTCCTGTATGCGACCTCTCCTCCATCTATCATCATTGTTCTTATTTCGGTGCCAGGTGTCCATTCCCTTCATTACCCTAACCCTGCACTCTTATACACTTGACATTCGCACTCTCCTATTACCTCTACACTTACCCATATGGCCGTTGCCCTCGATTCTTCCCCTAGCTTCCAAACACAATGCTTGTGGTCTAATATGACCATGTTTTAGCATACCACGTTGTGGTCATTGGGTCTCTGTCATGGGTTTGTGTTGAACCTCTTGAAATCCGCTCAGGTTTATTGTATCAATCCACCTAGGTCCAACCAATAGCTAAACCCCCCAACTTACATCCGTTTATCACCATAATATATTGGTTATGGTTCGAATTAATTCGAAAGAGATAGCCATCATTTTGGTTTTAACAACATACTTGGGTCTTTAAGTCAAAATAATGCATCATTGTTACCAAAGGCCTGATAGCTCCACATTTGCAATTATTACTTTGTTTTCCATGTCACACTTAACAAGGAAACATAACCCTGCTATAATTTCTCTTTTTACTTCAATGATAGTAGGTTCTAGATCCTCTATCATCTTCTCAACTTACGTTTGAATACTTAAATCTTAACCCCTTGTGTCTAATACCAAAGAAGAAATAATACTAATCATGGTGTTCCAATCCTCAGGTCGATGCCTCCATAAGCTCAAACTACCCAATGTTAATCTTTTGGTAGTCTAGTTGGATTTTATGTTTCTCTATATCGAGGTCCAGTAGCTGATGATATTGGCGTTAACTCTTTAGAAAATCACTGCTATAATGGGATCTAAGGTTCAATGCTTTTAGCTCCTCGTGAGCATTAGCACCTCTAATAGTTGGCACTTGGCCATCGTCTATGTTGAATGTTGCATTATGAAAAGCAGCACTCCAGTTGTGCCCTTTAAGTTGTCCATGACCATGATTTCCATTGAAAGCTTCTTTTATTGACTATAACTCATATTCAATTTTGATCAGAGGTTCACTTCTTATGCTTGAGTTTCCCTATTCTTCGTTGGATTCACTAGCTTAAGGTTAATCTTACCATGTACTAGATTGTGCCATCATGGGCGTAAGCCTTAAACAATATTAATCCACCTTGTTCATTTACAACAATTGTATAAAACCCTTATGCCTTAGTTGAAATCTTGTATCAACAAGAAAAAACTTATTCCCTTAATTGTCAATTGACCATACGATTTCGAGGTCCCCTTTATAGGTGCACCATTATAGTTTAAAGCACATAATTAGTTCACAACTGACCCTCAGGTGACAAATTGCTCTTCCAATTCCCGGTATAACTATGAGTGCAAACTACTCCTACGTCACTAGTTGCATCCTCATTCCTCAATCAAACTATCCCTTCAAATTGCAATTCGTGTTTGTATGGTCGCAACAAACCTTTGGTCTCATATTGCAATATTATCATCCATCTAAAGGCATGACCAATATTGTAGAACGAGCTTGTGACTTAGCTATGTCTGCTCTTCTTGAGGTCATAGGTTGCATTCCTAGTCCCTGAATATTGCAACTAGAAAATGCGACTTGCTCCATAACTCAAACTTGTGACCCTTGCTAAGCCCATCACATCTGATGGATTTAATGCATAAGCTCTAAACGTGACCTCCTCTCCGGATAGGCTGCGGTACTACGACCTATGATTGGTTGTGTATTTGAACGATTGTAGCAAAATTCTTTATTTGATATCGCATGCAAGTCATTGGAACCTTCATAAGTATTGAAGAGGAAACTTAAATTATCGTTGTAGCAAAAATAGGGGGCATACTGGTTTATCTGATATGGCATTTTCTCACAATGACAGGTTCAGGATACTTGCATGTGATCTAGACGACAAACTACATCTATGGTGCATATGAGCTAGCAAATCATCATATTTAGTTATGTTTGTTCCATCTCCTTTAAGTTCCCTAACAGTCTCAAGTGACCTCTGGTGAATAAGTTGCAATTGTTGGAAGTAAATATGGCAATGCTTATGGTTGCGATCTTCATAGGGGAAGAGCATTTATTATTTTTCTATCTCCTAAGGACGTTCACCACCCACCTTTAGCCACAATAAAGATATGATCCTTGTTGAAGAAAATTTCAACTTTGAAGGCTCAAATAGAAGTTAGATCAAGTAATATATAGTTCATCAATATTGATCTATCTTGTCGATATCAGTTAGCATTTCATCTTTGCAATGGATGGTCTGGAATCCTTAATTTAGACAGTTTAAAAGTGACTCATATCCATTTCTCTCCTCCACGATGGATAAATGAGGATTCTCCAACAACATAAATTTACCACAAGAAGAAACCTACATGCCTACATACAAAATTCATAATGTTGATATTTATCTTCACTTTGATGCAACTGCAGATGACCTTATAGATGTAATTGAAGGTAGTTGCATATATATGCCTCACATTTATTTTTTTAATAGGATTGGCCAAATAACTCTCGAGGAATTGGGGGTTTTGGATAAATTGCCTCAATATTTCCCAATTAGTACCGACCTAGAATGGGATTTTGAATGGCCTGTTGGAGAAGGATTCTAGCACAAAACACAAATCACAAAGAGTTGGGAAGGATCATGAATTAAAGATTGAAGATGGTCTCAAAGACCTCACTTGTGTTTGTTTGAAATAAGGACATGATGGTTTGCAAGGGACTTCTCCCAAAACATGGTTAGGGAAGCTCATAATGACCACACACGAGCTATACATACTTTGTTGATATCACAATACAGAAAAGGACTATAAAGGGGTCCAAATTGATATTTTCTTTCCATGAACATGTTATATTTCCAATATTGTTCTCTGACTGCAAATGTATATGGCTAATGTAATTTGTTTGCTTGCAGGTAACAAGAGAGAACAAGATTGCTGACCTACATGAAGGAAGATGAGATTAAATCAAAGGCAAGACAATTCAGAAGATATCAAATGCTATCAGTTGGATATTCAATTCCACAAGATGAATGTACAACTAGGGTTTTGACAAGCTGGAAAATTAGCTCCACACGAGTTTCTATAAATACCAAAGGCACAATATCATAAGTTGATTAGATGATTATTTCCTTGCAAATGAGGTGCAATAGTAATCAAATAGCCACTCAACACAACAACAACGCAACCTTGTCTCATGACTTGGCAACAACATTATCTAGGGTTTCCAACAACTTTCTCTTTCTCCTCACAACTTCTATTATGTCATTATGTAAATATCTCTTATCATAATGCCAACAACTATGCAAAGAGTGATTTGAACATTTAATAGCCATGGACATTAGAGAGCACTAAAGAAGGCCAAGAGTCATGGGGGGTAGGTGAAAGGTCATGATAGATGAACAATCACCTCACTTATATAAGTATACTCTCATGCTTAATTTGTTGGAGACTTTAGCACTTGAGCTAAGACTAGCATTGGATAGTTGATTTATGCTTAAGGAGCTAAAGGCACTCAGTTCTTGGCTGCTAGTAGGGTAAGTTGTGGTGAGGCTAGGGTTTTGCTTTGGATCATGGTATGAACAACCAATGTTCCACTATTAGGCCTTGATGGACTTGTCGAATATGTTCTTGAATACACAACATGGATAATGAGAAGTTCTTCACTTTCGACATGGATTCCCGTGCATCTTTATGGTGGTTGTATTGGTTTTCCTGTATTTCCATCGTGTTTGTATGTGTGCTTTCATGTGGACGCATGTTAATGAACTTATTCTCATCCTATGGCTTGCATATCTGCTTTGAATATTTACTTTCTTATTCCATGCAATGCCGATAACTTATTGTGAATTGATTTGTAATTAACCTTTGACACTTTCCTATTCACGTATGTCTGATATGGTTTTAGCTTACTAATGCTTCTCGTGGCATGCTTCTTCTTCTTGTTTTACTGTTATATCCTTCTATCTCGTTCTGCAAGTTATCATTGTGGGTTGACCTCATTCCCACAATTCAACAACCAAGAACAAAAGTTACATGATGGTAGTCAAGCCTACATATAAGATGGGGCTGCTATCCCAAACAAGGTGAGGTCTAATTGGGACTTCACACCAAGGAGACCCCCTAGCTGTTGGCAAGACATTTTCCCTTGTCAACAAGTCAAAGGACACTAGCCCCTGTCCCATTTCTTCCAGTTAATTTATGCCATAGTCAACCCACTTAATCAACCAGGATTGATATTTAAAACAACAATTACCTCGAGCAATCTCTTGCCTCAAGCAATGGAATCTGTGTCCCTCTCTCTGCCTTTTAAATAATTACAATTATTAACAAGAGAGAATATTAACCAAGGAATGTTATAAGGATAAACAATTGGGCTGTTACAATTCATGGCCCAAAAGCAAATTACAAAGGAGTTTTCACGCCTTTAAATAGGCTATACTACTTAAAAACACCATTAGAAAAACTATGGGTTGTCAAAACTTGGAGCCCAAAAACCGCCAACGATAAGTTGACTCTATGACCTCAATTTTTTTATAAATTTGACATTGGTGAGGCTACATCATGGTCATGTCCAAGAACAACACTCGAATATGGAGAGGAATTGAACTGGTGACTTAAGATCTATGAGTGCCTTAACAATGCACCTGATCACCTATGGACCCTATGACCTCAATCTTACCTAAACTACCGTAACAATATTTATAAGCATTAGTTTGTTATATTTATTTATTTATTCTAATATTATTAAGCTTATATAACATATGAATAAACTTATAAGCTTATATAACATATGAATAAATTATGAATAAAAACCATGGGTTGTGAAAACTTGGAGTTCGAAAACTGTTGGTAATTTGACCAAATCAAAATGTTTACATAACATTACAATGTCTATTCCACACTAGGTTGGAGAGCACCTTTGGGCACAATTAAATCAAAATTTGAGAAGCTTTATTCCAAAATAGCCTTGCCTATGGATGCAAATATTTTTCAAAATACTCCAATTTAATGATTGGTTAAGATTCCATGTCTACATATTTTTTTACAAGTGAGAAAACCTATCATGACTCAATTGTGAAACCAACAGTTGAGACAACCAACACTAGATGCTATCCATAAATACAAGCTAACTCATCACTATTATTCAAAAAAAACCATACCATATAAAATTACCCCCTTAACGATCCATAAGGTGACAAACTTTCATTGCGATCCATAAAGTAACAAACTTTCATTCATACCAAAAACATATGGATCTTAGCCCATTAATACATTTCATTAGAATTTTTAGCAAAAACATAAACAAAAACTTTAAAGTATACTTCAAACCCATTAAACATCTCCACAAATATGAGTTAGTCCCTTCATTTTCCTCGAATTTTATTTTTATTTACATTTATTATTTTACTTGAACATTTTCCTTTAATTTTATTTTTATTTACATTTATTATTTTACTTGAACAAATTTCTTTGCCTCTCAAGCCCTAGAGTCTCTTTGTCTCGAGAGTAAGAGTAAGAGAGTAAGAATTTGTAACATAAAATATTTCCCGCATCAGAAAACCCTAAAGGTCTTGCGAGCAAAGCCTAGGGTTCACCCAAGAAACCCTAAGCTGCCGTGAGATTTCGTTTGCAAGCCTTTTATAAAAGGTTGCCTCATCTCCGATGTTTTGCGTTTTAAAATTGAGGTTCATGGGAGGTAGCCAAAGGAAGATGGGGCTGCCATAAACCCTACGAAACGGCGGCCGAGGATGAGAACAGCAAAATAATGAGAGGATCTCGGATCTTCAAACCCCAGGATGAGAACGGACAAAGGATTAGAGTATCCCGGATCTTCAAAACTCAAGAAGGGAAAATCCGTTTCTCGTAGAAAAAATGAACCGTCTGGGTGAAGTCAATGGAGCTTTGGCGGATCTTTTATAGAATAAGCAAAGATCGCTGCACTATTTGCTCATTCGATGGCATTTATTATTCGAGGTACTTCCTCCTTTAGAAACTGCAAAATTGTAACGAAGTCATTTTGCACCTTTTTATTCTAAGCTCTTGCTTTGCGTTTTTGCCAAGCACATGATTTATAAAGCTACAATTAACACTCATCAGGACAAAAGCTGTAAGCTGAAGGAAAGCTTGGCTTGCTTAAGCTCAATGTCATTTAGAGCATGGGCCTATTAGCTTGGCAAGAAGGGGACGTGGGCTTTTGAAATGTGTCATTAAAGTCACCGATGTTATATGTTTCGTAAGGGAAAATATAGTATTTTTAAAATGGCTATGATTTCATAATTGACTGAGGAACTGATAGCCATTTGCTTCTTTTTTTGGCTCGGTAATTAATCATTATATTTTGCAGCCACACTCTACCTTTATATACGCTTATACAATAAAGAATTTCTTAGCTTTGCTTACTAGAAAATTTAAGGCTCTATATAAGAAGATTCATTAGACAATGACCTTAACCTAATCTTTTCTATATTCTATAATTTCTGTTATCAGAAACCGATTCATGTTATAAAGGTGACAGTGGCTTTGACATTCCTGGCTCTGCTTTGTCCACTAAAATATCTATAACAGATTTGAGTCCACTAAAATATCTATAACAAATTTGAGTTGGTTGCATTTGAGACTGTCACAATTTTATTGCTTAAACAATCTGCCTTTTTGATTGTTTCCGACAATCTTTTCGAAAAATGCTATGTATGGAAGGTGTTAAAATTATATTTTGAATGCTAGCTGTTCTCTTCTATTGATCTAAATAATTTTTGAGTTTCTTGTTTTCCAGTTCATTGTTCAGAACATTTATCAGTTTTTCCCATTACATTTTCTTTTTCGAGAGTATTTATAATAGATAAGAATTATAACTGACCAAATGATGTGGCCTTTTTCCGTTCAACCATGATGCCGACTGAAAAGTCACGACTTTGCAGACAGAAATTGAATCAGATCGTCGTTATTTAAATATATTAATTAGCTATTTTTATGTTTATTTGTTTGGCCGATAAAATTTTATAAATTCCATAGAAACAGATTCATGCGATCTGGTCCTAACTTAGTATTTAGGATTCAACAATGAAATAATGACTAGCATTACAGTGGGTGGAGTGGAAAAGTGTTAGTTTAATTGGTTGGGGTTAGGTTTTGTTAATGAGCTCGAGAGAAGTGATCCCTATAAATAATGACTAGCATTACAGTGGGTGGAGTGGAAAAGTCTTAGTTTTTTTGGTTGGGGTTAGGTTTTGTTAATGAGCTCGAGAGAAGTGATCCTTACAGGTGAATTTGACCAGATAATTTCCAGGACACAGTTGCCACCGATTTCCAGTGTCCGTGAACCACTCATAAAAAATCCAGGACACAGTTGCCACCGATTTCCAGTGTCCGTGAACCACTCATAAAAAAGCCACCGATCTCTGGTATCTGTGAGCCACATAAAAGACATTATAGTGAGGGGTTTTGTTATAGTGGCGAGTTATCTAATTGGCTTGACCGAAATGGCTTGGTTGTTATTTCTTGCTTTACTACGAAGCAGACAGAGTATGTGAAAGGGAGCTATGCTTTTAAAATATGACATTAGTGTTAAATGTTTGACAGGATGAAATTGAACTTCTTATTGAAAATACTGGTGAGGGTGCGTAATTGGCGAAGAAGCCACATTAGTTTGATATTTTAACTCAAATTTAATCATTGCTAAATTTCATAGCTATAAAATAATTGTTTACATCGTTGGCTTTGACCACAGTTGCCTAGACATTAAGATAGATGTGATGGATTTGAATGTGTGATTTGTGAATTCATTTATGGCTTTTAATCACTTATGTTGCTTGGATTTTTTTTTCCTAACGTTGCTTTAAGAGATCTTTCTTGTCCATGAGACCCTTGAAGGGATCATGGTTTATTTATAAAAATAAAAATAACGATAGTTTTATTTGTCTACAGGTGCTTATGGATGCAAAAAATTATAGAAAACCAAATATTGGCCTTTTGGTTGGCCGTGAGATGGATTAAAAAGTCATGGCTCTAAGGACAAAGATGGAATGTTACTGTCACTTGTAATAAATTTTACTATTTGTTTCCTGGTTTTTAAATGAATGCTGGATATGGCTATCAAACTTGGCTTGTTATTTAATTGACGGGGCTCTATGCCTACAGGGGTTGGAATCTGTGCCTTTAGCGTCAGGTCAATGGGCAATTGTTTTCTCCTTTAAAATAGGAGGGCATGGATGATATGACTTTTGTTAGGTTTGCATTTTAGTTCTGAACTGGATTATTTATAATGGTAATTTTGACAGCTATCTGTTATGTCAAGCAGAGAGGCGAAGTGATGGGGCTTGGCAATGATGGCGAGGGCTTGAATGTGGTAAACTTTGCAGATGATAGTGCCAAGTTTGGTTGGACGAATTTTTTTCCCAATTGCCAAGTAAATGAAGGTAAGTTGAACAAAACTATCAAATTTAATACTTGGCTTTGTTTTCAGGTCAATATACCTTTTGGGTTATTTGTAACTAGATAAATATAAAAGTAGCCTTATCATAAATTAAACTTGTGTTGTCATACCATTTTTAATTAGCGGGGTAGCTTTTCCCATTTGCCGAGGAAATAAGATAAGTTAAGCAAAAATATCAAATTTACTAGTTGCCTTTGTTGTTATGTTAATCTATTCCTTTTGGGTTATTTGTAATTAGTTTATAACAAAATACATCTAGCCATACTTTAAGCTTATGTGATCATACTGTTTTTGGTGGACTGTGAGTCTTTATGCAATTACAAAATCAGAAATTACCCTATGAGTTGTCATCCTTATTTTTTTTCCGAGGATGCTTTCCTCCTTATCTAATGATCAGGTGTTGTTATTACTCACTTATGAGTTGTTAGCTAAGTTTCCAGGAAACAGAAACAGATCTGGATTCGGAAACTGATCCACCAGATTTTCGAAAAGCCAGGATCCGGATACTCTGCGGGAACACCACTTATACAAAATACACTATAATTTTTTTTGGCTCTTTAATTTTTATTTTTATTTATTTATTTGTTATTATATTTAATGTAAAAAAAACATATTCAAAATTAAAATCAAAACTATTCATGAATGACAACATTAAAACCAAAATAATTAATTAATTTATAAATATGAAGACTATCCTATTATTCCAGAAAAGACTGCATAAATCATGAATCACAGAAGTCTACATTCTGAAATATATATCCTGCAATCCATATTTGTCTGTAATTGGTCGAACCGTTGGAAAGGATTATAAGAGACTGATGTTGTGTTCCTTGTCCACTACGGGCCAGGCTGAAAAGAGATTCAGATGGCCACTAATAATTTACTGTTTTTTTCCAATTTATTAATTTTTACGTGGGGTGGCTGTGTGGGGTTATGAATTTGGTGAGACTGTTTTTCAATTTTGAACATGCTTGTTTGCAATATATGATAATCTATTAATTCAAAGAGAGGCCATATGATGGGACCTGCTAGGTCAACCATGATGCGGACTTAAATGTAATAACATTGAAGACGAAATGGTGTCTGATGGTCTCTTGAAAGTTTGATCCCAATAATGTCATCTAGTTATATAAAGGATTTTCACGGTTGCTGCACATAGGAAGGCTAGATCAAACCAGCCTGGTTTGCAATAAAATAATATTAATACCTAATCTTTAAGTAAAAGAGGCCAAATGATGGGACCTGCTAGGTCAACCATGATGCGGACTTAAGTGTCAAAAACATTGAAGACAAAATGGTGTCTGATGGTCTCCCGAAAATTTGATCCCAATGATATCTTCTGGTTTCATAATCGGTTCTCACAGTTGCTAAATATATGGAGACTAGTTGAACAAATCATTGTTTGTACAATCAATTAATTCAAAGAGATGCCAAATGATGGGACCTGCTAGGTCAACCATGATGCGGACTGAAATGTCAAATCATTGAAGACAAAATGGTGTCTGATGGTCTTCTGAAAATTGATCGAAATGATGTTTCTGTTTGCATAAAGCGCTTTTCAGGATTGCTATTTGAACAAACCATTGTTTGTAATAGTTAATTTTGATATGAATCAATGAAGTCAAAGAGATGCCAATTGAACAGGGCTTTATACAAAGAGGGTAGGTTGCAAACCCATGAGCGATATTTTCAGCAAAAAAAGGAAAAAGAAATTGGCTCCAATATTGACTCGCGTCCATTGCTCAGATTAGGCGGAACATCAGAGCACAAGAACTGTCCCTTCACAAAAAGGAAAACTTCACGAAACAGCCAAAAGCTGATACCAAAACAAACCACAAGACTGAAGTTCTTAACCCAAGGTGGTTAAGTGAGCCAAGCTATTCTTTGCTATTCTTTGGAGGCGATGCAACTTTTGCAGGGAATCCCACATGCTCACTGTAGGTGAAACTCTATTAGGTTTTGAGGCAGGGGCTGGCAGGGGGGAGAGGGAGGCAGCAGGAATGCACCTTTATTTGCTATTTCTCTGTTCTATGTTGCATCTTTCTCATTAATTTTGTTGATTATAGTTCTTTTTGTCTATAGTAGATTATGTTGTTTCTAATCGTCTTGTTTTTATTGTCCTTTATTGATCACAGCGGGGAGCATTTTGTAGAGCGTTGGGAAGATTCACTGTCAAGTCACTGGAAACATGGTCAGCCATGAGAACAAGTGTAATGTATAAATAAAAATGGACTTTCATAATGCCAATCTATGGGAATGTCAGCCATGAGAACAAGTGTAATGTAATGTATAAATAAAAATGGACTTTCATAATGCCAATCTATGGGAATGTCAGCCATGAGAACAAGTGTAATGTATAAATAAAAATGGACTTTCATAATGCCAATCTATGATTCCCAAATGTTGATAGTTGCAATATAAACCGTGCAAATGGTGTTCTTTGGTCTTTCAAAAGTCGCCCAATCTCTGGTTCACAAGTGTTGATGATTGTAATTACTAATATTGCAGACCTAAAACCTTGTAACATAGATGTTGGTCCAACTAATATTCTTAATACAAACATTTCACAATCTCTAAATAAGAGAGAATTTCACCATTTGGAGCCAACTTATTTGATTTAGCGTTTAAAAATAATTTATTTAAGATAATAAAAGATGTGTGCTAACGTATTTTTTAAAACTTTGATGGTGTACGACCTTTTTACCATTATTACCGAATAATTTTCTTTTTGTTGAATTGAGTATCATTTGTAACGACCTCTCTTGCCATTTTATATTGTAATTTGGATATTGTTTTGATAATACTATCAATATGATATTGTGGTGATTCAATATCTTTTGTTAAAAGCATATTGTTTGAAACTTGTGCAAATTATGGATTGGTGTAAAAATTTGCATGATGTCAAAATTCTAATTTTGACATGGAATGTTGTTTCATGACACGGGTGATAATTAGCTAATACAAAAATATTTGGAACACTATTATGGGGGTGATAATTAGCTAATATAAAAATTTGGACCACTATTGTGGGTATGCATATTGGTTGACATTTCTTTTCTTAAAGGGTTGGATTGGGGTGATAATTAGCTAATATAAAAATTTGGACTGTTATTGTGGGTATGCATATTGGTTGAGGTTTCTTTCTCTGGGTTGGAATTTTATTGTTTTTAGAAAAAAACTAGTTTAATATTATTTATAAAAGAATTAATATGTGAGTTAAACATATATATATTTTAAGAGACATGTAACAATATTTTTAACCATAGAGATTCATCCCCACTTTAGGGTGGGTTAACTTGTAAATAGTTTTTGTTACAATACTACGGATCAATATTATGACTATTCAATATCACATTGCCAATATGACATTGATATAATATTTTCTTTAATTAATTTGAGATAAATTAATTAAAAGAGTATAACTAACTTGGAGATAATATTACTATGAATATTTTAGCATATTTTATGAAAGTTAAATTGCTATTGTCCACTTAGCAATTATTGATAATTAAATTAAAATTTTGAAAGACCTATTCTAAAATACAAGTGTAATTAAAAAATACTTGCATTCCAGACAGGCTTGTAAGAAACAAAATTTAACAAAAAAAAAGTCTAAAGCTTTTTAAGGCCTTAACAATGATCAAAGGGGATCTAAACGTAACTCTAAGTTCAGAAGAGAGATGGGGGAATTGTAGGAACAGAGACTTGCTTGAAGATCGAATTAAGTATGAACTTCTGCATAGAAATCTTATAGATATAACTCATCCAAAATGTTGCCTATATGGGACAATGGAAGAATTGAAGAGGCGTACATTGCAAAAAGGATTGATTGTTTATTGTTCATGTCAGCGTTATTGATAGAATGGGCATGCCTTATTCGTCCATAGGGAATGTATTTATATCCGATCATAGGCCGATTTATCTCAGTTGGAAGGAAAAGGGCTTTAGAAATGGGTACCCATTTAAATTCAATAGAATATGGTTAAAAGATCCAGATTTCAATGAAGTCATAATTAAAACATGGAAGGATTTATTTGCAAAAGACATGTTACCCCTGTTTATGACCTTTAGAGACAAGCTGTTTGCTATGAGAAAGGTGGTAAAAGAATGGCTCTTCATGAAGCTCAGAGGGAATTACACAGCATATCCAAGGCTATGGATGCCAACTCACTTCCTTTTACTAGCATGAGATGCTGCATAAAAGAGCTTGAAAGAAAAAAGCAAAATCTTCTGAAGCAGGAAGAAGCCCTTTGGAGACTCAAGAGCAAGGCAATCTGGCTCGAGGAAGGTGACAGGGACACAAAATTCTTTCACAAGTATGCAAATTCCAGGCATGAGAGAAATTCCATATGGAAAATAAGTGATGGTCAGGGGGGTTTTCTCTTCTCACAACAGGGTATCTCAAAGGAAGTTGTGAGACATTTTAAAAATCAATACAAAAGAAGGGATGAATGCAGGTTTCAGGATATCCGGTGGGGTATTGATTTGACCCCACAAATGTTTGATGATGGAAAAAATGAAAGTCTGTTTCAGCGCATAACAGAGGAGCTTCTGGAGTAATGAAGGCTTTTAAAAAGGATAAATGTCCTGGGCCGGATGGCTGGACAATAGAATTCTTTATACACTTCGTTGATATCATCAAACAAGATTTGCTGAGGATGGTTGAAGCAACAAGAATCTCAGACAACATTCATTAGATCACATCTTCCACTCAGAGAGCACTTATCCCAAAAAAAGTGGAAGCGGACTCCTTTCAAGATTTTAGGCCGATCTCCTTATGCAATATAACTCTCAAAATCATCACAAAAATTATTGCTGAAAGGATCAAAGCGGCATTAGCCTGTTTTTTAACAAAAGATCATCATGCTTTTTTAAAGGGAAGGAATATATTGGATGCTGTTGCTAATACTCAGGAAAGCCTTTTTACTATGCTCTCAAAAAAATCAGAAGCTGCCATTCTGAAAATTGATTTACAAAAAGCATATGACTGCTTAGATTGGGGGTTCATTAGATGTTTACTAGCAAAGATCGGACTGAAATCTAATTCCATAAGCTGGATCATGGCATGCATTGAGAATGTGAACTATGCTGTTATTATAAATGGGATTCCTTCTCCGTTTTTTCAAGTAGAAAGGGGACTTCGTCAAGGATGTCCCCTTTCTCCTCTTCTATTTATCCTCGCAATGAACTCTCTAAGCCTTCATATAAATAAGGCAGTCTCTGAAAACAGGTGCAGGCCTGTTAAGATCAGCAGGAACAACTACATCTCGCACAAGTTGTTTGTCGACGATGTGTTCATCTTTGCAATGCTTTGCAGGGTCTCGTGGATATGTGTCAATAACATTATGAATAGGTTCCAAAGCGTTACTGGCTTACAAATAAACAAGGCAAAATCCATCCTCTTCCACAATGACGTTAATATGGAAACAGTGGTATGGATTTCTGTGTTGTTTGGAGTAGAGATGAGGTCTATCAAGGATGGATTTAAATATATGGGAAGCCAAAGGTTACTTTAAAATGGATTGGAATTGGTTAATAGATAGGTACTACAAAAAGATATCTGCTTGGGAATACAAGTGTTTTTCCTTGGCAGGGAGAATTGTTCTAACACAAGCAGTGTTAACACAACTGGTTGTATGTTGGGCACACATTTTTTTTCACCTGCAAGTGTCATCCAGAAAATGAACAGGATAACAACGAATTTCATATGGGGCGGCAAATCAGAACAGAGAAAATATCATCTTACTAAAATGAACAAGATCTCTTTGCCAAAGGACTCAGGAGGATGGGGTTTATTGGATTTGAGGGCTTTTGGGAAAGCACTCCTATGCAAATCACTGTGGAGAGGAATATTCGGGGAATGACCGTGGAGCGCAACTATAAAAAAGAAATATATGAAAGGCAAAGACATGGAATACTGGTTCAGATTAGGAAGGATTGGAGCCACATATGGGTTAGCTATGTGGCTTAGCTTTCGCAAAATTGAGCAATACTTTCTAAAGAATCTGAAATGGAGCTTACAATCGGGCAGCAAAATCCTCATTGGAATAGACCCTATTTTGAGTGGGCGAGAGAGCATCACCATCCTTGATAGGCTTCTAACATTCTTCCATAGAAAAGGTATTTTTACGTGGGATAAACTCATAGCAGTATGGCAAGGCCCTCTTCCTCTTTGGAAAGAGGCCATTGATCTAGGCATGTCAGAGTCTTTGGAAAGGCTTTGGAACATTGTCAGGGATGGGCTGAGAAGCTGCGGTTTTCATCGGTTCAGGTCAGAAGATTATCTAATCTGGAAGGTGCCAAAAGCAAATTTACAGGTATGTGTAAAGGATATTTATACAGATCTGATTGAACAAAAGACCATGCACTCTAGTCCTAAGTATCCTCCAGTCTTCTGGAAATCAGGATGCTCTTCCAAATTAATATACTTCTCATGGCTGGTGTTCCACAATAAAAATCTGTCCTGGGAAAATCTAAAGAAAATAAATTGGCACGGGCCAAGTAGATGGTTAATGTGTGAATCAGCTGAGGAATCAAATTTTCATATGCTTTTCCAATGCCAATCTATTCAACAAGTATGGCATGACTTAGCAATCCTATATGGTTTCCCTCTTGTTTCTCATGTTTCAACGCATGCAACTTTTGATTGGTGGAGTGGGCAGAGAGATTCATGGAGATCAATAATTATTATTGTCCTATGGTGTGCCTGGAAGTGGAGAAACAATAGAAGTTTCAAAGAAATGAAGACCCCCCTCAATACTATCCTGCAACATATCATATCCATTCATGACTCCGTGCCGAAAAAGCAGCCCAAAACAAAAAGTGCCGTCAGAAATGAGCAAGAAGTTGATCTCTCAAGGACTCCAAGTGCGTTGTTTGATGGTGCTGCGCAACAAAACTCTTGTGGCTGCAGGGTTCACATTATTATGGACGAGAATCTTCAATATTTTATTTCATGGAATGGAGGAAAGGGCACAAATAGCATGGCTGAGGTGAGGGCTCTAGCGGGTCTTTTGGCTTTCTGCATCTTTTTTGATATACAGTGTATCTCAATTTTTGGTGACTCCAAAACAATGATTGATCATGTCAAAGGAATCTGCCATATCAGGATCCCACACCTCGCAGGTTGGATGGACAAGATTATGTTTTTTTGGGGACTTATGAAAGATTGCTCCATTCAACACATTTACCAAGCTCAGAACTAGCAAGCGGACAACCCGTTAAAAGAAGGTATTCTACTAGGAACAGGTTCTTGGTCCATAAAGGTAATATATGGTGAGAATTCCTTTTCTATTCAGGGCTTCTCAATTCTTAGCTCTTAACTCATATCTGATTACCTCCAGATCCTCTCTTTTTCACCTTTTTTGTTTTATCTTCGTATATGTATGATTTTTGGATGTCCATCGATATCTGAAATCAAGGTTACATCTCATATATGTTTCCTCATGGGCTGCATATAAAATTTGTATTTGTCTCTGATATGGTTTCTGCTCAGATCGTCTTTCCCCCTTTATTAAGGGTCATTTCCCACAGTTTTTGTTTTCAAGAACAAGATCATCCAACTTCAATAAGCTTGATTTTTGTACTATCTGGAACCTTTATATAGTCTCAATATAATGCTATTATGTTTTTTTGTTCTAAAAAACAATGATCAAATTTCAACTCTTTAAGGTTTTGATTGTTACCAAAAAGTTAATTTTTGTGTTATCCCTCAAGAAAGGGGTTAGCGTAGGTAAGAAAAACATACATTCTAAGGATGTTTGAATGAAAGGACAGTCACCCAAAAACAATAAAAAATGCTTACAATATAGCTTGAGCTCCAAAGAATAATGAAATGCATGCGTTTAGCTAGAATATAGAATTTTGACATCCCATGGTGAAAAACAAACATGTGTTCACATATTAGATCTAAAAATACCTTGATAATTCAAAACCATAGTCTTTCCCATCTAATGTAATGCAAATATGCTTCATTAAACATGCATGGGTGAATATCTCAATGCAACGAAGTGTTTAGCTTTGGAAGAAACAAGCATTGCCATGTAGTCTAAGAGCGTGAGTTGCCTTTGCTAAGAAATTAAGTACAAATGTAGGAAAATTTGTAACCTCAAATTGGCTAGAGACCGGGATTATTGAGTAGAGTTGCCTTTGCTAAGAAATTAAGTACAAATGTAGGAAAATTTGTAACCTCAAATTGGCTAGAGACCGGGATTATTGAGTAGACATTGAAATCATGGGGCCCACAACAATGCCTTGTTAGGGCACCACCTCCAAAAAAGCTTATTGTTATTAAGTAGACATTGAAGTCATGGGGCCCACAACAATGCTTTGTTAGGGCACCACCTCCAAAAAAGGCTATTGTTATTGAGTAGACATTGAAGTCATGGTGCCCACAACAATGCTTTGTTAGGACACCACCTCCAAAAAAGCCTATTGGCATTGACCTTCAAGGCACCACCTCCAAACTGCCTCCATAGAGTAGTGATCATTGAAAAATAGACACATGTTCACATATTAGATCTAAAAATACCTTGATAATCCAAGACCATAGTCTTTCCCACATAATGCAAATATGCTTCACTAACCATGCATGGGTGAATATCTCAATGCAATGAAGTGTCTATTTTGCTTTGGAAGAAACAAGCATTGCCATGTAATCTAAGAGTGAGTTGACTTTGCTAAGAAATCAAGTACAAATGTAAGAAATTTTTAACCTCAAATTGGCTAGAGACCAAGATTTTGAAGCCATGGGGCCCACAAAAAAGCTTTATTAGGGCACAACCTCCCTCCAAGAAAGCCTATTGCCCCACGGTGCAGGGTCCTCCCTGCACATACTTACAGTGTGCAAGAATCCGCATAAATGCAACTGTCCCAGGTGTTTTGACTCTGCAATGGAGTAAAAACTAAAAACCATGAATGGTTAAGGCCCTACATATAAGTTCCTTGTTATCAGAACTCAATCACCCCGCCAAATCTTTCTATCAGAACCTTTAAACAGGGCTCAAGCCTTTGTTTATGACTTTGTTAAAGTCTTCCTTTAGAATCCTTCTATCGAGAATTAAAAAACCCTTCAACACCTTTACATAACCCCCTAACCGCATATATATATATATATATATATATATGCGGTTAGGGGGTTATGTAAAGGTGTTGAAGGGTTTTTTAATTCTCGATATATATATATATATATATATCCATCCACTCATAACCTTGGTTACATATATACTATTACACATAAACCCTTTTATCGGTGCTTTTCCTTATGAAATCCGTTAACACAGGAATGAACTACAAACATACCTTTCTCCGCCTTTTGTACAACTCCAGCACAGATCCCGAGACACCTTTATCGCAATCGCTTATCTTCCCCGACCTTACCACATATGTGGTTCATCACCCCTCCGACTTCGATATGCGACTATCAGAGTCGTTACATCTATGTTCTAGCCTCTACACACTCGGCACAACTCTTTAACACCATACAAAGGAATTAACTTAAACTTTCGCCCAAACCAATATAAGGCGGACTAACTTAAACTTTTGCCCGAACCAATATAAGGCGGACTTCAAAGTTTATATACTATAGCTCAAAGCGATGTCGGCTCTGTTCATCCATTGGTCCTTTGTATTATCGCCAGCCTCGTTCCATACGCTGATTCTCGATCCCTCGATACCTCCGATTGCCGACACCTCCGACTCCGCTTATTGGAGTTTGCACTTCTCTTCACTTGATGCGATCATATCTTTGGACCCGATAGGGATTTAAATCTGCCATTATAGAACTTCGGTTCCGGTTATACCGCCATATCGGAGTTCGGTAGTTCCATAGGCCGGTCCCTCTTCCACTTGAACTGATGCAATGCGATATTTTGGGCCGATTCGATCTCAGTCGTTGATCTTCCTAGATCTAACGGTTCTTGAGCATCAATCTTCACTCCTCTGTTCAATCCTTTTACTTAGAAATTTTATGCGTTTTCTTCAACTCTTCGATGATTTGGGGTTTTCTTCAGGTTTCAGCCTTCTGTTCTTCTGTTGTTCTATTCGTTCTCGCTTGAACTTAACTCCACAACTCCATTAACCAACGTCCTTCCAGAGCATTACTCGACCCTTTGAATGGATTCAACAATCCATTATGATTTCTTCGAATCATTCTGCACCTCTGCGCAGTCTCACTTCACTATTTCTTCAGAGCTTCACTCTGTCCATCAATTGGATTCAATGACCCATTATGATTCCTCTGAATCACTTCGTTCCTCTGTGTCCTTCAGAATTATGCCTGCAGCCTATTATAGAGCCTACAAATTCAAGTAATTCATTCATGAAAACACTCTTCAATACTCTGACACAGTCAGGAACAAACTCTGCATATATTAATGTAAAAGCAAAGATTACATTCCAGACTCCTCGGTCTCGCATAGACCTATTTTTCAATGTTAGTGGCCTTTCTTCTCTGACTCTACCCTTAGGCTTACATATATGCTAGGAGTTCTGTTGAACTGTCCTGGTTCGACTCCTATATCTACTGAACTGACTCTTAAATCCTCTGTCCACTATGTTCACTTCAATTAATTTCTAAAAGCTCTCTCTTGTCCTCGAATCATGCAAATGCTTAAGAGCTATAACTGACTTTGGACTTTTTTGGCATTACTGCCCACTCATGTTCTCATTTATTCGAGAGCATTTACAATTTCCTCCCATTATCTAATTAAATCACTAAAAGGCCTAAATTATGTTAACTTGTCACTTAGGAAAACCATTTCCTAAAAATACATGACCCCCCTATGTCTACTTTAACTACAATGATTTTCCTTGGGCTGAATGCTCCTGCATCAGATTCCCAAAGTAGAAAATATTCATGATCTCCTAATCATGTGTCTTCTGTTCTTTGTCTTCCTGGATCCCACACTTTGTTTTGTAACTGTCCACATGTGTTGTTCCCTTGTTGCTACTGTACTTCTACTGTCTTTTGCTCCATTTTCTTCTTCTTGTCAGTGAGGTTCAAGTTCTGCTTGATCTTGCTTCCTGCTGTTACCATTTTTCTCCATTTGAGCTGCTTCATCATCAACTGCCACATTTCTTCAATCTCTTTTCCAGCATATCTTTGAACTGGATCATGTTCTACTTCATATTTTTGCCGCCTCCTTTTTGTTTCAGGTTGTTGTTGCTATCTTCTATGCCGACTTTTACTTTGCTTGCTTTGTTGATTTCTACTTTGCTTGCTCCAACTTTTGCTTTGCTTGCTGTGACTCCTATGCTGACTTTTGCTTTGGTTGCTATGCCGACTACCTCCCTATCATTTTTACCCTCTTTCATGATTGAATCATGACCGTTCAACACTTTTTCCAGCAAATTAACTTCTCTATTCCATGGATTGATTTCTTCCATGGAATTCTCTTCTTTCACCTTTATTTGGATGTTCCGCTGTGCCAAATCTCTTCTAGCATTTTCAACAAAACCTGCACTCACAAAACACTTGTTAAAATTAAAAACACAACGCTGTTGTGCCTTGTTTTCCTTTGGCAACAATTCAGTTTGCTGCACTATTTTTTTCTCCTTTGTTAGCACATCAGTGTGCTGATTGGAACTCTAAAAAGAATTCATGAGACTGTCCATTAGTCTGTCTTCCACATCATTTTTTCCAATGATATCTTTCTGCTCTTGTTCACTATTGTGAACTCCTTTTTCTGCAATCATACTGTCATACTCTGAATTCTCCAACAAATATTTCAGTAATGCAATTTCTCTGTGACACTTTGCCAGTATTTCATCATCACTTATGTTTCCTACATTTACACACAAATTATTAGTTTGGAAATCATAAGGTTAAACAGTTTCAACTGTTGTTTCACATATCTGCTCTTCAAACTGAAATTCATCTCCTTTTTCCACAAGAACTTGTTTCTGTGTTGTCATATCTTCACACATCCACGCATTGTTAAGTTCTTTCTGCTGCAATAAATCACTGTTTCTCTCATTTAAGAGACATTCTCCATCCTCCTTTTCTTCAGAGTTTTTATCTTCTAAAAGATACTTCTCCATACTTCTGACAGCTTCAACAGATTGCTCATCATCTGCAAAACACTCTTTTATTATTGTTCTTTTTCCCTTTGCTAAGTCTTTTGCATAGAATTCTTCTTTCTTAACATCTTTCAGTAGATGTCCTTCTTCTTCACTGACTGTTTCAACATCGTCCATGGCTATTTCTATTGTGCCTATCATCATAATGAATTGATGATCATTTACTATGTTTTCAGTTAACATAGTTTCTTCTTTTTCAATTTTGTCTTTAGTCTCTTGCTGTTTATCTCCTTCAAGAGCTATCTTTGTCTCCCCATTTGCATTAACATTCTCTTGTATTTGTCCTGCATCCACAGACAAACTATCAATCCTAAAAACAATAGACTCTATGGTCTCACTTGATGGTTCAACCATCATATCTTCTTGTTGTTCTAAATCTTTCATATGATTCAGAAATTCTTCGATTGTGTCCTCTTCAATCTCCTCAAGCCCTTCACTTGGTTGCTTGATATCTTCCTCTAACTGCATATGAGACGTATCTATCTCATCTTCTTCCAAAACAGAATTTAGATTCTGCTGGTCTTCTTTTTTCTTCATGACAATATCAGCAAATTGTCCTTCTTTACATGTTTCACCTGCAAACATACACAATTTGTTAGATTTAAAACCATGTGACTCTTTGGCCTCACTTGAAGTTTCAGTCTTCAAGTCTTCATCTTCACTTTCTCCAAGAACTTCTTCTTATTCTGGTTCACAAATGTATTCTTCCATTTCTAACTCAACTTCCTTGAGTTTTTCGATCAGCAACTTCACTTGCATTTGCTGTAGCCTTCTCTGTATCTCATGCCACTTTACTGGCTTCTTCCTCAAGATCCAACCTAGTCTCTGGCTTTCCTCAAGCATTCTCCTTAATGCATTGAGTTTTTCTTTTAACTTTGCAACTTCCTTCTCAATTTCTTGACTCATCCTCTTTCCATTCGCTTTGGCATCCTCTTTCTTCATCTTTCTTCTGCTGTGGCTTCTCTTTGAACCTCTGCTATGACTATCAGTGGTCATCTTTTTCTCTTTTTTCTTCATAAGCTCTTCACTCATCTGCAGCAAGCCTCTGCTACAGCTAGTCCTCCTAGCTGCAATCTTACCTCACTAAGCTCTCCTCACTCAATCTTTTGGTAAGCATAAGTTCTCTATCTGGAACCTCCTCTTGAGCAACACATTTGCTCCTTCTAGGCTTTTGCAATCACTCACTCTATCTTGAGAACACTTCAGCTGTCCTCTCTATCCAATCTCTTGTTGGATTCTTCAGGTTCACTGCCACTTCTCCTTTAGAGTATTCTCCTTACTTTGTTTTTAAGAACACATCTGGTTCTTCTCACAACGTCTCTTGCTATCACCTGTGCATTAATATAAAAACACACATTCTCAATTTAAAACAGAACATAACATATTACCTCACCTTCAAGATCTCAGCATGATCTTGTTCACTATTCCACCTGTACTTTGAATGGATTTCCTTTGTCTTGTCTCCAAGTCCTCTTCCCTGCAGAATTTGCATTAAGTAATCTTGCTTTTTCTTTCCTTTAAGGAATCCTTTGTTCCTGCCTATTCCAAGCCTCTTTTGGAACTGCTACACATCATCTCTGCGTGTCTTCTTCTATCAGATTAGAATCTGATCCTCCTCTTGCCTGCGTAAACATCTTTACACATAACTCTTCTTTTAATTCTTTCACATAGAATTTTTCTGTTCTGTCTAACCCCAACTGTTTCACTTACAATTCTGCTCTAACCTCAGTTCTGTTCTGATACAAATCTGTTGTGATTACAGATCTGCTTTAATACCACTAATGGTGCAGGGTCCTCCCCGCACATACCCACAGTATGCAAGAATCTGCATAAATGCAACTGTCCCAGGTGTTTGACTTTGCAATGGAGTCAAAACTACAAACCATGAATGGTTAAGGCTCTACATATCAGTTCTTTGTTATCGGAATTCAATCACTCCGCCAAATCTCTCTATTGGAACCCTTAAACAGGCGTCAAGCCTTTGTTTATGACTTTGTTAAAGTACTCCTTTAGAATCCTTCTATCGAGAATTAAAAAACCCTTCAACACCTTTACATAACCCCTTAATCGCATATATATAACCATCCACTCATAACCTTGGTTACATATATACTATTACACATAAACCCTTTTATCAGTGCTTCTCCTTATGGAATTCGTTAACACAGGAATGAACTACAAACATACCTTTCTCCGCCTTTCGTACGACCCCAGCACAGATCCCGAGACACCTTTATCGCAATTGCAATTGCAATCGCTTATCTTCCCCAGCGTTACCACATATGTGGTTCGTCACCCCTCCGACTTCAATATGTGACTATTAGAGTCGTTACATCTATGTTCTAGCCTCTACACACTCAGCGCAAATCTTTAACACCATACAAAGAAATTAACTTAAACTTCCGCCCGAACCAATATAAGGCAGACTTCAAAGTTTATATATTGTAGCTCAAAGCGACGTCGGGTCCGTTCATCCATTGGCCCTTTGTATTATCGCTAGTCTCGTTCCATACGCCGATTCTCGATCTCCCGATACCTCCGATCGCAGACACCTCCAACTCCGCTTATCAGAGTTCACACTTCTCTTCACTCGATGCGATCATATCTTCGGACCTGATAGGGATTTAAATCCGCCGTTATGGAACTTCGGTTCTGGTTATATCGCCCTATCGGAGTTCGGCAGTTCCATAGGCCGGTCCCTCTTCCACTTGAACTGATGTGATGCGATATTTTGGGCCGATTCGATCTCAGCCGTTGATCTTCCCAGATCTAACGGTTCCTGAGCATCAATCTTCACTCCTCTGTTCAATCCTTTTACTTAGAAATTTTCCGCGTTTTCTTCAACTCTTCGATGATTTGGGGTTTTCTTCAGGTTTCAGCCTTCCGTTCTTCTGCTGTTCCATTCGTTCTCACTTGAACTTAACTCCACAACTCCATTAACCAACGTCCTTCCAGAGCATTACTCGACCCTTTGAATGGATTCAACAATCCATTACGATTTCTTCGAATCGTTCTGCACCTCTGCGTAGTCTCACTTCACTATTTCTTCAGAGCTTCACTCTGTCCATCAATTGGATTCAATGACCCATTGTGATTCCTCTGAATCACTCCATTTCTCTGCGTCCTTCAGAATTCTGCCTGTAATCTATGACAGAGCCTACAAATTCAAGTAATTCATTCATGAAAACACTCTTCAATACTCTGACACAGTCAGGAGCAAACTATGCATATATTAATGTAAAAGCAAAGATTACATTCGAGACTCTTCAGTCTTGCACAGTTCTATTTTTCAATGTCAGTGGGCTCTCTTCTCTGACTCTGCCCTTAGGCTTACATATATGCCAGGAGTTCTGTTGAACTGTCTTGGTTCGACTCCTATATCTACTGAACCGACTCATAAATCCTCTGTCCACTATGTTCACTTCAATTAATTCCTAAAATCTCTCTCTCGTCCTCGAATCATGAAACTGTTTAAGAGTTATAGTTGACTTTGGACTCTTTTGGCATTACTGCCCACTCATGTTCTCATTTATTTGAGAGCACTTACAATTTCCTCCCATTATCTAATTAAATCACTAAAAGGCTTAAATTACATTGACTTATCACTTAGGAAAACTATTTCCTAAAAATACATGACCTCCTTATGTCTATTTTAATTACAATGATTTTCCTTGGGCCGAATGCTCCTGCATCACCCCACCACCAAACTGCCTCCATAGAGTAGCGATCATAGAAGACAAACCACTATTGTTCAAGTGTTTAACTCCAGCTTTGCCATTGATCCTTAAAATCCACCTCCTATAAGTTTTGTCTCCATTTAAGATAATAAGATAAGTTTATGGATGCCCAACAAAGGACCACAAATAAGATCAATAAGACTACATAGTACATTGATGTCCTTACAAAGTGGGAGTCCCAAAATGATTCCTATAAGAATCAAGATATAGAAAGTAACGTATGAGAAGTTGATGCTAGATCATAAAAATATTTGATTGAGAATGGGCAACCACATTGGAAGGGAGAGGTACATAGGTGGGTGGATTTAGACAATAGAAACCATGGGTAATTAGGTAGGTCATGGTCCCTTAGATTCATTCTCCTAACATTTAGGGTTAAATGAAGAAAACTTGATAGAATGATGTTTAAAGGAGGGGTTGGTAGAGGATATGGGTTGCCCCTTGAGTTGTTGATTAGAATGGGCCACCTGTTGTTGAGCCTTGGATGTTCTTGTTTGCTTGTTGGTAAGATATTAGCATTGGCCACGTGGTTGAGATCTTTGTTAAGGGGGTTGGTCTCTTGGGCTTGCATTAACAGGGAGCTTTAATCAATGCTACTATTTATTTGCCTCTTGGTGCCCCTCATTGATGGGAGCATCATAAAGAAGGAAGTAATCCTTAGGTGGAATTTAGTGGAGAAGGTTGAAGAGTATGGGCCTAGAATTAGAGGGCTTAATGCATGTACAAGGTGATTGTTATACAACTAGATCACAAAATAGAAGAAAAAATAGATCAACAACTTGAAAATTAGTCTCTTCAAGGGGGCAACTCCCTTTGAGTCACATAAATGAACAATTCTTGGATGATACAAATGACAAGACCTCTTTGGTGTATATAGGAGTCTAAGGGGTCACAATATAATCAGAGTTAACATAACAATATTAAAGTAAGGGCATAACAATAACAATAGTGGGTTTTTATGGGGCACAACAATAACAATATGGGGGGTACATGGACATAACAATAACAATACGAATTATACGCTAACAATAACAATAAGTGGGTTACACTAGTATTATAGGGACTTAACATGCCCCTCTTTCAAAAAAAATGTTGTCTTCAACATTTTAGTTCTAGAGGTTTATGTATAAAATTTTCATCCTCCCATGTGGAATCTTCAATAGGTAAGTTTTTCCACTTAATGAGATACTCTGAAATTAATCAATTCTATAGTTGTCGGGTTCTTATTTCCATGATTACTTTAGGCTTCAATATGAATTTTCCTTTTTCATCAAGTTTTGGCAATATTGGCTGAATTGAGAGCTTGTCACCAATAACCTTTTTTAAGCATAAAACATGGAGAACTGGGTGTACTCGGGAAGATGTAGGCAACTCCAATTTGTATGCCATAGTACCAATCTTTTGCAACACCTTGTAAGGACCATAGTACTTGGGTGATACTTTATTATCTTTATTAGCTTGCTCTAGGGACATTTGTTTGTATGGTTGTAGCCGTAAATATACCCAATGTTAAAAATCGGTTACTCGATTCCCAATGCAACAACTGATGTTTTTCTAATTGTTAATTCGATTCAACAATTTACTTGCTGTGTGCTACGACAAATATCAAATTAAATACACTACAACCTACACAAATATAAACTACGGAAACTAAATACAACACAAGAGATAAATAATCATCAGACACATCTACAATTATTTTTGGACAAATGTCCTTGAAAAAAACTAGTGTGGGAAAACCGGTGCAAAAACTGAGGTTTTGTATTATTAAGTAGTAGTAATTTGAGTACAAATCTATGGATGCTTCAGAACTAGCAATCCATGCAGAGAAAATAACTGACCAACATTTAGTGAGAAAATTCTCACTTCCACCGGTGATCCAACATTGACCTTAGCTCAAGATTAGTTGCCCCTTGTTGCCTCTTTGCTGCCTCTACGTTAGCCTACTGGGACCAATGTCTCTCTCTCTCTCCCCTGCTACTGATTAACTACTTCTCTGGGAAATCGATCTTTTGGCTTTCCGGGCTATCACTCTAACTTTTGCCTCTGAAACTCGACTTGTCCTTTGCCCATACGACTCCCTCTAAACCTTTGTGCTGTCTCTCTGCACTAAGTCAACGTCTCTATGGAGTATGTTGTCTCTCTGCTATGCACTCCCCAGATATAGAAAGCTTCCTTCGGTCTACTATCCATGCCCCTCTCTCACTGCAAGAAATCTCCTTGATCGATTCTCTAGCAACTGTTGTGCTACCCTCTCTGAGAAATTCGATCTCTTGATCTCTCCTGATGCATTTTCCAAATGCCCATCAAGCCTCCTTTTGTAATCTTTTAGTTGAGAACCAACGACCCATATTAGATTCTAATCAATGACCCATATCGTTTTGGCTTGATCCTCGTCTTCTTCTAAAAGTTTCACTCAGTTTGATTAAATACCCTTTAATTATTTGAATTTCCCAAGTTTAAACTTAGGCACCCATTGAAAATAATTAATTATTTTAATAAAACTGTCTCAAAGTGGAATTCCCCAAAACGATTTTTGGGTATTATGGAATACATGTGTCCAAGCCTCCTTGCAAATTTTGAGGCTTAGAGCACATTCAATGCTACCAGAAATCAACACTCCCTCTTAGCGAGGAATGTGCTCTAGTAATGCAACCTGCGGAAACATCACTCTGATTCTGAAAACATCTCCCTCTGCGCTACTGATGTTTGACATTGTTGCCCACCAACTACTATGCAAATGCTGCATCCATACTGCTGCTGACACTGCCACTACCAACACTGCATTTGTACTGCAACCCTCATAAGTTCTGCACTTGTGCTGCCACTGGCACTGCCACTGCTAACACTGCATTTGCATCGCAACCTTCTCCTATTGCTGCTGCTACTGCATCAACAACGTAAAAGCATAAAAAATTACTGAATAGGTGTTCAACATGATGTATATGTCGTTGGAGTTTTGACTGTTGCTAGTCTTTGTGCTGACCCTCTAAATCCTTTGCGTTGCTGCTGACTCTGCATTGTGCCAACTGCACTGCTGTCAACTCTGCTCTGCGCTGCTTAGTCTTTGGTGTTCCTAGCCACTGCAACTCACTCTGACACTCCTCTGCACCAACTGACACTAGTCCATTTTGCTACTACTGATCTGGGCTTCTGTAGCAAGGTATTGATCCAAGAGGTGGACTCCTCAAGGATCCTACCTTTCGAACTATAGTTCTAGATCACCCCACCTCTCCCGTGGAGGTATCCGGGCAACCATGGCAAACTCTTCGTCTTTGGCCTTTGCAGATGCAACCTTTAGATCATGCTTCTCATCCTTGTCCTTCTTCTTGAGAGGACACTGTATAGCGTAGTGACCAAGTTCACCACACCGGAAGCACTTGATCTTCAAAACATCTTTCTTCTTCTTCCACTGCTCTTGCTACCCCTTAGATGCAAGGGTAGAATTCTCTTCCTCCTCCTTTGGCTTCATCCCATTGTCGCTGCTGCCACTGTCAAGTTTGCACTTGACTAAGTCTCTCCTCATCTCTTCCTACTGAAGAGCGGCCCACATTCCTTCCCAATCCAACAATCTCTCTCTGCCCAGGATACTCTAGACAAACACTTGCCATTCTTCTGAGACTGAATTTAGGGCAAACCTCACCATCTTAGTAGGCTGAGATGTTGACCCCACAACTGCCAACGAGTCTCGAATCTCCTGAAGCTTCATAAAGAATATATCAATGCGTTTGCCCTTCTGCATCTGCGTGGATTTCATCTTATGCTCCAAGTACATCTTCCACTGCTCGGAAGATCCTTCGTATAGCGTGGCCAAAGCTTCCTACATCTGCCGAGAAGTATCCTTGTCAATAATGTGACACACTACATGATCCCTCACTCTATCGAGGATCAATCTCTTGGCCTTTGCCATCTCGGCCTTGTATTTCTTGAACAGATCTGGATCCGCGGGTACAATTACCACACTGTCGACATAGGTTTTGTGATCATGCTCATCTAAAAAGCATGAGATCCTTGCCTTCCCGATCACGTAGTTGGATGCACCCTCCAACCGATCCTGATCACACAACCCATGAGCTGCCATCTCTACCAATGAAATGGCGAACCACGTCCTCTCTCCTCTGTGCTATTATTGGGTTGGCCTACGCACTCCCTGTTGGAGTTAGTAGATCTACTGCTGCTTAGAAAATGAGAAATCAGACTTCTTGGCTAGAAGTCCTCTAAGGAAGAATTCCCTTAAGTGTGTCTTCTTCTCCCTTACTGATGCTATTCTTCTAGCAACTGCTGCAAAATACCTGCATCCCAGCTGAAGATTTTCTCTACAAGGAAAAGTACGCTGCTCACTTCTGCCTTTGGAAAGCTTCGATCTAGAGATCGAATTTCTCTATTGACTCACTTAGAGAAATTGAATTCTCCTCAAATCTTCGACCTCCTTGGCCCACGAACTGCACTTCCTCTAGGGTTTCGAATTGCTGCCTCTGTAGTGATTTCGAACTCCTATTCCTTTTTTCTTTTGAGCTCTTCTGCTCATGATATGTCCTCTAATACCATGTGAAAAATCGGTTACCCAATTCCTACTACAACAACTAATGTTAATTCTTCTAATTGTTAATTCGATTAAACAATTTACTAGCTGTGTGCTACGAAAAAGATCGAATTAAATACACCACAACCTACACAAATAAAAACTGTAGAAACTAAATACAACACATGAGAGAAATAATCATCACACACATCTACACAATTATTTTTGGACGAATGTCCCCTAAAAATCCAGTGTGGGAAAACCGGTGCAACAACTGAGGGTTTGTATTATTAAGCAGTAGTAATTTGATCACAAATCTATGGATGCTTTAGAACTAGCAATCCATCCAATAGAAAATAACTAACCAACGTCTAGTGAGAAAATTCTCACTTCCATCGGTGATCTGACACTGACCTTAGCTCAAGAGATGCCCCTTGCTACCTCTGTGCTGGCTCTACGTCAGCCTACGCAGTTCTATGCCAGCCTTCTGGGACGAATGTCTCTCTCTCTCTATCTCTCTCTCTCTCTCTCTCTCTTGCTACTGATCAACTGCTGCTATGGGAAATTGATCTTCTGGATTTTTGGGCTCTCACTCTGGCTTCTGCGTCCGAAACTCGACTTCTCCTTAGCAAATACGAATCTCCCTCTGAAGCTCTGCACTACCTCTTTGCATTGCGTCAACCTCTCTGTGGAGTACGTTGTCTCTCTACTATGCACTCCTCAGATCTGGAAAACGTCCTCCGGTCTACTATCCATACACCTCTCTCATTGCAAGAAATCTCCTTGATTGATTCTCTAGCAACTCTTGCGCCACTCTCTCTTAGAAATTCGATCTCTTGATCTCTTGTGATGTATTTTCCAAATGCCCATCAAGCCTCCTCTTCTAATCCTTTAGTTGAAAAGAAATGGCTCAGATCAGATACTAATCAATGGTTTAGATCATTTTGGCTTGATCCCCGTCTTCTTCTAGAAGTTTCACCCACAACTTGATTAATACCCTTTAATTATTTTAATTTCCTAAGTTTAGACTTAGGCACCCATTAAAAATAATTAATTATTTTAATAAAACTGTCTTCGGGTGGAATTTCCTAAAACGATTTCTGGGTATTATGGAATACATGTGCCCAAGCCACCCTGCAAATTTTGAGGCTTAGAGCACAACCGATGCTACCAGAAATCAACACCCAGTCGTCTACGTCAAAAGTTCTTTCACTACGATATTGATCTGCTTGTTTCATTCGATTCTGCGCCAGAGTTAGATTATCCATTAAGAGTTGTAGAAATTGTTGTTGATGCTTGATGTGATTTTCCACTACTTGAACCTAAGAATTTTCTATTAATGATGATGCGATGAACGATGGATGATATCCATAAAGTGCCATAAATAGGGTCATTTTTGCCACAATACAGAAACACGTGTTATACCACCATTCAACCAAAGGTAACCATCTGGCCCATTGTGTTTGTTTATAAGATATAAAGCAACAAATAAATCCTTCCAAACATTTGTTCACTATCTCAGTTTTCCCTTTAGATTGAGGATGATAAGATGAGCTATGAGCTAATTGAGTACCAAAACAAGAAAATAATTCCTTCCAAACATTTTCGATGAAAATGGGATCTTTGTCACTTACAATAATTTTTTGGTTTCCATGTAGCTTTTGAATTATTTCCATAAATGCAGTAGCAACTGTACCGATTTAAAAGGATGAGATAATGCACAAAAGTGTGCATACTTGGTAAGCCTATCAACTACCGCCATGATGACACTCTTTCCTTTGGACTTGGGTAAACTTGTGATAAATCCATTGAGACCTCCTCCCAACACTGACTTGGAATGGCTAAAGGTTGTAATAGACATGAGGTATTAATTGTCTCAACTTTATTTTGTTGGCAAACCAAACATTCTGCCACAAGCTTTTGAATATTAGATTTAAGGCCATCTCAAAAAAATTCTTTCTTGACCTTGTGGTAAGTTTTTAAAAATCCCGAGTGCCCTCCTAAAGGAGATGTGTGCAATTCTAAAAGAATCTTTTGTTTGAGTTGGAAATTTTTACATAGATATAAGTGATCTTTGTACCATAATGAGTCATTTTTCTGGATAAATGTATTAGATGTACTGGGATTTTGCTGCGACTTTTGAATGAGTGTCCACACCTCTTCATCATTCTTCCATTCCACCCTTGCTTTAGTTATCCAATTAGGTTGGATAATAGAAATGACATAGAGCAATGCTTCGACATTCTCATCCCTTCTTGAGAGTGCAACTTTCACAAAAGTGTGCATACTTGGTAAGACTGACACTCTTTCCTTCGGACTTGGGTAAACCTATGATAAAACCCATTGAGACCTCCACCCAACACTAACTTGGAATAAATAAAAGTTGTAACAAACCTGGGGTCTTAATTGTCTCAACTTTATTTTGTTGGCAAACCAAATATTTTTCCACAAACTTCTCGATATTAGATTTAAGTCCATCTCAAAAAAATTATTTCTTCTCCCTGTGGTAAGTTTTTAAAAATCCTGAGTACCCTCCTAAAGGGGACGTGTGCAATTCCAAAAGAATATTTCGTTTGAGTTGGGAATTCTTACATAGATATAAGCGATCTTTGTACCATAATGAGTCATTTTTCTTGATAAATGTATTAGATGTACTAAGATCTTGCTGTATCACACCTCTTCATCATTCTTCCATTCCTCCCTTGCTTCAATTATGCAGTTAGGTTGGATAATAGAAATGACATAGAGCAATGATTCCATTTCCTCATCCCTTCTTGAGAGTGCACCTGCAATAACATTTTGCTTCCTTTTTTTGTAGTTGATTTCAAAGTCATAACCCAACATTTTAGCAACCCATTTTTGTTGCTCTTCTGAAGATAATCTTTGCTCCAAAAAATATTTAATGCTATCATTATTTGTTTTTACCTTCAAATGTCTTCCCATTAGGTAAGGTCACCATTGCTTCAGGGCATGTAATATTGCCAACATTTCCTTCTCATAAATAGGTTTGTGTAAATACTTTCCCTTGATTGGACGACTTTCAAAAGTAATGGGTCTTCCATCTTGCATTAAAACGACACCAATTCCATTTCTCGAGGCATCATATTCCACCATAAAGGTTTTTTTTGAAGTCTAAGTAGCTAAAACCAGAGCTTGGCACATTGCCTCTTTATAATGTTTAAAGGATTTATTTGCTTCTGGAGTTTAAAAAAATACATCTTTCTTTAGTAATATTGTTAGATATGTTTCTCTTTTTCCATAATTCTTAACAAACTTGTGATAATACCTTGTCAACCTGAGAAATCCTAGAAGATGCTTTAGGGTTGTGGGGATTTCCATTTCTTGATGGTTTTAATTTTGTTAAGATCTACCTTAACACTTTCAAGAGATACAATATGACACAAATATTCCACCTCATGTACCCCAAAGAAAAATTTGGAGGATTTTGCATACAATTGTTTCTCCTCCAATAGTTTGAGCACCTTGTCAACATGTTAAACATGATCATTCCAAGACTTGCTGTAGATTAGTTTATCATCAAAAAATACTAATGAAAATTTTCTAAGGGTTTGAAAATGGAATTCATCAAACCTTGAAATGTGGAAGGTTCATTAGTAAGGCCAAAAGGCATGACTGAAAATTCATAACGACCTTCATGAGTTATGAATGCTCTTTTCAGAATGTTTTCAGCCTTCATTCTAGTTTGATGATATCCTGGATGAAGATCTAACTTGGTGAAGTAAATCGCTCCATGTAATTCATCCAACAATTCATCAATGATAGGAATGAGAAATTTGTCTTTAATAGTGAGCTTGTTGAGCTCCCTATAATCCAAACACATATGCCATGATCCATCCTTCTTGGTAACAATACTACTGGAGTAGAGAAAGAATTTTGGCTAAGTTGAATTATACATGTTTCTAGCATTTCTGCAACCATACGTTCGATTTCACTCTTTTGGGCATAAGGATATCTGTAAGGTCTAATGTTTGGAGGAATAATTCCTGGAATGAATTGACTAGCATGATTATGGTCACGAATAGGTGGGAGGCCTTTGGGAGTCTCAAATACCTTGGAATGATTGTCCAAGATTCTTGGGAGATATGGAGAAACAAATGTTTTCGATGTTTGAACATCTAGTGAGCATAATTGTGCAATTATGCCTCATTTTTCTTTTTTCAAAATATTTGTCATAACATTAGAGCTTATTATCTTCCCCAATTTCCCTGTAATGCCCCTTAATTCAATTTCCTTTCCTTCCCAGGAAAATTTCAAGAAAAAAATATTAAAATTTAAAAGCCATCGTCCGGCCAAAGATTGCAACCATTGGACTCCTAATATAACATCAACACCACCCATTGGAATGGAAAGCATTGAACTATTCAATACACATTCCCCCATGGTTAGATTGATATTATGGTACTTACTTGAGCAATTTATAGTTCCTCCATTTGCAACCATCACTTGACACTCTCGTGTTGGATATAGAAATCAATTTAATTCCTTGGCTATCTTACAATGAATAAAATTATGGGTACTACCAGAATTGATCAACACTATTACCTTTTTTTCTTGATATATCCTTCTACCTTGAGAGTTTGAGGAGTGGTAATTCCTACCAATGCATTACAATATATGGTTAGATTCATTTCTTCTTTTTCTAGGGTTGGTTCCTGGTGTATATCCTCTTCTTTTGATGTTTCTTGTTCCTTTTCTTCCTCCTCTTCTCAATCTATGTAAAACATATTTTTCTTAGCACAATTATGACCCTTAGTGTATTTGTTATCACAATTGTAACAAAGCCCTTTTGCTCTTTTTCCCTCCAGTTGTTGTGGCGTCAACATTGTAGGTTGTGGGAGGCTAGGAGAAACAACACTTCCATCTTTATAGTTGTGAATGGTAGACTTCCTTGTTTCCATAATTTTGCTTTCAACTTTTCTTTCCACCTTGAATGCCTTCTCTAATGAATTAGGTTCCCAAAGGTGAACCTCATGTTGCATTAGAGAAATTTTGAGGTAAAAAATGGACCTCAAAACAAAAATGTACAACCAAATTCAACTTTGTAATAACTAACAAGATTCAACATGATGATGTCAACCATGGGGGATGATTCACCATTTTTGAGTAAAAAGGTAAAAAGATTAAAAAATAAATAAATAAAAAAACTATTTTTTTTTCAACTCAGATTTTCAACTTATCTCCTTACGGTTTTACTCAAATTTCGAGTAGGAGCACTCGTTGGATACATAATTTAACTCCTAATCCAAGGATTATTCATGTTGCATACTTTCGATGGACCATGCTACATGAAAACATAATTTCAATCACATTTTTTCATGTATTTCTCATTTTTCGTGTAGCAAGGTTCATTGAAAGTATGCAACATGAGTACTCCTTGGATTGGGAATTAAATTCTGCATCCAACGACTTCTTCCGCTTGAAATTTGAGTAAAACTATACAGAGATAAGTTGAAAATACGAGTTGAAAAATTAGTTTTTTCTTTTTTTCCCTTCAAAATTTGATGATGTAATTTAATCTTATTTTATTATTTCCACTATTATTTTATAATATTCCTTATGAGGCCCATTTTAGGCCTCAAAATTTCTCTAATGGATGTTATCCTTTAAAGTCCCTATGAATAAATTAATCGTATGCTCCTCTAGAATATCATTTATCTTGATATTCAATCTTTGGAAGTCCTCAATGTGCTCCGCCATTGAACCCTTTTGTTTGAGATTTATCAATTGGCTAAAGAAGGTATTGCTCTTTGTATCCTCATAATGTGCTACAAATTCATCCGTAAAAATTGTCCAAACGACAATTGATTTACAAAAACAAATCCATCGATACCACAAATTGATTTTGTTCTAAAGATAAAGATGTAATGTGTACCTTTTATCTGTGTGACACATCTTGTATATCAAAGAGTTTCTCCATCTATAATATCCATGTTACTGGATCCTTGCCATCAAACTTCCTCATATCGATCTTTGGAATGTGGTTAGTCTTCAACCTACTATTAGAGTCTCTAAAATCATAATTTGTATTCCTTTTGTCATCATCATGATTTTCATGGAGTACCTTTTTATTTATGTTTTTAAACCATCTTTTAAACCTTCCATCTTGACATTCATCATTGCTTCCATGTCAGATTTTAAACCATTCTTCAAACCATCCATCTTAGCTTCTAGTTCATTTTTGGTTACTCTTTGTGACAACGAAATTTGTTGCACTTGGTCTCATAATTTTGATATATCATGTTGCATTTCTTCCTCTTCTTCATGCATCATACTATAAATTTATATTGCTTTACTAGGTGCATCCATTTTCTTGTTACGAGGCATATTGGGACCAAATAATGTTTTCTATGCTTCAATATGCTCTTTGAAACTATTATATCTTTGTTATTTCGTCTCTCCAAGGTCTGAAATTTTGTTCTGTGGTAGCCCTCTAAGTCTTCTTTTCAACTCCACAAGTCAGACTGAGATTGAATTTTTCAAGATAAAGTTATGCCCAATCTCCCACAATGACCTGATTATGGACTAGTTCAGTAGATTGAAATTGTATGGAATTCCGTGTGCCACTGTTTCAACATTCGTCCATGAAAATGATACATGACAAAATAAAGTTAGTGAAATTCTAGTTACTTTGTACAAAATTCAAATTCGATGCTCATAGAGAAAGTTATGACAATTTTCCTTATGTCACCTGTTTGAGACTAAATTCTAGACCATTAAAAAACTCTAACTTCTTTGGACCATATCTCAGAAAATATAGTGAACCAAGATCTAAATTTTTTACATGAAATTCACCAAGATTTCAGCTTCATGTGGTAGAAATTTCAACTTCTTAAGCCTCTTAGAAAAAAAATATAGCAAAAATTCCAAGATGACTTGTTTGAAACAACGAAATCCCAGATTCCAAAGCTCTGATACCAAATGTTATACAACCAGATCACGAAATAGAAGAAAAGATAGATTAACGACTTGAAACTTAGCCTCTTTAAAGGGAAAACCTCCATTACATCACATAAATGAACAATTCTTGGATGATACAAATGACAAGACCTCCTTGGTATATATAAGAGTCTAAGGGGTCACAATATAATCAAAGCCTACATAAAAATAATAATGTAAGGGCACAACAACAACAATAGTGGGTTTCTATGGGGCACAACAATAACAATATGGGGGCTACATGGGCACAACAATAACAATAGTGGGCTTCTATGGGGCACAAAAATAACAATATGGGGGCTACATGGGCACAACAATAACAATAGGGAGGCTGCACTATTATTAGAGGGACCTAACAATCATGCATCTTTGGTTAGGGGTGCTTGAAAAAAATTGAAGAGGGTCTAAGGCTCCTTGAAAAAAAATGGAACTACCCTTGAATCTCATAGAAAATGGGGTAATGGATGATGAAGTGCTCTTCTGATTCAAACCTCTTGAAGATGGAAAATTTGGAAGATCCTATCTGCTTGAACAATTTATTGATTTATCTCAACCCAAAGCTTATAGCTAGGGGACTTTAGAGAGAGTGCACCCAATGACAATAAGTATATGGGTGTTGGATAATGAGTTTCTCCACCTTCACCAACCATTAAACATAGAATGCCATCTTTGGAGGTAAATTGCTTTAAGGGTTTGTCCAAATGGTATACGCAAATTATCTATAAATGTCATCTTAGATGATTGTGTTTAGTGTCTTTCTAGTGGGTAAGAGGTGGCTAGGTGTATCCAGGGAATATCTAAATTAGGGAAGATAGTCTATTGAAATACCAATAGACTCTAAAAGATTTAAAACCCTTGCAAATCAACTCTTGGTATGACCAAGAGGACTAGATAGAGTAATGCACTTTGAATCCTAGAGTAACATGAATCCTATAATACCACCATTGTTGAAACCACGATGAAAATTGTATTTTAGAGTACCGAAATAGCTTGAATCTACTAATGAGTGTTCACAAAAGGCATTCTCGAGAAATGAAAATAAAAAGTAAGCCATCATGTTGTTGAGTTGCCTTAGAAACAACCATTGTGTTGTTTTGTTGCCTTAGAGACAAGGAAAAAGGCCAAATAAGAATTTAATATAGGTGTCCTCATTGCCTTCCACTATCTAGAAACCAAAACCCTACTCACCATATTATTTTGTATACCAGATATATATGGTTAGAGCCATCATTTACCAAAAGGCTTTGCAAAGCTAAATATCTCTAATTTTAATATTATAGAAATATAAAACAATTTTAAATATTTTTAGTAATTAATAAAATACAATTTAAAAAAAAAATAATTTATAATATATTCTTTCACTATACCAACTTAATTATCATCTAATAATTTTTTTTAATATTTAAAAATAAGTACTAAATTTTAATTTTAATGTATTGACCCCTTTTAAAAATAACCACATCATTTATTTCTTTATTTCATATTTTTTACTTTTAACATTTAAACATTACTCCATAAATTTTACTTTTAATATATAAACCATGGCCACATAACTTAAATTTTACTTCCTATTTAAGTGGATAAAATAAAGGAGGGGCATCTTGGATGTTAGGGTTTATATTTTCTTGAAAAAATAAAAACCTTTCGTAAAAATAAAAACACGAGTATGTGGAGGAATCCTTTTCATATAAAACCGAAGTGGATAAAAGAAAGGATGCGTATGTGGATACAATTGGTTAGTTTACAAGGGTGTAGTCTATAACGCGACTTTTTGAAAGCTTTTCTGGCGGGTTTTTCCGGTCGAAATCCGGCAGGAATTTATTGGAATCGAAGTTTGATAGCTAGTTTCTGCACAATGAAAACGTCCCAGGGGTCTTCGAGGGTGCTGAATCCAAATATGCAGTTAAAAAACCATTTTAACTGCAAGAAATCAAGATTTAACCTCAATTTCTTCCGCCGGATTCCGTCACCGGAATCTCCAAAAAGTCGCATTATAGACAACTCCGTTTACAAGTTAGGATTAAATTTCACTTAAGCATTTAAAGCACAACCACATTAAATGGATAAGGGAAGAGGATTTCCATAATCACATGGATGGATATCTTAGTCTCATTGGTTGCAACAACAATTCACTTTATCTGGTTTATTCTCTCTTTTAAGTTATTGAAATTTGATTTTGATTTTCTTTATCTTTGGTGTATATATTAGAAAATATGAATATATCTTTCTTATGAAATTGTAACTAATGAAAACACTGAAAATATCGATCCTCTTAATTTTGATGATGGAGAAAGATTTAGGAAGCCATATGGATTAGGTAGAATTAATATTTATCCAAAGATTAAATTTTAATGACATTTAATTTACAATATTGTATAGGATCTTGTGCTTCATTCACATGAACACAATACCTCATCTCCCATATTTCTTATAATTGCTGGCTAATTAGGTAGTTCAACTATAATATCAAGGGTTATGTCATTAATTAGGTAGTTCAACTATAATATCAAGGGTTATGTCATTAATTTTAGGAACAATAGGGAACTTCTAAATTTCTCTTACAAGCTTTTTTAAGTAGGCTATCTTTTTAGACATTGAGATACACATAGGCTGGTTCTCCTCTTCAACTTCAACAATTTATAATTTAATTTAATAAGATATTTACATTGAATAGGTATATAAAGCTATTCATGCTAGCTCTTTAATATTATCATCTTTTAATTACATTAGAAAACTCGAGGATTAGAAAAGAGATACTATACTCCTTGACCACTACTAACCTTTATATATAAAGGTTGCATGTTTTAGCCACATCTAGACCATATTTCGATTGGGACACCTTTGATGACCTTCCATTTGGAAGTCATCTTTTGATGAAGAATTCATGCTAGTGTTTTGTTCCTCGTAATTATGTTGCAACAAAAACATTGTAAAATGCTCAAATACATTATGAACTTTTCCTTCATCAAGTTAATCATAAATGGAGAATTACCATAACTATGTATGCTTGAGATACTTTGTTGTATTGTTAACACTAGTAATAATTTTGGAGTGATTAGTTTTGTATAATTATTTGTGTGCATACCTAAATATTCTTTGAAATTGAGCAATTAATTTTTAAAAAGCGTAGTACTCTTGTAGCACCACACCGTGTTAGTATTCCTTGAATTGCCCCATCAAAATAATAGGTTCTAATGCCTCCTTCCTTCTCCTATTGTGTCATATTTGTACATCCTTCAATCCTATCCCAAGTTGTTCTTAAGGGGGGATGTTAAGATATTTCGACACATAGGAAATAGTTAAGTATAACTTGGTCTAGTGTAGAGTTAGGTAAAGTGTGTTTTTTTACTATGTACTTTTGTAACTTACAATCCGACGGTCACGATATGTAGTGATCCGATGGTTCATTCTCTCCTCGGTATTACCGACACTTGATCCGTGGCTTAACACCCGATTGGTCCATGATCTATATTTAAAGAGCATGGAGGGTCATTTGTATGGTAACTGTTCATGAGAGAAGCTTATGTAAATTTTCATTCTTTTATTGCGTTGGCTCAGGCTGTGGACTGTTTCCCTTTTTGAGGGTTTTAACCACGTCAAGAATACTGGTGTATTGATCTATGATCTGTTTGCGAGCGGTGTCCTTTGGTGTTCTGTTTGAGGAACTTACCCTGTAAATTCCCACAAAAATAGCCCTAGGGAGTTGTTGTATTAGTTTGAGCATTTTCTAATTTGCTTAGGGACTTGACTCTTTAGAGGATTTTTTAGTCTTTAAAAAACAACCATGATATGAGAGGAGCACTGAGACTATGGAATATGTTTTTTTAAGGATATTTGAGTTCCTCACTAACCATATTTCTCATGCAATTATTAAATGGATCCCTTTGAATTCTTTTATCTCTTTCTTTCCATGTTGCTTCTCGCTCCACACTCAAACTCTACACTCTTTCACCCTTGTTACAAGAGGGTAGAATCCAATTGTTCCATTGCTTGAAAATTCGCTTCTCAAGTAAATAGGTTATGAAATTTTCTGATAATTTAAATCCTTATCCACAACCAACCCAAAGATTTGCTTCCAATGGCATTCCTTCCATTACATACATTCCACTCCAAATATTTTCCTACTAAAGGAAATGAAAGAATTGAAACTTTCCAAATAATTGATAAATATACCTTAAAAAAAGGCATAAATTCCATTCTTAAGTATAAGTGAAAGATACATTCATTAGATACATAATCATAGAGTATTAAGATATCCAAGGTACCAATAAAACAAACATGTGAGAACTCAAAAACATTTACCCATTCTTCTATGGGGACAAATGTAGTTTTGTACCTTAGCCTATTTCCATAGACTCTCATTGGAAATGATTCTCCATAAGCCTTTCGTTGGGAAGGGCTTTTTCCAAAATTGATACTTTTAAGGCCCCATCCCCTTACCTCCTTTGTCATTACTATTGCTTTCCACTTGACCAAAGGGATTCCCTTGTTTTCTCTTTTGCTACTCCATAGAAATTGTAAGCACTTCTTTATAATATTCTCTAATACCCCCTTTACCATAAAACCTAGTGAATTTCATTGAATTCGTATTTCCTTTAGTATATATTTTACTAATGTTAACCTACCCCCATGAGACAACCACCTATTATACTAATGATTAATCCTCTTTTTGATCTCCTCAATTTACCAAAATCAATAATTTTTCCTATAGATGGTTTATTTTAAATAAGTTAGATATTTTGAACCATCTTAGAAGTCAACTTGTTGAAATAGAAAGACTTAATAGGATTTGTCATCTTTGTCCATACTCCACCTTATTAAAAGAAATGGACAAGCTCATTCCATCCCTTTAGGATCCATTACAAAAAATCCATCATTCACAAATAATGAGTTAAAGGGAACAATTCCTTTCTTAAATATTTTTAAAGTACCTAAGTTTTTTTTTTCATTGTTGCTTAGCACAAACCCTCTTATTAATAAAAACAACAAAGGAGAAAACATACATCCATGCCTAAGTGCTTGGGATGGTATGATGAAACTAGAGGTCGAACCATTGATTAACATTCCAAAGCAACTTACATAATGTAATAACCATTCACACACAGAACTAAAATCTGAAATACAGAAGCCTGAAGAATTAAATTGGTACTTACCTTAACTGCTGCTGATTCTGCTACTGAACTGGCGAATCTGCTGCTGGTGATGCCGTGGCTATTCTGATCCACTCTCCGGGAGACCAATACCACCCAACCAGACTGAGCAAACCTAGCTGCTCAATCCAGAAAGCTGCTCAACAGAAGCTCTCTGTCCCTCCGTGCCCAGAACCTCAGATGGCTTAAAGCTCTTCCAATAGATAATTATCTTCTCCTGGTTTTCTCCTGGTGAAATTTTGCTTCCAGTTCTCTCTGCCCCTCTCTGGTTTTTCTCCCCCTCTTCTCGATCCAGGCTGTTGGTTTTTATCTCCGGGCCTGGCGGTGGCCGCCCTCCTACCTGCAGCCACCGCCTTCCCTCGACTTGACACGCCGTCCATGCAATTTAACTCTTAGATCTTTTCCTGGCAAAGGGCGCTCTGCTATAAATTCTTAGTTGGTTGGACGCGCCCCCTATTAATGGATCCTTTAATGGTTTTTTTTTTTAGGTATGCTAGCATAGGTTGTGTTTCACGCTTAGCATATGTATACTTGTAAGTTCAACCATATATCTTTATAACCTTTAAGTTATATATCATAAAGTTCCATTATATAGTATATGAAATTTATATTATAAAGTACAATTAAGTATTTTGTAAATTTAATATATATATATTATAAAGTTTAATTATATATTTTATAAAATTTAACTTATATATGTTTATAAATTTAAATTTTATTTATAAAACTTAACACATTTATTGTTTAAATTTCATCACATTTGGTTTTATTATAAGGTTTAAAACTTTATATAATGGATCAATTTAGCTGGGTCGTTACATACACCCCCCTTCTGAGAACTTCGTCCCGAAGTTTAGAGTTTTAAGTTCAAGGTTTTAATGGACATGACCTTTTCTATCCCGGTCCCCAAGCTATTCAAAATCATCCTATCCTCCCTAATCTCTTCTGCTCCCATCCTATCCGTCCTCTACTGGAGTATGCCATGGCGTCAATTTTACTGACCTAACCATTCATAAACACTAAGGTGACAGCGTCGGTTATACCGACCTGATTCCCAGTAGGCATCCGTCAGTCATCATCACACGTCTAGGGGAGCGTGACTCGCACAGTCCTCCCATGACTCCAGGGTTCGGAGGATAAACGGTGGGTAACATCTCCACCCCTCCCAGTAGAATTAGGGCTACTACCCTATCATAGGATCACTTTGAGCTTTAATTGTTCTGAGGTTCTGTCATCACGTGGTCATCTCGGAAATTGGATCATTTATCTGCAATCATACACTTACCCATGCATTTGTAAAATGTGCATCAACATGTTCAAAATAACTCATGTATTATTTACATATGTCACTACAACATAACATATTTTGCCATATTCCAAGCACGTCTTTTGGCGTTCATCTAGAATGTATTCACTTCCTGATTTCTATCCCATTGATCATACTAAAATAAAATAAATCAGATCTACAATATCTTAATTTTTATCAGAAGAAAACTTATTCAACTGTCTTAACTTTACTTCAACATTCATAATTTAGTAAAATAAATCACATATATTGTTTTGGTATCCATGTACCAGTAGGAATTAAACACATATTATTTTGGTATCCATGTACCAGCAGGAATTTAAACATATATTATGCCACAAAATTTCATGTTTATCCATAATCATTCAAAATGTTTTTGAGTCCCTAATTGTAGTGAAGTAAATATGTACTAAACATAGTGTAAAGTTCTTCAAAATGGACATAAATTAGGGTATCTCTGACATATGTCCTCTGTATTCTCCCAAGTTGCTGATCCAGGACTATACTTGTCCCATTGGACCTTAACTTGGTCCACCAGACGATTCCTCAACTGTCGAACTCTACGTTCCAGTATACGTAATGGTTCGACCGTTATGACTCCCTCGTCCGATACTTGCAATTATTTCCACTGGATGTTATGAGATAGATCAGCTACATAATGTCTTAATACAGAAACATGAAATACATTATGAATTCTATGTGGGTGAGGTGGCAGGGCAAGACGATAGGCAACAGATCCAACTCTTTCCACGACTTTAAACGGTCCTATAAATCGGGGTGACAACTTTGTCCCTTTTCCGAATCGAATAGTACTTTTATTTGGTTTGATGCGGACGAAGACCTGGTCCCCTACTTCATACCTCCTATCAGTTCGGTGAGCATCAACATAACTCTTTTGTCTATCCTGGGCTTCCTTTAATCGTTGTCTAATCTGTCTGACCCGCGCTTCCATTTCATGGATTAATTCTGGTCCTATTATCACTCGATCTTCCAACCTGTCCCAACTTAATGGTGTTCTGCAAGGTCTGCCATATAAAGCTTCAAATGGAGGCATCCCAATCGAACTGTGGTAACTGTTGTTGTATGCGAATTCGACTAAGGGTAAATACTTTTCCCAGTGTGATTGCTGATCCATTACATACATTCGCAACATGTCTTCAAGTACTTGATTTACTCTTTCAGTTTGCCCATCAGTCTCAGGATGGTAAGCAGTGCTTAAATTTAGCTGAGTACCTAAGGCTGTCTGCATGCACGTCCAGAATCTGGAAGTGAATCGCGAATCTCTATCGGATATAATCTTCTTAGGTACTCCATGAAATCTGATGATTTAATTTATGAATACTCTAGCTACGTCAGCAACATCATAAGTATCTCTTACCGGAATGAAATGGGCGCTCTTTGTTAATTTATCCACCACTACCAGAATGGCATTGTGTCTTTGAGAAGTAAGAGGTAGTCCAGTGATAAAATCCATAGAAATGGTCTCCCATTTAGACATAGGAATGTCGTGGGGTTGTAAGAGGCCCGCTAGGTGACGATGATCTGCCTTTACTTGCTGACATTCCAAACATTTTGCAACGAATTGAGCGATATCACGCTTCATGCCTGCCCAAAAGAAGAGTTTCTTGGTATCCGCATACATTTTCCCTACTCCAGGATGAGCACAATATACTGCTTTGTGAGCTTCCCCAAGGATGGTATCTCGAAGATCTTTATCATCAGGAATGTACATCCTTCCATGGAATCGTAGGATCCCATCGTTTTCTAATTCATAACCCTCAAATTTAGATTCTTTTGCCTTAATTCCCTCAAGACTTGCCCTCACCTTTAAATACCAGCTGTCTTTTATAAGACGATCCAGTACTCGTTGTCTTAAGTCCACTTTAATGGGTATGAGAGAAAATATCCGGGGTCTCCTGCTTAAGGAATCGGCTACTACATTTTCTTTTCCCTTAATATATGATATTCCGAAGTCATATTCACTTAGGAATTCACTCCATCGTCTTTGCCTGGTATTTAAGTCTCTTTGGGTGAACAAATATTGTAGACTTTTATGGTCGCTTTTAAGTGTAAAATTTCGTCCCACCAGATAGTGTCTCCAGATCTTTAAAGCTAGCATTACAACGGCCAATTCTAAATCGTGAGTAGCATAGAGTTCTTCATGAGGTTTTAGCTTTCTGGAAGCATAAGCTATCACTCCCTTATCCTGCATCAACACTGCACCTAGCCCTTGCTTGGATGCATCAGTACATACCGTGAAGTCTTTGCCCATATCAGGGACTCTTAGGATTGGTGCACTGGTGAGTAGTCTTTTGAGTTCAGAGAATGCTTTATTACATTCCTCGGTCCACTCATACTTAACAACTTTACGCTGAAGGGTTGTGATTGGCTTTGCGATTTTGGAGAATCCCTCCACAAATCTCTGGTAATAACCTGCTAAACCCATAAAGCTTCGTATCTCATGTGCACTTTTCGGTATTGGCCATTCCATGATCGCTTTTACCTTCTCAGGATCTACTGAAATCCCTTCACCTGATATGATGTGACCCAAATAATGAATCTTTTCCTGAAAGAAAGAACACTTGGACAGTTTTCCATATAACTGACGTTCTCTAAGGCAGCACAATACTATCCGCAAATTCTCTTCATGCTCTTCTTCATTCTTGGAATAGATGAGAATATCATCTAAAAAGACTTGTACAAATTTATCAAGATACTGACGGAAGACACTGTTCATAAGATTCATGAATACGGCTGGCGCATTTGTTAACCCAAATGGTACCACAATCAATTCATAGTGCCCAAAACATGTCCGGAATGCAGTCTTAGAGATATCACTTTCAGAAATCCTTAGCTGATGATACCCTGATCGAAGGTCAATTTTTGAAAAGACAACAACTCCTTTCATTTGATCGAAAAGATCATCGATTCGCGGCATAGGGTATTGATTCTTTACTGTAGCTCGATTCAAGTCTCGATAGTCTATGCATAATCTTAAGGATCCATCTTTCTTCTTCACAAAAATTACAGGAGCGCCCCAAGGTGAGGTACTGGGCCGGATAAGCCCTATATCGAGTAGTTCCTTCAACTGGATTTGCAATTCCTGAAGCTCTGGAGCTGTCATTCTATAAGGCGTTTTAGAGATCGGTTGGGTACCTGGCTTTAATTCAATAGTGAGATCCAATTCTCTTACCGGGGGTAATCCAGGTAGTTCCTTTGGAAATACATCCGGGAACTCAGCTAACACCGGATATTGTTCTAAGGATGGCCCCTTTTCCTGGCTTACTTCGTGAATTGCATAAGCCTGACAACCCTTTCTTAAACAACGCTTCACCTGCATTGCCGAAATGTAGCGTAAAGAAACTTCCCTCTTGATTCCTTGAATTTGGATTACTTCTCCCTCGTCGTTTATGCCCAGAATCCTTTTTCCATAACTGTCCACCCAAGCTTGGTGAGCTTCCAGCCAATCCATACCTATGATAAGGTCATACGTTCCTAAGGCTGTGACATAGACTTTTAGTTTAGTTGAACAGACCCCTAGGTCAATTTTGCATTGATCCACACTCAAGCCCACGGTTTGGAGTTCTCCTGAGGCCATTTCCACTTGGTGGAAATCATTTTGTCTACGAGCTGCCAACCCACATTTGTTTAATGTATATGACGAAATGAAACTATCTGTGGAACCAGTATCAAATAAGATTTTGAGTTTTATGCCATTGATAATACCTGAAGATTCCACTACAGTGGATTGATGGGCTGCTTGGTCGTGGTTGACTACTGCATGAATTCTATGATTACTTCGATTGGCTGATACCGACTCCTTCCCAGTCTTATGCAATATATTCGATGAAGCTTCTAGGCAGTTACGCTGGAAATGCGGCCCCCCACATCCCCAATAATTGAGCTGGGAATCAAGGTGTGAATTTCTAGAGAACGAGCCGCGTCCTCCCATGTTGATTCCTCTCGCACTCCTTCCTCTACCAGTAGTCCCTTGCGATGCCCATGGTCTGGTGTTGGACGATTCCGCAGCTATAGTGTTTACAGCCATGGGAACTCTTGTCCCCATACTTGGGGTAAACCTGTTACCGTAAGGTGGCCCCGAGCTACCTCCTCTGAAAAAGTTCCGGGGAGCCTTCCCTGGAAATCCTGATTGTAAAGGCCCTGCTGGCCCCATATCCTTTTTGATTCCAAGGTGCTCTTCTGCATAACGGCCACATTCGACTGCCTCGGCTACAGATGATGGTTTCCACATACTTACCAAGGCTCTGATGCGAGGATTTAACCCAAATATGAAGCGTTCAGCTTGACGTTCATCTGAGTCTAAGTAGTGAATGTATTTTACCAGCTCCATAAACCTTATTTCGTACTCTTCCACCGTTTTACTTCCCTGAATTAGTGTATGAAAGGCTCTGGCTTGCTGTTGTTGAAAGTATGGAGGTAGATACTTTGCATGGAACCTTTCCTCAAATAGTTCCCAAGGAACATTATCCGATGTAAGGTGCAGCTGCTTTTCCAGATTTCCCCACCAAATCAAGGCACTTTCCTTTAGTTGAAACACGACAATCTTTGTTTTTGCTGAAGGCGAATATTCTCTTAACCTAAAGCACCGGTTCATCCCTTCCAACCATGCCTCAGCGCGTTCACCAGCTCGACCTCCCGAAAATTCTGGGAGTCTAATTTTCTGAAGCTCTCTAGAGATGTCTTCTCTCGATCCTTTGGGCTCCAAATTATTTGGTTCCGCTGAACTGGTGGCTACATGCTGAAATTCCTCTTTGTTTTTAGCCTTAGCTGATTCCTTTAATGTCTCCAATAAGGCTTCCAAAGAGTTCATTATCACAGTCAACTCTGGCGTTGGAGCGTTTGATGTTGACGGTGGTCTTGGTGGTGACGAAGGTGATGGGGATGATGATGGCGACGGTGGCGACATTAATGGTGATGATGTTGCCTGGTCACGTCGTCGTCGTTCATACGTCCTTACCATGGTAATGGTCCCTGAACACACAATAAAATTTATATATATAAAAAAAATTTGAGGTGGATAACCGAATTTTAACACACAATTTTCTTTGCAACATCACATTTATAAACGGGTATAGTTTTGCTATTTTTACCCGCTAGGCGGATCTTACTGGTACCGAGGTCAAGGAGGGTGGTCTCGCGACCTCCTTGTCCTAATGCAGGGTATTCTATCCTAATATGAATAATGCAGAAGTGTATGTTTATTAGCTCCTAAGGTAAGACATCTAAAGTTTATTTACCTAATAACATTCACAAAAATGAAAATGTTAGATGTCTCGTTTATAATGTTCATTGGTAACATACTTGTCATACCCCCCAATCTGACTATTACATTTAAGGCGGTCATATATATCTATCTCCCGAATATATTACTTGGATATGGATTTAATCCAAAAGAAGGGTTGTGTTGTTTCCATATTCGTTTGACCTTTAGCTGTAAAATTTACCATAGACATGTCCTGATTAAAATCTAGAAGAGGCAAAGTTCATCAGTGAATCATAAAAGTAGATTGGATTTTAAGCGGAGGACAACAATGATTTATGATTTCGAGAACCAGTTCTGTGAAAATGGTCCCGTCCAAGGATGTATTTAGTACAATTTCGTTCTCTAATTGAGGTTTTGGAAAGTATATATATATACTAGACTCCAAACCTGTGGAACAAATCCGACTTCTCGCTGAAATATTCTAAATAATTTGTATGGAAATAAAAGGTTAATGATTTAAAACTGTTTATATATAGTCACAAAATTAATTAGATAACATAAACTATATAATTTTTACATGATTGGTTTTCTTCCTTTCCTATGTGAGTAGTCAGTTAAACAGGGTACTTCCAGCATTTCAAGTGAGAGGATAACATTGATCACATCTCATAAATTGACTTGAAAAACAGTGCTGATAGAAGCAAAATGAAGAGAGCTGCATGCAGAAGATAGAGATAAAGGGAATTTTTTGTGAATGTGTTCAATCACAAGAAATACAACTAAAATTCACCTGAAACAGGCCAGAAAAGGATGTGATGATGACAACCCAAGTTGAATTGACATGATAAGATGATAAAGAAACTCACAAACAACTTTTCGTTGAATATAAAGAACAGTATTTCAAAAACAAATGGCATACTTGAAAATGTTTTTTTTTCAATAGTTGATTCCAATATATATACTAATCGATTTTTAACCATTCACGCACAGCTATACAAGGCATGAGAAAGAAAAGCCTCAAGGCATGAACTCTGTTCAACAGGTGGTTGCCTTTATCCAATTCTCACTATTCATTCCTGGGTATAATTTAAAAAAATAAAGAAAACAGTGTTTATTAATTTCCTTGGATGATAAAAATTCAGTTAATTGAAGCATAAAAGGATTTTTAGAGTATGCATTGTTGGTTGTCAGCGATCAATGTGCTCCTGTAGTTTGATACAACTGATTTAATCATTAACTGTCATGTGTCAACGTCAATATAATGATATCTTGTTCTGATAAACTAGTAGATGTAGGGCGTGTGAGGGGTTCTTGTTTTGTGACCGTATAAAATGACATATTGACTCTAGCAAAGATGAATCTCCTAATATTCAAGGTCAAACGATATTTTACCACTGCAATGAATAAAGTAAATCATAAGCGACGGCCAGTTGACATTTAATGTTAACTAACAATGACACGCGTGCGCGTACAGGAGCTCCCTTTCCCCACATTACATTGTGGCTTGGAAAGACGTTTAAACTGACTGCGCAAAAAAAAAGAAGGGAGAGGATGTATTTCTACATTATAAAGAAATCTTTTTAAACAGATAATCGGGAAACCGTTGATGCCTTCCTCCGGACGCCCACCGTGGGGCTCGAACCCACGACCACAAGCTTAAGAGCCTTGCGCTAAAAAACTTTAAACTTTAAATTCGATGCTACCAAGTTTGAACTAAATTATTCATTTTATTTCTATAGTTTCTTTCATTTATGCGCTATCTATCCTATCCTAAGGTCATAATATATATGCAACTGATTTAAATAATTCCTGCATACGGATGGAATCACCGCCTTATATCCACGTCGGGCTTGATCTGACAACGGTTTAAGCGACCACATTAGGTTTTAACGTAACAACTTTGGTGAATAGGCTCTAATCTGAAGGAAAGATTATGAGAATTTCTCAGGCAACGGCAAATATAGACATTCGACGGAGAGAGTGCACGATTTAACACGCGGGTGACCTGGGTTCGATCCCCGACAACGGCGTCTCCTTTTACATTCTCAGGACTTCTCAACCAGACAGCGTCGACTGATAATTGCCATTGAATCTTTTGCTGTATGTTGAAAATTCTACCCATTGAAGCTTTACAGACACGGAACATAGCGGCGTTTGCAAGGCTAATTTAAGTCTCTGCAAATTTACTACTTTAAGTGCAAAATTCGAGGGCCCCTGTCATTCCCTTTCCGAACCACGGGGAGGATTTATTGAATGCCGGCTGTCGACTTAGTTTTTCGGCTCCCGCTTATTTGAAATATTCCGGTCCCTGCTTTCGTACAGTCGGAAGCCAGGTATGGTTGATAAAATCAAACAGAAGCTACCGGGACAAAAAAAGGGTACGAAATTGATGCCAGATACGGATTTGTAAGGGCTGTGATGAGAAATTGCAGGAAATTGAGATTTCAAGTTCCCTCTGTAACTTAGTTCGATACAGACCCTGAGACTGTTGCATCTGAGTCTGGAATTTGTTTCTACGAAAATGTTTTCTTTCTAAAACAGAACAGAATCATAAACCTTAAGAGCGTGTTTACAGGTGTAGGGCCAATAAGGTACCGCAGAGTTTAAAAACTGGCTCTGATACCATCTGTAATAACCATTCACACACAGAACTAAAATTTGAAATACAGAAGCCTGAAGAATTAAATTGGTACTTACCTTAACTGCTGTTGATTCTGCTACTGAACTGGTGAATCTGCTGCTGGTGATGCCGTGGCTATTCTGATCCACTCTCCGCGAGACCAATACCACCCAACCAGACTGAGCAAACCTAGTTGCTCAATCCAAAAAGCTGCTCAACAGAAGCTCTCTGTCCCTCCGTGCCCAGAATCTCAGACGGCTTAAAGCTCTTCCAATAGATAATTATCTTCTCCTGGTTTTCTCCTGGTGAAATTCTGCTTCCGGTTCTCTCTGCCCCTCTCTGGTTTTTCTCCCCTCTTCTCGATCCAGGATGCTGGTTTTTATCTCCGGGCCTGGCGGTGGCCGCCCTCCTACCTGCAGCCACCGCCTTCCCTCGACTTGACACGCCCTCCATGCAATTTAACTCTCAGATCTTTTCCTGGCAAAGGGCGCTCTGCTATAAATTCTTAGTTGGTTGGACGCGCCCCCTATTAATGGATCCTTTAATGGTTTTTTTTTTTTAGGTATGCTAGCATAGGTTGTGTTTCATGCTTAGCATATGTATACTTGTAAGTTCAGCCATATATCTTTATAACCTTTAAGTTATATATATATATATATCATAAAGTTCCATTATATAGTATATGAAATTTATATTATAAAGTACAATTAAGTATTTTGTAAATTTAATATATATATATATTATAAAGTTTAATTATATATTTTATAAAATTTAACTTATATATATGTTTATAAATTTAAATTTTATTTATAAAACTTAAGACATTTATTGTTTAAATTTCATCACATTTGGTTTTATTATAAGGTTTAAAACTTTATATAATGGATCAATTTAGCTGGGTCGTTACACATAAAAAAAACCCTATTATCCGGTTAAGCACTTGCACACAAAAGCCAATATGAATTGACATTAGCCTCAAATAGAGTTGGTGTCCTTTATAATATTCTTCTGACAAATTCCACTTCATAACCATTGTAGGCCCAATTTCTTGAATGTAATCTTTCTTAAGCCACCCTTATGACATCATGAATCTATCTTCCATTAAGAAGACCAAACTTGTGTTGGAAACACTGAGGTGGTGAATCATTATTTCTCATCAAAGGATTTCCATCAAGTTTTCAGCTCTAACTGAAAGAGGCTATAACCCCCTAATTTACAGGGTCCAACTTGTAGGGTGCTCCTATTCCTTGTTTACCTGCTACCACTTAAAGAACACTCCAACGTCCTATACTTTCCTCCAACCTGACAGATATTCCAACACCCTACCTATCAACGACTATTAGATAGACGCTCCAACGCCCTGTGCAAGCTCCAACTTGCCCTAGTGCCATCGTGCCACCTTGAAGTGTTCTTAGGCTCCAACCTGAAGGAGACTCCACTCTCCAGCGTTGTCCCGGTAGCTTCTGTTTGATTTTATCAACCATACCAATCTCTGGTAATAACCTGCTAAACCCATAAAGCTTCGTATCTCATGTGCACTTTTCGGTATTGGCCATTCCATGATCGCTTTTACCTTCTCAGGATCTACTGAAATCCCTTCACCTGATATGATGTGACCCAAATAATGAATCTTTTCCTGAAAGAAAGAACACTTGGACAGTTTTCCATATAACTGACGTTCTCTAAGGCAGGACAATACTATCCGCAAATTCTCTTCATGCTCTTCTTCATTCTTGGAATAGATGAGAATATCATCTAAAAAGACTTGTACAAATTTATCAAGATACTGACGGAAGACATTGTTCATAAGATTCATGAATACGGCTGGCGCATTTGTTAACCCAAATGGTACCACAATAAATTCATAGTGCCCAAAACGTGTCCGGAATGCAGTCTTAGAGATATCACTTTCAGAAATCCTTAGCTAATGATACCCTGATTGAAGGTCAATTTTTGAAAAGACAGCAACTCCTTTCATTTGATCGAAAAGATCATCGATTCGCGGCATAGGGTATTGATTCTTTACTGTAGCTCGATTCAAGTCTCAATAGTCTATGCATAATCTTAAGGATCCATCTTTCTTCTTCACAAAAATTACAGGAGCGCCCCAAGGTGAGGTACTGGGCCGGATAAGCCCTATATCGAGTAGTTCCTTCAACTGGATTTGCAATTCCTGAAGCTTTGGAGCTGTCATTCTATAAGGCGTTTTAGAGATCGGTTGGGTACCTGGCTTTAATTCAATAGTGAGATCCAATTCTCTTACCGGGGGTAATCCAGGTAGTTCCTTTGGAAATACATCTAGGAACTCAGCTAACACCGGATATTGTTCTAAGGATGGCCCTTTTTCCTGGCTTACTTCGTGAATTGCATAAGCCTGACAACCCTTTCTTAAACAACGCTTCACCTGCATTGCCGAAATGTAGCGTAAAGAAAGTTGCTCGAAACGTTGACGTCAATACACTCTCTCCGTCGAAACGTTGTTCGTTGGGGGACAACGTTTCACAATTTTCAGACTGGATCCACTTGTGCTCAAAATCAATACAAAACGAACTGAAATCTGATCACTGGTGCTTCTGCTTAGTATGTGTATTGACGTCAAACCTTGGCTGCCTCACTGCTCAACTCTGCTCAATCTTGCTAACAAATCTGACCACTGCAAAACTGTCCACAATTAACTCTCTGCTTCTGCTCAACCTGTACCACAAACCCTAGTTGTCATAAAGGAAAGCCATACAACTTTGTCATATCACTGTTAAAAAGGACCTGTCATAACTGATTTTGTCTCTGCCCAATCTGCACACGAAGCCCTAACTGACAATGTCAATTCTTTGACATAAACCTTCTGCAACTGAGAACTTAACTTCAGTCAACTCGCTTCTGTATAATAGCAAACCCTTCTGTGTCTTCAACATTCAGACTTTGTCAACGTGTGAACCTTACCAGACAATATCTATCCAAACCGTGTCAATAAGTCACAGCAAGTGTCAATACCTCAACAAGCTACAACAAGTGTCATTATCAACATTATTGTCACATCAAGGACTACTGCTAAACAGCGCTGTCATTGTCAAATTGTCAATCTAGAAATTCTGCTATCAAGGGTTACGTATTGTCATCCTGGAAGGAACACTGTGACATATAAGATCATTGTTCATTCTTCAAATGCTACAGATGTCCTTGTTGGAACAGTCTCACAAATACTGCCTTTACCACTGCTGTAGATGATTTCGAACAGTTTTCAGTACAGTGAAGACTCACAGTCAGCCTTCACCACCTCATTAATAAATGAACCATAGTGCTACAACTGTTTATCTTCAAAAGGCAATGCCACTGTATATACTCTCAGATAATTTTCAATTACTCGATAATACATCTTCATCATATAGGAAACATGTGTAACTTGTAAAGACACTGCGACACTGCTGCCAACTGTAGGTGTTATTACATCAAACTGTTGTGTATGAATATTGTTTGTAACGTTGATGAATGCTAGAAGAGATAGGCCGCAAATTTATCAACGAGCTCTAATCAATAGTGAGTATCCGGATTCTTGAAGGCCTGAAATCAATCCTCAGAAATTGATATACAAGATAGACAATTATGAATATGTTTCCAAATAGTCTGTCTCTGTTTTATTTACAAGGCCGCAAGAATTTGAGTGTCACTGGCTCATATCCAATCCATAGGTCTGAGTGATCCGAATTGTATACATAATCTTGCTCCAACAGAGGGCCGCAAATAGAAGTCACTTCAGGATGCCATTTCCGTGGTAATTGCTTGATGATCTAGAGATCCGAGACACTTTCTTGTGTTCTGACTATGCCCTAGATAAGGGCCGAATCTCAGAGATAGCAACAACCCAAAACGCAACTCATGATGAATCAAAAATTGTTCCAGACATGTCACAAAGGTTTGTCTTCTACCTGCGATGAGCACACGCAACTCATGATGAATAAAAAATTGTTCCAGACATGTCACAGAGGTTTGTCTTCTACCTGTGATGAGCACCTGCCCAACGAATCACCAAATCAAAACAAAACCCAAAAATACAACGAAACCCTGAACACTGATCCTTCTCAAACCCTCTCGTTTGATGCAACACTCCTGCACAGAGCAGCTGCCCAACGAATCACCAAATCAAAACAAAACCCAAAAATACAACGAAACCCTGAAGACTGATCCTTCTCAGACCCTCTCGTTTGATGCAACACTCCTGCACAGGGGCCCAGTAATTTCAGATATTTTGATCACAAAGATGATGCTTTTTACTTTCATCCCTTTGAGGCTTAAGGTATGACTCCTTTTATAGATTTTAGAGGGGTTAAAATGGGCCAACCGAATTGGCAATTTTTTAGGGAAAATACAATTTAAAATTTGAATTCTTGAAACATTAGGTGGCAATTTTTTTTATATATAGGGAAAATACAATTTAAAATTTGAATTCTTGAAACATTAGGTGAGAGAACGATACCTTAGGTGAGGGGGTTTAATATTTCTTTGAGGTAAAGACCCCTTAGGTGAGGGGGTTTAATATTTCTCTGAGGAAAAGACCCCTAATTGTTGAGAGAAATAGTTTGACCATAGACATTTTTGATCAAAATCTTTTAAGGTGTTTTTTAAAAATTAAACTTCAATTGGCTTATAAAACCCAAGACTTTCATATATCTTTGATTATTTGAAAATTATATTTATGAGTGATCCTTTGCTATGGGAAAAACTGCCACATCATCACCCTATAGTATTTTTACCTATAAATTGGGTACTCCATATTTAAATAAGCATAATTCACAAATGATGAAGGCTCTCATGGTGTGCCACATACCAGCTGAACTAACTTGAGGAGGAGAATCCAATGACGAGGATCTCCAAGGCAAATTCATAGATCTCTTACTTCAAAAACCTCCAACAAGTGCGAGGTAAATTCTTCACCTGGGTAATCCAAACCCTAGCTCTAGGGTTTCCAACCATCCTTCAATTAGAGCTTCCAACTAATGCAATTCTAACAAATATTAAGAGCGTTCATTAACAGACGTTGGCATCAATGACAACGCCATTCAACACCCTCAGATATAATTTTTCGAGAAAATCCTTAGACTCTAATTCTATAATTTTGGCAATTATCTTGCAAATGGAATTGAATAATGATATTGGCCTAAAATTACCAAAGGTTTTATATTTGTCTCTTTTAAGAAATAGGCTTTGAAATGTTGAGTTAAATTCTCCTATGAGTCATCATAAAGGCTTTGGATATCCCTATGTCCCTTAGTAAAGTCTAAAAAATAATTCAATCATTCATCCATCGAAACTTAAGCTTTTAATCGTATGAAAAAAGGCCATGATCGATAAATCACATCACTTAATAGTTTAAGTTATTGATATTTTCTCTCTCATTAATGTGATTTAGGGAGGGCATGAAACTTTTCCTTTGAATAGCCCACAATTCAATATAGAATATTTTCTTCTATATCATTTTTCTTTTTGGTGAGCTTTACATTTAAGTTTTGAACTTGATTGCATCTAAGGTCCAATTTGATAGAAATATTCAAAATGAATGAGAGGCTAAATGGTTGTCCCTCCTTTGCCAATCATGATATGGACCAATAACTATTGAGGAGAGGAGTTAGATGCTCTACCATAACGAGTTCACATTCTTGCTTGAATAAATTGCATGATAACTACATCTAATTGTAGAAAAAGTAAGTGTCAATTTTTCAAAACAACTTGATATACTTATAACCATGCATAGTTCACCTTTACTTTTCCGTGCCACATAATATGGGTTATAATGCGAATACAAATTTATAAGAATCATTGAATAAGTATTAAATTAACAAAATAACTTGATATTGTTATTGTAACTCTAAGGATGCTACTATTGTTGCTATATGCTTATCCTTTGGTTTAATAAGTAGTAGCAAACACACCCAATTATTAAGCAAAAGACACAAGGACTTTACACTCAAGAAACCCCTGAAGGAGAAATTCTATTTAATCATACTAATTATGTGTGTGTTTCTATTATATAATCAAGTCCCTTTATATAACTTTAGGTGATTATAACAACTACGTCATAATTAAATATTTAGTCCAATCATATGCATAACTATCTCCACAATATCTCCCCAAATATTTCCTTCAATCTCCCAATTGATTTCATGAAATCTTCATCCCTAACTTTTCTCTTTTCTCCTCATCCTTGATTCTTATGTAAATTTTTATGCTTTTTCTACATCATTACAAACATATAATAAAATTTAGACATTATTCATGATTCACAAGTAGGAGTTATTCCTTCATGTGAATAGTTGTGATTTTAATATTCAATAACCATCCTTTGTCTCTTCAACTAGTCTTTTGAACTAGTCCAATTATATTTTTCCTTTCATTTTGTTTTTCATCATCTTTTGTCTTCTACAATCCTCTTTTTCATCTTCCTTATTCTTTTCTTTTAATCTTTTTTAATATCCATCTTGTACTTGCAAAATATAAACATTATCTTTGTTGAAGTCCATATAAAAAAGTCACCATCCATTGAAATACGTGGGTGACCAGCCATTTTACTCATCCATTAGTTCTTTAGGAAACTTTTTCTCATACATAATTCAACAACCATTATTTGAATCACAAATATTTTTATCCCCCCTACACCATCATCAATCATCATCCCGTGTTTTCTTTGGTTTACTCTTAACAACATTGTGTGTTTTTGTGGGTTACCCCTCAAATATTACATCTTTTGTGTTTTACATCAATTTACCCTTAACTATTACAGTTCTTAAGTGATTTTGGCCTACCACGAACCATCATCACACCAAATGGTTTTCATCTGACCATGGAATTTCCTTTTTCATGACTACTAGTTTTTGGTTTACCTCGAACCATTCAAATTGAAATTATGGGGGTATACTTGCTTTATCACGACTTACATCCATTGCAACATCATCTTATACACACAATTTCAAATACATTTTCATTTGAGACTAATATAGCCCTTTTACAAACATAACAAGAAGACCATTTTTTCATTGTCAAAAACACTATTAGTGAGGTGTTGAGGGGGTGGTATTCCCAATGCTCAATAGTAGGGATTAAACCCAAGGATGAGGCCCAATTAGACTCCACCTCCTTTGGTATAGAATAATCCTATGGGTTAATGGTTCAACAATCATTTGATGAGCTTAAAAAATTGCGTGATTTTATTCTTTCCATTCTTTTACTTCTTTATAATTTTATGGCTATCTATTGCAAAAAATAAGTGATCTAAGGAGATTGTAGAGATCTATGAAAATGACCTATGATTATAGTCAATGGAAAAGCCATCCAAGGCTTTTAGCTTCCTAAAGAACTAATTCCACTTGGAAAATATGTGTATAAGATAATATCTAAGAAAATAATTATTGACCGACATGAAGTAGTAAAATTTAAGTGTCATATTCATAAATAATTCTATAATATATCTAATAATTAAACCAATACCCATTTACTAAATATACCTAGTGATTCATTCAAACATAAAGATAAATATTAACTGCATTGAAATCCATACATGAAGTTTGAGATATTAAATTGCTTGCAAAAATAATCCACAACAAAGGAACAATATATAGAGATTCAATAAAACAAACCTCCTTGGTTGTAGAAGAACTTTTGAATTAATCTTCAAATTAATTCTTTGCTACAATTCTCCATAGATTACTTTAGCATTCCAAGACCCATTACAGGAGGTCGACTCCTCTATTTATACAAATTTCTTTTTCTGAAAATAGTAAAGGAAAAAGATAAAACAAAAGTTTGAAAGCTAAAAGGCTTTGCATGTTGCTAGGATCTCGACAAATTATATCACTTAGTAATCTTGTTAGCAATTCTAACTTTATATTTTAAATATTTCTACATGTATTCATGTTGAACTAAAGTTATTACTTTGATATTGGCCTCATATTTTTGTGCGATCAACTTTATCTTTGTTCTCACATCCTCCATTGATAGGAATTCTTCTAGATGACCTAAATTAGGTAAATTATGATTGATCATAACTTGTTTGAAAAAAGTCCAAAATTTTAGATGACCATCAATTCTATAACTATCTTCTCCTAATACTTTGTTCCCCCTACATTTTGGCTAAACCTTCATCTGTTAACATCTTGATACCATGGCCCTCCTCTTCTCGGGACTTCTGAATTTCTTTGAGGAATTGAATTTAATCCAATATTTTGGTGCACTTTTGTTATCGGGAAATCTAGTGTCCACTCGGAGCTGCTAGTCCCACTAAGAGTGGTAGTTATCTTAGAAACAAACAAACTAAAACTACTTTCGCTTTCCTTTATGAGAAGTAGATAAGAGGGGAACAAAGGACACCAACCTTAGTCTTGCGCTTGGTTCCTTTCTTGGTTCCTCTCCCTTCTGACAAATCCTTGTCGCTTTTCCTTCGTCTACCCAGCTTCAAAGAGCACCTGTGGAATCAAAGCAGCACAACACTATCGAAGAACAGAGACCTACAATCATAAACAATATAGGACCAGATATATATTAACCACACAAATGCATATATCATCAAACATACAAGAATGTGGAGGAAAACTTGAATAGCTTTATTAATATCAAGAATAGCAAAGAGGATTACAACCAATTGTTCTGACCCAGCCTCATCCTCCCATCGTGAAAGCCCTTCTTCACCTCATGAAAAGCTTAGATCACCCAACACTATGATATTCCACCAAGAAACCAACAACACTTCCTTACAAGATACAAAATTCCAGCCTCTGGATCTCTGGGATGAGGGATCCATATATAGATAATTGCAGGGGGGTGAGTCAGCTTCTAGGATTTTGATTAGTGTCCTCTCTCTGATAGTTCTTGATTCCACTTGGAGTTTGATGATCTCTTACTCATCCCCGGGCGAATTCAGAGAGGCAAGTGTCACAGGAGAAGTTTCTGGAAGATGATGTAATCAGCTGACCTTGTTCCTTTAGGGTGTGAAGAAACACTTTTAGGGACTTAGGAGCCCTTGGTTTATGGACATGTATGATTGGGGTTGCAGTGCCCAAAAATGTCTATAAAAACTTTCACTCCATATCAAGGTATCTTTATGCACCACAAATAACTCTATTATAACCTCTTGTAACTCAATTATCATTTTTAGAAACTCTCTCTTAACACGCTCATGATTTGCATGGTCTACTAAAAGTTCACCCACAAAGTCGGTTATAGCTTCTAGGTATTATTTACAATATATCCTTTGATTTCTAAAGTACAATGACTCTTTTCTCATGCTCTCTATTTTATTTTCACCTACTCGAACATTATCAATTGTAGTATGAGAAACTGCTACTTTGGTAGGAAATAATTTGACACTTATATTCATCTTTTTAGTGTCCACTAGAGGTTCCTCATAAGTACAAATTTTAGTGCTATCCAAACTTATTCTTCATTTCCTCTGTGTCATTTTTACAATACACTATCTACATTGATCATAGGAAATGGATTGCACATCAACAACTTCATGTAAGGGCTCTAGGATTGGTTGATATCCCTATGATAAAATATTTCCTACATTGCTTGGGGTAAAAAAATGTAAACACATCCCCTTAACCTCAGGGATGTGCTCACTATGATAACCCAAATTTCCTAGTACAATTAGAGAAATGGGGTAATAATTTTTTTTGACTTTCCTTCGAGTTTACAAAACTCAAATTGAATCTCACCATTGCACTCGTCTTGGTGATGTTGATTTCTAAGGTGTATTTCAAGCTAATAATTATTTTTGATATTTTTACATTCTTATTAACATTTCATCATTTAATAATTAAACATAAAGAAATCAACCATATAACATATATCTACTTCCAAATCATAAAGAGACAGTCCACACAAATAGCATAAAGATTTACCCCGAGAAAACCCTTGAAGGGAAAAACCCAACAACCTTTTTCAATAGAGAGTTATTTAGTTCAACAGAGACATATCTAAGTGTAACTAGGTCAAACTTAGTCCAATGTCCATCCTTCTAGTCAAGCCAATCAGACCCATAAACATACTTTGTCATATCTTTTCACTGCCTCAGAGATTCTCTTCATAAGTTCCCTTCACATGCCTGACGGATGGTCTTCGTTCTATCTTAGGAGTACCTTCGCTAACCTCAGAGATACACTTGTTTATAACCACATATATATGAATTATTTTCCTCAGATCATACAAATATACCTCACAAGATGAAAGCTTCAGATGCCACAAATATGAGCTATATACTACCACATATGCGAGCCATATATTTCCATAGATGCAAGCCATATAATCAAAAGATTCAAGCCTTTTATCTTCCTTTTAAGACCTAATACTCGCTGCCACAAACCATCGAAGATACCTCAGAAGATGCTAGCTACATCTTGGCTAGATGGGAGAGCGAATAGGCCCTTTATATATTTTTTCCCTTGGCTGAATGTAAGTATCCCTTGCTGGAGCCAACCTGAGCATATTTGGAATCCAACTTGATTTCATGGAGCTAACTAGAACATTTTAGAAGGACTGCTTGACTAGGAGGAGTCCGACCATACATTTTGGAGTAAAAAGTTTAATTTAAAAATTCAAATTTCTTCTTTTGAAAGTCACAATGAGACATTGACTCAAAATAATTTTTCTGTTGACACCTAATCATCAGGATTGGGTGACTGAAATTGATGTAAATAAATAATAGAAAATATGAAGAGTCACAGGGAGATGAAATGAACAGTCTCTCCCTCATGTATATAATAAAGACCAACCTGAATGAATATCATGAATTGATTTGAGGAGTTACCTCCTGGTCTGACATGGTATCAGAGCCAGCGCCATTTTTGGCTTCCCTCTTTAATTTGTAACTCCTATTCTGCCTATTCTGCCTATGTTCTAAATCCTTTGCAGACTGACATCTCTCTCATATCCCCTGCGACTCATTATTATTCTGCTGATTCTGGCACCCTCCACAACCATCAAGCCTACCAGTGCTGCCTTCTCTGCTACGCTGCTCCTGTCGCTGCTCCACCTGCATACAAAATGCTCAGCCTTTCTGCGCTCTCCCCACCGGTTGCCATACCCGATATATATGGTATCGTAACTGCGATATATCAACAGTTACAAACGCTGCTTCTTTCTATTGAAACTCCTGCCACTCTCTGCTTCACTATCCCTACGGTCATTTTTTTCCTCTGTCATTATTCGTTCTTTACGTTGATGACTGTTGATGGTTGCTACGTTAAGGCATAGCAAGCTAGCCCTTGTTGCGTTGAACTATGCGAAGGCTGTGGTATGCGTAGTGCTACGGTGAGTGTAGATCAGAGTGGCATTGCAGTGAGCGTGGATCTGCTATCTGCGTTGGAATGGTGATTACATATGTGTTGTTCTCTATGCATTGGTTTTCTATGGCCGTGAGCTTTGATAGAGCGGCTGGGTTGGCATGAGTACTGCAGAGTTTCATGAAAGCAACAACTCGATTTGTGACATTCAGTTGTTGGAATGAAGATTGGTCGAAACCTAGAAGTCATGTGTCAGACCTGTGCATTAATGGACCTGTGTGTTAATGACCGATGCTGCTGCGCGTCGAGTTTTGTTTGAGGTATACTGACATTATCCGTGGAATGTATATGTTAGAGACTACATTATGTGATTAAACAATTTCTTTTGGACAACCAAAAATCGTGACTGTGGTGTTTAATTCAAACTTGCTGTGTGCTCCCGTTTTGAAGACTGTGTGTGAGACTAATATCATGTGTGCGATGAGTATTATTTTTGGAATACAAGATATATTGCATGATATTGATAATTGTGCGGTGAGCGTACTATAAGATTTATGCATTAAAAATGGTGCGATTAGCGGTTCTTTTTTAATGTCGAGGGCATGAATGCTTGATATATCATATAAAAGAAGGTTGAAAATACAATGGTATGTGATGGTATGTCATATATTATGATACAAATGGTGATATTCGATATGGATAGAATATAGCTTTTCTCTTTGTATATTAAATCAATTTCTTACCTAATCAAGAAGGAAGAATAAGGCCGCATTATTTTGAAGCACATAGTCTTTCTTTTAAGAATGCATTCAATCATATCTATTGTGGGAGTAGTTTTCACTGGCAAGGAGAACTATCCTGAGTGGTCCTAGAAGATAAAACACACCCTCATTTTCAATGAGTTGTGGAAAGGAGTGTGTGTTGGAGACAGAGGTAAAGAGCTAGAATAGCCTACCTCAGACAAGAGTTCGCCATTTGGGAAAAATAAGAACAACAAGGCTTATGCGTTGATTGCAGCATCAGTAAATGAAGAGGTGAGTCGCCATATTTCGCCATTTTCAAATGCTTTCAAAGCCTTACAAAAACTGAAGGAACTCTATGACTCACACTCTGCACTTGAAGTTGTTCAACTCATGATTAAACTCTTCACTCTTGAATTACAAAATAATGATCCTCTTGCTCTTGCATCCGAAGTAAAATCTATAGTGCATGATATCAAAGCCACTAAGGTTGAATCGGATATTCCTCTGATCGCTTTTCTCAAGGCACTTTATCCTACTTACTCCAGTTATCTTGAGCCATTGCAAGCAATTGGAAATCTCAAAGATATTACCATTGACTCTCTTATGAAAAAATTTGCTGAAAGAGAGAAAGATTTTGGAAAGAAGGCAACCCCTGAATCTTCTGAAGAGGCAGTGTGCCTTGCTCATAAAGAAAAGAATCTTGCCCAAGATTCTTCCAGAGGAAGAGGTGGTCGAAGAGGAAGAGGAAGATATTTCAGAGGCAGGGGGGGCAGACACTCTCAAGGAGAAAAGTTAGATTTGCACTGCATACGCTGCAAAAGAAATGGATCACATGATGCCTCCACATGCAAGTTACCTTGGGACAAAATTGAGCAGCAAAGAAACCAACCCAAAGGTAAAACTAATGACATAGACAAATGTAAAGCACCTGAATCCGCTCATTATGTTGTGGCACAATTTAATATTGGAGAAAATGAAGACTTATTTAATGCTTCACTTGCTTCTGGAAAAATGATTGGTTGCTTCATTTAGGAGCAACTTTCCACATGACTCATAGAAAATATTTTTTTGAATAATTTACTGACAATGTTTATGGAGCAGTATACTTTGCAGACCAATCAAAACTCAAGCTATCAGGGCTTGGCACAATCAGGCTTAAATTGCCTAGTCTTCCAGACTTTCTTTTGCATCATGTTCTATATCTCCCACAATTGAAGAGAAACTCGCTGTCCTTGGTCCACATCTGCCAGCAAGGTCACTCCATTCATATGTTTGATGGCAAGCTTGAGGTGAGAAAATCATCTGACCACTCACTTGTCATGAGGGGGATAGAAGAAGAAAGGATTCTCAAGCTGCAGGGTACCTCTGCTTGTGCACAACATTTCTCATACAATTCTCATTATGAAGAAGGTACACTTCCATCAAGTTTATTATGGCATGCTAGATTTGGACGTTTGAGCTATGATAACCTCCACTTGTTGAAAAAAAATGGTGTTACTGGTTTGCCTACAATTCCTAGGAAACTTAAGCAATGTGATGCTTGCATTCTAGGAAAGCATAGCAAACAGTCTTTTCATGATTCACATTCAAGAGCACATAGAAAAATTGAACTCATTCATTCAGATTTATGTGGTCCAATGCCTGTTCCTTCTGCAAATGGAAATAAATATATGATGACATTTATTGATGAATACACCATAATGTGTTGGGTTTATTTATTGAAGAACAAATCTGATGCTTTTCAAACATTCAAGAACTTTCATACATGGATTGAAAATGATGCACAATCTCATATTGGCTCTATTCACACTGATAATGGAAAAGAATACACTTCAAATGAATTTGAAAACTATCTTCGCCAACATGGGATCAAACATAAAACAACTGTGCGTTATAATCCTCAACAGAATGGTGTAGCTGAAAGAATGAATAGGACAATCTTAAATATGGTGCGCTCCATGATGTTTTTCAAAAATGTAAAATTGATGTTTTGGGCTGATGCAGTTCTATGTGCTGTATATATAAAGAATAGATGTCCATCTAATGCTATCAGAAACAAGACTCCCTATGGGTAAAGCATCTCAGGGTCTTTGGTTCCACTTGTTATGCCTTGATACCAAATGTACATAGAAACAAACTTGGTGCAAGAAGTCGTAAGTGTATCTTCCTTGGGTATTCAAACACCTCCAAAGCATACCGTCTCTGTGATGAAGTCAATAAAAAGTTTGTTGTATATAGAGATGTAATCTTTCTTGAAACATCCAAAATCGACAATGTCGTTGAGAAACAACTTGATTGCTTGGATAGATTCACAAATGTAAAATCATTACAAGAATTTGATAATCAGATTCCACATCTTGAGGGGGGGATTCCTATACTAGATCAACCTGTGGAATCTTCTTCTGAAGCACTCTCTCCCCCGCATGAAACTCCAACAATGGATGATACTTTAAGTGATGTGATTGATAGAATTGGGAGACTCAAGCTTGATTCAGTCCCAACTCAATCAACGGAGCAGCCTAGACCATCTGAGAAAGGTACCCCAAAGTGGCTGACAAAGACACTTGAAAGTGTTCATCCTGATGATGTTGGAAAGACAAGAACTAGAAATTCAAACCGGCAAAATGGAGGTGATGTAGATGACTCTGATTCACCTGTTGATATGGATGTTTCTTATGATTGTGAATTGAATTTGTCTACAGATTTCGAATCAACTTCCTTCAAAGAAGCTGTTTCTCATGATGAATGGAAAGAAGCGATGCAAAAGGAGTATGATGCCTTGATAAAGAATGGCACTTGGAAGCTGGTAATCCTCCATTAGGAACCAAACCAATTGGCTGCAAGTGGGTCTACAAGAACAAGTATAACGCTGATGGCTCACTTGACAAGCACAAAGCCAGGCTTGTGGAAAAAGGTTTTGCGCAGAAGGAAGGGGTCGATTATGAGGAGAATTCCCCCCCATAGAAAAATGGGCTACCATCCGGACACTCTTTTCCCTAGCAGCTCAGAATGGTTGGAAAGTCCATCAAATGGATGTAAAAATTGCTTTCTTGAATGGAGATCTAAAAGAGAATGCTTTTATGTCCCAACCTGAAGGATTTGCTATGAAAGGACATGAACATAAAGTAAGCAAACTTGTGAAATCCTTGTATGGCCTCAAACAAGCACCGCGAGCCTGGTATGAAAAACTAACTGAGCATCTTCTGAAACTCAATTTCAAACATTATGATCTTGAAGATGCAACTTTGTTTGTTAAGAAGGTTGGCAAAATAGTTGTATATGTTGTGGTATATGTAGAGATCTTTTGATGACAAGGAACAATGAAAGTTACATTGCATCCATAAAGAAGTAATTGAGGAAAGGTTTTGAAATGACTGATTTGGGCTATGTTCATTACTATCTTGGTATTGAAGTAACTCAACATTCGAAGTCCATATTCCTTTCTCAAAAGAAGTACACTGGAGATCTGTTAAGAAGGTTGGCAAAATAGTTGTATATCTTGTGGTATATGTAGATGATCTTTTGATGACAAGGAACAATGAAAGTTACATTGCATCCATAAAGAAGGAATTGAGGAAAGGTTTTGAAATGACTGATTTGGGCTATGTTCATTACTATCTTGGTATTGAAGTAACTCAACATTCGAAGTCCATATTCCTTTCTCAAAAGAAGTACATTGGAGATATGTTGAACAAGTTTGGCATGGCAGAATGCAATCCTGTTACTACTCCAATGGAACAAAACATAAAGCTCACATCCATTGAAGGAAAAGAATTTGAGGATGCAACAAAGTATAGACAGCTTGTAGGAAGTCTCAACTACCTAACTACTACCATACCAGACATTTCGTTTGCTGTTGGAACCCTCTCAAGGTTTATGCAAAAGCCTTGTGAGGGAAATTGGTCTGCTGCAAAAGGAGTCTTAAGGTACATGAAGGGAACTCAAGACTTTGGAATCAAGTATACACAGGTGGATAACTTCAACTTGATTGGATACTCTGATTTAGACTTTGATGGAGACAAAGAAACTGGGGTACCTACTTTAGGTTATGTTATGAGTTTTGGATCAGGAGCTGTCTCTTGGATATCACGCAAACAATTAGTTCCAGCATATTCCACAACGAAGGAAGAATATGTGGCAGCAATTGAGGCAACAAAAAAAATTGTGTGGCTCAGGAAAATTCTTGAAGATTTGCAAGTAAAACAAGTACAATCGACTCCACTCATGATTGACAATACCTTGGCAATAAAGCTGGCCAAGAACCCAAAGTTCCATGATCGAACGAAGAACATCAATACTAAATATCATCTGATTCGACATCATGTTGAGGCCAAAACAATCCATCACCCCCATTATTCCACTAATGAGTAAATTGCAGACATCTTCACCAAAGCGCTTGGAAGAGAAAAGCTTGAAAGATTCAGAACGATGCTTGGACTCACCAACATCCCTTCAGATTAAGGGGGGGAATGTTGACACCTAATCATCAGGATTGGGTGAATAACTGAAATTGATGTAAATAAATAATAGAAAGTATGAAGAGTCACCGGGAGATGAAATGAACAGTCTCTCCCTCATGTATATAATAATGACCAACCTGGATGAATATCATGAATTGATTTGAGGATTTACCTCCTGGCCTGACATTTTCTTTTGACTCTTATCATTTAAAATATTCTTTAAAAATTCATAATGACTCAAACATACATTATGAAGATTGACCATAGTTACAAAAATCAACAGGTAATATTTTTCCAGTGATATAATTTTTTTCCCAATACGGGCTCTTGGATCATAAGTTATGTCTCCTTTTTTTTTAGAGAAAAAAACTGTAGTTTTTATTTATGCAAATAAAAATTGCATTTTGTAAACACACGGATGGGTGTATGCATATAGGTCAACGATCAAGCTAATAATGCAAAAATATAACAATTATGGGACATTAAGCATATTTTATCCCCATCATACAAAAAACCAAAAAGCTCACCTAACAATGAGTGCGTATAGTGTCGAGAAGACATACATAAACAATCCATATAATGTCCAATATAAAACAATTCTAGAATATACAAAGTGTAAAAATTGAAAAAAGATAGTGTAAGATTGAAAAATCTTGCGATCTAACGAGATATGTTGTCTAAAATCTAGATTAGTGAAGCAACTGTAGGAAGATATAGACACTGTGCCATCCTAAAATGTTGATATCCACCAAAAATCCTGAGCCAGAGAAAGCGCCTCTTTGGAGAGTCCATCTACACACTGATTTAGTTCCTTGTATATGTGTTGAAAAGAGAAATTTGAGAACTTGTTTTTCAATTGCAGAACCTCATCCAAAATAGGAGATAAAAGAAAAATCTTATAGGATTGTGAACCATTTAACTAATTAACCACAAGTTTTGAATATCGATAAATTTGTAGTTGTAAAAATCCCTGTTCTAACACAAAAGAAAGTAGGTTTTGACAAGTAAGGAGTTCAACATAATTATTTGTTCTAGTACCCAAACCCACAGAGATATGAAAATAAGTGTCATTTGAGAGAAATAGAATAACACCACCCCCCCTCCCCAACCCCCCCCAAACCACTGCCACTTGAATCGACTAAGGCATCATCGAAGCATGCCCATGGTTTTGACTTGTTGGGATGTTCAACAATAATTTCATGAACCCTTTAAGCATCCTTCTCCCGAAGAAAGTAACTAAGGATGGCAATTGCTTCAGCAACAATAGATCTTGGAGAAGAGACATGATCTTGAAAGATAGCGATGCTTCAGGCAATCCAAATGCTCCAATAAATGATTAATGGAAGAGCCTTGAAAGTATGAGAGGATTCGAAGAATATTCAATTGAAGGACTATGCCAGGGGCCGATTTGAGCTTCCATAGATCCACAGTGATCCTAGATTTGATGACTAGAAGGGTAGGATAGAAAAAGGTGATGAATAGATTCTCCATCTTCTTGAAAGAGTGCACACTGGCTAGGACTGGTTGGATATTGCCTTTGAAGAACCTTCCACATTAGAACCTTCCCATTCATGATACACCACATAATATTTATTTATTTATTTTTTCCTTTGGGGGGCATTTAGATTTCCAAAAAATATTCTACCACCATTGAGAAACATTAGGAAGACATTTAGATTTGATAAATATATAACCATATTTTGGAGAGTATAGCCCACTTTTTGCACCCGCCCATACAAGTTCATTCTCCTTGTTCATGATATGAACATGACCAATATTCAAGGAACTAATATAATTATTCCAATGGTTGATGAAAGGAGCTGGAATGTAAAGCCATTGATATCCATTGAAGTAAAAATTCATAATTAGGGTAAGTTCTGCGCCAATTTTCTAGGTAACATGTAGTAAATATGGGTTGAATTGAATTTGGATAACAAAAATGACCCATAAATAATTTGGAATCACATAACACCTTAGAATTGATGTTGACATATTTTTTTTTTATTCTTTTTGTTTTCAAGAAGCTGTTAACATAGTTAAAATAGTGAATGCTAGTGAATGAGCCAACAATTACAGTATGATTTTCGCAACACTATAATTAGTGGAGAGCCAAGTGTTGATGTTTCTTTCAATGGTGTTACAAGTTACATTTTTATTAGATAAGAGACTCCGAGAAAAAAATATTAAAAAAATCAGAAAGAAAACTAGATTTATAGAATGAGGAAAAGTAAGAAGTGATGAAATTGAGATATGCTCTAAAGACACAATGAGTAAAACAATTAAACTAAAGTGTTACATGGGACAATGAAAAGAAATTGGAGCAAAGTGACCATGTTGAAGTTATAGATAAGAGGAATTTAGATAATTCAAACAAGTCATCAATTGTTGCTTTGCCTTCCTTGGAGAGCATGAGCCAAAGTGTTGCATTTGACAAGGATGCTAAGATTTTTGAATCTGTTCAAGGAGAAATTAATAGGAAAATGTTAATGCTTCCTAGCTTGAAGAAATAAAGGCTTTTGTAAAGGCAATAAAAAAAGCAGAAAAAGCAGTTGCTTCAGGAGAGCTCAGTGCCAGTGAAGTAGCTCCCAAGTTAGTTTAGAAAAACTTGTAGATTCACAAGCTCATGTAATCTACTAAAACAAGAGACAAGAATCTATTTCTACTCTAAACTGTAGAAGCCACAACTTCAAAACCCCACTATTTGTTTTCTATTAATCTAGAAAATCAAGATGAAATTACAATGCTTGTTCTCTCTAGAACAATCCCAGCACTTAGAAAATTCAATCTCCAACTCATAAGCAAGATCAAGGCCAAATATTAGCCCCTTCACAAGCTCTCCAAGTCTCTATTCCAATGTGTAATTCCTATGAGGAATAACTTGTATTTAAAGGGAAATAAAACCTCTAAAAATAGCGCAATCCCTCAAGGATTAGTTCCTGATTACATGCACTATCAGTGCAACTCAGAAAAATCTAAAACAATTAGTACACTGTCCATGCACTCTAGTCTCAATTGGGTCTTTCTCAGAATCAACATGCATGAGTTTCTGATGGTGGAATCTTCAGTTAACTAGAGTAGCACTAATTAGGTCACTAGTGTCCCAACTGACTATTTATTCACTATTAGTTCCTGAAACTGATTGGAACTAATTTAAATGGACTTAACTCAATAAAATGAGTTAACTAATTACACTCATCTTGAACTCCTATAAGTTAGGGAGAACATATACATGTCTTCTAAAAGACTTCCAATTCAAATTTCCTAAATTAATTAAACTTAATTAATTATTTTCAAATTGCTATGAGAAAATAATTGTATGTTAATTCACAGTTTAATTCAAGGAAAAATTAAATTGGAATTTCTTGTTGCCATTTCTCAATAGTTAGGAAATTGTTTAGTTCCTGATATAGATGATTTTATGCAACCAACTCCCAAAATATAAGAAAAGATAGATCAACGACTTAAAAATTAGCCTCTTTAAGGGGAATACCTCCTTTACATTACATAAATGAACAATTCTCGGAGGATACAAATGATTAAGCCTCCTTGGTATATATAGGAGTTTAAGGGGTCACAATATAATTAGAGCCTACATAAAAATAATAATGTAAGGGCACAAAAATAATAATAGTGGGCTTCTATGGGGCACAACAATAACAATAGGTGGCTACACTAAAGTTAAAAACAATAAGTGTGCTACACTAGTATTATGGGGACCTAACAATGATCAAGAGCCCAAAATGACCATAAATGATGTAGAAAATTGGATTAAAAAACAACTGATATGGATAAGTCTACATTTTACTGTAGATGAAGAAGCTTACGATACACTGGAGTGCTGGTATGATAATCCCCTTGATGGATTCAGAGTTGATATTTCTCCATTTGAAACTAGGTTTATGGATTTAGACTAATGGATTACATGTTCATTGATAGCCCACCTATATGCTAGAGATGCTAGTGACGTTGATGATTTTTCAATAGTCAATGGAGGAGATATTCTCAAAATATTGTTTCTAGTGGTAGCCTATCAACTGAGACTGAAAGAGCTGTAGCAAGCTGCAATTCACCTGCATTGCCAAAAGTGGTTTAGTATCTAAGGTTACCATCTCCAGTTTCCTCTTTGGAACAATATTTGGTATGATTGTGATTCGAGAATAAACTCAAACTATTAAAAGAGAAAGTGAATCCTTTTTCATAAGATTTCCTTGTTAATGGCATGTTATGAATGTGAAGCTGATCCAATATTTTTGTCTAACATGTTGGATGCAAAATTTATTTTAAATTTTTTTGTATCATAACATGAAATGTTTCTATGACATATGGAAGTATCAAGTGCTTAGTTTTTTTGAAAAGATATTGCATTGGAAGATAATATATTGCTAGGATGCAATTAGAAACTATCTAAAACAATGATTTAACTTGTGCCTTGGCCCGCGAAACTGATAACATTGTTTCCCACAAAACAATATTGCCATTTTTGCCCTAGCCCGCAAAGATGACAATATTTCTTCGTACAATGCAGTATTAATTTTTTTTTTTTTCCAACTGAGATATTTTTTCACCTATTACTAAAGTGACCGAGCTCCTCTTTAATATTGAAGTATTTTACATAACTTGATAAAATGTCTCGAAATCAATGCGCTGCTAAAAATTATATAACAATATTTAATGGAGTTGTTATATGAAGATACCTTATTACAATCTCTTTTCTGTGAGTTTGAGACTTTATGGTATTTGATCAAAAAGTATTGTAGATATCAAAGGCCATTGAACTTGCAAAAAGATGTAAAGTAAAAATCTAGGGTTTGGAAGTTTGAAGGCATTGGAAAAATTCTAGAGTCTTTAAATATTGGAATGTATAGGGTTTGAAAACCCTAACAAGAGGTTGAATAAGAAAAACCCTAGGGTTTGCAAACAAAATCCTAGGACTGATTGTTTCCACTGAAAGAAGAAACCCTGTCCCTTGGTATGACATAATGCTGATGTGGAAGACAAGGATGATGAAGAATGCAAGAAGTCCAAGATTAAGAGGGAGCTAAATTTTCTCAAAAGATAAGTATTCTATAACTCTTCTCTTTGATTACTACTATTGTTACTATCTATACTTTTGGTTAGTCTCTTTTCCATATACTTTGTGTAATTTTATTGTTCTTCCATGACCTCCTAGTGAGGATTGCATGCCAGTGGAAAGAGAGCTTAGGCTTTTGCAACATATGAAAGAAGTGGAAGACAGTAGAAAAGAAAGGAGAATTTCAAAAATTGTACAACAAGAAGGCCTAAGTTTAAAGGTATTAGGCAACCTTGATTGTGCCAAAAATAAGTCAACATCTGACATGCAAGAGATGGTGGCATGGAAGAAATATTTGAGAAGGTTCTCCCAGAAAGAGGGAGAGGATCATGAAAAGATTTTCGCCTCAGTTAGAGTTGGAAGAACAACCTCAGGTTTTTGAAGAAGCATGAAAGGGAGCCTCATTACTGAAGAAGACCTTTTAATTTGGACTTGGTTTAATGGATCAATGATTATCTCTTATGATTTGTCTCTGGTAAAATAAGGACTTAAACTAAGTATTGTCAGTTTGTTTTTTCAAAACTACAAATGGATGGATAATAGGCACTAAACATACCAAGATTAATGTTTTGTCAATCAAATTAGGGGCATGGTAGTGTTACTACACAAAATAGCGGGGCCCTAAGGAAAGGAAAACCTAAAGGAAAACCACTAGACTAAGTGACAACAATGGGACAATAACCGTCACCTCAGTCAAAGTCCCTTGCTCTTTACAAACTTTCACTGATTCGAGGAGTCCTGGTTGGAAATAAATAAGTTAGGATAAATAGATCAATGAATAGGTATGATGTGATTCTACAAAGCCCATTCCAGGAGACACACAACAATGACCCAATGCTTCCAAGAAGTTAAAACACTCTCCAAGAAATTCCTTTAGATGAGGATACTAAGACTTGGGGTTTGAGATATGTGATAATAATAAGTATTCCTAAAATCAAGAATCTAAGGGATGTGGTAGGACCTCTCAAAGAAACTTTATGTGATGTTTTAACACTTCTAAGAGGCTCATTTATCCCTTTGAAAGCCCTAGGAAATACTTGCGATAGACCTAGGGTTTTATGAATAAACGTGGGAATAAATACTTCCAAGGTACTAACTAGGTCAAGGCAAGGGAGGAGAAAGGGTTTATTATTATTTATTCCAACAAATAATGTGCTCATACAACCCTCAACGAAGTCCCCAAGGTGAGAGAGAAATTAGACCTACGTTTTTCCACTTGGAGTAGCACCTATGGCAATAGATTTTATGGATGAAACTTGGGCGTATGCCCATTAAACTTGGAGCATAGGTAGCCTAGACCCATGTTTGGATGCTTGGATTCTTGAGAAATCATCTCCCTAAAATTCCATTGCAAGCCCTAGATTTCTGCCCTACCTTTAGGGGACTAAAATTTAGGAGGAGAAAATATGGAGAAAGAGGACTTTAATCACCAAAATCCTTGGATTAGTGCCTATTCATTTGGGCTATGGAGCCTTAGATGATTCTAAATTGGCCAAAATCGTCCCTAAGGAGAAAAAATATTGATTCCCTAGTAATCAACCTTTAACATTTACCCACTCAAAATTTATGGAGTTTCATGGAAGAAAGACAAAATATCATCCACTAGGAACATTCATCATTTGTCATGCAATGAGTAATATATGCAATTGCAAACCAAATAAATTTCCAAAATGATATTCAACAAATTAGAACACATGAGCATTAAATAGTTGCAACAATTCCATGCATTAGACATTCTTCCAAGAAACTATTCATCATGAAGCACTTAAAAGATGACAATATGATATATCTATCCACAAATCATGAAGAAACTCCAAAAAAGATCGAAAATTCAGCTCCAAATTTCAAAATGCATCAAAGAATCTATAATATCATCCAAAGAAAAAGTGCGAGTTCTTTTATAAGAGAAGAATCCAATTGATATTGATGATCTCTCTCAATGTGAGAGATCTCTATTTATACGATCCTCTATCCTATTCAAATTAGCCTAAGATACCCCTAAAATTATTTTAATGTGTAAAATAACATGTCCTTGGTGACAAGCCCACCAAGTATCTCATAAATTGAATAATAAGCCATCCAAAATGAGATGAAATGATGAAATAATGGTGTAGGAGGGCCATTGGAGGGCTTCGTTGAGTTCTCAAGGTGCCATAATGAGAGTGAGGGTTCCATAAATGATTAAAAAGGGGGTGCCCCCTTGATCTCTAATCAAAACATCATGTGGTGGTCCAAAGTGGCTTTGGGGCACAAGTAATGGTCTGATGGGTCTCTTGACGAAACATGAGCCTGTAAACTGCTCCAAATAAGGGCATGAAATATGGTGCTTTCCCTCCCATGTATCTAGGGTGAGACAAACCTCCTATGGGCTTTAGATCAACTGCCAAACCCTGTATATACTTTAAAGTTGGATGGGGGCATTGCTGGTCCAAATGCATAATATCTCATATAATGTGGGAAATGAACAAGATGGTGAAGGCGCTGAGGCTTCCCATGGCATGGGATAATGCTCTGTCACATGATGGAAACCCATGGCTCTCAATGCTTCCCCTAAAAGTGTCAATATGATCCTCTAGTGGGATTGGGCCCCAGTTAAGTTGTTCAAACCATGATGAAACCACCTACCAATCTTATGTAAGATCCAATGCGTCTCCTCACCTTTAAGTACAATAATTTAGTAGTGCATCTAAGTGAATCAAGCTTGGTAGTCCAGGGTACAAGTGAGACTTCATGGTGGGTTTCCCTTCAAATTTGGGGCTTTGAGCATGTAATTGTGTTACATCCATAGGTAGGATTAGTTAATGAAAAACCCTATTAGGTGTTCATAGCCCCTGCAAGAAAGGACATGTCCAAGGTACATCCTTCAAGTGGTAGGTGTCTAGTGGATAATGATGAAGTGGATGGGGACATAGGGGTTTGAAGGCCAAATGCCATGGGCTCAAGGGTGGTAATGATGAGGGATGTTTACATATTTGGGTGTATGAATGTAGGGGGGAGAAATCGTGGTACATGAGTTACTATAACATTTGTTTTTCCACCCTTATTTATTTGTTTTTTTTCCTTTTATTGATTTTTCTTTTGTTTTCCTGCTTGGGGATCTAGGGGATGAGAGCGTGATGTGTATGATATAATAATTATCACCCCCTTAAGGTGGGGTAGTTCATCACCCACCAAGGGTTCAGAGATACATGGGTTACTTAATCATGTAGGGGGCACTCACAGGATCCCTAGGAACTAGGGTGATGACCATAATGACAAGGGATATAACTCATGTTTGGATTTTGCCCATGTGCTATTTTTTTTTGTCTTGACCATCTTTTGCATTTTTTGGTATTATTTACTTTTTTTATTTGGCCATCATATGATTTTATCTTTTTTTTAGTTGCATCAACCTCTGGGGCATCATTCCAGGCTTGACCCAGACATATGGGCAATGGGAGGAAGAGTCCAAAGCCTTGTGACCCGGTGGTCATGTGGACCTAGAGAGGGAAGATGATGAAATATGGCATGTAATGTGTGGAGGGGAGTGAAAAATATGGAACAGGAGAACGATACCATGCTACCAAAGTCAGGGTTTCCAAAGTATTGCCCATCCTAAAGTTGTAAACTAATAGGGTAGATCCCACATGATTAAGGTTGAGGAATAAACCCCAGTTAAGGTGAGGGAAAAAGCATATAGTTGAAGCCCTTCCTCCTTCCAATTCACCCAATAATCCATACCCAAGTGTGCCCAAGAAAAATAAGCATAAGCATTTGAATGCATAATGAAAAACCATACATTTAATAAGCGATGGCCCATAGTCAAACATACAATCTCAACATATGGGAAAGGGGACATATGATAGACTTAGGGAGCAGAGACATCTGAAACAACATTGGCTACACTGGAGGTTGCTAAGGGGTGCCGACTGCCAGTTGAAGAAAAATATAGGAGAAAAATTTCTCCTATCGGGTCACCCACTAGTGGTGGGTAGCATCTGGCTCCAACTGGGACATGAGATATCTGTGGAGTGCACAAACCATGTAATCGAATGAGGAGGTAATGAGAACACCAATTATCCTTTGGGACTGTAGACTTGTTATCCTGCAAATCAAAACAATTATTGGAAGCATCTACCCTGGGCGTACTTTGATCACCCATGTTTTCACTAAATAATAATAAAATCATACAAGAAATAAAATTCTATTCTAAACAGAAAGTCTAATATAAATGCACCTATTCTAGCATGAGAACATGACATGACGATGTTTAGCTATGAAAAAATAAAAAATCAAGGCATCCTACCCTAACATGCACATTATATTATACAAATGCTAAGTGTAACCATAGAGCCAATGCAACACATATCATTAGATCAATGTAAAGACACTTTCCCTTATGATTACTCATGTGATAAATCCAAGAGAAAAGATGGGAACAATCATGTGGAAGATTACTAGGGTGTGAGGTAAGAAAATATGAGATCCATACATCATAAAAAGGAGTAATGGATGAAGTGAAGGGAACTAATTTTTAGAATCAGATAATTTCCTGTAAACAAAGAATGGATGATTGGATCATCAAGATCATGAAATCCATATCAAGGTCCTTCTTAGTAATTCCAGGATTCATTGCCTTAATTCATTGCCTTAAGGTTATGATGGGAAGGAAAAGGGGGCAACCGACATGAAGGATCAATGCAAATGAGTTGTTTTTCCTCATGTTCATATTTGGGAGGGGGAAAGGCTCATCGGTTTAGGGCCTAGTGATTCAGGTTTTGATTGTGGTAAAGCCTGAGAGACTAGGAGACAAGAAAATTCCTCACGGTGTAGATGGAGAAATACGATGGCATCCATGCTTGTTTGGCCTAGTGATCAGGTGGATATCACGGTAAATCCTGTTATGATGTGTTCATTGTGTTGACCTAGTGATCCATGATGTATTACAGTAAAACCTGGTTTCTATTGATGAGGGTGAGGTGGTTTATACTTTGTAGGCCTTAGTTGGTTATTTTGGTTTGAGTCCCACACTCATGCTTGGAATATGGCATGGGGGTGAATTGATGAAGAGAGGTTTGGCTCATCCATTCTATGGTCGGGAGGAATGTGGTAGTCCCATATATAGTTGGTTTGTTGCATTCATTAATGAGAAATTCATTCCCTTGATTTTCATGTGTAAATGTATTGATATATATGTGGATTTTATGGCTGATATGCTTATGATATTTCTATCCCTATTATGCTGGTTATATGTATGTTTTATGACATTCACTATGTATGGCTCTCAACATGTTTTTACTTGTAAATGAATGGATAATGTATCTATGGCCTAATATATGATAATGCAGCAAATGACATGAGGGAACAACGATTCATAGAGATTCTCAGATAAGTATGAGACCCCTACAATTAATTCTGTTGTTTACACCTGTAGGTTACATGTTTATGATATGTTTGACGAAAAACCTAGCATGGCTAGTAGGGTTATGATTAAGGTCTTGTTCACCTTATTTCTTTGTATCATTGTTTCCCTGTTATTTTACTGTTCCTGAGTTATCATTCCATTCTGGGTAGTGACCTAGGCTCTGGGCTTGGAAAAGTGGCTCAATTCCTGGAGTCGTTGGCATAACACTGAAAAATTTAGTCTCTGGTCATTGGCAGGCAAGCCTGTGAGAGAGACTTTGGGTTTCTAGATGCTCTCTTGTCTATAGCATGAGAGCGAATGAGGCCTAAGATGTCCAAGATATTAGTGGGACCCAGGGATAGGATGTTTGAGTGGATGAAATGTCTCTTGAGGGTTCCGTTGCTGAGGTGGATAGGTTGGTTGATGTGTTTTGTCAATTCCACTTTCTTAAGGTCACATAGGAGGTCGAATCCAATCATAGTAGCCTCTCATGGCATGTTTACCCAGTTGGCATGGTTACTTGGGTAGATGTGGGAGGAGGGTGTTATAAAGTGGTATTAGAGCTTGGTTCACCCTTCGGACTCGATGGGTGGTGTGCGTTTGTCATGCATGCATGTCAGTTTCATGTGTGTCTCTTACACTTGCATTCCATGTGCTTGTTGCATTGCATCATGTTGATCATGGTTGTACTAAGGTTATCATGAAGAGCTTGATGTTGATTTTGTGGAATGTATTGTCATAAGTATATGGTTGGTTACATGATTATATGCAGCTTGATTAGGTTGCATGATTCGTTGTTTGATTACATGTATCAGTCTTATAGGTTGGTTACAAGAACTGATCGCTTATGCTCGACTACATGCGTTCATGCGTATGCGTAGTTGATTATGCATTTCTTATGTAGGTTGATGGTTGCATGTGGAAATGTGTACAATGGAGTAATGGTTGTTGTCATGCATGAGATCATGGTTTTTGTAGTTGATATGGTCATGCATTGATGGCTGGACTCTAACTAGAATGATGTGTGTATGGTTGGTACTCATGTGTTATATGTCTATATGCAATTGTCATGTAGGTATGGTCTTGGTTATAATTATGGATGAATAGTAGGTCAAACATGCCTTGTGAAGTCATGGTAGGAAATTTAGGTAATAATGGTGATATTGGTATGTTATGATGCTAATGTGTTGGTTGAGATAAAGCAGGAGATGCAATTCATCATAATGAGGTTGCAGTTGTAACAACCCTAGTGAAAAGTTCATATAATAAAAGTTAATAAAGATAAAATAAGACCACTGGTAAGGGACACTCATTCCAAGTTGAATGTTGGGAAAATATATCCTAGTGGGAATCACTAGATGTGTGTTTTGTCTAATGAAAATTAGCAAAGGCTAAGGAAAAGGAATTAAAAGGCAAAAAGTCATTTTTGTCACAATTATTTATGAAAATAGGAGAAAAGGAAGGTAAAAGGTTACATGTTGCATGTGAGGAGGAAATTGAAGGAAAATAATGGAAAATGAAGAAAATAGATGCCTCATTCATAAAAAGGCTTCTGAGGATCAGTTAGCAAGCTTAGACAATGTTAATCTCTTGGCTTAAGCTTGGTCAGTGTAACCTTTCGTCAGTTCAATTTTGGAGCTCTCTCATTATTCTCTCTCTCTCACTCTTGGTCACTTAGAGTTTTCTTGGAGAAATCTAGCTTTGGATCAAGGAAGGAAAAGCAAGCAAAGGGAAAAGGAAGGAAAGTAGGGATCAAGGAAGAAGAGCAGGATCATACACCTTCAACATGAATACTTGTAGGTAACCTTTTACATGTGTGATTCCCTAGCTGGTTTGGACATTCATGGCTTTGCATGTTGGTGTATGGTTCTCTTGCTATCGGTGGCATGGATTTGCCAAGTTATGACAGTGGTTTTCAGCGTAGCCTTACCTTTTCGGATGACATGGTATGTTGTGATGTTTATCTCGGTTTTGAGCTTTGATTTTCTGGATGGATTTCAAAATCTGGGGTGGAGGTGGTCTCAACGTTCATTACGAAAAGCCTAGGAATCCCTTGATCGGTTTTGGCGGGATACACGGTAAAGCCTAAGGGAGAAGTCTTGGTTTAGGACCTAGTGATTCGGATTTGGATTGCGGTAAAGCTTGAGAGACTGGTCTTGGTTTATGGGCTAGTGATCAAGGATTGGATTGCGGTAAATCCTGGGAGACTGGTCTCCGTTTATGGGCTAGTGATAAAGGATTGGATTGCGGTAAAGCTTGAGATACAAGGAGACAATAAATTCCTCAATGATAGTGATGGATTCTGGATGACATTCCGAGTTCGGTTTAGTTGTGATCGGAGCAACGGTTTTGGTGTGATCACGGTTTGGTGAGGGTGGAGGTGGTTTAACCTCTAGATTCCCTTGGTTGTTCGTGGATTGGTTGTTCTATGAGATCCCACATTCATGCTTGGAATATGACACGGGGGTGACTAGCTAAAAGAGAGATTTGTTTCAGCCATGTCTACAGTCGGGTGGTACATGGAAGTCCTGAACCTGATTGGATTTGCCTATGATTAATAAAAGCTAATTTCTCTTAATTTTGCACTGGTTTATATGTGGATTTAATGGATGTCATATCTTTGATATTTATATGGTTTTATGGTGGTTATAAGCATGGTTAAACGATTGGTTCATTCCATGTTTATTTCATGTATCTACTTATAATTGTTAAATGGATGGATGTAAGACCTAATTGATGTTATAATAGCTCAATGGAGAAGGAGGTGATCCTTCTGGTTATGTTTCATAAGTTATTTTAGTCATTTATGCCCTGCCTTATATCCTAGACCTATAGGTTGCATTGATTCCAAGTGTTTGATATAATGTTAGTCCTAAGCAAGTTCTAGGTAGAGGCCAAGATTCTAGGCTAGAAAAGTGGCTCAAATCTCCGGGTCGCTAGCATAGGCCTGCTTACAAAAGTCCACAATCGCTGGTACATAGGCTTATGGGAGCGACTATGGGTTGCTGGACGCTTTCATGCCTATAGCATGAGAGCGACCAGGGGTTAAAAGGCTTAAATCATCAGTAGGACTTAGGGACAAGGTGTCTGAGTGGTTGACATGTCTCCTGAGGGTGTTGCTGCCAATGTGGATGAGTTTGTTTGATATGTTTCGTCAGTTCCATTTCCTTAAGGTGACAAAGGAAGTTGAATCCCTTATAGTGGACTCTCTTGTCACATGTTTACCCTGGCTGGTAGGGTTCTTGGGTGGACATGGAAGGAGGGGGTGTTACAGAGTGGTATCATAGCGTGATTGCACTGTCCTTGGGTGAATGTGTTGATCATGCATGCATGTTAGCTGCATGTCTCTCTCTTACGCTTGCATTCCATGTGCTTGTTGCATTGCATAATTTTTATCATGGTTGTAGTAAGGTTATCATGAGGAACTTGATGTGATTTTGTGGATTGCATCGTCAGGAGTATATGACTGGTTACATGTTGTTATATGCCGCTTGATTACATCCTTGTATGTTAGGTTACATTCTTGTATGTTTGATTACATGTATCAGTCTTGTAGGTTGGTTACAAGAATTGATCTCTTATGCTCGACTACATACGTTCATGCGTATGTAAAGTTGATTAGGAATTGCTTATGCATGTTTATAGTTGCATGTGGCAATGTGTGCAATGGAGTAATGGTTGTAGTCATGCATGAGGTCATGGTTTGTGTAGTTGATATGGTAAGGCATTGATGACTGGAATCTAGTTGGAATGATGTGTGTATGGTTTGATACTCATGTGTTATATGTCTATATGCAGTTGTCATGCATGAATGGTATTGGTTATAGTTATGCATGAATAGTAGGTGAAACATGCCTTGTGAATTCATAGTAAATTTAGGTCATGAGGGTGATATTGTTACATTATGATGCTAATGTGTTGGCTGAGATAGAGAAGGAGATGCGGATCATCATAATGAGGTTGCACCAATAGGATTTGGGGTAAGAGTATATCGTCATACATGTATTGTATGTTTGACATGCAGGTATATAAGTTAATGATTGCTATATGCATTAGGTTTATGTACATGTATTTTGATGTTATGGTTACATTTATGATAGATGTTACTTGGTTAGTGTAGATATATGCACATGTGTCAGATAGTCAAGAATGATAGTAACTTGTAGTTGTATGCATTTCTGTTGTTGTTTATATTAGATAACTTGATGATTATGTTATATGTTATTGATGAATTATCTTATAGGTTAAATTATTGTTGTTAAATGATAGTTAGCTTGATGATTAGGGTTATGACATTTATACCTTGATGTTATATGTATCATGCTAAATTGGATTGGCCTATGCAGATCGTTAGGGTTATGACATTTAGGTCTGAGCTGACATGTTTGTGATATGGTGTTGTTCTAATCTAGATTGACTTTGCATATGTGTGAATGATAATTGTGTATGAGTTATGATGTAAATATTCTAGCTAGTAACTATTTGGATATCACGATTTTATTTATGTTTGGGTTAATATATTGTGAAGATATATCATGCTAATATGGATTGATTGTGTAGACAAGATTGCCTCCCCTTAGATACATTAAGGTATGAGCTTGATTATGTCATCTACCTTGTGCTTGACTGTTTGATTACGACATCTATTTGGTGTGTGAGTGGTTGGTGTCTAGTTGATTTATTTAACATGGTATGTTTGAAAGTTGGTAGAATGTGTGATGAATTCCATAATACGAATATGTGTTCAAATGATCTTGCTTTAAGATGATTGTACTAACACATATATGTTGATACAATTGATATGTACTGGAATGTAGTTGATAGTTGTATCATTATGTCTAATGACTATGAGTTGACTATGGATTATGACATGATTGTTGGTAAACATTGATTTCAAATTGTTAGATATGATTCTTTTGATCTTTAGAATGTGAGACTGACATGTGTGAGAAAGTTGTAGGGAAACATGCTTGTTATTAGCATGACAAGGTAACAATTGATGTGCTTATATAACTAACAGTTGGGTGATGTGACATTACATAATAAGCTTCAATTGGAGCAAGGCGAAAAAGTAAAGGAAAGGAATTGGGCAAGAATTCCTTTGCCTAGGTTTGGAAATCCTAATTCCAAACGAATGAGTGCTTCACATACATGAAGTCTTCTTGACCTTGATTTTGTCTGAAATTATGTGGATATGTGCTATATTCATGGACATGCATTTGATAGGTATATTAGCTAGTCTCTAGTTACATGCGGATTTTTCAAGGGAATTTGAGTTTCTTGAGAGATGGCATGGACGTGTTCAACTACAAGACAACGTGCTTGGCACAACAAGCTAAGGTAAGTGTTGGGATAAGGTCCCTAGGGTCAGTTTTGGGGTTAATTAACCCAAGTTTTGTATAAATTTTTGTAAAACATGTAAAGTCTCTACGAAATGGGGATGTGGAGCGCACATGTAGATACGAATCAAAGGGGTCTTAACCCCTTGTTTGATAAGTAGTAAAGTCAGTTTTAAGACTCACCCATGGTCTGCGGACTATGGTATTGTATTGAGAATGCTATATATTTGAGTCATAGCGAGTTTAGAAGAAAGGACTAAGAAAAACTAAGAAGATAGAGACTGTTTTTGGAAGAACTAAGGCAGGAAGGCTCTGCTTCCTGTACTTAGGAGAGAAGGGGAAGGCTCCTGCAGATGAATGCGCAGGAGGCCTTGGTAAGTCCGCATCTGAGTGCACGAACCCCTGTAGCTGAGTGCACAGGGTAGAAGAGTCTGTAATCTGAACATTGAACATCAATAAAGACTGATTTTGAAGAATTATTGTGCATTTCTATTGATTCTGTTTATGTTATATTCTGTCGCTCGATGATATGTTTTCACAAAATAATGAATGAATTCTATGCAAACCAACTGAATCTGTCTTATTTAGGCATGATTTAAGTAGTTATCTAGTTTTGCGAAGATAAGAGTTCTTTTTGTTATGTTTTATAATGAATTTGATATATCTGCACGAACTCAGATCTAGGGTTATTTATTGATGCGCGAAAGTGGATACATTGTCTGTTTAAGGTCTGCAAAGACTAATCGTAGACCTTCACGAAGGTATAGAAGCCATTTTACCCTTGTTACAGTAATGCGCCCTAGAATATTACCGATATGTGCAAAGAAATATCTGAACTATTAGAGCCTAAGAACCACTTATCACATGTCTTTGGATGCATAAGCCTGGTTCTAGCATCCCCCAATACCGTTTCAGGTGAGACTACAACTTACGCTATGCAGGTTGTTGCCGAAAGGGCCAGTAGTTAGGGTTTTGTTGGTTGGCGTGAAATGAACCTGGTTCAGCCCCCCTTAAGCCAACAATAAGTGGTCTATTGCTATGTTTATTTATGCACTAAAAATTATGTGTTTATGGCAGTATGATGCAGGGTGTTGCATGGCAAGAGAGGTTGCCATGAAATCTCAAAGAAGGCTCAGGTCAAGCTTTCCTTGGGAACTATGGGGATTGAGTCATGGTGTCTAGTCTTGTGCTTTTTATATTTTGTGATTGTTGTGGTTGATTTACGATTTTGACTGTGTGTGGTGCATAGCTATGCCACTTTATTTGTGGTGTCATATTTCTACTTCTTTTCATGGTTTTCTTCTTGTTTGTTTCTTGTCTTACCTTTATGTTTTGAGTCTTGGGAATTGATTAGGAAAGAGGAAAGTTAATGGAGCTCGGGCAGATCTATGTGATACCCGACAGGTAATGTAAGACTCAGATGAAGCTCTGTGCATGAGTAAGTGCAACAAAAGGTAAGACTATGACAGTTGATTGGATTGGTTGGTCCATAGTGGTAAATGGATGGTGGCAGTACAAACATGTGAAAGGTAACTAGAAAAGTTAAAGTAAATGTATTTAAGGTGTCAAATGCTTTGACTATGTTGGGAACGATTTTTCTCAATGTCGTACATGAATAAAGGAAGTTCTCTTAACCTAAACCTTATGTCATCTAGTAATTATGTTATGATCATGGTTATGCTGATGTTTATATATGTATATATGTATGTATGCATAACGTTATCTTATAAGATCATGATTGTTTATGCTAATGTTTACGTATATTTATGTATGTATCCATGTATCTATGTCACTATCTGATAGGGTTATTAGGAATCATCATCGTGGAGGAATGATTGCTTATGCAGATGAATGGCATGAAGAAGTTCTTGGTCTTACGTGGAATCAATTGAGAAGAGTAGTCATAACAAATATAAAAGGTCAATATCATATGGTTATGAGTTGATATTATGTGATTATATTATGTCTATGTTATGGACAGGTTATACCGCGGGATGCAACAATGAAATGAAAACTGTGTGGTCTGCGACATGCTGGACAAGCATGGATAAGACACTGGAAGCAAGGTTGCTTGGTAAAGAAAATGTGGTTCTGGATGTGTGGTACTATTGTTGTGTACATGTTGTATATGTTGTACATGTTGCATCGATGATGTGTGCACACACGGTGTTGTGTGTATATAGGGTGTGTACATGTTGTTTATGCAATGTTAAGTACATGATGATACATATAGTGTTGTGCGAGTATTGCATATGGTGTTGTGCACATGTTGGATATGGAGTGTTTTGCACAAATGATGCTATGTACATGTTGGATATGTAGTGCTATGTGTAGGTGGTGTTTCATGCATGTTGTACATGTGGCACTATGTACATATCGTGTTGCGTGCATGATTGTACAAGTGGTGCTGTGTGCATGTGGTGTTGTGTACATGTTCTACAAGTGGAACTATGCGTAGGTGGTTCCATGTACATGTGATGCTATGTAGGTGGTGCTTTGTACATATGGTACTGGTGTACGTGTGGTATTGTGCGCATGTCATACATGTTGTGTTGAAGGCACGCAGTACTAAGTGCATGTATTGCATGGTGCTGTATGCCGTGTGTGATTGTATATGTGTGATTCACACTATGTGTATGTGCACATGGTTGAGGAGAAGGCACTGGGTGTTTGTATGGTGTGGAAACCGATCTAGAGTGCGTACGGAATAAAGACAAAGGTACAAGCTAAGGATGGATTAAAGGATAAGTGTCAGTATTTTATTTCAGTTTTATTATGCATATGATTTATGATTCTGGTCTATGATGAATACATGTGATCTATGATTCTGGTTTATGATGGTTACATGTGATTTATGATGTTGATCTATGATGGTTGTGTTTTGAGCTAACTAGATGTGATATGTTTATACATGATGTTTTGATCAAACAATTAGTTTGACTTGTTATGACAGGAAGTGAACATGATTGTAAGTGTACCTTATTGACGAACTACCAGTGAGGTATGATTTGGTTCAGCCATGTCTACGATCGAGCGGTACATGGGATTCCAAATGAATGAGTGATTTGCACACATGAAGTCTTCTTAACCTTGATTTTCCTGAAATTATGTGGATATGTGCTATATTCATGGACATGTATTTGACAAGTATATTAGCTAGTCTTTAGTTACAGGTGGATTTGTCAAGGGGATTCGATTCCCTTGAGAGATAGCATAGATGTGTTTAGCTACAAGGAAGCATGCTTGGAACGACAAGATAAGGTATCTGGTGTATTTTTATGTTTACTTATGCACTGACAGTTATGTGTTTATGCCGGTATGATGCAGGGGATTACATGGCAAAGAGACTACCATGACATCTTGAAGAAGGCTCAGGTTGAGCTTTGTTTTGGAATCATAGGGAATAATGGGGATTGAGTCATGGTATCTGTTGTTAGTCTTGTTCTTTTGGTGTTTTGTGATTTTATTGTGCTTGATTTGTAGTTTTGTTATGTCTAGTGCATGATCATGCCACTTAGTTTGTGGTGTCATATTGTTGTTGGTTTTCCATGGTTTTCTTCTTGTTTTCTTCTCGGTATTTCCTTTATTGTTTTGAGAACCTTGGGAATTTTTTGGGAAAAGAATAAATTAATGGAGCTCGGGGAGAGTCATTTGGTACCCAACAAGTAATGTAAGACTCAGATGAAGCTCTATGCATGAGTAAGCGTAGCGGAAGCTAAGACTATGATAGTCACTTGGACTGGCCGGGTCAATTGTGGTAAATGGACAGTGGCAATAAAGTCATGAGAAAGGTAACCAGAAAGGTACAATAAATGGATCTAAGGCATCAACTGCCTTGGCTATGTTGCAGACAACTATTCTTAATGTTGTGCATGTGTTGCATGAATAAAGGAAGTTCACTTAACCCTTGACCTTGATATCTGGTAATTATGTTATGATAATGATTATGCTGATGTTTATATATGTATACATGTAGGTGTGTATGTATGTCATGTTTGATAGGGTCATCATGGATCATCTAACATATATATATATATATATTGTTGTCTGACATGATCATGATTGTTTATGCTAATGTTTACGTATATGTATGTGTGTATCCATGTACCTATGTCATTGTCCGAAAGATCACCAAGAATCGTTATTGTGGCGAAATGATTGCTTATGTAGGCGAATGTCATGAAGAAGTTCCTGGATATGAATAATCAAGTGGGAAGAGTAGTCATGACAAATATATGAGGTCGGTATCATGTGAATATGAATTTATATCATATGCTTTTATTATGCCTATGCTTATGTTATGGACAAGTTATACCGAGGGATACATCAACAAAATGAAAGCAGTGTGGTTTGCAACATTCTAGGATAAGCATAGATAAGACATTGGAAGCAAGGTTTCTTGGTAAGGGCAGTGTGGTTTTGGATGTGTGTTACTACTCTTGTGCATATGTTGTATATGTTATACATGTTGCATCTATGATGTGCGCACATGTGGTGTTGTGTATATATAGTGTGTGTATATGTTGTTTATTCAATGTTATGTACAAAATGGTACATATAGTATTGTGCGGATATTTATATGGTGTTGTGTGCATGATTGCATATGCGGTGTTGTGTACAGATGATGCTATGTACATGTTTGATATGCAATGCTATGTACAAGTGGTGTTACATGCATGTTGTACATGTAGCGCTATGTACATATGGTGTTGTGTGCATGATTTTACAAGTGGTGCTGAGTGCATGTGGTTCTGTGTACATGTTGTACAAGTGGTGTTGTGTGTAGGTGGTGCTGTGTACATGTTGTGCATATGGTGCTGTGTACATATGGTGTTGCGTACATGTCATGCGTGTGGTAATGTGTACTTGTGTTATTGTGTACATGTTATACAATGGTGCAATGTACATGTGGCGTTGTGTACATGTTTTGCAGGTGGTGCCACGTACATGTGATGTTGTGCACACGTTGTGCAGGTGGTTGCAGTGTACAGGTGGTACTGTGTACATGTGGTACATATGGTACTGGTGTAAATGCATGTATTGCATGGTGTTATATGACATGTGTAGCTGTATGTGTGTGATGCACACTATGTATGTGGGTTTAGGAGAAGGCACTAGGTCTTTGTTTGGTGTGGCAACTGATCCATAGTGTGTATGAAATAAAGACAAAGGTAGAAGCTAAGGATTAATGAAAGGATAAGTATCAACATTTTATTTAATTTTATTATGCATGTAATTTATGACTATGGTATATGATGATTATATGTGATCTATGATTCTGGTTTATGATGGTTACATGTGATTTATGATGGTTGTGTTTTGAGCTAACTTGATGTGATATGTTATACATGATGATTTGGTCAAAGATGTTAGTTTGACTTGTTGTGACAAGAAGCGAACATAATTGCAAATGTACCTTATTGATGAACTACCAATGATGTATGATTTGAGGTTATTTCGATTTATTTGAATATAATGGAAGTTATGTGCTTGGAACATGAATGCATGAACATGCTCGATTGAGTGGTTGAAATCGACTGCAAGAATTGGCAGCAACAACAAAAGAAATTGGGAAATGCAACAATATGCTGGTAGAGCACTTCAGGAGCAGGGCCATTGTGGGACACTAGTACCCAATAGTGTCCATTGATTTTCATGAACATGATATGACTGGTATGATGGTTTTGAGGTAGGTATATGCCTTGGTTTTTGTATCTTCCGATGTGAGGAAGAATTGCCAAGGGATGGATCTCCCGGCATAGGGGATACAAGGGAGCTTGGAAGGTGAGTGACTACACGGAAGGGGGTGACCGGATTTCCCTAGGGGCCGTTTAGTAGAGAAGGGAAGATCGCATATATATTTGTTTTTGGTCATTAGCATTGCCAGATGGAATCAAATGCACATTGGGAGTACGCCCTGGAACAATGAGACAATAACTGTTGCTGAGGGGACAAGTGGTGCAGGATTCTAACATTGGACATTGGATCCAGCTAGACTGTGGCAGTGGATTTTGGACTTCCTGGGAAGGAAGTGAATCATGGTATTACTTTGAGGCTGGAGGTGTGGGTCTCTAGATTCCCTTGTTGTGGATGTAGGCATCGTATCCTTTTATTTTCTGGTCTAGCAAATGTGCATATGTGCATATGTGGTTATTGTAAATACCGTAATGAGCTACATTATAAAGCTCTAGTATGTGGTATGTTGTCATGATGTTTTTCTTTTGAGCAAGTCATTCATTGTAAATACTGCAACGAGCTGTGTTATAAAGCTCCATGGGCAGTATGTTTTGCTTTCATTAGTCTTCTTGGTGATAGGTGTCAATGACCACCAAGGATGGTGTCCCCCAAGGGGGAGGGTTCTGTAATAACCCTAGTAAAAATTGCATGTAAAAATATATAAGACCACGGTTTATGGGACACATATTCCAAGAAGAATGGTGGGTAAGACATCTTAGTGTGGGGGTTAATTTGGTTGTTTATGGCTAAGGAAATTGACAAAGGCAATTACTAAGGATTTGGAAAGGCAAAATGGAATTTTTGGCATATTTGTTTATGAAAATAATGGAAATTAGGAGAAAAGGAAGGTGAAAGGTAACATGTTGCATGTGAGGAGGAAATTGAAGGAACATGATGGAAAATGAAGAAAATCAAGGCTTCATTAATAAAAAGGCTTTTGAGGATCAGTTGGCAAGCTTTGTCAGTGTAAACCTTTTGTTAGTTTAGCTGTGGAGCTCTCTCATTATTCTCTCTGTCTCTCTCTCTCACACACACTCTTGGACACAAACTTTTCTTGGAGCATTTTGTCATTGAAGCAAGAAAGGAAAGAAGGCAAGAGGAAGAAAAGATCAAGCAGGGTAAGGCATGATCAAGCTAATATAACAAGTTTCTTTGCAGATATCGATTTGCATGTGTATTTTCCTTGCTAGATTTGGCATGCATGGTATTGCATGTGGTTTTTTTCTATCATGGCATCAATTTTTCTAGGTCTAACAGTGTTTTCAGCCTAGCCTTGCCATTTTCAGATAGCCATGGTGGGATGAGGTTCTCATGTTTTGGTTGAGCTAGATTTTCGGATGGATTCGAAGCTGAGTGGGGTGGATCTCTGAATGATAGAGCACATGGCCTAGTGGTCCCTGAACCAGAATATGGATCATAGTAAAGACACTGACCTAGTGACCCCTGAGCCAGGATGTGGGTTGCAATAAAGCCATGATTGTGTTGCATTCGTTGGCCTAGGTATCCTTTCTGGTGAATGGCAGGATATACAGTAAAGCCAAGAGGTGGTTTGAACTTCGTTGGGCCTAATAATCATGAGTTTGGGATATGCGGTAAATCCTAGAGAGTGGGTCTCGGTTTAGGGCCTAGAGATATGGGTTTGGATTGCGATAAAGCTTGAGAGACTAGGAGAAGAAAATTCCTCATGGTTTAGGTGGAGAAATCTGGTGGCATCCATGCTTGTTTGTCCTAGTGATCACGTGGAGATAATGGTAAATCTTGTTATGATGTGTTCATTGTGTTGGCCTAGTGATTTGGGATGGATAATGGTAAAGCCTAGTTTCTATTGATGAGGGTGAGGTGGTTTAGCCTGGGTATGCCCTAGTTGGTTCTTTTGGTTTGAGTCCACATTCATGCTTGGAATATGGAACGGGGGTGAATGGTAGAAGAGATATCTGGCTTAACCATTTTATGGTTGGGTGGAACGTGGTAGTCCCATCTTTGGTTGGTTTATTATATTCATTAATGAGAAATTCATTCCCTTGATTTTCATGTGTAAATGTACTAATGTATATGTGGATTTTATGGATGATATTCTTATGATATTTTTTTCCATATTATGCTCGTTATATGTATGTTTTAAGACAACAACTATGTATGGATATCAACATGTTTTTACTTGTAAATGAATGGATAATGTATCTATGGCCTAATAGATGATAATGCAGAAAATGACATGAGGGAACAATGGTTCATAGCGATTCTCAGATAAGTATGATATCCCTACACTTAATTATGTTGTTTACACCTATAGGTTACATGATGATATGTTTGATGAAATGCCTGACATGGCTAGTAGGGGTCTGATTAAGGTCTTGTTCGACTTATTGCTTTTGTGTCATTGTTCCCCTGTTCTTTTATTGTTCCCGAGTTATCATTCCATTATGGGCAATGACCTGGGATCTGGGCCTGAAAACGTGGCTCAAATCCTGGAGTTGATGGCATAACACTGACAAATTTAGTCTCTAGTCGCTGGTAGGAAAGACTGTGATAGCGACTTTAGGTTTTTGGATGCTCTCTTGCCTATAGCATGAGATTGACTGAGGTCTAAGATGTCCAAGATATCAGTGGGACCCAGGGATAGAAAGTTTGAGTGGATGACATGTCTCCTGAGGGTTCCAATGTTGACGTGGATAGGTTAGTTGATGTGTTCCGTTGATTCCACTTCCTTAAGGTCACATAGGAGGTCGAATCCAATCATAGTAGCCTCTCGTCGCATGTTTACCCAGTTGGCATGGTTACTTGGGTAGACGTGGGATGAGGGTGTTGCAACACTGTTGGTCTGAATGCATCATCTCTCATATAATGTGGGAAATGAACAAGCTGGTGAAGGTGCTGAGGCTATCCGTGGCATGATATAATGCTCTGTCACATGATGGAAACCCACGAATCTCAATTATTCCCCTATAAGTGTCAATATGATCCTCTTGTGGACTTGGGCCCTAGTTATGTTGCCAAACCTATGATGAAACGACCTTCCAATCCTGTATAAGATCCAATGTGTCTCCTCCCTTTTAGGTACAATAATTCATTAGTTCATATAAGTGAATCAAGCTTGTTAGTCTAGGGAATAGGTGAGACTTCATAGTGGGTTTCCCTTCCAAATTTGGGGTTTTGAGCATGTAATGGTGTTACCTATTTAGGTGTTCACAACCCCTAAAGGCAAGGATATTTCCAAGGTACATCCTTCAAGTGGTAGGTTTCATGTGGGTAATGATTACATGGATGGGGACACAGGGGTCTCAAGGCCAAAAGCCATGGGCTCAAGGCTATAAATGATGAGGGGTGTCCACATATTTGGGTGTATGAATGTAGGAGTGAGAAATCGTATTACATGAGTTACCTCGACCTTTATTTTTCCACTCTTCTTCATTTTCCTTTTATTGATTTTTATTTTATTTTACTACTCGAGGCTCTAGGGGATTTGAGCATGATATGTATGATACAACAATGATTACCCCCTTAAGGTGGGTTAGTTCATCGCCCACCAAGGGTTGGTACATACATGGGTTCCTTAATGATGTAGGGGTCACTTGTAGGGTCCCTAGGAACTAGGGTGATGGCCATAATGATAAGGGATAGAGCTCATGTTTGGATTTTTCCCATGTGCTAAATTTTATTGTTCACACAATCTTTTTCATTTTGTGGTCTTATTTCCTTTTGTATGTGGCCATGGTATGATTCAACTTTTTTTTAGATGTGTCAACCTCTGAGGCATCATTCCAGGCTCAACCCAGACATGTGGACAAGGGGAGGGGGAGTACTAGAGCCTTGTGGACCCATATAGGTAAGATGATGAAATACGACATGTAATTTACAGAGGGGAGTGAAAAATATGGAATGAGAGAACGAGACCACACTACCAAAATCAAGGTTTCCCAAGTAGTTCCCATCCTAAAGTTGTAAGCCAACAGGGGAGATCCCACGAGACTAGGGTTAAGGATTAATACCAAATTAAGGTGAGAGAACCAAACTACGGTTGAAACCATTCTTCCTTCCAAGTCACCCATAATCCATACCCAAGTGTTCCCAAGAAAAACAAGCATAAGCACTTGATTGCATAATGAAAAACCATACCTTTAAGATTGGATGACCCACCTTCAAACATACGATCTTGACAGATGGGCGAGGGGACATATGATCGACATAGGGAGAAGAGAAATCTGGCACAACATAGGCCACACTAGAGGTTACTAGTGGTTGCTTGCTGTCGGCTAAAGACAAATCTAGGAGAAAATTTCTATTATGGGGTCACCCACTGGTGATGGGTAACAAGTAAAAAGTGATAAATGGTAATAGGGTATATAACCCTCCAAAAGAGTATTAAACATAAACATGAATTTTAAATGCCAGTAATATAATATAAAATAAATGTCACGAAACAATTGGCTTGTAACCATGCATCTATGAGATCTAGATATATCAATGGATCACCTAATGCAACATGGGAAACTATACTTTTTATCCTTCAAATAAAAATGAAAAACACTTACGACATGAAATCCTCATGCACATCCCTTGAAAGAACTACAATTAAACTGCAAGAACATAATTTAATTAATTAAAATAAATTAATAAATACCAAACATGTCGTACAAGGGATTTCTGAAAGAACATACCATTAATTACAACTTATAATCAATATTGAGAAAAGTATGTGCAAACAATTGGATGTATAATAGGCTACTAGGGTATGAAAATACCATCTTGTGGAGATTTTGTACCATCTCCTTGGGGCTCAGTTTCTTAATTGATTCTTTCATTTGTCCTACTAACCTAAAAAGTGAACATAAAATGTATGAGCAACACCATAAAATTTATGTGACTTTAATTCATTCACAATTTGAAGCAAAAAATATATATACATAGTAATACTTGGGGTTCTTGTACATCAACAAGTTCATGAAGCGGAAATTTTTCCACTAAGTTAAGTAATTTGTCATTTAAAAATGATGAAAACTGCATAAGTTCGAATAAATATATAAGTGATTTTTGAAGAGAAAATGTATACAAAGTTCAACATAATAAATTTATGTAACATGCATTACAACTAATCTTGTTAATGTTATTTGATATTTCATTAGTCATAGATTCCTAGAACATGCCTCAGCAAGGTTTTGACTATCGCGAGCCATGGAGCACTCCAATGATCTCTACAAGAGCCTGCATATCTCTTGAGTTCCAGTCAATCCCTCTCTCTTAGCACCTCATTCAGAACACTAACAAATGGTGTACTTTGTTCCTCACTCTCTAAATGTTTCCTCTTCCCTAAGTTAACTAACACCGCTCATAGAATATCCTGAATAAGCTCCCTAATCTTCTCCCTTCCCTGACCTCCTATGCTAGATGCAACGACAAACTCATCTCAAAGTGTAATAATTTTAGGTGTTCGAGGTGTTAAATGAGGCGATGGAGGACTAAATCCAACATCTCACATAGAATTAGGTCATTCATATGTATGACCTTTCTTAGCTCCATAGAATATGGATCCCGTATTTGTATAATTGGGAATCATGTGCTCTCAAAACTTGGCGTACACCATCCTTGCAAAATATTTTAGCACTTCATTATTATTGGGGAACTTCCTATATGTGTACAAAAACTTTCACCAAACAACTATACAAAGATGGCTGAACTAATTGATGTTGATAATTTCCAATCAAAAAAGCAATGCAACAATGATGTGACTATTGATGATGTCTTGAACACAAATAATATTTTAAGACTCCAAGCATTTTTGTACACTCCAGGTGATTTTATTTTCAATGCAATTAAAGTGCTTTTTCATTTTCGTTATATGTCCACTGAATTGTGAAATGGAACAATTGACCACTTCTTGATATGCCTCGAACAAGGGCACATAGAAGCAATAAAATATTTTAATTATGAGTTAGCACCTAATTTTTTTTGTATCAATTTCATGGCATTCATGACATTGAAACATATTTGTGAAGGATGCGTCTCCCTGCTTCAGATGGTCCCACTGATAACAAACAAGGACTATGAAGAGATACATTTTGCATATGCTGGTTGGCCAAATGGTTGAAATTACCAATAAGAATATGGTCAAGCACAACAAAACAAATGTATTTTCTTTTCAATTCAAGCAAAACAACAAGCCCATTGCATATATTGTTCCATGATGAGAACCCTCTTAATAGGCACTATGAACCATTGTTGTACAGGAAAATAGGTTGAACCATTTTCACACACAATGAATAGTTTTCCCCTTCCTGCAAAGATATAGAAAGTTATTTCCAAACAATGAATGCCAAAATGCAAACTGATGGATTGCATAAAGCAACAAATACTATATTCGTTTGTGGAGATAACATGTTCTCTGCACTTTGTCATTTGATAGCACCTGAATTTGATGTAGAATCCTTGAGACTTTACATTGTCTAATCATTTTGAAATTTGATAATGTGCAATGCACAAGATGCATTGCATTGTTTACAAAAATATCTATCAAATGATGTCATAAAAACTCAAAAAATTTGCAAATTGGAAAGCATACCTTATTAATATGGCATTTCCATATGAGAAAGGTGGAGTTGAAGGCAAGCCATTTTGTTTGCAATGGGAAGCAATATTATTCAAACTAAACATACACAAATGGTCCTTTCTAACTAGAAGCATTGTTAATTATTTCCAATGCAAAAATTGTTTAAACCAAACATAAAACATAGTATCATTCAAAACAGATACGCTGCATGCTCATTATGCACCTTTTTCAATAGATGAACATAGCAACATATACAATGTACATTGGTAAATATTGCCAATAGAAACAACCTTGTTTCACACACAACATGCACCTATGCCAACAAATGCACATAGGAATGAAGACAAATTGCAATATATCATGATGCCAATGAAAACACAAAAAAAAAGAAGATCAATGTCCACATATTAAAACAATTAATGCGTTTAGAAACAAAAAACCATAAACAATCATATAAAAAAAATAACAAAGTTAATGTTGTTGCTTGTCCAAGAAAAATCCCTTGACAATTTACCTAGCCAAGACAGAAGACACACCTGAAAAGAAATGTCCAATATGTAAACAGTGGCAGTTTCAAAATATTATGTAAAGCATTGGACAAGACTTGGAACAAATATATGTAAATCTATTTGAAAACCGTAGAAATCTTTGTACAAGAGTAATATGCAAAGTTTTCAAAAGATCACTTCGAAGTGAAAAATTTCCACATTTTTCCATGCCTGAGAGGATTAGGTGAAACATATCATTTCCACTTGTAACCACACTATCACAACTTGAAGAGTGTTTTGTAGCATTAAGAATTTAATTTGCACAAATAAGACAATGGGGTCATACACAATCACAAATGGGTTTAACAGGATCAACTACCAATGTTCCTGTACAAACAAACATTATTCAAAATGCATTGCCACAATCTATGGAAGACACAACAACAATCACTATTGCATTGAAAAGACAATTGGAATATAAAAATCCATTTCAAATAGGAAAAATTCATGTGCACAATGTCATGAAGGCATTGAAAAAACTATGTTCTCGACACCTATATAAAGCTGAAAACATTAGCATAAATAGAAATTGGGATAACATCCTACAATCAACTGCTTTAAATGATCCAAATGAAAACATTGACATTGAAGACAAAAATGAAACAACTAGCGATTCAAAAAATGAAACACCAACTGAAACATTGGTACATGGATACATAGGGTCCCAATGCATCCATGATTTGCAAGAAAGGCTAATTGAAGTTGCTCCAGCTAAAGGGAAACAACCCTTAGGAATTTTTAGAGACAAATATGTAGAGGAAATGAACTTTCCGTCCCTTTTCTTTGGAGACCCGCGTGATAGTGACACTGTAGAAAGATTCCGCTTTCAAAAAATTGTGCAATGGTAGTTAATGCACTATAGTGGTGATTTATCTTACCACACAACTAATCTGTTTTTCAAAACATTGTGAATAATAATTGAAAAAGTTATTTCATGCATTTCAATAAGAATAATAAAAGGGAAATTAAAAGGAAGAAAGTTACTAGCAAAAGATGTTAAATACAAACCAAACTTGGACAACATTCTTAAAAGTGACATTGGTTACATGGATTTCAAACACATAAGAATTTCTCTTGATTTCTTGCAACATATGAAGAAAATATATTCTCCATGATACGTCAACAAGGACCACCAACTTTCTTCATCACATTTACAAGCACTGAACATTGATGGGCTCCATTGGTCAACACATTGACCAAATTACATGACAAAAGAAGAAAAATAAAACATATTGAAACAATAGAAGACTGCAACATTGACTATCTCATAATAAAAATGCAATGACATGTACTCGTTATTATAGGCATAGAATTAATGTCTTAAAGAAAATGATATCTCAAGATAAAACATTCTTCAAAAACATAGTGGATCACTATTTCGTAACTAAATTCCAAAATTGAGGAAGCGAACATGAACATGGGTTGCTATGGGTAGAAAATGAAACAATATATTGAGTCAATAGTAATGCTGATATTAAAACCTTCCTCGACAATTATTTGACCTGTAACACAGAGCACCTTGATCCAAAACTTGCAAAAATACATAGCAACCGAGGAAAGTGGATAAAAAAATATTTGGTGTCAGATGAGAAGGTTACTTTACCTTTGATGGAGCTAGAAAATAAAAAGAATTATAACAAAAGGAATACCAAGCCAAAAATATTGAGTCAAAGGCAACAATGCACTACAATAGTGGAAAAACAAGTGGAGCCTGATACAATGAAGGCGTTGATTCTAGCCAACACTAGTGAACATTTGAAAAATCATGTTTTTTCCAATTCCCCTTTTCTCAATTATTCTAGAACTCCACCTACCACTGTCATTTGTCCCTATCACTCAGAAGGGGTTATAGGGTCTCCATCTGTCCCTATCACAGATTGTAGTTTAGATCCAATCCTGACTTGCGAAGAGCCCATATCCCAAGAGGGTTTTAAAATATTGGAAGGGGGTGGTTTCATGAACAAGAGGGTCCCTCTACAATCTCCAATCTCTACCATAAGCCCATATGTCCTCATTTTATTGTCAAAAGAGAAAAATCTCACATTGTAAGTACAATTTCCCAATTCCACCCATGAGAAACACAAAATTTCTTGAACCAATTGCCTTGGTAGATGATACAATGAACGAAAAAGTGAAATTGTTACATGATATCCTAGAAACCAAAAAATAGGATTGCAATAGTACTTTTGACAAATTTTTGGATGAATTACATTGAACTGAAACTAATTACAATGTAACAATATAAAGTACATTGAAGTGACCAATGATTTTATTAGAATGAAAACCCTCCAACATTTGGAATAATAGCTTTGCAAAGAACATGCTGCAACTATGGAATGCAAATACTGATGCCTAATTTGTCCATAATGCATATGCAAGTACATGATATTGCACATCTTACATGAAAAAAATTGACAAATCAATGAAAAATTCATTTAAAATAATAAGAAGAGAACATGAAAATATAAAAGTAAATGCTATTGAAATGATACATTCATTGGGAAATGCTTTGATTAATCTCCAACATATGTCGACCCAACAAGAAGTACATATACTAACTTTCTCTTCCATTGAATCATAGTTCACAGGAATGCATATTTATAAATACAACACTAATGGATGAACACACATTTATCCTCAAACCATCATTCCTGCTAAAACCTGAAGATGACAACTCTGAAAATGTAATGTGTAATTCCATTATTGATTATTACATCGGTCAACCTAATGTTATAAAGCATGTATGCCTTACTGAATTTTCCTTAAGGTACAACAAAAATGGAACATCCATTTCAAAAAGAAAGAAACCAAAGGTCATACGATTCATCAAATACAAAAGGCACATTGAATATGAAAACTATTGCAGAGAAAAATTTTTGCTATATGTTCCATTTGAAAAAAATGAGAATGCATTGAAACAAAACTTGGTCTCATGGGAATCCACACATATCTTACATGAAAACACAATAAAAATAAATGAATCTGAATTCACATATAACATCAATCCACTATGGGGCAATTTGGAAAATGCAATTCAAGAAATCCAAAACAATTCCATACAATGAAAATTGTTGAACACTTTAGTGAAAAATATGATTTGAAAATAGTCTTGCAATGTTCTGATCACCATGGAATAAAAATACAATTTAATATTGGATTCCATTTGTTAGAGCATCCATTTCTACTTGAAAATGTATAATATCGCAAATTAAGAAGAATGTTCAATAAAGAACAACAAGCAATTATCAAAGACATTGCAAGGAGAAAACATATGAACATAGACAAACCATTGTATATATTCTTGACTAGAGGAGCCAGAACTGGGAAAACATTTACATTAAAATTAATATTCCAAATGCTCATAGGACTTTATGATATTATGCACCATTGAACTAATCCTTTGAAACCAAAGGGGTTGATACTAGTGTACACAAGAAAATTTTCATATAATGTAGGTGATACAACTATCCATTCTACATTGCTTATGCCTTTTAACAAGTCTACCCCTACACCACTTAGCAATGAAACATTAGACGCACTCGGAAAAATTTACAAATAATTGAGACTGGTTTTCATTGATTAGGCTTCCCTTCTAGGAAGTCGTTTCTTGTTTTGCATTGATGATTGATTGAGAAACATTAAACATGTACAAACAAAATACTTTGGAAATGTTGACATTATATTTTGTAGTGATATCTATCAAGCACAACTTATATAGATTCTCTTATATTTGAACAAACTATTCTCAACCAAAAACTAGTCCCATATTACTTTTGGAAAGAAAATGTAAAATGCTATGAATTGCATACTATAATGTGCCAAATGGATGACAATTTCATCTCAATATTGAATAGAATGCGAACAAACACTCAAATATAAGATGATTTGGTATATTTAAACACAAATTGTGTTAGGCCTACACCTATTGACTCTTCTTTCCCTTATATTTTTTATAAAAATAAATATGTTGCTTTGAACAATAAGAAAATGTTGTGATTTTTTCCTGGTGACTAAACTGTCATCATTGCAATCAACCAAGAATAAGAAAACCACGACAATTTCCCTTCACATTTACATACAACATTTCCTTCAGAAATAGTCGTGAAAATAAATATGTTAGTTGGGATCGATGATAGAAATTATGATTCACAAGATGGCCTTGTTAATGGAGCAGATGGAATAATTAAAGCCTATACAAAGAAAAATGAAATTAATGTCATATGGATCAAGTTCTTCGATACAAATATTAGACATCGCCAAGCAAGAAAGTTGGTTCACTTATATAGTGAGGGATTTTCGAAGAATGGATCCCCATATTGCAAGTAGCAAAATCAATAACATCACAAAAAAAGGAAAGCTATATCAAAATATGAAAATAATCTCCTATTCAATTGGCATTTGCACACACAATAAATAGATCACAAGGCCTCACACTATACAACCTTGCATTTGATCCTATTGGAATACAAGCTCATGGACTAGTCTACACAACCTTGTCTCATTTTAGGAACATGTAATCCTTGTTCCTGTAAAAACCTCTACATCAAAGTGAAGAAAAAAATAACAATTGAACTGGACCATCTCTTACATAATGCAAAATGGGAACTAGATTACAATTATCAATTTTTTCACACACATTCATGCACATTAGTTCTCTCTCTAAACACTCGCAACCTAGAAACCTATATCAATGATGTCCTGAATGACTATGATCTGATGGACGCTGACATTTTGTGTTTACAAGAGACACATTTGAAACAAGATATGTTGCAACAAAAGTTCAAAACCTTCAATTGCATATCAAGCCATTACAAATATGGATTGCTCACATGCTTCAAAGAAAACATAAGAATTGTTGAACATATGCAGTTTCAAGAAGAAAATGTAGAAGCATTGATGGAAAGTATCATTCTACATGGAATGCAAATTACAATTGTTAATGTCTATGCAACACCCTATGCCACATTTCCCAATATACTAAATATTATTGGAAAAACATTATGCAATTGGTGAACTAGTAGTCATCGTAGGAGATTTGAATGTTAACATGCACCAAAGTAGTAATAGAAAAAAGAAACTAAGAAACTATATGCATAGATACAACCTCCATTTTCTTCTAGATACAAATACCTATGTGGCCACATTGCTCATTTATCATGAATGGTCTAACATAACACAAAGCAACAAGATCTACAAGCTAGATACATGTTGGTCAGATAATGACACAATTTGTCTCATAATGGACCATATATCTTCAAATGTATCATAAAACATATTGAACTCTTTTCATATTTGCAGTTAAATAATTTTTTCCCCTTTTTTCTACCATTGAAGCTTAACCTTTTATTAATTTTCTTTTGCAATAGTCCATTGCATCCATGTGCAAAGAAGCTTCTAATGCAATTTCCTTTCTGATATAGAAGCAAAATGCATCAAAGTTGCAACAACCAAAAACAGAAAAGGAAAGTATTTACAAATACTATTTCTACTTCTCTTTGGTTCCTTATTTTCATATATAAACTGGTTTCCATGTATCCATTGTCACTAATTTCATTTTTCCAAATACCTTGCAGCCTTGAGCAACAAAGAAATACAACATCACAACAAGAAAAAAAAATACAAAAGAAGCAACAAGGTAAGTCAATCTATGCCCATTTCTTATTTGCATTTGTCATATATGCAATATAGATACCAACATTGGCTGCTTGTAATTGAATTTGATTTACATGATTTGTACACAACCCAAATGCATTTTCAACCATTCCAATATCAATTAAAGAATTGAACATCCACAAATCTTGAAAATTGTTTCATGGTGATGTCATAGTTGTCTACAACACATTTTTGGACAAAGAAACAAAAATGCGTCAAATACTACGTGCCAATTTGAATAATCAACAAGGATTGATGACAATCACAATGGTTGTTCCAAGTGACCTCATCAAAAAACACAATCAAAAGATCTTACCAAGAAAAGGAATTGCAGTCACAAATTTACAGACTATGATCGCATTCTGTTGTTAGAAAATACAAGCACTATATAAAACATTGAAAAATTCTACGTAGAATACAATTGTTCCCAATGAAACAATAAATAGTTAGGAGAAAGCATAGAAACATTCCCAATTGGAACAGTTGCAACACTTGTAACAACAATTCAAAAAGTTGGAATGCAATATACACTACAAATTAGAGATGGAAGCTTTGAAGATGATAAGGCATTGGTAACATGCTCACCCTTGTGCCACTCACCCATTAGTCTTATGAATTCCAGCTTATTATTTGTATGCAATATCAAAAATTACATTTTTTTTGGTACTTTATATCACAACTACAACTATTTGAAAACTTTGCACCTATCTACAATGAAATGGAACAAAAGATACAAAGTGGAGATATGCCAATTATGCTCTTCAAAAACATAACAAAAAGAAAATACCTCAAGGAAAAAACATTTCATACAACACAGGCCACATTCATAACACATTTGAACACTGAGATACAACAAGACCTCAAAAAAATAATCGATAGACAAATCCAGGTAAGTACATACCCAGTAATCTACTTATCTTTCATTCCACGATTACTTATTTTTCATTATACATTTGTTGACTAGTCTTCTTTTCTAATAGGTGCAAGGAATACTTATCATTGCAAATGCATACTCTACACCATTTAATTTTGTTTGTGCACTTTGAAGTTTCCCAATGTCATCATCTACAATGATAGAAGATATGTCAATATTTTGCATTAAGTGCAAACAACAAACCCCTTTTCTCTTTCTACATTTTATCAACTACATTATAAGAACTCCTGATAACAACACCCTACGTTGTTTCCTTAGAAACAAGCTAGTTCTAAAGAAACTACTGCCCAAATTAGCTCAAATGTCTTACCAAGAATATATAAAAAAAACAACAACAATTTATATGTTGCACAATTTACAAATTCATGGTATTTTCATTCTCAATGGCAACAATGAGATTCTGGATGCTGACAACAACAACAAGCAAAATAGAACAAGCCAAAGCTCCAACTAGCAAGTTTGTCTTGTCTCCTCAGGTATCATCCTCATTCTTTCACCTTTAGTTTTTAGTCATATAACAAAATGCTACAATTTTCTATTTATGCAAGCATTAATAAGCACTTTGTATTATTTTTCCTCATGCAGGGATGATCAAAATTCATAAAAAATACTCCAGATTATTATAGATCTTAAATTCCAATGCTGAAAGAAGAATGAACATTACTATGTTCATGCACAAAAACATTGATGTCAAACAAAAGAATGCCCTTTTTTTGTTAATAGTGATATTACCACAACAATATTTTTACTTTTTAAATTGCATAAATGTTTTGAAACACTATGTGCAATTTTCTTGTTAATATAATATGAGTTTGATGTATCTTTTCATATTCAATTTTCCTTATTTCCTTTTATGCTTTAGTTTCACTTTTTGTTAATCTGAAAAATTAATTGTTCTACTCATTCACAAGAAATGTCACTTATCAATGGATTAAATAGATAACACTGAATTATGTTTAGTCAAAGTCATTTGTTAAATTATGTTTCTTCATTGTCTTTACAACATATTACATTCTCACTTAAGTGCATATGTTATCAAGTTTTCTTTCAAACACCTCTAATGCAAATTTTTGCTATACTTTGAAATCTATGAAAACAAAATTAAAAAAATCAATTGCTTTATGCACCAAATAATGTTTAGTCAAAGTATTGTAATTTGTTAGATTATCCTCTCCTTCAAGCACTTGAAATGCAACTTTCTATTATGCTTTGTAGATTTATGAATGCTTTGACATATATCATTGTCTTTTGTATTAATTAAACCTAGAGTTTATTCCATCTACAATGTTGACCTTGTTCAACTATAAAAGTTAATTCATACCATTCAATGTTCAATAATTAAACTAGGCGACAGAGAATGCTAGTTATGCTGCCTTGTTATTCTTATTTTTCATTCACCTAATCTATCTTTTGATTATATTCCTAGTATTTTGTATACAATAAATCAAAGCCTAAATATATTTAAGACCATGTTGGAAAATTCATGGCTTTGGAATTCTAATAAAATTTCATAAATATTTTAGACAAAGAAACAAAAATGCACTACTTACCTTGTGTTGACAATGTTGGATATCGCCAACATGCAAGGGTGTCTCCTCAATGAAAAGTCCCAATTATAATTCACACCATTTGGTGTGGGGGACCTTATGAAATCAAGGCCCAACTACCATGTATTCTTATAGATTTACCTTGGCTACGAAGTTTAGCACAAGAGAGCAATGCACATGAGCTTTCAGATGAACAAGTGGGAATGCCTTGTTGTTAAAATATGAAAATGAGGTCGAATTCTGCCTTGGAAATATCATTTGATGTAGATGATGATTTCATTGAATTCCTCTTTTTGAGAGGACCAAAATCAACCTAAAGATCACCCAAAACAGATAAGGGAAAGCATAATTATGAAGAAAAGCCCACATGTGCATATTTGATAAGGTCGACCCTAAAGAAAAGCGGACACCGTAAGAAGGCTATAAATACAAGTGACCTTTACCTCATTTGGAAATCATCATGAGACACTCTTCTATATTGGTTTTTGGCTCGCCAAGGCATGAGGCTCATCCGCGGAGGAACAAGTTTGCTTGAAGACGAAATTGTAGGTTCCGAAGCTTTCATTATGTTTTAGGGTTTTGGGCCTCAGTTGCAAGCACGTGAAAGAGAGATCTTGACTGCAGTCACTCGCTACCAGGCTCATCCATGTGACCGAAGCATCCCAGTTGCACACATAACTCATCCTCCGTGTGACTGACATCTAGGGTTTCAAAATCTCAGTTGCAGACTGCAGTCGCTCACTTGTAGGCTCCAGAGAGCGAATGGAAGCTTCCTAGTCACACACATGAATCCTCCTCCATGCGACCAGGACCTAAATGATGGAATTTTAGTTATCCAAAGATTTCTCTCAGTGACCACAGTGTTCGGAAATTGACCACAGACAATGAAAGTTCAATACGGGCTTTAGAATGAAGATTTTGAGTATAAACATTGTTGGTTTCATTTCATGGATGTTGTAGTTGATTTTGATGAATAGTTGTACGAATGAAGGTATGGATCATTGTACTCTCTTTTTCTGAATCATTCGATGACAATTTAATAGGAAGAACAATTTGAAAGGGTTTTCCGCATAGTGGGTTTCTCCAACGTCTCCGACCAATCCTGGTGTCCCTATGTGTGAATGCTTGTCTTCTATTGTTCCTTTATGTTCTGCTGCATTGATGATGATGATATTGTTCTTTCTATATAGTTGCATATGTTGATGAATAATGATGTAAATATTGTTGATAAATCGAGGGCAATAGAATTAGTTGATTTCTCTTCTTTGGTGACTACTTTTGAATGATTTTTCTTTATTATATAAGGATCTTCTTTACATTAGTGTTCTTCTTGATCAAATAGTAACCAATGAATGAACATAAATAGACTATTGGAAATACTGGGGGGGTGAATCAATATTTATTTTCAACTATTACTTTTACCATTTAAATCAATTATATTTAGAACAAAAAATGAACAATAGGAATAAATACTTTTATTAATATAATATTTACAATAGATTAGGTACAATATATATAGGGCTCCAACCCGTTTCCAAGCAACAACTTGGTCTTTTGTGAGGCTCCAACCCCTAGGGCACTAACCCTGTCTTGTCAAGGCACCAACCTTGGATTGGAGCACAACCTCCAACAACACCAATCCTTCCAATTTTGAGGCACCAACCCCAAGGGCTGTGACCCTATCTTATCAAGGCACCAACCTTGTTTGTTCGAGGCTCCAATCTTTAGGGAACCAATCCTGTGGGGTCCAACCCACTTCTATATTTTGTCTAGATATGTTTGATAGTAATTCTCTGCTCCCAAAATTTTCTTCACTAAATTCTATCAATCTACAACTTCACTGCTACATCAATGACAACTTGTCTTCATATGAAGGAGTCTTCACAATTCTTCATATTTCCCAAATAGAGTTTGTAGAGTTATCTCATGATGATTTCAAATAGGCATCATGATATTCTACTAATGTCTTCAAGATCTGCTGATGCTTTTCAACAAGATATCTTTGATAAGTTGCACTCAGCCTCAATGTATACAGAAAAACAATTCTCTATTTTTTTTTGACCCTTTGTTCTTATTGTGGCGGAAACTGCTTTAGGAGTAACTGCTTTTTCACGAACCCTTTATAGAGATTAACCCAACCAACACAATTCCTCAGCCTTTCACTTCCTTCCTTTTTTGGACCTTCGATTTTCTTCTTCAATGCTAGATTTGCGGCTTTCGTCTTCACCCTTCGAATCTCTCTATTTCTTTAAGTTCACGAGTTGTGAACTATTGATTCTTTTGTATTCCCAATGCCAAGATCGATGCATAAGGTTATGTATTATAACTTGTATTTATACGGGTTTCCCAAATACCCAAAAGACACGTTCATTTGGAGGGAGGCTGACTTGTTTATTTACGGAGAAACCAGAGAGGCTATTACCATATTATAAAAGAAGTTTGGTGGTCCCCACATGCTATGTTATTAATCGCAATCGCAATCTTCCAAAACTCTGCAATCGCAATTCGTGAAAGCCCCGCAATCGAAAATTTTGGAGGTCTCTTACAAGCATGCTCATAACATAGCCAATTGCCCTATCGCCAACGGAGCGGATGTGATATAATATTTAAACAATATTTAACAAATCTGTCGTGTCCACAACCTTTATCGCAATTAGCGGTTTGGCCGTGTCAATCCTTTAAAGCTCGTGATATTGCGGATGCAATATTCTATCAACTTGTTTTTGATAAGCCCGTCGGGTCCACCACTTTATCACAATCGACGGTCTGTTGGGTCTATCGCAATTGATGGTCCAACGGTGATGACCCTTTATAACTTGCATAACTCCCGATAGCCAAATGCAATGTTATATAAAAGTGTGTTCTAATGGAGCGGTCGGGTCTGCAGTCCATATCACAATCGACATTTTTAGTGTGACATCCTTTTAAGACTTGCGATACATAACTTCTGACGCAGCGGACACGAGAATACAATAAACCTGTTTTGATGGTCTTATCAGGTCCGTAACTCATATCGCAATCGGGGGTTTCAACGTGACAAGGCTTTACTTGCAAAATGGTGGATGCGATATTACATTAAGGCTGTTACCATAAACTGATCGGGTCCGCATATCATATATCACAATCGGCAAGTTTTGAGCAGTGGCATATAATAGAAAACACCGATGATACGATTTCTCCGATAAATCTGTTTATGTTCCTCTGTTGCAATGCTCTTCCACTATGTATTCCTCTTTGCTTTTCGATGGCTTCCAATTACCTCTTCCTCTTGCTCTTTGGCTTCATGATGGCTTCCGATGAACTCTTCTGATAACTATTGTTTGGTGGCTTCCGATAAATTTCCTCCTCGGGTCTACTGCTTTTATTCTGTTTGTATATATGTATTTAATCCACTTGGATCTTCCATCTCATCATATAATCATATATCAAACTTTCATCACTATGAGCATTATGATCAATGGGCATCAATAGGCAACATCATGTATCAAAGAATTTATCATCACAAACACTGATATATTGACATCAATGACAACCTGGATTAACTATCTCCCCCTTTGCCATTGATGGCAATATTATTCTTCTCTCCCCATTTGACATCAATGGCAAAGGAGTTCCCAAGGACTCCCCCTGTCGAACTGCTCCCCTATCAAACTACTTCTATTCTTTATGAACAATAGATCTTTATGGGTATGTTACTCCCCCTGTCATGATGCTCTTCTTTTTACTCAAGATAGAAGGATTGCTGCCTCATCATCAACTAGCACATTATCCCCTCTTCATGTCTCAAAACTTCTTCATCATGGCTTCAACAATGCTTAAAAATGATCCACTTCAATGCTTCAAAACAAACTCCAAATAGTCATACACCAAATGTCCAAATCCAAGTTTTTACACTTCTACACGTATTATGTTGTTTCCACAGTCCGAATTAAGAGGCCTTCACAGTTTGAATCAAGAGAAAATTCCACTGAAATTGTCATTCTTGGTATCTTTCTTCAAATTAGGAGTCCTTTGTATCTCTGTGCTTCTCCTTAAGTTGCTGAGCTATATTTGACAACACAACATTCTCCCTTTTTTGATACCCAATCTGTGACTATATTTTAAATTATTTCTACTGGTTGACAACTTTTTGCAATGCTTCAATTATGTTAGATGCTGCCAACTTCTCTTGCTCAAGTTCCATTCCCAGGTGTGTCTATTTTTTTTGAAGGTTGCCTCTATTATTGTCCTTGATTTACTTGTTCTCACATCATATCCCCGAGTCGATGCATTCAACTTCTGTAATACCAACAACATAGTTATTTCACCTATTTCTCTAGCATTAGATGGCCTTCTCTGCTACTCCAATTTCTGCTTAGTGATAAAGTGGAAAACATCCTCAACAACAGTCCAAATAATGGTTAAAAGATCATGTTCTTCAATGTAATGCTCCTGAGAAATGATATTTATCAAAGAATGATTATTAATATATCTCATCAAGGATTCCATAAGGACCCTTTCACAGATAGCTTCAACAATAATGATCAAGAATCACAAGCTCCCCCCATCTGTATGCATGGTGTCTTTTTGGCAGAATCCCATCATCAAACACTCAGAATATCAAGGATATATTCATCAAGTCAACAACATGTGTTGTTGGCTGGAGAGTTCAGGAGATTTTTATATTGTATTTTCTTTCTTCTCCATACTTGTGTAACTTTCTTCTCTGGCATGGTTCTAGCTTGTGTAGGAACCCAAGTTAAGTTATAATCACGTGCCATATGACCAATGTTATGACACTTGAAGCATTCTATGTTGTTCATGAATAAGAATTCATGATTTCTTCCTGTTGAATTGCTTCTTGGAGATTGTCGGGGACCATAATGTCTATCTTTGTGATAAGCCCTACAATATTTTGCCATGTGTCCAAAGTTTGTACAAGAATAACAATAACCAAGAAATATACTTTGGTACCTGGGAGAAGAAGGTTTCCTTGATGTACTTCTGAAGTCTTTCTGCCTTGAGATCCTTTGATTATAACCATTGCTTCTTGCATCCTTGACATCATCTACATTTCTTCTTGGAACAAGACTTCCTTCATTGTTGCCTTGACACTTATCCTTGCCTTTGCTGGAACTGGGAGCATTAATATTTCTTTCTGGCTTCCTCACATCCTTTTTGTTTGAAGCATTATCATTCTTGCTTGAGGATTCTACTTTATAACCAAGACATGATTCATCAAATGGGGATCTTTGATGGCTGAGCATGTCATCCAAGGCCTGATATCTCTTCAAAAATTTGTCCACCCCTTCAACCTTTTCCCCAAGGGAGATAATATCTTCTTCCAATCTTTTGCAATCATTATTCTTCTTAGCAAGTTGTTTCTCAAATTCTTCCTTGATACATATTGCTTCATTTGCTTATGTTTTAAGGGAGATGATATCTGATTTCATTTTGAAGATTTCTTCATTTTCCTTAGCTAGACAGCTCTCCATTTCTTCCATGACGCATGTAGCTTTACATGTTTCAACCTTGAGAAGGTTGAGGTCGGATTTTAGTTTGAATATTTCTTCATCCTTTTCTTTTAGTTGACATATCATGGTGTTTTTCTTCTTTTCTGCTTCATCAACTTGTCCTTCTATGATTACCAATGCTTCCATTTTCTTCTCAGTTCCTTGTGCTTGTTTCCTTGCTTCTTCTAGTTGTGATCTAAGGGAGGAGACCTCTTCCTTGTATTGACCAATCTCTGCTTCAAGTTTGTTCAAACTCTTGTGCCTTTGTTCAAGGTGGCTTGACAAGTTATCTTCCCGTTTCTTTGCTTTATCCAATTGATTGATCATGGATATGACTTCTTCATGATTCTTTCTTTTTCTTTGATGAAATTCCTTCTTAATATTGGAAATCTCTTCATCCCTTTCTTGTACTTGAAGCTTGACAAGGTCAACTTTCTTCCTTGTTTGTTCTTGGTCACCAGCTAGTGCTTTCTTATTAAGTTTCTCATTTTCCTTTTTCAAACTGATAATCTCTTCCATGGAAGCCATAAGTTTAGTGAGGAGATATTCTTCAAAATATTTTTCATTCTCTTCATCTTCTAGGTCTTCTTTAGCCTTGATGTCATCATTCTCATTTTCAGCTTCTATAATGGGTTCTGGATTTCCTTCTTGGTTTCCATCATCTTCTTGACTAGTGGTCATGGTCAATGCTCCCTTTGAGTGAAGGTCATGAAGTTTCTCCCATATACCCTTTGCTGACGAACATTTTCCTAAATTGTTATTCATAGAATCTAGTAGCCCATTCAAGATTGCCATCATTGCTTTTGCATTGTACTCCTTGGATTCTCCATCCACCATGCTATTAGCAATCATTGATTTCCAGATTTCACTGCCTTGAGTCTTTAAGAAATTCCTCATTCTTGCTTCCCATATATCAAAGATTCCATTGAACCATGGAGCCTTTACAAATTGATTGATTTCAACTTCGATGGTTGAGGGAGACACATATTTAGGAGGATTGGAGACTTTCTTCCATGGATTTTCCATTTGTGTTCTAATTGATCAACCTTCAAATCTGTTAGGCTTTGTGTGAAGGAACTTGGCTATGAAACAAATTGTTGGAAATACTAGGGGGGGTTGAATTAGTATTTCTTTTCAATTGTTACTTTTACCAATTAAATCAATTATATTTAGAACACAAAGTGATCAATAGGAATAAATACTTTTATTAATATAATATTTACAATAAATTAGGTACAATATATAAATGGCTCAAACCCATTGCCAAGTACCAACTTGGTCTCTTGTGAGGATCCAATCTCAAAGGCACCAACCCTGTCATGTCAAGGCACCAACCTTGGATTTAGGAGCACCAACTCCAAGGACACCAATCCTTCCAATTCTGAGGCACCAACCCCAAGGGATCCGACCCTATCTTATCAAGGCACCAACCTTGTTTGTTCGAGGCTCCAACCTTCAGGGCACCAACCCTCTAGGCTCCAACCCACTACTATATTTTGTCTAGATATGTTTGATAGTAATTCTCTGCTCCTAAAATCTTCTTCACTGAATTCTGTTAGTATACAACTTCACTGCTACATCAATGACAACCTATCTTCATATGAAGGAGTCTTCACAATTCTTCATATTGCCCAAACAGAATTTGCAGAGTTATCTCATGATGATTTCAAATAGGCATCATGATCTTCCAATAATTTCTTCAATATCTATTGATGATTTTCAACAAGATATCTTTGATAAACTATGCTCAGCCTCAATGTCTGCAAAGAAACAATTCTCTGATTTTTTTTAACCCTTTGTTCTTATTGTCACGGTAACTGCTTTTTCACGAACCTTTTATAGAGATTAACCCAACCAAAAAACTTCCTTGGCCTTCGACTTCCTTCGTTTTGCTAGACCTTCGGATTTGTTCTTCAACGCTCGATCTTCAGCTTCCATCTTCAACCTTCGGCTCTCTCTGTTTCTTTAAGTTGACGAGTTGTGAACTATTGATTCTTCTGTGTTCCCAATGCCAAGATCGATGCATAAGGTGAGGTATTATAACTTGTATTTATACGGGTTTCCCAAATACCCAAAATACACATTCATTTGGAGGGAGGCCGACTTGTTTATTTACGGAGAAACCAGAGAGGCTATTACCATATTATAATAGAAGTCTGGAGGTCCCCACATGCCACGACATCGCTAATCGCAATCACAACTTTCAGAGGTCTCTTATCACACAATATATCAGAGAGGCCATTTTTAATATTCATCCAAGGCCCACATGGAGGTACCACATGCTATGTTATTAATCGCAATCAAAATCTTCCGAAATCCCACAATCGCAATTCGTGAAAGCCCCGTAATCGCAAAATTTGGAGGTCTCTTACAAGCAGGTTCATAACATATCTGATTGCCCTATCGTCGACAGAGTAGATGCGATATAATATTTAAACAATATTTATCAAATCCGTCGGGTCCACAACCTTTATTGCAATCGACAGTTTGGTCGTGTCAATCCTTTGAAGCTCGTGATATTGCGGATGCGATATTCTATTAAGTAGTTTTTGATAAGCCATTGGGTCCACCACTTTATCACAATTGACAGTCCATCAAGTCTATCTCAATCGATGGTCCAACAGTGAAAATCAAAAGTATTTAAGAATGAGTAGTTTACCATTTTACTTGTCCATGCCTCCTCTAGAATATCACCATCCAAGGAACTTGGAGGTCTGTTGTTTAGTAGATAAACAACAATATAACTTTCGTAACTCCCATTAGCCGGTCGGGTCTGCAGTCCATATCACAATAGGTGTTTTTAGTGTGACATCCTTTTAAGACTTGTGATACATAACTTCCGACGCAGCGGACACAATAATACAATAAACCTATTTTGATGGTCTTATCGGGTCCGTAACTCATCAAAGAAGAGGGTCTAAATGTGACAAGGCTGTACTTGTGAAATGGTGGATGCGATATTACATTAAAGATGTTACCATAAACTAATCGGGTCCGCATATCATATATCGCAATCAACGGGTTTTGAGCAGTGGTATATAATAGAAAACACCAATGATACAATTTCTCGGATAACTCTGTTTATGTTCCTCTACCGCAATGCTCCTCCGCTGTGTATTCCTCTTTTCTTTTCGATGGCTTCCAATGATCTCTTCCTCTTACTCTTTGGCTTCATGATGGCTTCTGATGAGCTCTTCTAATAGCTCTTCTTTGATGACTTCCAATAAATTTCCTCCTCGAGTCTACTTCTTTTATTCTGTCTTTATATAATTTAATCCAATTGGATCTTCCATCTCATCATATCATCATATATCAAACTTTCATCACTATGGGCATTATGATCAATGGGCATCAATAGGCAACATCATGTATCAAAGAATTTTCCATCACAAACACTGCTATATTGACATCAATGAAAACCTGGATTAACATAGACAAGAGACACAACATGTAGGCTATGAGCCAGGGTAAAAAACTATCACTATTTGAGAGGAAAACCCGCAAAAATTCTTCTTATAGAGATTTCAATTGACGAATACCAAGACCAAGACCCCTGACTTATTAGCCACTCCATGATCAAGACACGAGTCCTCTTCTGCTTCTATCTTCTAGATTCCTCTTCCACTGCTGAGAGTACACCACTAGAGACCTTCATTGTGATATCAATGAAAGAGCTTTGAAATCCATCACTGTAATTAAAGTATTCATCACTATACTATAGTCATGTCCAAATTACTGCATCCTTATTCCTGTGGTAGCACCGAGGCTTCTTTATCTAAATAGAAACATGAAGTTGTCTTCTGCACTAGGCCACCTGGAAGTATCCAAATTATTCATTGTATTTGTCTTCCAAAATCACAGTGAGAGACCTCCGAAATTTTGACTGTAGTTTCTCTTTAGAGAGACCGAAACTTCCTCTTTGTTGTTACTGTGATCTCTAGATAAGAGGGATCTGAATTCCCTTATAGAACTGTAGCATGCATCCTTGTAGACTTCTCTAAAATAGAGGTAAACCGAGTCTTCTTTTCTTCTCCCGAAAATTCAGATATATGCGAAGATATTTTCTTCATTCACAGACATATGAAAAAATCAAAGAAGGATCTCCAAAATTCTGTCTTTTTGAAAAGGGTTGAGGTTTCTATTTATAGTGGTTTTTTCGTCATATATAAGATGACATGAGATAGTGAACCAGTGTGTCTCCATAATAAGAAGTCGACATGAGTTAGTTGTTGTGACTTGAAGCCGACATGAAGTGAAGAGGATTGTGCTTGTCTTTTGAGGGCTTTCTAGACACTTAATTGACTCATATACATTTTACACATGCTCAAGTAGAGCTCTTCATACATTACATTAATTATTTGACCTTAATGACAAATACTAAGCCTCACAATGGGAGCCATCTAAAATAAAATTCACTTGCTCATGAAACCCATGAAGCAAGGCTTACAAAAGTAATTTTATTTTCTTCAATGCATCATTTACAAAAGTCACAATTACATGTCATTATGAATACCAAACCTAGTTACACTTTTCAACAAATATGAATAATGTTATGGGGTGAATTTAATGCGTTAATGAAGAAATGCAATTATCAAAGCAAAGAAAAATATATCCCTAAGAAAATTTAACATGGTATTAGAGTCGAGCTAAAGAAAAGTCGTGGAGATCACCCCTATGAGGAAACCATTGATGGATGCAAGAGAGGATGGTGGATACCTAAAATAATTCTAGGGTTTGAAGAAAACCTTAGGCAATTTGTGTATTAGGGTTTGATGGATATTATGAGGTTAGGGTTTGGGAGAAACCCTAGTTTATGGAAAAATATTTGAGAAACCCTAGCATGGTCAATGTGAATATGCTCAAGCACTTGTGACAAATTTGATAAAGCCCTAGATTGGATAGTCTCTAATATGCCTGGTTGTTGATAAAGTTGATTGAATTAGTGAAGGGAACATTTTCATATAGACAATGGACAATGATGACTCCTGAGAGAGATGATCACCTCTCATTAATGGTAAGTATTTTTCCATTTATGATGCTCCTTTATGTCCTCACTTTTGTTTAGACTTATGGATCTAATTATTGTTTTGATTACTTATACTTTCTGCATGTATATTTGAGTATGTGGATACTTCTAACCTCTTGATGAGTTGTGATAAGTAGATCCTTCTTGAGGATCATGGATAATGCAGGAATAGAAAAGCTAGAGCTGGAAAAGGTAAAGAGGCACTTGATGAAAAAATGAGAAAGTGCTACAAGTTGCCTATGCCAAATAAGAAGGTGCACAAGTATTTGAATACTACAAGATATGCATGGTATATTAAGTTCAATGTTATGTTTCAACTGTAATTTTTGATAGCAAGGTAAGCTATAAGGTACGATGAGAATGTCTCCTTCACAAAAGCCTCATGCATATGAAAATGATTAGTATTCATGATTCTTATGATGAAATGGTGCACTTGGTATTGAAAAAGTATCCTGAACTTATTGATTGTATGAAGCTACTTCATATTGATCTTTTGATATATTGGTATACTTGATGTTTGGCTAACATATATCATAAATAAGGTCAACACCTTGATTCTAGTACATGGTAACTTGATACTATTTGTGAAAAGCATGGTAGCCATGATGATAGAAGTATAACAATGAGATTGATATTTAGGATATTTTGTTGACCGTGGTTATCTAATTATGGCATATGGTAAAACTGAATGCCTTGACTTTATAGATTGAGTTATGTGACAAAGAAGTAATTCTTGTGATCATGATTCTTGAATTATAATCCTATTAGCTATTAGACACTAACCCTTGATGAAATATTGATGTCATTATGTAACGATAAAGTAACTGATGCTGACATATGACCATGATAAATATGTGATATAGTATGACTTTATGATCTAACATATTTGCTGATGTATGACAACATTATAGAAAGGTTGATGTATTGAATGAAGATCATTGAATTGGCTTTCCATTAAGAGGGAGAATCTCTCCATAAGATCCTTAATCCTATTATCATTTATATTATATGTATAGAAGATTATTTACTATTGAAGTATGATTTATGGGCATGAATAGCCATATACCTGATATTACTGGTCTATAACATAGTTCTAATATGAGAAGAGAGAGTTTTTCCTTACCCTTAGCTTCAATCACACGTAAGCAAGATTATGGGTGTGGCTGTAGCTTTAGTTACAGGAAGTAAGCTCAAGGGTGCGACTTTAGCCTCCCAATTGCATGGAGGAAGGCCTATGGGTGCAACTATACATGTAGGATAAAAAAGTGAAGCTTTGTGCATACAATCGGAATTACACCTAATGGATGCCAGTCCTATAGACATGGAGCAAACAACAGAAAGTTCTATGAGTAGGAAAGTTTGAATGTTTGACTTACTATAATGTTAATATGTTGACTAAACTTGTGTTTGCAGGTGACCAAGACATGCATATCAATATGTCACTATGATTTAACTATTAAGGACAATTGCAAGGATTTGACTAGATTTGGCTGATTGATATCAGCAAGCAGTGTTTGGAGTTTTTTATATGATGTTTATAATGATTTAGAACTTTGATTTGATGATGGGTTTTGACTTGATGACTAATGATTTGATTTACAATTGATGATTTTCCTTGATAACAATGCTAAATGGGTGTAGTATCTTTCAGTGACTAATATTGGTATTCAAAAATGGTTTTTATTGGCCTCATTAAGGTATAAACAAGTGTGATTTAGTATCTCACAATAAATAGATGGAACATGCATGAATTATTCTTAGTGTATGCATTTGGATCTTGTGACTTATATTATGATCATAAGGATGAATTGATGAAGTTTGGATTGATAGATGACATCTTGTTGGCATGATAAAGTCATAATTTGATGTTATCTCTACCTGTCACTTGGTCCAAAGAATTTGTTATAGTGATATTGATGATTTTGATATTAGTTTTGATTTGGCATCTAAATTTTGATAAGTTGACATAGTTGATTTGATTGCACAATATTGACTTATGTAAGGCTAAGCATATTGTTTTGGTAAAGTGTTATGTTTGTAGAAAGCATTGTATGAAGAAAGATCCCCGAGCCTGATATGTCTACATTGACAATTATCCAAACTTCTACTTCAAAAGTGGTCCAAGATTTTGGTTTTGGTTTTATAAGTTGACAGTCTACTCTTGACAGGTAATGAGCCTCTGATGATCTAAGTAAGAGGGAGATGGCTTATGAAGCTTGAAAAAATGAATCATGGCATGATAGATCAATTTCTAAAGTTGGGAAAATAAAATGTATATTATGAAGCTGTTTGTTGGAAAGTGGAAATGCAAATCCTTGGACACTCGGATTGAATTTCAAGAAGTTGTGAAGAGATATTGTTGAACTCAACTTGGCCACTGAAAATTGATTGAATAATTGATGTTCCGATTGAACACCCATTCATATACATATATATTGTATATAGAACCTGAGTCGATTCATGACTGAGCGTATTCATACACATAGAGCTTCCACTGAGCACCCTTCGAGATATTTGCATGGGACGATCTATTTTTTAATATGAGACATTTTTAATATGATATGTGACTACTTGGATGTATTGATGATGATTGGGATCATTATTGACGAGATGATCACATTTGAGTGATGCATTAGTATGATATCTTCCATGATGTTTTGGATGAGAGGTTCATAGTTTTAAGCACCACTGAGGTTGAGTACGAAGTTTCTAACATGACAAGCTATGAAGAAGCTTTTTGGAGAGATGATTGAGAAAGTTCTAGATATGATATGGATACATTGCAATGACTAAGAGTGGGAACCGATTGGCAGAGAATCCCATATATAGATGGGGCCGAAATACCTTCATATATTGAGACAATGATAATGTATGAGCCAAGCTTAGGGTTGTGGTTGGAACCTCCTTGAGAGGGAGGATGATTATGGTATCCTTTTTGTGATATATATATTTTTGTTCTAATATGATATTTGATTTGATGTCTTGTATGAACATGAGACAACTGTTATTGAGACATGATGATTACCAGATATGAGCATGATGATATGTTGTTGATCTACAGAGAGCATTACTGATCGAGGACACCGAGCCAAATCTTCTTCCCCTGTTTGAGATCACAAGGTGTGGAATTGAGATAGAGGGATCATGAGGTTGAGGGAAAGCTGGACAATTGGGTATCACCCCTATCTGTTACCCATAGGGTTGGAGTATTATCTCACCTATCTTGGTATCTATAGAGTATACCCTAGTTGGCATCATACCCACAAGCTGGGCTTGTTGGGAGTGTCCCTCCCCATTTGGTCAAAGGGTTGAGGAGGTTTAGGGACGTGTGATCCTTACCTTTGGTAAGTCAGGTAAATTTTCCAAGATTGGATTATGATGCAAGTGTTCTACCACATGACTATTGAGGGTCATCACTGGGAAGATCAATAGGCAATAGGATGGGTTGAGTAGTAGCTCCCATATATCACCTATTGCTCGATATGGGGTCGTAGTAATAGCTCCCCCATGAGATTCTAGGTTGAGATATGCTCCTCGATATGGTTACAGGTTGATATGTCCCCCCTCACGATATGCCCTCCAATGTTGATGTGATTCATAGATCTGACTCCCCGTCAATGTTCCTGGGTGGTAGCCCGCTACCAGAGATTCCAGGTGGTAGCTCAATGAATATAGGGTGGTAGCTTAGGATCCCCTCCAATGACAAATTATTCTTCTTTTAGATTCGAGAATATTCAACATATGAGTAGGGACAATAAAGAGATAAACAAGAATAAGAAAGAGATTAATTGAGATGATCAGTGATGATACATGATGATGATATACTTGAGACTAGATATCATTTGTTGATAGGATACTCATCACATGATGCATGTGGAATTCTCCCTAGTTGAGAGGGAGTGTTAAAATATGCAACTGTGATCAAATTCCACTTTGGATAACTCATTTGATGGATATGGTGATTGCATTGAATTCCTCTTTTCGATAGATATGTCCCCCCTCACGATATGCTCTCCAATGTTGATGTGATTCATAGATCTGATTCCCCGTCAATGTTCCTGGGTGGTAGCCCGCTACCAGAGATTCCAGGTGGTAGCTCAATGAATATAGGGTGGTAGCTTAGGATCCCCTCCAATGACAAATTATTCTTCTTTTAGATTCGAGAATATTCAACATATGAGTAGGGGCAATAAAGAGATAAACAAGAATAAGAAAGAGATTAATTGAGATGATCAGTGATGATACGTGATGATGATATACTTGAGACTGGATATCATTTGTTGATAGGATACTCATCACATGATGCATGTGGAATTCTCCCTAGTTGAGAGGGAGTGTTAAAATATGCAAATGTGATCAAATTCCACTTTGGATAACTCATTTGATGGATATGGTGATTGCATTGAATTCCTCTTTTCGATAGGACTAAAATTGACCTAAATATCACTCAAAACAGATAAGGGAGAGTGTACTTATGAAGAAAATCCCACATGTGCATATTTGATAAGGCTGACCCTAAAGAAAAGTGGACACCCTTGGAAGGCTATAAATACAAGTGACCTCTACCTCATTTTCACATCACCATGAGACACTCTTCTATCTTGGTTTTTGGATCACAAAGGTCTGAGGCACGTCTGCAAAGGAACATGTTCGCTCGAAGATGAAATTACAGGGTATGAAGCTTTCATTTCTATTTTAGGGTTTTGGTCCTTAGTCGTAGGCACACGACATAGAGATATATACTACAATAGCTCACTACCAGGATAATCCCTGTGACTGAAGCATCCCAGACGCATGCACAACTCATCCTCCATGCGACCGACATCTAGGGTTTCATAATCTCAGTTGAAAAGTGTAGTCACTCGCTTATTGGCTCGAGAGAGCGATTGGAAGCTTCCCAGTTGCACGCATGCTTCCTCCTTCGTGTGACCGAGACATGAATGATGCAATTTCATTTGTCTGAAGATTTCACTTAGCGATCGTAGTGTTCGGCAGTTTACAAGAGATGACGAAAATTCATTATAGGCTTTAGAATCAAGATTTTGAGTATAAGCATTGTTGGGTTCATTTCATGGATGTTGTAGTTTCTTTTGATGACTAGTTTTATGAATGAATATATGGATCATTGTACTCTCTTTTCCTTAATAATTCGATGACAATCTAATAAGAAGAATAATTTGAAAGGGGTTTCCCCAAAATGGGTTTTTCCTGGTCTCTAACCAATCCTAGTGTCTCTATGTGTGAATGCTTTTCTTCTATTGTTCCTTGATGTTCTGATGCATTGATGATGATGAGATTGTTCTTTCTATATAGTTTCATATGATGCTGAATAATGATGTAAATACACATAATGTTATGGGGTGAATTTAATGTTTTAATGAAGAAATACAATTATCAAATCAAAGAACAATATAACCCTAAGAAAAATTAACACTTGTGCAATGTTTAACTGCAGAATGTATCAAGGTTCTTCTACCAAAATGGAGAGGAAAAGTGAGCCTTTTTAAGAGGAGTAATAGTACTGATCTAATAAAGATATAGGAGCACATACATAAGAATGAATCGTTGATCAACAAGAGAAATAATTCACATGGAAGAAACAATTGTTAAAAAAATACAACACACCTTCAATAAGATAAGTACCAAAGCCATTTAAATAGTTCAATTTCCTTAGTACAGATGAAAAAAACATACATCACAAACATTCAAAGAATAGTCTTACAATATTTATGACATACACATGAAAGTGTGTTAGCCCAAAGAGCTTCATAATTAAGCAAAAGTTCCAAGATACATCAGTGCAGAGAACACCACTAGCTCCAATAGTGGAGCATTAGAGCATCCACTTGCTCCTCTAAAAGAACTATCTTTCTCTCTAATATCTGGTAGGAGGAACCAAGGTGAAAATTCCTTTGCATGTGCTATGAGGGTGTATATATAACAAATTGGGTGATCATTCACCTCCCTTGTGACTTTTGGACTACCCTCATGACTCTTTGACTTCTTTATGACCTTTCGACTCCTACATGAATTTTCACATTCTATACATGTCTCTTGGAATTCCACTTTAAATTACAATTCTAGTAATGAAATTACATAATCCACAAATGATATGGCCAATAATGACATGACATCTTGACAAGACTTGACAAGACATTGATGACATGGACTGCATGATGATGTGGCAATGTCAAGTCATTCTTTCTATTGCTATCTTTGAGACTTCTTGAAGGATGGTGCATGTTATTTTCTTTCCTCTTTCATCAGGCTTGAAAATAGGGAGTCTTCAATGTAATATTGATTTCCAACTGTTGTCACAATATGGCGTCCCTTTGTCTTCTCTTGATTGATCATCCTTCCTTTGCAACTACAAAGATGTCTTATAGCAAGGTCTCCTTTTGTAAGACCTACATAGAAATATGCTACTGACTAAGTAAAGCTAGAGAAACCGTAGTATTAATATCATTTGTAGGTGCGGCTAACTCCCCCTAAGGTAATTTTAGAATTCCCCAAGGAAGAAGAGCACCTGACCAGTTAGAAACAAAGATAAATAGAAACATAGTTCCAATAAAGGGAACCCATGGACCATATTCTTCCTCCCCAATCTGAGTTCTGGTCAAGTCCTGAAAAAATTCAAGAATATATTCAACAAAATTTTGACCACCAGTAGGAATGGTTTGTGGATCTCAAACAGCTATGGTAGCTGAACCTAATAAGACAACAATTACAACCCAAGAAGTTATAAGTACCTATCCATGAACTTGAAACCCCCCTATTCCTTTGCAGCTACAAAGATGTCTTATAGCAAGGTCTCCTTCTTCATCTTCTTCATCATCATTCTGTCATGACATGAAATGATACTTGCAATTGAAATCCACTCATGATAAGATGAAATCAGTCCGATAAACCAATAATCTAACATGCCTCATGATAAGCCATTAACTAAGCTAGAACTAGGTGGTAGGCTGAGACATAGGCACAAGGATTGTGTGGTTGTGAAACTCAGGATGTCAGGGGCTAGAACTGAGCCTTGAGACTGTGCATTGTGTAATTTAGGTTGGCCAGGATAAGACAACTACATAGTTGAGGGGATCAAGAGGTCAAGCTGAGGGCTTGAGGCTTGATGTTGATTTGGGGTAGCATCGGATGTGCTCTAGCCACGAAATTTGGTGGAGATGTTGGGGCACATGAGATATCCAATACCCAGAAAGGGTTTGGGAAGATTCTAAACAGTTCAAGAGATATTAAAATAATTAATATTTTTAATAGAGTCCCTAAGTCTAAACATAGGGAAAATAAAACATTAATGTGGATTAATATGAAACTGTGTTAGAATGGTCCAAAAGACATGGATCAAACTAGATCTAATCTTAGCTGTTGATTAAGGACTTAATCTCGACTGATGATATGTCGACAGGAAAAGTATAAGAGGAGGCTTGAGGGTCACTTGGAGAATACACCAGAGTGATCAGTCATTCTATTCTCTAGAGCGAGGTTTGCTAAGAGAGATAAAATTAGTGATCGGGAGATGCAGCTGAGGGGCATTTGAGTACAAAGAGATAGAGAGACAGAGATAGTGTTGGGGGAGCAGCGTAGTAGCCAAGGAGAGTGACGCAGAGCCAGCTAGGGCTCATGTAGGGCCATGCAGAGGCAGCTGAGAGTTGCACAGAGCCTCAGAGAGGCTAGCATTGCTGACACAGAGGGCTGACATAGGGCATCCTAAGGATGATGCAGACCCATACGGGGTGACGCAGGGCCAACATGAGGCAGAAAGGGGCTGATGCAATCCAGAGAGAGGCTAACACAGGGGTTTCTGGGGCAGATTTGTGCTGAGTAGCTGCCGGAAGGATTATCTAGGGTTTCAGCCAGAAGATTTGTCAGAAAATGAGAGTATTGCTGCCAAGGAAATTCTTTGTTGGGTAGGCCAGTTTCGGCACCCAGATTCTACTCTGATATTTATTAATAAGAAAACCCTTAGATAGCTACACCGATTTTCCCACATTGGGTTTTTCGGGGACATTAGTCCAAAAATAATGGTGTCATATGGTGTGTTTGTTTCTGTTTCTTTTAGTTGCTGATATGTAATATGTTGAGCATGCACTAGTGTTTATTTTCAATATTTACATTGTAAATAACTTGTTAAGAAAAATAACTAGGTAGGAATAAATCAGATAAAGTGCATGGAGGGTTTCTAACTAAGTAAACTTAGAAACTTCAACATGGTATCAGAGCGTGATTGCAGATCACAGGAGGACTAAGGACATCAGTCGAGCGGAGCAATAGCAGCAGAAAACAGCTATCCCGAGGTGACAGAAGTTGTTTCTAGCAGAGCAACAACAAAGGAAGGGTGACGCAGTGCCTACGTCATCAAGGGTGAGCCGAGAAGAGGTAGCACAGAAGCTAAGGAGGTAAAGGGAGCCTCACGCAGAGCCACGCAGTAGCTGGGAAGGTTGACGTAGTTGGCTGAGGAGGCTGGGTTGCTGGTGTTGGGATTGCGCAGAGCCTAGGAGCTCTCACCTTCAGGTTGCTGGGGTTTAGAAGGCTGTGGGAATATTGTAGAGTGGAGTTGGTGAGGTACTATAGTCAGAACAGTACCTGACAGAGCAAGGCCAGAGGATTTTCTATCGAGGATTTCTAGATGAGGAACCTAGATCAGTGGTGTGGTTGCATAAGACGATCAGAGTAGGGAGCATCTCAACAGTGGCAGAAGGATTTCTAGGAGGGAAATCAGGACTTAGAGGGAGTCTAGAAGAGAACTTCCAGACGAGAAGTAGAGACTCAAAGGAGTTGAACTGAGAACTTCCAGGAGGGAAGTAGAGGAGCATCAGGGCACTACACAGAGTAAGAGACTAGGATAGACTGGACGAAACGTCGAACTTCACAGCCTGGAAGGCCAAAATCTTATCCGTACTTGACAAGAATCATCTCAAGAACTTCGCCTTGAAGGTAATAGCTATCCCAGTCGACCCCAATGATAATGACAAGTACGAAGAGGCGATGGGTAGGGCCAAGAGCATTATCCTTGACGAGGTCAAGGATCATGTAGTACCACACATAGCCGAGAAGGAAACGACATCTGAGATGTGGGAGGCCCTAAAGAAATTGTACCAACATACTTCTATACAAAGAAGGATGTTACTAGAAAATCAGTTCCGGCCATAATAGATGAAGAAGGGAGAACCGATCGACACTTTCCTCAGTCGACTGAATGGGATTTAGGATCATTTGACTTCCATAGGGGCCATGCCGGATTAGGAATTGATGGTGATAACAACCCTGAACGCAGTCTTAGAAGACTGGGAGGTATTTGTCTAGAGTATACTCGGCAGAGTGACCCTTCCACAATACATATCAATAAGAATATGATAAAGAGGATTGTCTGGGAAGTATTCTATATAAAATGGATTTCAACTGTAAGAGTTATTCCTATTACATCGAGAGGAAATGTGGGCGGCTCTTTGCCAAGAAGAGATCAAAAGGCTAAGCAAGGCAGGAAGCAACGATAAGGGGATCAAAGTCAAGGAGGAGGAGGATGTTGCCCTAGCATCTGAGGGAAAATAAGAAAAACGAAAGAACAAGGACCTCTCCAAGGTCAAATGCTTCCACTGTGGGGAGCTAGGTCATTATGCGACCCAGTGTCCAAGGAAGAAGAGTAAGGGAGAGGCCTCTACGACCAAGGTAGTGCCAACAAGGGCAGAGAAGGAAGTGGAGACAACCGATGACTGTGCCATGAGTGCACACATGTCACTTGAGTGGAAGTGGGGAGACATCGAGCTGTAGTCAGATGGACTACAGGTGATGAGAGGCAAGATCCTCGAGGTACCCAACCTCTTGGATTAGACCATGCTACGGGAGCCCCGAAGTGCAGTAGTAGGACTGGCGGATGTGGGTGGAGACGGATGCAGATGAAGCGGTAGAGAGAGCTATAATGTAGAATTCCCAGGACAACATGAGGTTAGTAGGCTGCAACAGTGCGAGAGGCATGGGAGTGTTGCACCAGTGCAGGATGGCATAGAGAGGTGTGCAATGGTGCGAGATGCAGGGAGTTGTTGCAACAGCGCATAGGTCAGAGAGGGAGCACTTGTCAGCGGCAGAGGGAGCTTTAGCATTAGGAGGGTCTCTAGCCCAACAAAGAGGTCAAAGTTGGGAGATCAATTACTTACTTCTCAATAACTGAGTTGTAGTGCAGTAGTGGGAAGCACGATGCAGCATGATGAGAGGAGGTGCAGTGCAGATGTAGTGCTGGGAGAAAGGACTAGAAATAGCACGAACGCAGAGGGAGCTGTCGTATAGATGCAACAATGGCAGTGGTAGAACCATGGCAAGCAGTATAGGATCCAGCAGTGCAGAGGATGTTGGGCAGGAAGGCCTAGCATCAGCACAGGTACCGATGCCGAATGATCAGAGTAATACTCAGTGAGGAGTATTGCTAGAACACAGTCCTCGCTAAGAGGGAGTGTTGATTTGGGGTAGAATTGGATGTGCTCTAGCCACAAAATTTGGTGGGTTGGGGCACGTGAGATCTCCAATACTCAGAAAGGGTTTGGGAAAATTCTAAACAGTTCAGGAAATATTAAAATAATTAATATTTTTAATGGAGTCCCTAAGTCTAAACTTAGGGAAAATAAAACATTAATGTGGATTAATATGAAACTGTGTTAGAATGGTCCAAAAGACATGGATCAAGCCAGATCTAATCTTAGCCGTTGATTAGGGACTTAATCTCAGCCATTGATATGTCAATAGGGAAAGTATAAGAGGAGGCTTGAGGGTCACTTAGAAAGTACACTAGAGTGATCAGACATTCTATTCTCTAGAGCGGGGTTTGCTAAGAGAGATAGAATTAGTGATCAGGAGATGCAACTGAGGGGAATTTGAGTACAGAGAGACAGAGAGGCAGAGATAGTGCCAAGAGAGCAGCGCACTAGCCAAGGAGAGTGACACATAGCCAGCCAGGGCTCACGCAGGGCCACGCAGAGGTAGCTGGGAGCTGCACAAAGCCTCAGAGAGGCCAACATTGTTGACGCAGAGGGCAAAGGGCTGACGCAGGGCATCCTAGGGCTGATGCAAATCCATCCGAGGTGACGCAGGGCCAACATGAGGTAGAGAGGGGCTGACGCAGTACAAAGAGAGGCTGACGCTGGGGTTTCTGGGGCAGATTTGTGCTGAGTAGCTGCTGGAAGGATTATCCGAGGTTTCAGCCAAAAGATTTGTCAGAAACGGAGAGGTATTACTGCCAAGGAAATTATTTGTTGGGTAGGCTAGTTTCGGCACCCAGATTGTACTATGATATTTATTAATAAGAAAACCCTTAGATAAATGCACCGATTTTCCCACATTGGGTTTTTCCAAGGACATTAGTCCAAAAATAATGGTGTCATATGGTGTGTTTGTTTCTGTTTCTTTTAGTTGTTGATCTGTAATATGTTGAGCATGCACTAGTGTTTATTTTTAATATTTACATTGTAAATAACTTGTTAAGAAAAATAACAAGTAGGTAGGAATAAATCAAATAAAGTGCATGGAGGGTTTCTAGCTAAGTAAACTTAGAAACTTCAACACCTGAGGATTCCAACTACGCAATTCCGGAGGGATAGAAGCCAAGTGATTGTGCAGTTTCATAATTCAAGGGGTCAAGGCTGAGGCTTGAATCTTGAGACTACACAGTGCACAGAGGATAATGACTGAAGGCATGGAATACGCAGTTCTGGAGCTCAAGGGGCCGAGAATAAGCATTGAGACTGCATAATGTACAGTTCTGGAAGATACGGATTTTGCATTGCGCAATGCCAAGAGGCAAGGCTGAAGTTTGAGGATTGAGACTATGCATTACATAGTTTAAGAAGGCTGAGTGATGCTAGGTTGCTCGGTTAGGAAGTTTTCCATATTTGGCTAAGTGTGGGATCAGTGAGGTGAAAATGAACAAGGAAAAGACTTGATCATGATCACACACTTAGAACAATTGTTGACACAACATAGATCATTCAGAACACACGAACAACATAATTTCCTCAATGCGACGACTTTCCCAAGTGCGACACTACAGGTACACTTTGTGACGACAACAACGACACTTGTGCGACAATGCTTGAAACTTTGGAAATGAGTGCGATACACATCTACATGATAATAATGACTCATTAACACAAATATTACCCCTTGAAGCAAACCAAAACTACATTTGTGCAATGTGCGATGCTTTGCCATTCCAAAAGGTGACACTTTAAGTTTCTTCTAAAAGGGACAATAACACTTAGAGAAAAAACATGTAGTGACTCTTAATACTTGCGATGAAAGCATGCAAAGTCACAAGTAGTCTCTTAAATTTGGATGTAATCCAAAATTTTGGAGGGTGTTGTAGCAGTGAAAATGCCTTGTTAATCATACCCAATTTGATACCAATGAAAATTTCACCCTACACTATAGTGAGTCTTCCTTGTGTCCACTGAAGACTCAATCCTTGTGAGCATTGCTGACTAAGTAGTTGTTGATTAACAATTCATGATTTCATTTTATGCATTATAATGGTTTCATGTCAATATGCTAATGATTGGGTGGTATTTCTTATGGTTTTTGTTTTTGTTTTTGTTTTTGTTTTTGCTTTTGTTTTTCTGTTTTTTGTTTTTTGTTTTGTTTTGGCTTTTTGTTTTGTTTTTGTTGATGGTTGTTATTACTTTTATATATTATTATGTAAGTATGGTGGATCATACTCAATTTTCTAATGCTTACATATTGCATGTGAAACAAAAATGATCGTTAATTTGGTTCATGTGATTAGCAATATAACATGAATGTGTAGCTCAACTCTCCTTGTGACATCGACCTATAAGAAATAAATTTAACACACCACAATCAGATGAGCAATAAGAAAAGTGTTGCGTGGTTTAAGGATTTATTAAAGTTTGAATGGAACCTAGGTATGTCAAAACCATAAAACTATTGTCAGAGCCTAAGTATTTGAATGCAAGTGCATAACACCTCCACCCAACCTTATTCAATGGGCAAACCATTGATTGAAAATCATGATGCAATTATATCTATCCATTGAAATCTAACTGTTTACATTGCATATGGAGTATTTGATTGATTTTTTCCATAATAAAACTCTCACTCAACCAAACTGAGAAGCCTCCTAATGCACTTACTCATTGTGTTTTTTCTTGGTTGTGTTCACCCTAAACACTATTAAAACCCTGCAATTCTCAGACTATAAGTAAAAGGGATTTTTTCCAATGAAGGATCTTGGATTTTGTTGGAAGAAGGGGGTTCTTTGTTTTCTTGGAACTAGCTTGCTTCTCCTTCATTTGAGCATTGTCTTTTATGAATTCATGGCTTATTTTCAAGTGAAAGAATTTAATTTATTAAAGGTATTTTCCCATTACTGGAACATAGACTTGGAACAACCATGGAATGGTCAAGTTTGAGGGACACAAAACCAAAACAAAATCAAACGAGGTCGGCCCACTAGCCATGATGCCTGTGCCCTTGCTCTATGTATACATGAAATGCAATGATTTATACCAAAGCTAGTGTTATTTTTTCCTTGACAATATCATCCTATGCCTTCACCAATTCAAATATCATTGTCATTTTTTTTCGTGGGGTTGAAGCCATATTATATATATCACAGTAGAAGCCATGCAATAACATAATTTTTTCACTATTTTACATGACTTACAAATGAAGGAAAAAACACATATGTTTGCATGGATAGGTTCCAAGGTATGAGTAATTTCATGGGTTATAAATCTCTACTTGTTGATCCATTTTCATACTTTGTTTGACAAAAAAAATCTTTGAATCATATACCCATTAGGGTCATTAAAACAAACACAAAAATACGTGCTATAGCTTTACCCATTAGGGTCATTATAACAAACATAAAATACGTGCTATAGCTTTACTTCTTGATAACATCTCTATTGTGCTTTTTGATGGAAATGAATGGTAATAATATTTTACTTCTATGGATATGTAGTCGTTGGGATTGAAGTATGAAGCCCACAAGTTGGATATTCTTGTAAAAACTACATCATGGCAGAGCTTGGCCCCTAGTTTTTAAGTTGTAAGTAATGATGATTGTCCTTTTCACATACACACACACACACTCACATACACTTATATATATATATATATATATATATATATATATATATATATATATATAAAGTTGAAAATGTCCTTTATTGATGTCAAAGACTATCCAAATGAAATAGAAAGATACATAGTCAAATGGCATATTCCAAGATCTTTCCAATGGTCTATGGAAATCCCTCTAAGTTCATAGGAATGAGAAGATATGAAATAATTTGTCAAGATGACCCAACCAAAGTACAAGCATGTCCCATTTGGATACCTTATTTTTAATCCAATTACCTAGCTCAAACGGGAGCATAGGATATATTATTGGAAAGCTTATTCCGAGACCTTTCCAATGATATATGGCATGCCTTATAACTCAAAATAGTTTAAGAGAAAAAACTTTTTGAATATTCTTTATACATTCTGTTAGTGGACAAGTTAACCCTACCCTAGACCTCAGATGCACTATAAATAGGCATGAGAAGGAACATTTCTAGCCACCACTCAAGAAAGTCTGGTTCTATTTTAGCGACCAAGAAGAGCAGATATGAGGTTCGTATCTCATGAACTATTAAGTGAAGTGAAGCTGAGTTGGAAAGTCTCTAGTGAAGTATTTGTTGACTTGTGGAAGGGTTTTTGGCACACATTTTGAAGGTTTTACTATCTATTTTGGTTATGGTTTAAAGGAGTCCAAGATCTAGTGTGAAGGAGGATGAGTCATGCTTTACAAGATGCCAAATTCAAAGTTGTTGAGAGGTTGACACCTATTCTAGAGGCAAATTATTATTGAAGTCAAGATCTATTTTAAGAGGCCAAATCCTATCATGTTAAGAGCTTGAGGTCTATTCTAGAAGCCGAGCTCTAGCTGAGTTCTGTGTACTAGAGGCCAGGCACTAATTCATCCAGGTTTCCTAAATATAAGTGACAAAATATTTTTCAAAGTTAAGTACAAGCTACTCGATTGAAGCTTACAAATTTGTAAGTTGGTGTTTACAGAGGATTGGTGTTCTCATTTTCTTTACTAGTTGGAGCCTGTAATTTTTGTAAGTTGGTGCTTATAGAGGATTGATGTCCTAACAAGTGATTATAATAAATTGAATATTGTTTGGAAAAAATTCAAGTGTTCTTTCTTCAAGTTTGTATTTCCACTTTTATTTTAGTGTTCATGCATTATGTTAATGCTTGATTATGTGATGTGATTTTAGTCTTAAGATTAACAAAGTGAAAATAATATAAGACGTGCGATAAAAATTCACCCCCTCTCAATATCAATGTATATTTCCAACAATTGGTATTAGAGCAGGGTTATTCAATAATAATATAACAATTGGAAGGAGTCTTACGGGGGCCATGATCAGTCAAGAAGCATCAATAAAAATTCCTTTCTTTGATGGAAAACATTCTTCCTTTTCGAATATAAGAATGAAAGCCCACTTTATGTCTCTTGGAGCTGAAGTTTTGAAAAATTTATTAACTCCATTTTAAGTGGCTTGTCAAATTCATAATTTGTTAAATTTATGTAGTGTGAATTGGCTAAAAAGACGTGGGACAAGCTTGTAAGAAACTACGAATGAGATGATAAAGTAAAGAACACAAAGATTCATACTTACCGAAGACAATTTGAAAGCTTGGAAATGAATGATGAAGAAGATGTTGTTACTTATTTTATTCAAATAAATGAAGTGGTTAATTCTCTCAAAGGACTTGGTGAAAATATTTAAGAAACAACAATTGTTCAGAATTGTTTTAGGTCTCTTCCTCTCCATTTTGATGCCAAAGTCCCTACCATAGAAGAATTAAAGGATTTGGAGAATCTAAAAATGGAAAAGCTTCATGGAATTCTTAATGCATACAAAATGAGAGTGGGAAACACATCACATAAGGAAGCAACATTTAAAACATCTAAGACGTCAAGAAAATGCAGTCTAGTGACTGCTACAATCTTTGATACAAAAGCAGATCAACTAATTAGGAAACTAAAGAAAAGATCTAGATTCAATGGTAAATTACCTCTCCTCTGTTTTAATTGTGGTAAGATAGGACACTTTTCTGCAAAGTTTCTTTTCAAGGAAGAAAGTGATGATGAACCTAAAAAAGGGTGGTCAAAGGAAAATATTCAAAAAAAAAATTCTCTACTCCAAAGAGGACAATGATTTTTCTGAAGAAGAATATGATTTCGATGATGATAGAAGAGAGATCCTATTTTTAGCTACAAATGAAGAATCCACTAAAGACAAATCAATGGAGCAAAGAGAAAAAGTAAAAGAAGAAGAAGAAGGTTAAAGAAAATCTTTAATTTATAAAAGAGAATTTTTGGCTCCAAAATGTTAAAGTTGGCCTCCTCCTAGTCAAGTTGGCCCTTCACATGCTAAGGTCAGCTCTGACAAAAGAAACACCTATTCGACCTCAAGAAAAGCATTAGGTCCCTATAATACTAGTGTAGCCCCCATATTTTTATTATTGTTCCCCATAGAAACCCACTATTGTTATTGTTGAGCCGTTGCATGATTGTTATTATTATGTAGGCCCTAATTATATTTTGACCCTTTGGACTCCTATATATACCAATGAGGTCTTGTCATTTGAATCATCCAAGAATTGTTCATTTATGTGATGTAAAAGGAGGTTTCCCCCTCAAAGAGGCTTATTTTCAAGTTGTTGATCTTTATTTTGTTTTGTTTTGTGTTATGGTTACATAACATTTGGTATCAAAGCTTTGGATCCTAGGGTTTTGCTACTTCAAACAGGGCATCTTGGAATTTTCACTATAACTTTTTTTCTGCAAGGCTTTAGATGCTTAAATTTTTACCATGTGGAGGTGAAATCTTGATGAACATAGGGATGGAATTTCAGACCTTGGTTCACCAAAGTTTTAGAAATATGGTCCAAGGAAGGCAGGGTTTCTGTGTGCTCCATAAGTAAGACTCAAACAAGTATCCGAGGGAAAATCACCATAACTTTCTATTTGATCATTAGATTTGAATTTCATAAAAGGTGGCTAAAAGTGCATGTGCTTATTTTTTTGGGTATGATTTTTTAGGGCCGAAGGTTAAATCCATGACACGTGAAACCCACACAAGTTCACTCTACTGAACCATTCCATAATCATACCATCTTGGGAAATTTGGCATAATTTTATCTCGAAGAATCCAATCTTGGTTTAACTAGTGGTGTTGGAAAGAGGAAACACATGACTAACTCAGAACACAATGTCAAGCCTTGGGAGGCCGAAATCACAGAGACACAATAGTTTCAAGATCATCCTGATCAACAAGCTCAAAATCAATCTCTTAAAAGGTGTATTTTTAAATCTGCGTAACTTTTGTTTGAAAAATCGGTTTGAAGTGATTCAAAGGGAATAATGAAGCCTAGATATCATTGATTTATTCCAAAATGCCTCCGAAAAAGATAAAAAAATCTACAACCATTAAGCCCTTAGAAAGTTCTATGACGCATGAAGACGAAAAAATGCAACAATTTTTTCTCTAACAAAGAGCAACAAAAAATGAATTGGAAGCAATGATGAATGTTAAGATGGATGGTTTAGAAGAAAAAATAAAAGGGGACATGGAAGGTTTGAAGAGTGTTTTAGAAGCAAAAATGGAAGGCTTAAAGTAATGTTTGATAAAGTTTCTACAAGAAATGCTTCCCAGTGGTGATAAGGTATTCCATGAAACTCAAGATGATAACAAAAGGGATGTGAATCATGATTTTAGAGACTCTAACTTTGGGTTGAAGAGAAACCATATTCTAAAGATTGATATGAGGAAGCTCAATGGAAAGGATTCGGTAACATGGATATTACAGATGGAGCAATTCTTTGATCTACACGATGTGAAACACACAAAAAATGTATGCATTGCATCTTTATATTTAGAACCCAATCGGTTTGTGTGGTATTGATGGCTTTATTCTCATAAATCACGTGTCACTTGGACAATTTTTATGGAGGAATTTATAGCCAATTATGAGGATACAAAGAGAAATACCTTCTTTAGCCAGTTGACAAATATCAAACAAAAGGGTTCAGTTGTGGAGCACATTGAGGACTTCAAAAGAGTTAATGTAAAGGTAACTCATATTCCAGAGGAGAATGTGATTGATGTCTTGCTAGGGAATTTAATGGATAACATCCAACATGAGGTTTTCCTTTAGGAGCCTAAGTCACCGGAGAATGTATTCAGGGTTGGAATAAAAGTTGAAAGCAAAATTTTGGCAACAAAGGTGTCTACTACTCACAACTATAAATATGGGATTGTTTTTGTTCCTAGCCTTCCACTAACTACAAGGTTGACACCACAAATATTGGAGGAAAAAATATAAAAAGGGATTTTTTACAATTGTGATAGAAAATACACTAAAGGTCATAAGTGTGCCGAGAGGAAATTATTTTACAAGATTGTGAAGAGGATGAGGAAGAGGAATACATGCTAAAATTGGCAACTAGGGACAAATTCCACTTTAGACAACTCATTTGATGGAGATTATGATTGCATTAGTGTTTTAAAACTCCGGCTTGGGTTTAGAAGCGGTCGAGGGTCGACTCTGACTCCGTCTTCGACTCAGTATCGACTCGACAGGTTTGATTTCAATAACTCGATCGTTGTAAAAAATACATTAATTTTATTTATTTATTTATGAAAAAACATAATTTTAAATATTTCCATTCATGTTTCCAAACACAAAGCACTAGAATATAGAGAGAAGACAACATACGATCAAAGTAGGCTCATGAATATATCCATTATATCAAAATGGCACCCAATGCACTGTCTAATACATACATGATATAGAGATCAAAACAAAAACATATAACCAAGGAGGCTCTAAATGGCCTCTACAACAAAAGTAAACTGTAAAACATCACTAGTCACCAGTACTACTAGCTACTGCTAGGGAAGGCAACATCATCTGGCTCAGACTATGAATCAGAGTCAAACAGGGAAACCCATGGCTCCTCCTCCTCATCACCATCTCCAACTGCATTTGTAGAAGTAGTAGCACTAGCAGGTGCATCAGCTGCACGTTGAGATATAAGGGATATGTGCTTCAGTGGTGGCTGAGTAGAGGAAGTGCCTGCAACTAGAGGACTTGGGGCTAGGCCTGGTACAAGTGGATATGCATTCAATTGAACATTATGTTCAACAAAAACTTCAACTAATGCCTCTCTATGTAAATCCAAATCAATAACAAATTCCTCGTCAGAATCAAACTCTGCTGGATGACTCTCCACTACCCAATCTGATGCTGGATCAATATCTTCCAACCAAATGGGATTTGTATTAGGTCTTTAGTTTAGCATTTGGTTGCATCTTAGTCAGAGGTTTTATTGGACATAGACTAGATCATTTAACCATTTTTGTTCCAAACGGTTTGTCTTCTTTGTGTGAATCCTCTCAAAGACAGATCAATTTCGCTCACACCCAATAGCACTGCAAGTTTGACTCAAAATATGGATTGCAAACTTGTGCAATTAAGGATAATGAATACCAAATGCATCCCACCATTGTGTTGCAAAAAACATAGTTGTGTAATGAGTTAGCTCAACAAATTATATTCAACTTTCAAATTATAAATAATTTAACAAAATAAGAATTTGAAAATTGAAATTGTTTGTTTACCTGGCTCATCTTCTTCCCTTACAATCCTTGCTAGGTTCTTGCTAAAGGTAGATGTGGCTCTGCTGAAACAAGTGATATGTCGTTGTATCTCCAGCTGATCACTCTCGTTAGGGATCATGCGTTCAATGTAGTCAATCAACCCATCTCTAACCTCCCCAATCAAAGCTTCTGCCTCTAGAGCTTTAAAATTATACCTTGGGTAAAAAAAAAGCCCAACTACGTCTATAGGGTGATGGAGTTGATTGTTCCATATTTCATCAATGATTGCCCAAATGGACCCATACTTAGCCACTCTATCCTTGTATACCGCCTTTATTTTCTCATTTTCTTGATCCATAGCCTCATAAATGAATCCCATAGTCAATCTTTCCCTATCCACCAACCGCAACACCTTAACCAGTGGCTGAACAACCTTCATAATCTCTGCTCCCTTTTTCCAAATTATTTCTTCATTAAATTTCTTTTTCACATCTTTGCCATGTTGTTTGTAGGACCATTAGCATTCATTCCATTCATCACTGGAAAACACCCTTTGCAAGTTTCTATGTTGGGAAAACATAGATTACAATGTCAAAAAATGAGTTTAAAATCTAGTGATGGCAGGCCTAATAATATCCCTGCCCCCTGTGTGTTTCCTCATCATGCTCAAAATCCATGAGTGATTATAGATATTTTTTTTTATGATTTTGGCATGCTCTAAATTGTTCTTGACCCAATCTATTTTTCCAATATCCTCAAGCATAAGGTCTATGCAATGTGCAACACATGGGGTCCAAAAGATGGTTTTGTGTTTTTCCTCTAACATTTTACGAGTAAGAACATAGTTAGAGGCATTATCTATAATGATTTGAACAACATTAGCCACCCCCACCTCTTCAACAACCTCATCCAAAATTTGAAACAACAAGTGTGCATCTTTCACCCTATTAGATGCATCAACTGATTTTAGAAACATGGTTCCCTGTGGGCAAAAGATAAGAAAGTTTATGATGGTACAGTTCCTTTGATCAGTCCATCCATCTGACATGATGGTACATCCTATTTTAACCCATGAGCTTTTGAAATCTTTCAAATATTCATCAATGAAGGAAACTTATTTTCGCAAAAGAGATCCCCTTAACTCATGCATACTAGGGCCTTTGAAGCCCTTTCTAGCAGCAAATATGGCATCAAACATAGGCTAATAATATGGTGAGTGAGAAGCATTGAAGGGAATATCATAATCATACCACCATCTAAACTATGTAATCACAGGCAGTCTCTCTCAATTCTTTCTTCCAATGGTCATCTAAAGTGGGTTGCATATGACTTCTAGTAGCTTAAGGACCATGCACATATGATGGAGAAGAGGGTGTGAAATAATTTTTGATATCAACCCTATTTTTGATTTTACCCTTACCCTTTTCTTGAATAGACTCTGTTGACCACTACGCGTCAACGACCCATATCAGTACACCCCTTTTTATCGAAATTTCGATAGCACCTGATCGATGTGTTCGTTTCATCCAACCATCATCATCAACCTGACCAAGATGTTATGTAAACCCTTTCTGCATGTGTATAATGTAAATAATCTCAATAGATCTATGTCGTGTATGTAATTGCCTAGGTAAACCTACTTTTCTAGTGACAACCTACATTCCAAGAGGTTTTTTGTCTCACCGATCCATTCTCGAATGGCCGGCAGAGTTTTCCTTCAGTCTTACCCCAAAGGCGGACTGGATTTTGTCACAGGGATTTTAGGCAAGTCCTAGTGTTCTAGATCGAGTCTATGTAAAAGTGATTTGGGAATAATCCTAACTATTTGGTTAGGCTATTTTATTACAAATTGTTTGGTCTGCTGGATTATATTTGTGTCACAAAAATTGGTAGTCTGTGAGGGTCTATTACAAATGGGTTTTCCCCCTTATAACGTAAAAAAATATGAAAATTATGATATAAAGTGTCTTGAGGGTTGGAAAAATTATTTTATCCCCTCATAGGTTAATTATTTAAATTTTCTAGCCAAAAATTAATTAAAATCCTAAGCGAGAAATTTAATTAATTCTAGGTCCTAATTAAATTTAAATTCTCCGGTCCTTAAAAATTAAATTTTAAGAGGTCCAGGGACTAAGGTAAATTAATTATTTTGATAAATTTTAAGCCTTTTATCCCTGGGGTTAAGTCAAAGTCAAAATTTTGGGGAAATTAAATCAAAAAATTAATTTTTGAATTAATTAAAATACATTTAATTGAAAAATTCGAATTTCCTCAAGAATTAAAAATTTCGACAGATGAAATTAAAAGAAATTTTAATCCTCATCAACGGTCGAGATTTCTTTGATGAAGATCACTCGAACTAATTGTTGGAGGATTTATCTTTAAATAGGAAGTCATTTGTCAGTCAATCCATCTGATCTTTGAGTCGTGTGCTTAGCAAGAAGCTCTTGTGTAATCTTTTTTTGGATAATAAAGAAATACTTTGGGGTTAATTTTCGCTGGTGTTACTCTTCATGGAAATACTATAATATGTGTCATTTTCATGCGTAATTTTTTTTCTCCATTGATGATAACTTCTGAAGTGTGATTTGAGTACAGGTATTTTGCTTAGTCGCTGGGGTTTAAGAGATAATTTAAATTTTGGATGTAATAGCAGGTATCTCTATTTATCTAAATTTTATTATCATTTTCTCACTCAATTTTAATGGTTGGGTTGAGTTTTGCAGGAAAATCTTGATTTTTAGATCGTTGGGCGTCAGGGGAATTTTTTAGTTGGACTAGCCAACTCCCGATCCGTGTTTTTTGAAGAGCCGACCTTAATTTGATCCCGAGCTTATCATAAGACTTTTATTGGTGATGCAGGAAGGGTTTTGAGCTAAGCACCTCCTTTAAAATTTAAAAATTTATTTTTTTATGTGGAAAATTGATAAATCTGGCTGTTGAGAGCCTTAGATTATCAGATTTGGGAGCGGAGTTGGAATCGCACTCCTCAGATCTGATAGATCTACCATTCTTGTACATAGATCTGTAAATTATTTTGGTTTTATGACTTGGGGTTTTATGGGTTTTAGTTTTTATCATTGTATATATCATTTGGGTGTTTTCTTGTTGTCATGCAGCTACAGATCTGAGGAACAAATCTTATTAGAGTCCAAATCTAGGCCCTAAAGTGTAAGATATGGATATCTGGGGTTAATCAACATCATTTTGCAGGAATATTTTTCAAATTAATTTTGCAGTCTCAGGGTTTAAAGAGTTTTAAATCTGGAATTTTTTTATAAGGGTTCCAAAATTCTTAGATTTGGAAATTTTCAAGAGGGTTTCAGGGTTAGATCTAAAGCAAGTGGATTCAACATTTTAAGATTTCCAAAAAAATTTCAAAGAGTTTCTCAACTACCATTTTTTCTGATTGGTTTGCTTCCCGGTTTTTTGGGTTCATTGTGCAATTTTGATTTTTTTTTTTAAAACCCTCGCTGCCATCTCTCTCTACCTCCGTTTTCCTTAATAATCCCTTCACTACCTTTCCAGAATTGCTGCCCTCCTACTGCCATCAAACCCTCGCTGCTCCATCCAACTCCTTCCTACCTCTACGTGTTGCCTTTTCCTTCCACACAAACTTGCAACAGAAATAAACCCACGTCCATCCTTCATTGCTCCTCTGCCAAGGGTCCTTCACCTGCAAACCAGTGTGGATCTCATCCCAAACCTTGCTGCTTGGACCTGCATTTACCCTTTTCCTTTCCTGCAACTCAACTTCCCATCTCTATTATGCGTTTTCCTCAAGCAAAATCCATATGTCCAACACTGCTCTTTCCCTATCTACGACTTTGCTTACCTCCACGTTTCATTTCCTTTATTGCCCACATCTATTCCGCTACTTCATTGCATATCCAACAACTCCATCCCTCTCGACCCTCTGTCCTATGCTGCAGCTCTCTCATTGCTATCATTTACCTGCAAAACAATCCTCCGTCCCTCTCTCCGGTTTCCTCTCCCTTGCATCCCTGCCTACTTCTCTTCAACCATCCTCCTCTTACTGCACTTCCATTCCATTCCCATTCCGCCGTCGAGCAGACTTCCATTCCACCGTCAGAATCTGCATAAGCAACAAGCAAACATTTCAATTTGTTTCTTTTTATTTACTTCTTATGTTTTAGTTGGTTAGGGTTAGCATATTCGATTTTCATTTTCATTTTTATTGTTATTGTTATGAATTAGTCTAGATTTAGGTTTGATTTTTATTCTTTGCTTTGATTAAATTCATTTTTAAAATTCGATTTTGCATTAATTTTGATTTGTTTTTTATTTCATTTAGTTTTATTTATATTTATGATTTTTTGATTTCGATTTTTGATTTACCTTTTATTTTTGATTTTTTATTTTTATTGAAAAAACATTAAAAAAATCTAAAAATTTAAAATTTTAAAAAATATAAAGCATTTAAAAAATCTAAAATATTTAAAACAATTTCATTTTGGTGACTTGAGATTACTAAAAAATTAAGGATTTGCGCTTTCACATTAAAACTTTTAATGTGGCCTATGGACCATTTAAAATTTTAATTTATTAAAGTCCTTTTGATTTTATTATTTTTGGTCACATTAAAGTTTAATTGTTTCATTTGCCGCATTAAAATTACCTCATGAGCTTAGCACATTAGAAATTTACCTAAGGGATAATCAACACTCTAATCTAAAGTTCCTTGGAGTCTTTTATCTTAGGTTTAATATTTTAAATTTGTGGTAATAATTACTATATTGGCAAGCACGATTAATGTTTTAAAAAATTACATTTCCTGTTGGAAAATTATTTTGGATCCGAATTCTTAATTATTTTAAATCTGGAATATCTTATGCATTTACATTGATCAATCATGATTTTCACTGTTAGATTGCTCTGGATAACTTGTGTTTACTTAATCTATGGTTAATTAAATACGAAGGCACTCGTCTATAATCATTTCTATCTTGTGGTCTTGTCTTGGTTACATTAACGTTTAATATATTCATATGAGTTAATCAAGACTCATTTAGATTCATCAAGTTGTCCATCTTTAAGTCTCCTAGAGCTTGTATTTCACAGGCTTCTCATTCATTCACCTTAGGGACTACCCCCCTTGACTTGTCTAAGAGAGAGTCTAAACAGAGTGAGTAAGGATTAGAGTGACAACCCTTACTTTGAGCATTGTTGCGGTGCCTAGACACTTTTTGCGACAAAAATTATTGGCGATGTTGCCAAGGATAGAGTTTTTTCTTTCCTTGGTTTTTTCGACATCGTTTTGATCATCTCAACTTTATTCTTCTCATCATCCGACAAAACATTTTTTGGCACCGTTACCATGGACCAATTTATTGGGCCTTGGCTTTACAACACTCATCTTTTATCTTTCTATCATTCATTTTAGCCAGCAACGACAACATTTTTTGGTGCCGTTGTCGAGGATAGAGTTTTTTGTCCTTGGTCATCACGACATTTTTCTAATCATCTAATCATTCATCATTTCTTATCCCATCAACACAACATTTCCTGGCGTCATTTGATATTTTCATCACCTTATCTTTCGTCATCTCATTAATCGTTTCATCTACACTTTTAGCACCTGGACATTTCAGTTCGTTTCTTGTTTGGGTGGCGAATCTACTTATTCATCCATTATTTCTCATACAAGAAGCCCTCCCTTATATCCAATTGTTTTTTCCTTTTGGATCTTAGAGCTAGATTCATGTTTAAGTGGCGATTCCACTTCTTTCATTTCTTTCAAGAATTTTTACTAGAAGAGCGCTTCCTGTGGATCTCTTGGTTTTCTTGAGCAGGGGTATCTCTCTAGCGTTGATTTGGTCCCTCCTTATCCCTTTAAGAAAGTCATCATGGATGAATTGTTTGCCCTGTGTCATTTTACTAACTTTCTCCTTGATATGCCAGAAGAGGCCATTCATAAATTACCTTTGTTCTCGGGCGGTGATTCAGCCGCTGCTAGAAAGCATCTATCTAGGGTTACTCATATAATAATCAGATATTATCATTCTTCCCAATATAAACATGAAGATGTCAAGATGCATCTATTTTCATTTTATTTAGAGGGCGATGCTTTGAATTGGTTTCATAATTGTCCTGGAGATTTTTTCACTTCTTTGCAAGAAATCATCAATGATTTTAAAGATAAATATGGAGATCAAGGTGGCTCGTCGTGTGCCCTTAATACTATGCAATAGGATGAAAGTGATCTTGTAAAGGATCCAACTTCCAATGAAATATTTCAAGACAATTCTCCATATCAGAATGTGCCATCCACTTGTACCGTTGCAAGACGAATCCATGATAGTGGAAAAGCAGGAACAAGTTGTCAAATCAGTGTTGAAAATGAAAGGGAAAATGATAAGAATCTTATAGAAGAACTAAAACAGTTGGTTAAAGACATGCAATTCAGTCAAACACAGCTAGTAAAAAATATGGAGCTTAGTCAAGAAAAATTTATCGCTGATTATGCCATAGATATGAGAACTTTGTACACCCAGTTGGAAAAATGAGATAAGGAGATGGAAATCATGAAAATTAAACACTGCGATCACATAGCCACCATAGTAGAAAAGTGTGCTTAGAATATGGAGGCTATGAGGACCGACATGCAGAGTCATCATAAGAAAGAAAGGAATTCCATGAAAAACTATTTACTTGTCATGAAAGAAAAACATGCTAAGGAAATGGAAACCATGAAAGCTAATCATGACAGAGAAATGAGCTCTATGCAAAATTGCTTGATGACCATGAAAGAAGATAATGACAAAGTAATAAAAGATATGGAAGCTAGTCATATATGTCTTCAAATTACGCTATTGACCATGGAGGAAAACCATGCCAAAGAAGTCAGTGCTATGAAGGTTGAACACTCTAACCAGATGGATGCCATAGCAATGGAAAAGATACGGGTACAAAAATTTCAGCATCAGTCAGAGGATGAAAGAAACAAAGAAATGTCAACAGATCATAAGCCTCATTGTCTGCTGCAGCAAGATCCATCTTATTATGAAGATGTCATTCCTTCCATTGAAAAGTGGATAATTGAAGGTGATCAGATAAAATGGAAATTGATAAAAATAAGGTTGATTCTCACATGGTTAATCCATTAATCATAACAAATCAAGTTCATAATGAAGCATAGATCACAAAAGTTTTGAACATTCCAAGTTTTCCATATGAGCATTTTTTCGGATCAAGAAGGAAGTTGTGTGCCGACCAAATCATCATCATCATCATCATCACAACCTGCCACAAATAAAAGACGTAAGAGAAAGAGAATGAGAAAGTGGTTTGATGCATCTGATGGCCACAAGAAACTTGATTTTCAGATAGGAAAAAGTCCTACCGTGTGCAGGATTGGATATGGCACATCTGAGAAACAACCAACAGATTTGCCTGAAAGCAAGAAAATGCTCAACATGCACTATATTGAACACATCTGACGCCATGGGGCATCCTTTATTTTGGATTCGGACTTTCCTCCTGTGCAACAACGTGTCCCCAAGTAGAGCTAGATGTTGACCACTACGTGTCAACGACCCATAGTAGTACACCCCCTTTTTTTGAAATTTCGATAGTGCCTGATCGATGTGTCTGTGTCGTCCAGGCATCATCATCAACCTGAACAAGATGTTGTGTAAACCCTTTCTGCATGTGTATAATGTAAATAATCTCAGTAGATTCATGTCGTGTATGTAATTGCCTAGGTAAACCTACTTTTCTAGTGACGATCTACATTTCGAGAGGTTTTTTTTTCTCACCGATCTATTCTCGAATGGTCGACAGAGTTTTCCTTCAGTCTTACCCCAAAGCCGGAATGGATTTTGTCATTGGGATCTTAGGCGAGTCCTAGTGTTCTAGATCGAGTCTATGTAAAATTGATTTGGGAATAATCCTAACTCTTTGGTTAGGTTATTTTATTACAAATTGTTATTCTGCTAGATTATGTTTATGTCGTAGAAATGGGTAGTCTGTGAGGGTCTATTACAAATGGGTTTTCCCCCTTATGATGTAAAAAATATGAAAATCATGATGTAAAGTGTTTTTAGGGTTGGAAAAATTAATTTATCCCCTCATAGGTTAATTAATTAAATTTTCTAGCCAAAAATTACTTAAAATCCTAAGCCAAAAATTTAATTAATTCTAGGTCCTAGGTAAATTTAAATTCTCCAAAGGCAAAATTCGTTGGTCCTTACAAATTAAATTTTAAGAGGTCCAAGGACTAAGGTAAATTAATTATTTGATCAATTTTAAGCCTTTGATCCCTAGGGTTAAGTCAAAGTCAAAATTTTGGGGAAATTAACTCAAAAAATTAATTTTTGAGTTAATTAAAATACATTTAATTGAAAATTTTGAATTTCCTCAAGAATTAAAATTTTCGATGGATGAGATTAAAAGAAATTTTAATCCTCATCAACGGTCGAGATTTCTTTGACAAGGATCACTCAAACTAGCCGTTGGAAGATTTATTTTTAAATAGGAAGTCATTTGTCAATCAATCCATCCGCCCTTTGAGTCGTGTGCTTAGCAAGAATCTCGTGTAATCTTTTTTCAAGTAATAAAGAAAGACATTGGGGTTAATTTTTCACCAGTGTTACTATTCATGGAAACACTGTAAAATGTGTCATTTTCATGCTTTTTTTTTAGCCATTGATGATAGCTTCGTAAGAGTGATTTGAGTACAGGTATCTTGCTCAATCACTGGGGTTTAAGTGATAATTTAAATTTTGGATGTAATAGCAAGTATCTCTATTTATCTTAATTTTATTATCATTTTCTCACTCTATTTTAATCGCTGGATTGAGTTTTACACAAAAATCTTGATTTTTAGATCTTCGGGCATAGGGGAAGTTTTCAGTTGGACAAGCCAACTCTCAATTCGTGTTTTTTGAAGAGCCCAACTTAATATGATCCCGACTTATCATAAGATTTTTATTGGTGATGCATGAAGGGTTTTGAGCTAAGCACCTCCTTTAAAATTATTATTATTATTATTATTATTTTCTATGTGGAAAATTGATAAATATGGTCATTGAGAGCATTAGATTATCACATCTGGGAGCGGAGATGGACACACACTCCTTAGATCTGATAGATCTACCATTCTTGTACATAGATCTGTAAATTATTTTGGTTTCATGACTTGGGTTTTTATGAGTTTTAGTTTTTATCATTGTATATATCGTTTGGGTGTTTTCTTGTTGTCGTGCAATTACAGATCTTAGGAAGAAATCTGAGTAGAGTCCAGATCTAGGCCCTGGAGGGTAAGATCTGGATCTCTGGGGTTCATCAACATCATTTTGCAGGAATATTATTCAAATTAATTTTGCAGTCTAAGGGTTTAAAGAGTTTTAAATATGGAATTTTTTATAAGGATTCCAAAATTCTTAGATCTAGAAATTTTCATGAGGGTTTCAGGGTTAGATCTGAACCAAGTGGATTCAACAATTTAAGATTTCAGGAATTTTTTCAAAGAGTTCGTGGGCTACCATTTTTTCTGATTGGTTTGCTCCCCAATTTTTTGGGTTCATTGTGTAATTTCAATTTTTTGTTTTAAACCCTCGTTGCCATCTCTCTCTACCTACGTTTTCCTCAATCATCCCTTCGCTGCCTTGCATACTTGCTTCCCTCCTGCCGCCATCAAACCCTCCCTGCTCCGTGTAGCTCCTCCCTGCTTCTATGTGTTTCCTTTTCCTTCCACGCAAACCTACAACAGAAAAAAAAACCCACGCCCATCCTTCATCGCTCCTTCGCCAAGGGTCCTTCACTTGCAAACCAGTGTGGATCTCATATCAAACCTCGCTGCTTGGACCTGCATTTACCCTTTTCCTTTCCTGCAACTTAACTTCCCATCCCTGTTGTGCGTTTTCCTCATGCAAACTCCATATGCCCAACACTTCTCGTTCCCTATCTACGGCTTTCCTTACCTCCACGTTTTGTTTCCTTTACTGCCCATGTCTATCTTGCTGCGTCCCTGCATATCCAACAACTCCATCCCTCTCGACCCTTTGTCCTACGCTACAACTCTCTCAATTTTTTCATTTACCTGCAAAACAATCCTCCATCCCTCTCTATGGTTTCCTTTGCCTCGCATCCCTGCCTGTTGCTCTTCGACCAGCCTCCTCTTGCTACACTTTCATTCCATTCCCATTCTGCTGTCGAGCAGACTTCCATTTCGCCATTAGAACCTGCATAAGCAACAAGCAAACATTTCGATTTGTTTCTTTTTATTTACATCTTATGTTTTAGTTGGTTAGAGTTAGCGTATTTGATTTTTATTTTTATTTTTATTGTTATGAATTAATCTAGATTTAGGTTTGATTTTTATTCTTTTCTTTGACTAGATCCATTTTTAAAATTCGATTTTGTATTAATTTTGATTTGTTTTTTTATTTCATTTAGTTTTGTTTTTATTTATGATTTTTTGGTTTTTATTTTTTATTTCCCTTTTATTTTCGATTTGATTTTTTATTTTGAATTTATATTCATTGAAAAAACATTAAAAAAATCTAAAAAAATTAAAATCTAAATTTTAAAAAAAATTCTAAAACATTAAAAAGATCCTGAAATCTAAAAATAAATTAAAAATCTAAAATATTAAAAAAAAAATCATTTTGGTGACTTGAGATTACTAAAAAATTAAGGATTTGCGCTTTCAAATTAAAATATTTAATGTGGCCTATGGTCCATTTAAAATTTTAATTTATTAAAGTCTTTTTGATTTGATTATTTTTGGTCACATTCAAGTTTAATTGTTTTATTTGCCGCATTAAAATTACCTCATGAGCTTAGCACATTAGAAATTTACCTAAGGGATAATCAAAACTCTAATCTAAAGTTCCTTGGTGTCTTTTGTGTTAGGTTTAAGATTTTAAATTTGTGGTGATAATTTCTATATTGGCAAGCGCGATTAATGTTTAAAAAAATTATATTTCCTATTGGAAAATTATTCTGGATCTGAATTCTTAATTATTTTAAATCTGGAATATTTTGCGCACTTACATTGATCATTCATGATTGTCACTATTTGTCACATTTGTAGATTGTCCTGGATAATTTGTTTTTACTTAATCTATGGTTAATTGAATATGAAGGCATCGATCTATAATCATTTCTATCTTGCGGTCGTGTCTTGGTTACATTAACCTTTAATCTATTCATCTGAGTTAATCAAGGCTCATTTACATTCGTCAAGTTGTCCATCTTTAAGTCTCCTAGAGCCTGCATTTCACAGGCTATTCTCATTCATTCACCTTAGGGACTACCCCCCTTGACTTGTCTAGGAGAGAGTCTAAATAGAGTAAGGATTAGAGTGAATACCCTTACTCTGAGTGTTGTCGCGGTGCCTAGACACTTTGTGCGACAACAGACTCCAAAGAGGGAGGAACATAGCGAAAGGGGTTGGATGCATCATTGCAAGAGATAAATGAAGAGCCATCATAATAAAAATTGGGGTTGGCATCCATCATTTGTTGTATACTCCTCTTCCTCCCAATTTCACATGGAGTAATTTGGCCTCTAATACTAGCCAAGTGTTGTTTTAGCCTATGAATGCCCCCTCCACCCTCAATTTTTCTATGAAAAAATTTGAAATGCATCTGATTATCAATAATTTTCCACATATGCCCAACTAATTTCTTTCAATCTAGGAGCCATTTATGATATTTGGACTTGGAAATGAAAGGAAAAAATATGAAAATGAAAAAACAAAAACATTGCTTCAATGTCCATTTCTTTTACAAAAAGCACTCTTTTCAATTTCCATATTTGCATAAAAATAACAATAAGCAAAAACATATTGTAGAAGTGAAAAAAATGCCTCTAAGCACAAACGCCTCCCCATTGCTACTCCAACAAACCAACTCCTCAATGTTGCTCCAATGGCTGCCCAAGCACTCCTCACTACTGGTCCAATGACTATTGCCCCAAAAACAAACTCCACAACTCTTCACAAACTCCTCACAAATTCTCACACAAATGCAATGAGATAACTGTGAGGAAATGTGTTTAAAACACACATGGCAGAGACAAAATAAGAAAGATAAACATGAGATTACATTTATTATTGACAATGATATACATTTATAGTACATTCATGTGACTGTTGGGTTCCACATCCCAAGGTCTCTTGGACTCTCATGGTTGTTCACATTCTACACCAACCCATAGAGGATTAGGTGTCCAACATTCCCCCCTTAATCTGAAGGGTTATGTATGAGTCCAAGAAGAGAGCTGTAATACAAAATGTGCAAAAATGCATGGCAACACTAGGCTGAATGTGCTCTCTGAAATGTTGGTATAAAGGGCGGTGGTTTAAGGATGACCACCAACACTGGAACTCTTAGTGCAGTTCCCAGAACTCTTCCAAGTCTGGCATGAAGCTCAGGTCTTCTACTAGAGGAAGTGCTCCTGATGTTTTGAAGAGGGAAACCTTCAACCAATAAAAGGAGGTCTCACCCCACATAAAAGGGAGAACCTCAAGTTGAAAAGGGAGGTCTCAACCTGTGATGGTTTAAGGATGACTAACAACTCTCGAATGCTGAATGCAATTTCTCGAACTCTTTCGAAACTCGCAAGAAGATGAAGTCTTCTGTTAGAGGAAGTGTCCCCAATTCTTTTAAGAGGTATCACGGACTGAAGGCATGCTCAGGGGCATCTTTGTCTCAGGCTACAACCCTAAATCTCGTATGGAAGGTTGTGGCTCAGGCCCGCTTGATGTGGCTTTGAAGCTTGTAGATGACCATCATTTCTCCCCTATCAGATACAAGGTGAGATGATGGAGAAAACTCAATTGCAAGATTGTTCAATACTCTAGAAAAAGTTCTGACATGTGACTAGAATATCTTCTTGGCTGTTGATGCCCATTGCCAAGACGTGATCCATCCAAGATGAATCTTTGTTCTTGCAGGAGGTTTGTTTCTGAAGCATCTGTTTGAAGAATGACTAGTTTTATGACAATGCTTACATGGATGAAGATCAAAACAATGATCTTTCAGATGGCCAACTCATTCATAGTTTTGGCATTTCATAATCTGTTGCTGTGGAAGAGGGGCAGTGTCTGGAACAGCTGGAGGTGAACTGTCATGAAGGAATCCAACACTCTAAGACTGGATGGGCTTTGAGTAATCTGGAATATGAAAGGACACATCCTTGTCATATCAAGACCAGTTCTGTGCTCGTTGTGGACAAGCTCTTCCCAAGGTTTGATGATGGGCTTGGGAAGTGCAAATTAAACTTCTGCATGTACATGTAACTTTGCTGCTTTATTGGGCACTTGATCTGAATCAACTTCAACAATATTGACTTGATACTTATGGGAGTCTGTTTCATTTTTCTGAACAGAAACAGGTTCAGAATGATGACTCCTCTGTTTTAATTCTTCTTGCTGAAGCTGAGATTCAATCTCCAAAAATTCTACCTTTTCTTGTGTATACTATAGATAGGTTTTAATATCACGGAGAGTGTTCTTGCTTATTTTCACTGTATCATGATCAATAGAATGCATCAAAGTTTTCAAGAATTCTAATACTTCAGTAATTTGAGCCATATTCTCCATTGTCAAAATTACACCTTTTAAAAACTGATCACAACTATGACCCAATGCAGAAAAGTAACACCCACTCACAGTACAAAGACACAACAATATCCTCTATAAATGTGCACCAATTGACCAATGTGCAACCAGCAAGCACCAATTACTGTAATGCATTCACAATCCATTACATAAGAATAAGAGTTCACTCATGACCAGCATATAGAATGCAATATGTTCTGACAATACAAACGACTAAACTTTCCTCCACAAAAGACTACTTTTAATTGCCAAAACAATCATTTCCTTCATACATCCCACCAAACTCTTATGCAGCAGTCGAAGTAACAAGGAATCAATGCATATATATGTAGATTGTGTTTGTATCCCTTCGACCTCCAAATCTACACGTTGCTTGTATTTCGCATGACACACAAGCGCCACAAAATTATGTTAATTGAAAAATACTGCAAGTATACAAATTTTAAGCCTTCTCGAAATGCCCCTCCATATTTGACCACACACTGACTGTTTCAACTTCAACATAGCATGACCTTTCAAGAGCCTTCCAACCATGCACAGTTTTAGGAAAACCTAGAATGTTATATCAACAAATAAACTCTAGCAAATCAGTCCATGTAATAATAATAATAATATATAGCCCGAGGGAAGTAAATAAATGTATCTTTTATAGAGATAGCAGCCCTCTTGTTCCATAGGTGTTCACCTCTAGGAGATTAGAGAATACTCGGCCCTGCTTCAGATGTATATGCAGCCAATTATTAAGGAGATTTGACTCCTTGACAGTGATAAAATCTTCCCACAAAGGACAACTCGAACAAAAACTTGGATGAAGTAAACTTGTCCTCTTTCCTGCTAGTATTGCGCTCAACCACTACAAAAGTAAATTGTTCCAAAACTCAGATATAGGTGCCTTTTGTTTAGTTGAAAACTCGACCCTTTTTTTTTGGTGTAGACTTCAACCTGACAAACGAAGAACTCACCCAACAATATAAATAAAGGGAACTCGGCCCTCTTGGCTGGAAACTTTAACCTACTAAACCTCAACAATGTTCAGTCTCTTTGACAAAGGGAACTCAACCTCATGAACTTAGAAATTTGACCATCTTTTCACGTTCAATGCACCATTCCAACACACCACTGCTCAAAGGTGTAAGCACCACTATTCAAGCACATCACACCACACACTATCTTCCCATAGGAAAAACTAGAGCCATAAGCAGTCTCAGGCTCAACAGGAGGGGACTAGTGGGAATGATAATTTATCTGCTATACCCACAGTTTTTTCCCACTTGATATTCTATCATGTTGACATGGAAACACAACAGTTTTGAATATATTCTTTGGCTTGTAACCAAAATTCAGTGGAGCGAAAATCCTCGACACGGTACATACTAAACACATTTCATATGAAAATCCTTCTAAAATTCAGTCAGAAGACAATGTGGATGCCAAGCCGCCTTCGCCTTCTCATGGGGGAACCAAACTAAAAAAAGATGAGAATGACTGTTCATGATGATTAAGAGATTTTAATTTTAGGTATGTTCTATGCTAGAGAAATTTATTTCAATTTTCACAGTTAGCTCAATATATTTTCCAGATTAGCAATCACATCAGCATTATAGTAAACTTCAGATAGAACATAAATATAAATCCTAGAAGACAAGCCAAGACAAGAGGACACAATATGTGGTGCTAACCAGGGACAAACCCCAATGTGGGGAAACCCTTGATCAATTCTTCTTATATGTTCTTCAATAGTTTAGTAGAGAGAGAGAGAGATAGCACGTTTACAACAGAAGCCAACACTTTGACTTATCTAGATAAGAGCATATATCATCTCTAAGAAGATGATACATGAGATCAGTTGAAGACATGCTGCTTCAACTAATTCTCCAAGGTGACTCCTTCACCTATCAGTGTGCTACATTTCGTCATCATGCTGCACCTCACAGCGTTGCACCATGCTGCACCCATCATCACTATGTTGCATCTCATCACGCTTCATTAATCATGACTGTACCCATAACTGTACTACATTATGTTCCATTGTTGCACCATGTTGCCATCCTGACCTATGTGTTGGTTGTACCTTGCTTGCTTGTTGTCCTTAGCATGCTTGTTGTTGCATGCTAGCTGTCCCTTGCATGCTAGCTGTAAGATTGCATGCTTGGTGTATTTGCTGTTAAGTACCATACAACTGTCCCAATGTTAGTTAGCTATCCCTTGCATACTGCCCTCCTTCGGAGACAGATGCTTCAGCTATTTCGGCAGTTCCCGACAGTTCCGACAGTTCTGGCTTTTCCGGCAATTCCGACTTTTCCGGCTTTTCAGATAGTTCCAGATTTTTCGGCAGTTCCGGCTTTTCAGGCAGTTTCGACTTTTCAGGCAGTGCCGACTTTTCCGGCTTTTCCGATAGTTCCAGCTTTCTTGCAGTTCCGACTTTTCCGGTAGTTCCGCTTCCGGTAGTTTTGGATTTTCCGGCAGTTCCGCTTTTCTAACAGTTCCGACTTTCCCAGCTTTTTCGGCAGTTCTGGATTTTCCGGCAGTTTCGGTTTTTCTGGAAGTTCTAGCTTTTCCGACAGTTTCAGCTTTTCTGGCAGTTCCAACATTTCCGACTTTTCTAGCTTTTCTGGCTTTTCTGGCAATTCCGGCTTTTCTGCCTTTTCTGGCAATTCTAGATTTTCCTGCAGTTCTCGCTTTTCTGGCTTTTCCAGCAGTTCCGACATTTCTGGCTTTTCTGGCAGTTCCGGCTTTTTGAGCAACATAGATCTTATTCTCCTATGACTGCATTTAGATCTAGGGCATGTTATCTAGGGCAGCTTATACCCTAGGGAACTCCCTCTAGCTCTCATCTTCATCAAACCCAAAACAAGATGAAGTGAGATCACAAGAGTGAGTGTGTGTGTGACAAATGACTTCAAGTCCTCTTCTATTTATACTAAAACGTAGAGGTTGAATAGACATGACTGTTGGGCTTCTGAGCCTACATAAGTTGCTGGCCGACTTGACAATTTGTCCATAACAACAATAAATTCATAGCTTCATAAATACTTATCGAAATCGGATGATCTTTAGATCAATCCTACACCTCTCAATGAGAGGGATCCAAGAAAAATATCAGATGCCATAAATAAGATGACTCACATGGATTTTGACCATAGTTGCCAATTTTAACACTCCCTCTCAACTAGGGAGAACTCCATCTGCTGATCCATATGTCCGACTGTACTATCTCTGCCATCGATGCCCTATACTGCTTTGCTCTGCTCTGATCTGCTGAGCTCTACTTTGCTTTGCTCTGCTAAACCATGAAGAAGAAGAATTAATCAAGAATGTCTCATACCATTCTCTACTGACACGAAGTCAGTCTCATCTGAAAAGAGTATGTCGCATCACTCTTCCTAACTCGAAGTCAGTTTTATTGATCCTAGATCAATAACACAAGAGTGTCTCAAACCACCCATATTGATCCCAGATCAATATCAAAAGAGTGTCTCAAACCAATCATACTGAACCCAGATCAGTTTCATTGATCGCAAATCAATATCACAAGAGAGTGTCTCAAACCACTCATACTGATCCCAGATCAGTTTCATTGATCCCAAATCAATATCACAAGAGAGTGTCTCAAACCACTCATACTGATCCCCAATCAGTTTCATTGATCCCAGATCAATGGAGGTAATCCTAGCATGGGAGTACGGTAGATACAACGATGCATCCATCGATAGAACTACTATGGTCCCTATCCTCATTTCCCTGCTCATTGATTAGATGAGAGGTACTTCCCATGAGTCCTAGACTGCATGGGTAGGATGCCTCGATAGGAGAACGAATCATCCTATCCACAGGAGAACGATCATCCTGTCAGTGGATGCCATGGAGAACAAATCATCCTGACCCACAGGAGAACAAATCATCCTGTTCCATAGTCGCCACGGAGGATGAATCATCCTAGCCCACAGGAGAACGAATCATCCTGTTCCACAGTCGCCACAAAGAATGAATCATCCTAGCCCACTAGAGAACGAATCATCCTATTCCACAGTCACCATAGAGAATGAATCATCCAGGCCCATAGGAGAACAAATCATCCTGTTCCACAGTCGCCACGGAGAATGAATCATATTGGCCCACAGGAGAATGAATCATCCTGTTCCATAGTGCACCACCAGGGGAGGGTGAGTCGCCCTGTGGTTGTATGTTGATCCAGTAAGTACCCAAGCCCCCCAGATCTCAATGCATGCAACATGCAGGGCCCTTATAAGAAGGTCTGTCAGTGACTCCAAGTCGTTCGGGAAAGTTACAGATTTGACCTTTCCCCGGGGCTTTGACAAAAAATGTCTGCAACCTGTACATCAATCTCAATGTGATGGAGCCTCCTCGCTCATCAAATTACCACATCCTAGATAAGGCAGTATTTGATGTCTATCTGCTGGAGCAATCATCGAATACGGGATTCCTCAATAATTGAATCCCACCTCTAGTTGTCACAGAGAATCACATTGGTATTCATCATGTGTAAAAACAACTCACTTAAGAGCTTCTACAACCATGCAGCTTCACATGAGATCATACTCGTAGCTGTGTATTCGGTCTCGGTGGTGCTTATAGCAACCAATTTCTGCTTCCTGCTCATCCATGATATCAAAGCAAAATCCAAAGAGAATGAGCACTGAGAAGTGCTCTAGTGATCCTCCACACTGCCTGCCCACTCAGCATTCGAATAATCATGCAATTTCATATTTCCAACAGTGTATCTCAATCCATGAGAGATTGTGCCCCGAATATATCTCAGAAGATTCTTGGCACCAATCCAGTGAGGCTCATCCAAATATGAGCTCACCATGCTAACTGTAAAACATATGTCCGGACGGAAGTTCACCAAGAACATCAACACGAATGAGTTTATGAAACTCAGAGGCATTTCCCAAATCTGGTCCAACATCACTACCATATAACTTCTGAAAGTTAATATCCTCGAAGTAGTCACAAGCTTGCAGTTTATCATTCCACATTCGGAATCCAACTCCCTCTTACTTCTGCAAATGAGAGGGTCAGCACCTGGCAGAAATAGGTCGTCCTCATAAGGTGCCGGTATAAGAGGTCTATCATCCAAAACCTTTGGGTAATGGCTTGGATCGATTTCACTCCTAGAATCTCAGATTCATCTGACAGCTATCAATCCTCTCATACTATGCCCGAGGAGTTTTGCTTCAAGCCATAGAGGGCTTTCTTCCACCTGTATACATGAGATTCCCAATCATGAATCTCAAACTCCTCGGGTTGTTCCAAACATGTGGACCTACTACATGAGGGGAATGGTCCCCTTGTAATATTTTCCTTTGGTACATCTCAGAAATGTACTTTCATGCTCTTTTTGAATTTAGGCATCCCTGTCACCATCTGACTCACAGAACTTCAGTGCTATGTGTCAATGGACATGGTCCGCAGTGGACTTCCTGCAACTTGATACAACCCTAAACTCCAAAACATCTTTGAAAATTCTATTTTCAAACACGTAACTTTCCATCGATGAGTGCCACCCTGAAACCTTTGACTTCCATTGCTGAAATGGACACCAGGTTCTTCTTGCGATCAGGTACATAAAAGAGATTCTGTAAATGAATTGAGTTACCCTCATTCAATTGAGGGATAACATTCCCTACACCCTTTCTGGGATAGGTGGCATCGGCTCCAAGTATAATCCCACGATTGTTTCCATCTCTACCAAATTAGAGAGTGCACCCATCTATCCGATGAAGTGCCTTGAAGCACTACAATCAATAAGCCAGATTCCCAAAGAATCTGAAGGAGAGGGCCAATACAAGATAACGCTTCTTTATCTTATCAGAAACAACATTTGATTCTTCATACCTGGGGTTCCTTGCTTTCTTTGAAGAGTCGACCATTTCCTTGATGACCTGCATTACCTACCATTCCTTTGATCATTGAAGATGTCCCTGGAATGATTGTTATCTTCATCAAGAGATGTGTCTCTGCCATTCGGACAGTCCTTCGCATAATGACCGAACTTATTGCAACCAAGGTATCCACCTTTCCTTCCACCCTTAGATCCGAACTTCCCAATGAAGTGATCTTTAGGTAGGCCATCAGAAACTTCCGTTGCGCCATTCTGATAATATTCTCTTCTTCGACTTCACCCTCGGTGAATTTGAAGAGGGATAAGGAATCCACTGATCCTTTTGTCCTTTCCCAACTGTCTTCGGTGATTGCTCTTTCACTTTTGCTTGGGCATTGTCTTCACCTCAACTCTGATTCCATGTTAATTTTAGGTATGTTCTATGCTAGAGCAATTTATTTCAATTTTCATAGTTATCTCAATACCTTTTCCAGATTAGCAATCACATCAGCATTAAAGTAAACTGCAGATAGAACACAAGATGTGGCGCTAGCCAAGGACAAACCCCAATGTGGGGAAACCCTTGATCAATTCTTCTTATATGTTCTTCAATAGTTCAACAGAGAGAGAGAGAGAGAGATAGTACGTTTACAACAGAAGTAAACACTTTGAATTATCTAGATAAGAGCATAGATCATCTCTAAGAAGATGATACATGAGATCAGTTGAAGACATGTTGCTTCAACTAATTCTCCAAGGTGACTCCTTCACCTATCGTTGTGCTACATTTCATCATCATGCTGCACCTCACCACGTTGCACCATGCTGCACCCATCATCACTATGCTTCATCTCATCACGCTTCATTAATCATGACTGTAACCATAACTGTACTGCATTATGTTCCATTGCTGCACCATGTTGCCATCCTGACCTATGTGTTGGTTGTTCCTTGCTTGCTTATTGTCCTTAGCATACTTGTTGTTGCATGCTAGCTGTCCCTTGCATGTTAGCTGTAACATTGCATGCTTGGTGTATTTGCTGCTAAGTACCATACAACTGTCCCAATGTTAGTTAGCTATCCCTTGCATACTGCCATCCTTTGGAGACAGATGCTCCAGCTGTTCCAGCAGTTTCCGATAGTTCCGGAAGTTCTGGCTTTTCCGGCAATTCTAACTTTTCCGGTAGTTTCAGCTTTTCTGGAAGTTCCGACTTTTCCGGAATTTCCAGATTTTCTGACTTTTCAGGTAGTTCTGGATTTTTTAGCAGTTTCGGCTTTTCTAGATTTTCCGGCTTTTCCAATAGTTCCAGCTTTCTGGTAGTTCCGGCTTTTTCGGCAATTCCGCTTCCGGTAGTTTTTGCTTTTCTAGCAGTTCCGGCTTTTTCGGCAATTCCAGCTTTTTCGGCAGTTCCGGCTTTTCCGACAGTTCCGGCTTTCCTAGCTTTTCCGAGAGTTCCGGCAATTCCAGCATTTCCGACTTTTCTGGCTTTTTCTAGCTTTTCCCACAGTGCCAACATTTCCAGATTTTCTGGCTTTTCCAGCAGTTCTGACTTTTCCTGCAGTTCCAACTTTTCTGTCTTTTCTAGCTTTTCCGGATTTTTCGACAGTTCCGGCATTTCTGGCTTTTCCAGCTTTTCCGGCATTTCCAACAGTTCTGGTAGTTCCGGCTTTCCAGCAGTTCTAGCTTTTCTGACAGTTCCGGCTTTTTGAGCAATGTAGATCTTATTCTCCCGTGACTGCATTTAGATCTAGGGCATGTTATCTAGGGCAGCGTATACCCTAGGGCACTCCCTCTAGCTCTCATCTTCATCAAACCCAAAACAGGATGAAGTGAGATCACAAGAGTGAGCCTGTGTGTGACAAATGACTTCAAGTCCTCTTTTATTTATACTAAAACGTAGAGGTTGAATAGACATGACTGTTGGGCTTCTAAGCCTACATAAGTTGTTGGCTGACTTGACAATTTGTCCATAATCAAAATAAATTCATATCTTCATAAATACTTATCGGAATCGGATGATCTTTAGATCAATCCTACACCTCTCGATGAGAGGGATCCAAGAAAAATATCAGCTGCCATAAATAAGATGACCCACATGGATTTTGACCCTAGTTGCCAATTTTAACAAGAGACCTCTAAATATGAAGCTCAGACCACTGGAGAACAAGTTAACAATTGGCCTGGTACGACTACTTCATTTAAGCTACGTAAGCCTTTCATTTCATTTGAATCACCATAATGGCTGTCCAAAGGATGGATCGCTGAACTCAGAGTTAGAAAGAGAGGCTATAGTGCAAGCAATGTATATAAGCTTTACTATGAACCAGTTAAAGGATGCTAATTAAGGTCCAAGAACGAAGTGCTCAATTTTCTGGAGACTGGAAAGTGGTGGAAAAGAAGATCTAAAATGACATATGACAGAAAATATGGAGATGAAACTAAATATTTGTCTGGAGCAACATTTGAAGAGAAGTCGGAGGTGAAACTAAAGAATTTTCTGGAAAATCATTTGGATTTTATGCCAGTGTTTCAAACATTGGTGTATTATTTCTGGAGACAGAAAATTTGAATGAGCGAAGTGCTAAAATAAACTCCGATGGAAAATTTCAAAATGAAACAAAAGGTTTTTTTCCTTCAGGACAACATTTGAGATCTATTCATTATTCGGGATCCCTCGATAAGTGTTTTTATTTCCAAAGAAGTTTATCAGGGGGTGCGTGCGAATACGGGAACCTGTACAGCCAAGGTTACAGAACCGATACTGTTTCTCTTAGCACTTCTCTGTCACTGCTCTGTCCATCAACAGGTTCAACTGTGGGGCATTCTACGAAATGAAATGAAATGATGATCCCTAATGGTGTTTGTCAGGGACTGTGACAATCACAACCAAAAATTTATGCCCACCAAACAACACTCTCCCCAATGACAATGGTGCATGGTGCAACCCACCGTTGCAACACTTTAACATTTGAGATGAATTCATGTGTAATAAATAATGGTGGTATTAAACACATATATGTCAGTACATACGTTATATAAAGAACACAATGTAAAAACCGGGAGTGAGATTCAACTTAATACAGTTACGATACCTGGTATCATTTAACGCAACGTTGTGGACTAACATAGTGATATGCAGTGGTATAGTATTTAAATGCACTGTGGTCGCCACAAATTTCTGACTAATTCCAGAATTGCATGCATGCTAACAGATGCATATTTGGTAAACTGCAGAGTGGTAGGTCAAGAATTGCAGGGACTGTCAGGCACCTCCTAATATAGCTAGAGCACAGGAAGCTCATAGCAAGGCTTGTTTAAGGAGAAGTTCAAGCTAAACAGGGGATCTACAAACCTGGTGCTTTGATACCATGTTAAACACACACATGGGAGAGACAAAATAAGAAGGATAAACATGAGATTACATTTATTATTGACAATGATATACATCTATAGTACATTCGTGTGATTGTTGGGTTCCACATCCCAAGGTCTCTTGGACTCTCATGGCTGTTCACATTCTACACCAACCCATAAAGGATTAGGTGTCCAACATGTGAGGGGGTTGGGTAGATTTTATAGGCTTAGGAGAGGTAAATGGACTTAAAAAAATCAAGTTAGGGGTCCATTGCCCCCCCCCCCGCCAAATGGTTGGATGGGCGTGGTTGGCCGAACCGACCGATTTAACTTGGGCTCGGCCGAGCCGAATGATTTGTTACCGAACTAGCCAAGTCGACTGATTTGTTATCGGCTCGGCCAGTTCGGTAACAAACCAGCCACTAGGCCATTTTTATGCCGAGTCGGACCGGTCGAGGGTCTAGTTCGGTTGGCTCGATCGATTCAAAGCCGACTCAACCATTTTTTAAAACACTGGATTGCATTGAATTACTCTTTTTGAGATGACCAAAATAGACCTAAAAAGCATTAAATTTGGACAAGGGAAAGTGTATTTTGAATTATAGGCCCAAATGTACATATTTGATCAAGTCGACCCTAAAGCAAATTGGACACCTTTGGAAGGCTATAAATACAAGTGACCTCAACCTCATTTGGACATCATTATGGTACATTCTTCTATTCTCTTTCCTTTTTTTAGCTTGCACATGTATGAGGAAGATCCACGGAGGAATGGGGTCACACGAAGGTGAAATTGCAGGGTCCGAAGCTCGCACATCAGGTCTCAGTCCTAGGCACAACAAAGATAAATCTTGGCTATAGTCACTCATTGGCTGAATCATCCGTGTGACTGAAGCATTTGAGTCACTTGCATAACCTGTCATCCATGCGACTGGAATTTAGGGTTTGGATTTTCATTTATTTGAAGTTTCCGCTTGTTTATTGCAGTTTTCGACAGTTGACTGAAGATAGTGGCAGTTCATTACAAGATTCAAGGTCAGGGTTTTGAGTATGAGCATGATTGGGTTCATCTCATGAGTATGTGTCAGGAGTATGTGTCGAGTTGAGAGTAGTCGAAGAGGACATTCCTTCAGTATGTGTCAATTTAAGACAGGAATAGTCCTACACGTGGCACACCTTGTGAACATCTAGATGGGGTATGTGCCTTGAGAGGCAATGATGAAGGTGTCCATAAATCATTATCTCCCCAACATTGTGCTCTAATCTAGTGGAGAAATAGATTTGTTAGACAAGGCCTTGCTATATGAAAATTTTTGTTGATAAAGATGAAATGATATAATATGAGAATATAGATTATGAAATGGCTTACCAATTTGACTCCTCTTATGAGAATTCTTTAGTATGAGAATGTCCAAGTACCATCTATGTATTATGAATACCTCCCTAGTTAAGAGGGAGTGTTGAAATTTGTAACTAGGTTCAATATTCATAATATATCGCATATCCTTGATTTGATGTATTTGATGTCAAAAACAAAGAAAATTTATTATTACTATTTTAAATCATGGGTTTCATGCTCAAGGTCAATTTTATTTAGGTCAAAGCACCCATTGTGCACTTGTAGGGATTTATCATAGAGTCAATAAGGCATAAGAATTATTGTTATATGTAATAGACCCTATTGGAAATCTTATATCAATTCAAAATAATTTATTTAAGTCAATATTGTGTCAAATGTTCCTCCACGACCAAGTCATCCTGCAAGAGAGCAAGTCAACCTCATTAAGGGTAATTCGACCTTCTATGAAGCCTATTTATAATAAGAACTCGACCTCATTTGAAGGATCATCCAAGAAAGTTCGATCATAAGGAGAAGAAAAATAAAGAATATCAAAGAACAAGTCAAAGACTAGAAGACAATAAAAATCAAAATTTTTGGGTTAATTTGATTTTGCAACATCAAGGATGAAATTTCAGATCTCTAAAGAAGGACAAAACCTATGATCAAAGAGAAAGACAAAACATCCATTTGTCTACGAAAGAAGAAGCAATCCAAGAGAAGAAGAAAGAAGTTCAAAGCTAGCCCCTCTCTCACATGTGTGAAGCTGCAACTATCACAGGAGAGGCCGAAAATTGCAAACCTGTAGTGAATGTTGAAATTATTGTTGGGGGTCAAAGCAACTACTAAAAGATCGAAGTTTGTTGCTGGAAGTTGTGCAGGGAAAGCTCATAAAAAGGAATGTTGACTTGGTTTTGGAGGGGCATTAGTCTTGGGTCTAAAAGGTTTTTGAATTCATCATTTGAAGATTACTTGTGGGTTTTCCTCTCTAGGAGAGGTTTTAGCCCTGACTAGCAGGTTATATCTCGTGGTTGTTGTGTTCTATTGATCTGCATTTGTTTGGTAGTTGTTTGATGACTAGAAAACAATAATAATCAAGAGAATAAGAAACTAATACTAATAAGAACTACAAGTTGAAGAAAGGAATATCACAAGCAGTTATCAAAGGAAAGAAATCACACGAAATCTAGTTTCCCTAAATTTCTCAACAATTAAGACAATATCTCCTACAAATCCTGATTTATGGGAGATTCCCCTTGTCACAAATTTGTTTTTTTTCTTCCATATACTATCAAAGACTTGGTAGCCTTCATTATGTACTTGAAATCCTCATTAGGAGGACATGGAGGAACAATTACAACCAAGCAAATGATTCAAAGATAAGAGACTAACTAATAGTAAAACAACAATAATAGTAATAATTAAAGAAGAGAGATATAAAATACTTATCTTTGAGAAGAATGTCAACTCCCTCTTGATATTTTTTCTTCTTGCATCCATTTTAAACATTATTAGCTTCATCCACATCATCATTATGATTTCATTCCTTCCTTGCAAGAGCTATGGTTTTGTAGTCGCTGCTACAACACCCTGCAAAATTCACTACCGTTTCAAATTTTGGAGCCTACTTCATCGTTGCATCTAGTGTTGCCTTGGGTCGTCTAGTGTCATTCAATTCATGCTTTATGTTTCAAGTGTTCTTGATTATCCTTATGTGTCATCGCATTGATTATAACATATTTTGTGTATTTCATGGTCATAACACCTTTGTTGTTGTAAAATGACAACTTTTGGTCACAATCGCACAAACTTTGTTTGGTGTACTTGGGGAATGCATGTAAAGTTGTGTTTTGATGTCTATTTATCATTGTTCAACCTTGTTTAAGTTTTATTGAAGATTTCGTATGTGTCACACATCATTTTATGTCTAAAATCATTGTGTTCACCCCTTATTCTATATTCCAAACTTAAAAAAAATTTGGTTGCAAAGTGAACCCATTAAGGAAAGAGTGCACTCTTAAGACTTGATCGAGAATCCTTCATTGTTCATAAGTGCACCTTGCAACCTCCAAGAGCGCATAGTGCATTCCTAAAGAATTTTCCACCTTCCTTGTTCCGAACTGCATCCTCAACGCCAAGTCTTCCTTTGAGCGCACTCCTTTGACTCGAAGAAGTGCGCCCTCATTGAGAGCATGAGCACACCCCAAGGACTCGAAGTTTAACCCCTTCAACCTTCTGCAATGCACCCTACACCATCCTTGACCCTTTTGAGCGCATGAGCGCACTCTGAAGCCCTGAAGCCTCATCCCTAGTCCCTTGAAACTACACCCTGTGCTCTCCTTTGTCTTCCTAAGTGCATGAGTGCACCCTGAAGTCCAGAATCTTTCCCCTTTAGCCTTAAGCTCTACGCCATGTGCCCTCCTTGTCTCCCTTGAGTAGACAAAGCACTTGGGAAGCTTGAGGCCTCATCCTTGGTCCTTCGGACATGCACCCTGTGCCCTCCCTTGAGTACCTCTCTTTCTTGAGCGCATGAGCGCATCCAAAATATTTGAAGCTTCTTCCCTTCATTCCTTCACCCTTTTGAAATTCGCCCTTGCACCCAGGGGCTCTTCTTACTTCTCCCAAGTGCATTGTTAAGGCATGAACAAAAAATATGCATGTAACATGTTAGAATAGGAGATTTTTTAGGATGATGTTTGCTAGCCATGAGTGATTGTAGATACATGTATTTTAGAAACAACATGGCAAGGATGCATGAAGAAGATCAGACAAAGAAAGCAGCCAAAGGAAGCCTTCAAAAATAAATAACACATTGAAATAATGATGATCGAAGCTCCCTGAAGTCTCCATAAGATCAAAGACCCTTTATAGGGTGAAGACATCAATGATCAGAAGCTACATTCAGAACAAATACATGAGGGGCAACCATATCACCCATTCAAGAAAGTCCATCTCATCAGTCACTATAAGTCCCAATCATCAATGATAATGACTTGTCATTTCCTCATCACATGATGATGTGGAAATTGTGATGTAATTATGTAATCATTGTAAAGACAAATAAGTAGAAGTCCAAGAGTCATGTATGGACAAAAGAGCCATAAAATTCCAAAATATATGTAATACCAAGAGTCATGTAATTCCAAAATTCCTTTGAAAGTCCAAAGGTCATTAGAAGTTGGAAAGTCAAGATTCATGAGGATATGAAAGGCCATGCCTCAAGTTATAAAATGATCCTCATTATGGCATGGAAAATACTTTTAACCTTGGCTTCTCCCACAAGGCATTAGAGAGATAGAGTTAGTACTTTTAGGAAGCAAGTAGTAGCGCTAATGCTCCACTATTGGAGCTAGTGATGTTCATTGTACTTGTGTATCTTAGAACTTTTGCTTAATACTTGAAGCCTTTTGGCCATCACATTTTCATGCATGGACTGTGGATGTTTTAAGACTACTCTTTGAATATTTATGATTCATGTTTTCTTTCACATGTACTGAAGTAATTGAACTATTTTGGTGACTTTGGTGCTTAGCTTGTTGAAATTGTGTTGTAATGATTGTAAAAATCACTGCATCTATGTGAACTACTTCACTCGATGTTAGAAAAGTCTTCTCATCTGTATGTGTGTCTCCATTAGATAAGTACTATTACTTCTCTTTTAGAGGCTCACCTTATTCTCCCTCTGCAATGAAAGAAACTTGATACATTTACAATCGAACATTCACAAGGTACACTCTCTTGCTCATTCGAAAGCACATGTTCGCTTCTCTCTTGTGATAACTGCTTTAAGCCAAACATATCTTTAAGTAAACAGAATTCGGGTCATATTCTAGAGGGGAATCCTACACCAAACAGCGTGAGGTGTAATTCAGACCTCATATCAAGGAGATCCCATGTATGTTGGAGGTATCCAACACTATCAACATTCTAGAGTTAGAAGGGGGGCAGTGAATTTTTTATGGCTAATAACTCTACACATCCTAATCATTCATCTTCTAGACAAGGAAGTAATATTCTGAGCACCATTCCAAATCCTATTCCTGAAGTAGGAGGGTCTTCTCAGCTTAGTCCAAAGTTGACTTACGACTTACGAGGTCACCTAGGAACAACTCTAGGCAATTTGACCTATTACTCGCTAGTTTGCAAGAGATGTCAATTTACTCCATGTTTCTCATAATCTTCTGCATCATCCTAAGAAAAAAAAACAACTCGTACGGGTGTATTAGTTTCACCAGTGGAAGGTTTGGTTTTTTCCACTCTTGAGGAGTTAGCAGAGTCTTCAAAAGACATAGTTCAACAAGATCCACTTCCACCCATTCACAAAGAGTACGAAAAGGATATTGTTCTTTCCGATGACAACACTCCCGCCTTGTTATTAAAAGAGCTCAAAAACATTAATATGAGGGAAAAGGAGAAAGTAAAATATTTCAATCAAAAGTTCAACCACATATTGAACAAGTTTCCCCTGGGCACACAACCTCACGATTCAATCACTATTGATTATTATACAACTGTCTTGCCCACAAACATTAACTCTTTAGTTAAACGAGTTGCAAAGGAGTCATTGGCTCTAACTTTGCAGAAGAAAAGGTCGTGGAGAAATACTTGCGTGCCATTGGAGTTATTATAGACGATGATGAATCTAAAGACACCAAGAACACTGGAAAGAAGTCCCATCCTTCTCCAAGTAAAGCTAAAAAAAGGATACTGCAAATATTGAAAGCTTGATCAAGACATTAAAGGCACTTATGAATGGATTTTCGTAATTAAAGAGAAGGTCAAGCAAGACTTCTACCAGTAGCAAGCCCCCCGAGTCTTTTCCATTTAGAAGGAATAATAAAACAACAACAATGATCCAGCTAAGTATGCCTAGAGTTTGAATGTTGTGATGAATATTGAAAATATAGGCACAAATAACTATTGTTCCTTCCACTAGGAATTACATTCAAAGAAAACATACCCACAGTGGAACCACAACATGAATGCTCTGGCCACACACATTATTGATACTTTACTAGCAGATGAGCAATCTGAGTAGATGGAAGAAGCAAACTAACATGCAGCAACTGAGGAAAGTAAAAGTATTGGACATGCAGTTAATGCTTTCGATTGTATTCTCAATGCTGACAAGAAGAGTGTTGAAGAACCACTTCAAAGCGAGGCCCCTCCTTAGAAAAATAATGGTCGATATAACTTGAGGAGCCAAGGGCCTATTTCTGAACAGGATCTGACGAGACAAAAATTAAAGGAGAAACTATTAAGACGAATCTCACCACTGGTCAATCTTGCTTATAACGCACAAAATAGGTCTAGGAATGCTACTGCTTCTAAGAACACTTCCACCAACAACAAAAGTAAGTCCATCAATCTGGAAGTGTCAAATAAAGCTACTCCTCCTGACACTTCAACACTTCTTGCTAACAGTGAAACAATTGATAGCATAGTTGAAGATTTGAAGAGAGCTCGTGTCAACATCTCCATCTTCAAGCTCACGAAGCTAGCAAGCCAATGGGAACTGCTTGTCCAAGCATTTTCACAACCTTCGCCAAGTGACAAAGATTCTACCTCTCAAAAGGTGTCTGGTAAGTCTTCTGGTTCCCTTGAATCTGTGGTTAACGTTGTCACGTTAGATGCTAACACTCTGTGCCCTCCATTTTTGTTAACCTTTAAAATTTTTAATTACTATGTCCACAATTGTTTAGTCGATTCAGGTGCATTTGTGAATGAAATGTCATTATATGTTGATAAGAAAATTAATGCTAAATGGGATAAGATAGATGCACAAATCATTCAGTTGGACAAATCTCTTGTCTAATCTATTGGTGAACTCAAGAATGTTATTATCTATTTATCATTTGATTTCCAAGTACACAATGTATAAACATTTTGATTGTGGACATCCCTAAATCCTATTGCATGCTCCTGAGTAGAGAGTGGTTTAGTAAATTACAAGTGAAATTTGCTACAAATTGGTCACATTTATGGCTTTCATACAAGGGCAGAAACAACCGTATTCGAGTGGAGAGTGAATCATACATGAAATACACTGTGACACCAATTGAGGGTCATAATGAGCTTGTTTCCTTCGTTGATTTAATCTTTGGAAATTGTTTCTTGGAAACTGATCACAGGTGTTATCAAGCACAACCATCACCCATCCCACCAGATACACAGTTGGAGCTCCTTCCTTATTCTCCAACTGGTGCAAATGAATCCTGTAATATAGATGTACATAGTAATAGTAATAATAGTATATGAATAATTTAGTAGCTAATGATATTTGGAATTTGTACTTTGATGGTTCAAAGTGGCAAGATGGCTCTGGAGCTGGTTTTGTACTCACAGACCCACACAATAAGAAGTACATCCTATCATGTCGTTTGAAGTTTGAGTGTACAAATAATAAAGAAAGCCATCAATCTGAAAGTAGAGTTGCTCAAGGTAATTGGTGACACAAAAGTGGTTACTCGTCAAGTACAAGATATTATCCACTGTGTTTCACCAAGTCTTAAAAACTACTGGGGGAGGTATGGCGATTAATTAATTATTTTAAAGATTTTAATATTATTTTTGTTCCTAGACTTAGAAAGGTTGCGACATATGCAATAGCAAATGCAGTCGCTAGAATGTCACCATTAAGAAATGGTTTTTATATTGAGAGTATATATAAACCATCTAATCCTCATAACCTCACTAATTTTTGTGTTTTCAATTACGACCAACATATACTACATTTTATGGCTAATGCAAACATGTTTAGAGATGTTTCCATAGAAGAGGATGAGCACAGAAAGGCTTTGCAGAAGGAATTTAATGCAATGAAAGACAACACTATGCCTAAAGGAGTGGCGTCCCTGGAAAAATTATATGACTTGCAAAATCGGTTTAGAGGACCAACCAATACTAAGACTTAGAGCTTGAAGCTGTCATATGAACAAGTCAATTTGGTTACTCAAGAATATCTGAAGTATGTAAACCTCGGTACATCTTGTGTTGAGAAATATAAGGCATTAGTATTAGGTGATTTCTCTTCTATTAGTGATTGCTTGTGAATTCTTTTTACTTGTTTAGATTAGGATCTTCTCATGTTAGATTATTAGTGTTCTTCTTCATCAAACAATAACCAATGCATGAACATAAATAGTCAAGAGACACAACATGTAGGCTATAAGCCAGGGCCAAAACCTCTCACTCTTTGAGAGAAAAACCCGCACAAAATTCTTCTTATAGAGATTCCAATTGAAAAATACCAAGACCAAGACCCTTGACCTATTAGTCACTCCAAGACCAAGCCACAAGTCCTCTTCCATCTTATCGATTACTCTTTCTTGGTTTCTTCTTCTTTAGATCTTGCATCATATGAGATCATTGTAGTTATATCAAACTGAGATCACAGTAATGCTCTTCTTCCTTCAACAGTAGAACCAAATCCTTATGTCTGAGATAATACCGAGGCCTTCTTCAATACTAAGGGCTAGTCACATACTAGTTATCTTCTTTATGAGAGGCATCAAATACTTCTTTGTTGTAATGTATATTGAATCATTGTGGCATACTACCAAGCTGTAGGTTCTTCATTATACGAAATTGTAACTATCTCAAAGAAATCGAATTGTGGTCTATATAGAGACCATTCTCCCTCGTTGTCACTGTGATCATAAGAAGGATCTGAATTCCTTTGACAGTGGTTAATTATAGAGAGAACTTTGTTGTCCCTTCTCCATCCAAGTTCCTTTATGTGATACATACGAACTTGTTACTGCCTCCGAAAATCTCAGACATCCGAAGTCTTCTCACTATGTCACAGATCCGAAATTATCTTTGTTTTCACTCATCCGAAAAACTCAGAGACATTTGCGAAATTGTCTATGTAAATGCGAAGAACCCACCTGCCTATTTATAGTGGTTGTCTTATAAATAAGTCGACCTGTCTTTATGAAGGGTTGTGTTTTCAAATAGTGAGCCGACATGCATGTTGTTACTCCATCTTGAAGTCGAAAAAGAGGAGGACTTGTGCTTGTCGTTGGAGGGCTATTTGACAATCTTTTGACTCATATACATTCTTCATACATGGCATTGACTCTATATGACTTTTATGACAAATCCTAAAGTTCTCAATGGAAGCTTATCTAAAAATAAAACATCTTGCTCATGAAACCCATGAAGGCATAATAATTTTATTTTTCTTCTTTAGATCATTTACAAAAATCACAGTTACATGTCATTATGAAGATCAAACTTAGTTATACTTTTCTAACACTCCCTCTTAACTAGGGAGGTATTGATATGGTACTTGGTCATTCTCAATCTGAAGAATTTCCCATAAGAATAATTTGGATTTGTAACTCATTTGTATAACATCATATCAACCAGCATTGTTACATAGCAAGACCTTCACTAACAGCTCCATCTTTCCACAATATTTGAGCTCAATGTTGGTGAGACCAATGATTTATAGACACACTCATCATTGTCTCTCTTGGGACATACCCCACTCGGGTTCTCTCAAGGTATGCTCCTTGAGGACTATTCTTATCTTGGACTCCTAAAACCTCGAATAATATCGGTCCTCCACGACTACTCTTTTATGGGATGCCCTATCTTATCCCCAAAGAGTAATGAATGCCAAATGATTACACAATCCTCCATTGTGTCTTCTCAGTTGAAGACCAGAACGACATGTCTATCTCTCCTTTTTAAACCAAGAGGACATATTCAATCAAAGGAATGTACTCATTTCTATCACAAAGGAATGTACCTAAGCTTCATGCTTAGGAATTTTCCAAGTTTATTCAAGGTAAGAAACCTTTTTTCAGGCTCCCTCTTAACCAGGGACCTATCACAACTCCTCATGTGGAGATCCTGAAACAACCAGCTGCTTGAAGAGCTCCTTCCTTCAGTGTCATGAATTTCTTCTTCGTTAAGGAGTATTAATCTTTGGGAACTTCTACATAGGGCAGAAATCATCCATCACTTTTAGCCATGAGTTGGTCATGTCCTTAACTCATTAAAAAGTGATCCATCAGATTTGCCATCTGGTTTTGTTTCATGTCATTCTACTTTCATGCCATATTTTTCGGAAGGAAATTACATCCTTCTATATGGTCTGCTTGGAAGTCATCCAAAAATTTCCCTTGGTTGTCCTACATAAGCCCATCCACATATTAGTTCAAAAATAAATGAACACTTTAAATAAAAATTACTTTTGCGATGATCTTTCAACATGACATCTTCTTATAGGTATCAACATCCTGCATGCAAATTGACACATATCCCTATGATATCCATTGTCAAGCGTCTCTATCTTTTTTCGACTTCCATCAGATTCTTCACATCCTTCTGGGAGATATTCCTATCAAATATTATTGGACTTAGGATGTTGAATGCCTTCTACCTTCGTTGCATATTATCATGATATCTTCCTATCTTTTCACACACATCATTCCCAGGAGCTTCCAATCAAAGTTCCTCAATCATAGTCAACCACCTCATACTTCATATGAGGACATATGTTGATTTCATCTAGTGTGACTCCTGACTTCCGACATTATTTCATAGCAGGAGATTCCTTTCCTTTGATCATACTTCAAAATAGAAGTAGTGATCCTTGTTACCTGCAACCATACAACATGACTTTATAATATTAAATACAAGCATACATACCTTATTTACCTTTACGTCATCTAGGCTTCTTTCAGCAGCTTCCTTGATTGAAAATAACATCAACCCCTTGATTTTCTTCATCTCTCATGACATCATACCAATATCCCATGAACTCCACAAGTTGGAGTTCCTGATGAAACACTTGCTTCCTCTCTAGATTGATGAATCCTCTAATGAGGATTCCATCTCGCATATCCTTATTCAACTGATGTTTCCCTTTTAAACTGATGTATGATGAGACTTGTCCTAGATGACTTATTCCTTAGATCTTTCAATGAGGTCACCAAGAGATATATCCTTCAAAGTTGAATATCAGGCATCCTTCATGTTTCATATGGTGATGTCACGAGCTCTTATTCCTAATGCTTCCATGATGCCACGATGCATCTTATTATTTATTATAGCCATATCCTATAACATAATATTTAGAAGCTATGTCAATACCTTTGTGAGGGAGAATATCTCAGACATAGTAGAGATCTCTTACTTCCTCTTTTCTTGGACTTCTTCTTTTCAACTTCCTCCACTTCTTCGGTGATATGGGCTTCTTTTCTTCTTTTTATATTGTCCCTTTAAGACAATCTTTTATGTAATGTCCATATATTTTATATCCATAGCATTGATTCTCAGTTATTCTCTTCTTTCTTTTCTTAGGACCAAAATTTTTTCAAACTTCTTTTCCTTCCAACAAATGTTTGAGTTCTTTAAACTTCAACACTTTTTCCTCAACTTGTCTTCTTCTATCTTGCATAGAAATCACAAGTTGTCGAATGAGATAACTTTCTTAACCCCATGGATATTTTTTTACCTTGTTCATTAGTTAGTGCATTTTAGATCAATGATGATTATCTTCTTATCATCTCTCCCATATCTCGTAGATGAGATCTTATGAAAATATCCTTCATCCTTTAATACCTTTAATTTTGTGTATATCAGATCTAAGTCATGTGACCTTCTTTACCGCATCTTCAGAGAGTATTCTTACGACTTTTTACATCTCTTTGATGTCTCCAATATTTCTATATCAGGGGATATTTCATAAGAATCCCTTTCCATGAATTTAGAGGAGACCTTTTGATATGTTCAACGACTTCACCTTCTTAGAGGAATATGTCTATCCTCCTTTTTCATGCAAGGAATTTTGATGACCCAACTAGCTTATATATCTACTTGCAAATACGAAGTCATTTTACCAAATTTAATTAAAGAACGAAAGATACTTACTTGACAAGTGAAGATGAATTCCTCTACTTGATCACTTTAATGATCGTTGAAGAAGATGTATTTGTTGCTTCCTTGGATGATCTTCTTCAAGGACAAGGATAAAATATTTTCTTCAATAAGATGGAACTTGCCTTATAGCTTTGGAGATGATGATAATTCCTTCTATCTTTCAAGATACTTCGATTTCTCTCATAGTGTAGACCAGAAATGCTTCTAAGATTCTGATTCTCTCCAAGATGATGTGATTGGCAACTTTAAAGTTTTTCGAGCTACCTTGCTTTGTGGATAACTTGATGAGGGTCTTTATGGTCTTTTGATGATGACCATAAAATCAAAATTTATTGTTATTATAGACTGCTTCTTTGATCTATGGTTTTATTCTTCAATGTAGATCTTGATCTTTTGCTTTGAAACTCGATCCTTGAATGTCTCTTTGATTAGATGCCCTTTCTTTGACTTCAACACATTAGCTCTAGTTCCATGTTGAGAAATATCGGGAATTAGTATTAGATGATTTCTCTTCTATTAGTCACTACTTGTGAATGATTTTTACTTGTTTAGATTAGGATATTCTTCATGTTAGATTATTAGTGTTCTTCTTCATCAAACAGTGACCAATGCATGAACATAAATAAACAAGAGACACAGCATGTAGGTTATAAGCCAAGGCCAAAACATCTCACTCTTTGAGAGGAAAACCTGCACAAAATTCTTCTTATAGAGATTCTAATTGACAAATACCAAGACCAAGACCCTTGACCTATTAGTCACTCCAAGCCCAAGCCACATGTCCTCTTCCATCTTATCGATTACTCTTCTTCTTCATATATTGCATCATATGAGATCATTGTATTTATATCAAACTGAGATAACAATAATTCTCTTCTTACTTCAATAGTAGAACCGAATCCTTACGTATGAGATAATACCGAGGCATTCTTCAATACTAAGGGCTAGTCACATACTAGTTATCTTCTTTCTGAGAAGGTGAAGTATATACTTCTTTGTTGAAGGTGAAGGATCAAATACTTCTTTGTTGTAATGTATATTGAATCACTGTGGCATACTACCGAGTTGTAGGTTCTTCATTATACAAAATTGTAAATATCTCAAATAAATCGAACGGTGGTCTATACAGAGACCATTCTCCCTCGTTGTCACTGTGATCATAAGAAGGATCTGAATTCCTTTGACAATGGCATTAGAGAACTTTTGAGGTCTAAAATGGCCCTCCTATGAAAAATATACAACCAAAATAAACTTTATAAGAAACAATAGGATTCAAGATGATGATGTCAACCATGGGGGATGATTCACCATTTTTGGAGTAATAAAGTAAAAAAGATTAAAAAATAATAAAATGATAAAACTACTTTTTCAACTTATCTCCCTAAGGTTTTACTCAAATTTCAAGTAGAAGTACTCATTGGATGCAAAATTTAATTCCTCATCCAAGGAGTACCAATGTTGTATACTTTCGATGGACCCTGCTACACGAAAAATGAGAAATACATGAAAAAACATGATTGCAAAAACGTTTTTCGTGTAGCAGGGTCCATCGAAAGTATGTAACATGGGTACTCACTGGATGAGGAATCAAATTATGCATCCAACTAGTGTTCCTGCTCGAAATTTGAGTAAACCCATAGGGGGATAAGTTGAAAATACGAATTGAAAAAGTAGTTTTCTTTTTGCCCTCTAAAATTTGATGATGTAATCTATTCTTACTTTATTATTTTATAATTTCCGTGGGAAACACATTTTAGACCTCAAAATTCCCCTAATTTTAATTATAGAGAGAACTTTGTTGTCCCTTCTCCATCTAAGTTCCTTTCTGTGATGCATACGAACTTGTTACTGCCTTTGAAAATCTCAGACATCCGAAGTCTTCTCACTATGTCACAGATCCGAAATTATCTCCATTTTCACCCATCCGAAAAACTTAGAGACATTTTCGAATTTGTCTATGTAAATGCGAAGAGCCCACTTGCCTATTTATAGTGGTTGTCCTATAAACAAGCCGACCTATATTTTTGAAGGCTTATGTCTTCATATAGTGAGCCGACATGAGTGTTGATACTCCATCTTGAAACCGACAAAGAGAAGGAGTACTTGTGCTTGTCGTTGGAGGGCTATTTGAAAATATTTTGACTCATATACATTCTTCATACATGACATTGACTCTATATGACTTTTATGACAAATCCTAAAGCTCTCAATGGGAGCTTATCTAAAATAAAACCTCTTGCTCATGAAACCCGTGAAGCAAGGCATAATATTTTTTTTTTCTTCTTTACATAATTTACAAAAATCACAATTATATGTCATTATGAAGATCAAACTTAGTTATAATTTTCTAAAATGTTTTTCTCCACAAGAACGACAAGCATCCATCCACTTATTCAAACAATATTGTGATGTATTTGCATGGACATACGATGATTTAAATACATGATATTTGTACTATCCAACATGTAATTCCCATCAAAGAAGGGGTCAAACCTTTTCATCAAAAACTAAGGAAATTTCATCCAACATTGGAGCCCCTAATTCAAAAGGAATTGAGAAAATTGTATTAAGAAATCTAGGGCATTCAAAGTTAACAATTTCTCTGCTTAATAATTGCTTCTAATTCACTTTTACTTATAGTTTTTTGTTTGTTAGCTTATTAATGTGTTATTTCATCAAGACAATTACCAATATGCATAATAGGGCTTCTCCAACTAGGGCCAAAGCCTCTCACCTCTTGAGAGGAAAACCCGATCAAAATCCTTCTTCTAGATCTTTAATTGATAAGTACCAAGACCATGACACAGACCCTTGACTCTAGTATCCTCCCAAGAATCTTGTCACTAACCTTGATGTTCTACTTCTTCCTTCCTTTGCCTTTCTTCTTCATCTAGAATTGCTTTCCTCGGCTCCTTCTAGAGAAACTTTGTCTCTATCCTTCTTACTGCTCCTTCTAGAGAAAATCTATCTCTATCCTTCTTATTGCTCCTTCTAGAGAAACTCTATCTCTATCCTTCTTACTGCTCCTTCTCGACTTTCCCTAGAGAATCTGGGTCTCCAAGTCTTCACTAGTTTCCTCTAGAGAAACTCAATCTCTAGATCTTTACTTTGACCTCTCAAAAGAATCCTCCTCTTGCTTCCCTAGAAGAAACATCTTCTTTTACTTTCCTAGAAGAAACTTCGTTGCCCTAACTTTGCACTGCCCAAAAGAAACTTTGTTGCCCTAACTTCGCACTACCCACAAGAAATTTCGTTGCCCTAACTTCGTACTTCCTAGAAGAAATTTCTCTATACCCAAAAGATAATCTCCCAAAAGAAACTTCACACTTTTATTCACAACTCCTTCACACTCCTTTCCACCCTTTTTTCGCACTTCTTTCTAGACCGAATTCAGATCGAGTTACTTGCTTAGAATGGAGGCTAAGTTAGGCTAGTTATACACCACTTCACATGATCTTTAGGCCGACTTGACAGCTGGATTTAGGCCGACTTCATCTAGAGAATTCCTTCATCATTTGTAAGCTGACTTGAAGAGGTTGTGTCTTCATTTAGTGAGCCAACATGAGTGTTGTTACTCCATCTTGAAATCGACAAAGAGGAGGAGGACCTGTATTTGTCGTTGGAGGGCTATTTGAAAATATTTTGACTCATATACATTCTTCATACATGACATTAACTCTATATGACTTTTATGACAAATCCTAAAGCTCTCAATGGGAGCTTATCTAAAAATAAAACCTCTTGCTCATGAAACCTGTGAAGCAAGGCATAATAATTTGATTTTTCTTTTTTACATAATTTACAAAAATCACAATTATATGTCATTATGAAGATCGAACCTAGTTATACTTTTCTAAAATGTTGTTCTCCACAAGAACGACAAGAATCCATCCACTTATTCAAACAATATTGTGATGTATTTGCATGGACATACGATGACTTAAATACATGATATTTGTACTATCCAACATGTAATTCCCATCAAAGAATGGGTCAAACCTTTTCATCAGAAACTAAGGAAAGTTCATCCAACATTGGAGTCCCTGATTCAAAAGGAATTGAGAAAGTTGTATTAAGAAATCTAGGGCATTCAAAGTTAACAATTTCTCTGCTTGATAATTGCTTCTGATTCACTTTTACTTATAGTCTTTTGTTTGTTAGCTTATTAATGTGTTATTTCATCAAGGCAATTACCAATATGCATAATAAAAGACAAGTGACACGGTATGTAGGCTTCTCCAACTAGGGCCAAAACCTCTCACCTCTTGAGAGGAAAACCCGATCAAAATTCTTCTTCTAGATCTTCAATTGATAAGTACCAAGACCATGACACAGACCCTTGACCCTAGTATCCTCCAAAGAATATTGTCACTAACCTTGATGTTCTACCTCTTCCTTCCTTTGCCTTTCTTCTTGATCTAGAACTGCTCTCCTCGGCTCCTTCTAGAGAAACTTTGTCTCTATCCTTCTTACTACTCCTTCTAGAGAAACTCTATCTCTATCCTTCTTCCTGCTCCTTCTCGACTTTCCCTAGAGAATCTGGGTCTCCAAGTCTTCACTAGTTTCCTCTAGAGAAACTCAGTCTCTAGATCTTTACTTTGACCTCTCAAAAGAATCCTTCTCTTGCTGCCCCAGAAGAAACATCTTCTTTTACTTGCCCAGAAGAAACTTCGTTGCCCTAATTTCGCTTTGCCCAAAAGAAACTTTGTTGCCCTAACTTCGCACTACCCAAAAGAAACTTTGTTTCCCTAACTTCGTATTTCCCAGAAGAAATTTCGCTAGACCCAAAAGATATTCTCCCAAAAGAAACTTGGCACTTTTATTCACAACTCCTTCACACTCCTTTCCACCCTTTTTTCGCACTTCTTTCTAGACCAAATTCAGATCGAGTTACTTGCTTAAAATGGAGGCTGAGTTAGGCTATTTATACACCACTTCACATGATCTTTAGGCCGACTTGACAACTAGATTCAGGCTGACTTCATCTAGAGAATTCCTTCATCGTTTGTAAGCCAAATTCATTTACATGACAATAGCTCTAACATTTTATGAATAGATGACAAATAAATCCCAAAGACTCTCAATGTGAGCCTTGACTTGAAAACAAAATCGCTTTCTCAGGAAACCCATGAAGCATGTCAATATAAGAATTTTATTTTTCTTATTTACATATCATTACATAAAATCATAATTGCATGTCATTATGAAGACAAAACCTAATTACTCTTTTCAACACTCCCTCTTAACTAGGGAGGTATTCATAATGGTACTTGGACTTTCTCAATCTAAATAATCTCTCATAAGAAGAATTCAAATTTGTAACTCATTTGTATAACATCATATCAACCAACATTGTTATATAGCAAGGTCTTGACTAACAACTCTATCTCATCATTGTCTCTCTCAAAACATACCCCACCTGGGTTCTCTCAGGATATGCTCCATGAGGACTATTCTTTTCTTAGACTCCCCAGTCCCACAAATAATATCAGTACTCCACGACTACTCTTTCATGGGATGCCCTATCTCATCACCTAAGAGTATCAAATGCCAAACGATTACACAATTGTCCATTTTGTCTTCCCAGGTGAAGACCAGAACGACATGTTTACCTCTCCCTTTACAAACCAGGAGGACATATTCCATTAAAGGAATGTACTCTTCCTATCACAAAGCAATGTACCTAAGCTCCCTACTTAGGAATTTTCCAAGTTTCTTCCAAGTAATAAACTTATTTCAGGCTCCCTCTTAACCAATGACCTATCACAATTCCTCATGTGGAGATCCTAAAACAGTCAACAACTTGAAGAGCTCCTTCCTTCAATGTCATGAATTCTTTCTTAGTTAAGGAGTTTTCTTCTTTGGGAACTTCTACATAAGGCATAGATCATCCATCACTTTTATCCATGAGTTAGTCATGTCCTTAACTCATCAGAAACTGATCCATCAGATTTTCCATCTGGATTTCCTTCATGCCATGCCATATTTTTCGGAAGGACATTACATCCTTCTATATGGTCTGCGTAGAAGTCATCCACAAATTTTCCTTCGGCAGTCCTACATAAGCTCATCTAGATATTAGTTCAAAATGAACAAACACTTTAAATTAAAATCACCTTTATGATGATCTTTCGTCGTGACATCTTCCTGTAAGTATCAACATCCTGCATGCAGATTGACACATCTCCCACTGATATCCATTGTCAAGGGTTTTTATTTTTTTATGACTTCCATCAGAGTCTTCACATTCTTCCGAGAGATCTTCTAGTCAAATATTCTTGGACTTCGGATGTTGAATGCCTTCTACCTTTGTTTCATATTATCATGATCTCTTCCTATATTTTCACACTTCATTCCCAGGAGCTTCCAATCATAGTTCCTTGATTGTAGTTAGCTTCCTCATGATTCATATGAGAACATATTATGTTGATTTCATCTAGTGTGACTTATGCTTTGCTACAATTCTTCAGAGGAGGAGATCCTTTCTTCTCTTGATCATATTTCCCAAGATGGAAATAGTGATCCATATTATCTGCAACCATATGACATGACTTTCATAATTATCTATGTAAGCATACATACCTCATTTTTCTTTTGGTCATCCAGACTTCCTATAGCAGCTTCATTCGAAAGGATTTTATCCTGCTTTCCTGTTATGTCATCATGCCATCACCCCTTGAATCCCACAAGTTGGAATTCCTGATGAAAACCTTGCTTTTCTTTCTACATCGGTGAATCCTTTGATTAGGATTCCATCAGAGAAACTTGAGGATGTTTCATATCCTCACCCGACAGATGTTTTCTTTGTTGACTATGATGGTCCCAAATGATGATGACCTCTACTACTTTCTATAAGTATTAATGAGGTTTCCTAAGAGCTTCCTATTCTTTGTAATCAGTAGGATTTGTACCAGACATACTTTCTGCTTCCCATGTCACGAGCTCTTACTTCTAATGCTTCTATAATGCTATTTTCTAATCTGATGCATCCTATCTTATTTACACTGCACCCTATCTATAATTTACAAGTGGAAAGTACCTTCTAGAAGAAGATCATCTCATTCATAGTAGAGATATTTTACTTCTTCATTCTTAAGCTTCTTTGACTCAGGTTCTTTCACTTCATTAGTAGAATAGTCCTCTTCCATGTACCTCTTATATTTAGGAAAATATTTTCTGTAGTTCCCAAGATTATGACAACCATAACATCTTTCTTTAGCCATGTTATTATTTTTATTCTTTGGAGTACCAAACTTTCCAAATATTCCTTTTCATCTTGACACTAATTGTTCCCTTAGATATGATCTTTCATCACTTTCATTCTTCATCCTGTCTTCCTCTGCCTTGCAGAGAGACCATAATCTGATGAATGGGATAGATTCCTCTTCCCTAGTAGAAATGAGGTTACCTTGTTCATCAGTTAATGCATTTAGAATAGCGGAGATTATTTCGTTATCAGATACCATCTCTCCTAGATCCTTCAATTGACCTTTTATTTGAGATGCCTTAGAGAGACATGACGATATCCCTTCATCCTTCAACACCTTCAATTTATGAAGATCAGATCTAAGTGATAAGATATTTTCTATCGTGCTTCTAGAGAAAAGTTCTCCCAGCTTATCATATATTTCTTTAGATGTCTCCAGCTTGGCTACATAGGAAATGAGTGGATCTTTGATAGAATCCTTAAGAATCTTTTGAGCCTTGAGATCCCTTTCCATGTACTCAAACAATGCATGTTTCAGATGGCTTGGAGACCTTCCCATGGACATGATCAATGACTTCATTTACTTTGAGGACAATGTCTATCCTTATTTTCCATACAAGGAAGTTTGATATCCCAACCAACTTTTGGTATTCCTTGAAACATGAAGTCATTTTTACTAGATTGTATTATAATAAGAGGTACTTGTGAAGATCAAATATTCAACTTGATGATGAACTTGTTGCTTCTTACTTCAAATATTTCGGTGAGGGAGGACTGCCTTCTATGAGATCTCTGCTTCAATAGAGGGAGGATTGACTTTCGATTTAATCTTCCTTAGATTTGAAGAGCTTCCACTTCCTGGGTGATGTAAGATTACTGGAGTGCTTCTAGGGTTTTGTTCTTTCTTCTTGCTTCCTTCTTGAAGATAATTTCAAGACTCTTGCTTTCGATCTAGGGTTTCAGTTTGATGAAGAACTAGATCTCTTTACTTTCTTTGATCCTTCTTTGAAGATCGATTCTCTTGTGTCAGCTTGCTTTGACTGCCCCTTCTTGTCTTCAGCACCTAAGCTCTGATACCATGTTGAGAAATCTAGGGCATTCAAAGTTAACAATTTCTCTACTTGATAATTGCTTGTTATTCACTTTTACTTATAGTATTTTGTTTGTTAGCTTATTAATGTGTTCTTTCATCAAGACAATTACTAATATGCATAATAAAAGAAAAGTGACACATTATGTAGGCTTCTCCAGCCAGGGAAAAAACCTCTCACCTCTTGAGAGGAAAACCCAATCAAAATTCTTCTTCTATATCTTCAATTGATAAGTATCAATACCATGACATGGACCCTTGACTCTAGTATCCTCCCAATAATATTGTCTCTAACCTTGATGTTCTACCTCTTTCTTCATTCGTCTTTCTTCTTGATCTAGAACGGCTTTCCTCGGATCCTAGAGAAACTTGGTCTCTATCCTTCTTACTACTCCTTCTCAGCTTTCCCTAGAGAATCTCGGTCTCTAGGTCTTCAATGGTTTCCTCTAGAGAAACTCGGTCTCTAGATATTTACTTTGACCTCTTAGAAGAATCCTTCTCTTGTTGCCCCAAAAGAAACCTCTTCTTTTACCTGCCCAGAAGAAACTTCGCTGCCCTAACTTCTCTAGGCCTTCACTGGTTTCCTCTAGAGAAACTTGATCTCTAGATCTTTACTTTGACCTCTCAGAAGAATCCTTCTCTTGTTGCCCCAGAAGAAACCTCTTCTTTTACTTGCCCAGAAGAAACTTTGCTACCTTAACTTCGCACTACCCAGAAGAAACTTCGTTGCCCTAACTTCGCACTACCCAGAAGAAACTTCACTATACCTAGAAGATAGTCTCCTAGAAGAAACTTCATACTTTTCTTCACAGCTCCTTCGCACTCCTTTCCACCCTTTCTTCGCACTTCTTTCTAGACCGAATTCAGATCGAGTTACTTGCTTAGAATGGAGGTCGAGTTAGGCTATTTATACACCACTTCACATGATCTTTAGGCTGACTTGACAGCTGGAGTTAGGCTGACTTCATCTAGAGAGTTCCTTCATCGTTTGTAGGCCGACTTGACAGCTGGAGTTAGGTCGACTTCATCTAGAGAGTTCCTTCATCGTTTGTAGGCCGACTTGAAGAGGTTAGGTGACAATTTCTTGGAGGATACTTTACATAGACAAGATGACCTTTTTCAAAGTGTAACATGACTTCATTTACATGAAAATGACTCTAACATTTTATGACTATATGAAAAATAAATCCTAAAGACTCTCAATGGGAGCCTTGACTCAAAAACAAAATCCCTTGCGCATGAAACCCGTGAAGCAAGTCAAAATAATAATATTATTTTTCTTATTTACATCTCATTACATAAAATCATAATTGCATGTCATTATGAAGACCGAACCTAGTTACATTTTTCAACAAGTTGTTGGATGCTCGGATCATTTTCAAAGTTAGACATTCCACTTGGGTTTCGAATTTGGTCCCAATCAGGAAGAAGTTCGGTGAGATAAGGTTATGCATTGATTTTCGTAATATCAACTGGACATTTGATAAAGATAATTACCCGGTGCCATCCATGGAACATATCCTCCAAACAATATCTGTGTATGAGATGTTATCGCTACTAGATTGTTTTTCTGGTTATAATCAAGTGCTAGTAGCAGAACCAGATTGTCTGAAAACTACCTTTAGGGCCAAGTGGGGAACATTCACCTTTAAGTGTATGCCATTTGGGCTTATCAATGTTGGTGCTATCATTAAAAGAGTGACGGACATCACTTTTCGTGGCCTACTCAATCAACGAGTCGTTGTTTATTTGGATGGTGCTACTGTGTTTTCCAAAAGAAGATCAAACCATATACGTCATCTGAAGCAAATATTTGAGTGGTGTCCAAATATGGGATTTCTCTCAATCCCAATAAAAGCATATTTGGTGTGTCAGAAGGGACTCTCTGAGGGTACATTATTGCAAATAATGGAATTAAAGTTGATCTCAAGAGGGTCAAATCTATAACTCAAATCCCGTTCTCGATGAATAAGATGACTATGCAATCTTTCTTAGGGAAGTTTAATTTCCTATGAAATTTAATCTCTGACTATGCTGAAATAGTTAAACCTTTATAGAAGATGACTAATAAATATGTGATTTATAAATGGGACAAAAGGGAGAAGGATGATTTTGCTCAAATCAAATAAGTTATCATTGACACACCTGCATTATTCAGTCCTGATTATGGCAAAGATCTCTTGCTTTATACCTTTGCTTCATATTCTTCTATAGCAGTTGTATTGACTCAAAAAGATGTTGAAGGAAATGAATGGCCTATCTCTTTCATGAGTGCTAGCTTCTAGGGGTCAGAGCTAAATTATCCTTCTATTGACAAACAAGCATATGTAGTATATAAGGAAGTCAAATTTTTCATGCCCTATCTTCTCAAAGCTCACACTATCATATTTGTGCCTCACTCGATGGTCAGAACACTTTTCGTACATCAAGAACTGGGTGAGAAGAGGGAAAATTGCATGACTTGCTTACAAGAATATGATCTAGAGTTTAAACCATTTCATACCATTAAGGGTCATGGCCTTTGCCAACTTGCAATTGAAGCGAGAGATGCTCCTGAGAAAGATCTTTCAGGTTCAGAGCAGGAAATAGAGATGTACAATGCTGAACATGTTCCCTAAATCAAATCCATGGTGCCATGGTATTTTGACATACAGAAATTTCTAAAGCACGACACTTTTCCCACACATTTATTGAATAAACGAAATAGGGCAACTCACCTTAAAGCTCTATCCTAATAGCTTATTCATGGAGTGCTTTTTAGAAAGAACTACAACAATGTCTTGTTGAGATGCCTTGAGCCTCGAGATTCATAGAAGGTAATGAAAGACTTACATGACGAATCGACAGGTCGTCAAAAGATGCCTATTCTTATGTTCGCAAGTTCCCCGCTTGCCAGAGATGTGTCGGTCAAGATCAGAAGTCAGTCGTCCCACTGCTACCAGTAGTAGTCAAAGAACCATTCCAACTATGGGGCTTAGATGTTATCGAAGAAACCTTTCCACATTCATCAAAGCAACACCGATATATTTTGGCAGCGACAAAATTATTGTACTCGGTGGACAGAAGCAATTCCCTTAAGACAAGTAAATGACCAGGAAGTCATCCACTTCTTGAAGCATAATATTATAACCAAGTTTGGCATTCCAACGTCTCTTGTCTTTGATAATGCAACTTATTTTTCTTCATTGAAACTTTATGAATTCACATTAGAAAATGGGATTGTATTAAAGCATGCATCTAACTATTACCCATAGGGAAATGGTTTATCCGAATTAACAAATAAAAATCTTATTCGCAAAATCAAGAAAACCATTTTCTCTGAGAAAAAAAATTGGCACAACACTTTGATAAATGCATTATGGGTTGAACATGTAACTCTGAAGCCTTCCCTTAAAACCTCATCGTACTTTATGGTTTATGGTAAAGAAGTTATCTTGCCCCCGAACCTGTATCTCCCAACCTTGCAACTCTCTGAAGAGTCTCAAGGTAGACCTTGTCTTTTGGTTCAGAGAAAGATAGATACTTTTCTCAAACTTGAGGAAGAAAGGCTGAAAGCCAAAGAGAGATTTGTCGTCCATCAAAACCATGTTGAGTGTTGGTTCAAGAAGAAATATGCAAGGGCTAATAGTTTCGATGTGGGTGACTTAGTATTGAAGCGGGACAAAGCCCATGAAGAGAAAGACAAACACATAAAGTTCCAACCTTTGTGGATTATCCCTTTTAACATCGAAGAAAAGCTCGTTCATAATACCTTCAAGCTGAAATCCTTAAACGGGAGGATCAACCCCCTTCCCGTAAATGGATCAGACTTGAAGCACTATTTCCAATAGCAACTCTAAGTTGCGCTTCCTGCACAGTTTATCCCTTTTCTTTTCTTTTTTGTGAGTTTCATTCATATGTATGTCATGTTAGTCGTGTCATGTCTAGTTTTCTGTCTTAGTCATTGTACATACATAAGACATTGTATGAAAAGTGCATGGCTCAAAAAGACTTTGTGGTGGAATAAAAGAGAAAATGTGACAACCACAACACTTGGCTTTTTGTTTGTTCTTCTTCTTTATTTGGGAAGATGCCATAGGTTAAGCTAAGTTTGGATGGAAAATACAATACATTCAAAAGGAAAACCTTGAGGGAACCTATTAGATCCACACCTATGCTAGTATCCAAACTACTTAACTTGGTATGAATATACTTGTTTGTTACACACTTATCCAATCTAGTAGAGAAAGGATAAGGGGAAAATATAAAGCGAGCAAACCAATATTAGAGGTTCTAAAATAATTCTCTGAAGGGGAAACCTACTCTTCTGTGAATAAGTCGGTATCGCTCTTCTACCCATTGAAAATAATGTGCCTAAGCATAGTCCTATTAAATAAATAAATAAAGAGTGAAAGAAGAGAAAGGCTTCATGTGCAAGGAGGTGAAGCAAGAGACTTCGTCGAGCTATTGTCAAGGCCTATTGGCAGCGAAGCAACATTTGTTCTCCTGAAGTGACTCTGTCGGGGTACTATCCAAGCCTGCTAGTAGTAGAGCAACACCAAAGCTGAAAAACTCATACTCTGAATATCATAAACTCGTCGCACATATTACCCTTTCCTAGATTGAAGCAATTGTGATATGGCATATCTTTTGTGTGTTGAACCAAGTGAAAGAAGTGAGGTACTATGTATACAATCGAGTCTAAAGGGGAAGTCAAGATTAGTGAATCAATACTTCCCAATGGATCGGACCTTTAACTGAAAATCCATTCCTAAACAAAGAAGCTGAAGCTCGCCTAGTGTGTCACCAAGTGTTGTTGTTGCTACAACACCCTCCAAATTTTCACTACATTCAAATTTTCGAGCCTACTTCACCATTGCATCTAGTGTCGCCTTGGTCATCGATTGTCATTTCAAGTCATGCTTTATGTTTCAAGTGTTCTTGATTATCCTTATGTTTCGTCGCATATATTAGAACGTCTTTAGTGTATTTCATGGTCGTAATACCTTTGTGTTGTAAAATGACACATTTTGGTAGAAGTTGCACAAATTTTTCTTGTTGTACTTGGGGAATGTATGTGAAGTGGCGTCTTGATGTCTATTTATCATTATTCAACCTTGTCTAAGTTTTCTTGATGATTTAATATGTGCCGCTTATGATTTTATGTCTAAACCCATTGTGTTCGCACCTTGTTCTATCTTCCAGACTTAGACAAATTTTGGTCGCAAAGTGAACCCATTAAGGCAAGGAGTGCATGAGCACACTCTTAAGCCTTAATTGGGAATCCTTCATGGTTCAAAAGTGCGCCTTGCATCCTCTAAGAGCGCATAGTGCACTCGTAAAGCATCTTTCCCCTTCCTTGCTCCTAACTTCACCCTCAACACCAAGTCTTCCTTTGAGTGCACCCCTTCGACTCGAATAAGTGTTCCCTCTTTGAGCGCATAAGAACACCCCCAAGACCCAAAGTTTAACCCCTTCAGCCTTCAACAATGCACCCTATGCCCTCCTTGACCCTTTTGAGTGGATGAGCACACTCAGAAGCCTTCAAGCCTCATCCCTCATCCCTCAACACTGCGCCTTGCGCCCTCCTTTGCCATCTTGAGTGGATGAGCACACCTTGAAGCCCCGAAGCTTTCCACCTCAGCCTTCAGCTTTGCACAAAGCGCCCTCCTTGTCTCCCTTGAGCGCATAACACACTTGGGAAGCCCAAAGACTCATCCTTCGTCCTTCAGACATGAAACCTATGCCCTCCCTTGAGTGCCTCTCTTTCTTGAGCGCATGAGTGCATCCAAAAGATTTAAAGCTTGTTCCCTTCATCCCTTTAGCCTTTCAAAGTGTGCCCTTGCACACAGGAGCTCTCGTTACTCCTCCGAAGCGCATTGTTAAGGAATGAACAAATAATATGCATGTAACATGTTAGAATAGGAGATTTTTCAGGTTGATGCTTTCTCTCCATGAGTGATTGCAGATACAATTATTTCAAGAACAACATGGCAAGGATGCATGAAGAATATCAGGCAAAGAAGCCATCCAAAGGAAGCATTCAAAAACAAAGAACACATTGAAGTCTTGATGATCAAAGCAACCTGAAGTCTCCATAAGATCAAAGACCCTTTGGAGGGTGAATACATCAATGACCGGAAGCTGCATTTAGAACCAAAACACGAGTGGCAGTCATGTCACCCATTCAAGAAAGTCCATGTCATCAATCACTATAAGTCCCACTAATCAATGATAGTGACTTGTCATGTCCTCATCACATGATGATGTGGAAATTATGTTGTAATTATGTAATCATTATAAAGACAAATAAGTGGAAGTCAAAGAGTCATGTAAGGACAAAAGAGCCATAAAATTCAAAATGACATGTAATACCAAGAGTCATATGTAATTACAAAAGTCCTTTGGAAGTCCAAAGGTCATTAGAAGTTGGAAAGTCAAGAGTCATGAGGATATGAAAGGTCATGCCTCAAGTTATAAAAGGATCATCACTACTCATGGAAAAGACTTTTAACCTTGGCTTCTCCCATAAAGGATTAGAGAGATAGAGTTAGTACTTTTGGGGAGAAAGTAGTGGCTCTAACACTCCACTATTGGAGCTAGTGATGTTCATTGTACTTGTGTATCTTGAAACTTTTGATTAATACTTGAAGCCTTTTGGACAACACATTTTCATGCATGGATTGTGGATGTTTTAAGACTACTCTTTGAATATTTATGATTCATGTTCGCTTTCACATGTACTAAAGTAATTGAACTATTTCGGTGACTTTGGTGCTTAACTTGTTGGAAATGTGTTGTAATGATTGTCACATCTATGTGAACTACTTCGCTCGATGTTAGACGAGTATTCTCATCTATGTGTGTGTCTCCATTAGATTAGTACTATTACTTCTCTTTTAGAGGCTCACTTTATTCCCCCTCTGCAATGAAAGAACCTTGATACATCTACAATTGAACATTCACAAGGCACACTCTCTTGCTCATTCAAAAGCACATGTGCGCTTCTCTCTCGTGCTAACTACTTAAGCCAAGGCATATCTTTAAGTAAACGACAGTCAGGCCATATTTCGGATCGGACTCCTACACCAAATGGTGTGAGGTCTAATTGGGACCTCATATTGGGGAGATCCCCTCTATGTGGTGGTATCCAACACTGTCAACAGGTTTCTACTTTTAGTGAAAATGTCCAATCCTAGGGTTTTATCTTTCAAGTCTTATTTTTCCTCCTAGGGTTTAGACAGCCTAGACATTTCAATGTCCAAAACCCTAGAATATTTATGTATTTTAGATTAAATACTTCATGGCCATCAATCAGTCAATAATAATTTTTGGCTCTACCAACATAAGTTGCCCGACTTCTTCAAAACATTGTACCAATAATAAAAATATTTTGCCTTGTCTTTTGGAATGGACTTCATCATTCTGGATCGAACATCTAATCTGAACACTCAAATGTCTATAGCAATTGGTGCAAGTTGTGTATATGTCATCAATACTTTAGAACTAGATTCATTCAAGAAATTTTAATTCGACATAACTTGATGTCCTTGACCTACTGTAGAAGAGACAATACAGTACACAATCTGCAAAATGTCTTGACTTTATCAAGAGAGTTATGGTTTCTGCTTCAATTCATTTCATTCAATATTCATTATATCAAGGATTCTTCCACGCTCCTCAAGTGTGAATCAAGAGACAATCATATAATATTGCTTTCCAACTTCAACACTCTTGTTATCTCCCTCTGGCTCAAAGAGGAATGTTGATTAGTAATAATTAAAAGTCTCATAGTTCAATACTAGAGGTTATTACTCGATCGTAGCATTGAATCTCCATATGAGATGCATACTTCTATTTCGATCATCAGATGCAACAAATATGTCACTATCCAATAGCCCTAATATTATCCTTATCAATCAACATTTCTTGCCATGTTTTTTCAATGCAAATTCCCAAAAGCACAACCTCAACCTTTCAGAAAAGGTCACATGTTTTCCAACTTTCTTTGAGCCAAAAAGTACTATTGTCATTTCTTCTTGTCTCATAAGGTGTTTTCCATGATTGAAGACTATTTGTAAAAAGAGAATCCTACAACATTCATGGTCGTATTAAGGATTTCATCAAGGGTATCTTACAATCCCATGACATAATGTTGCTTTATTGAACTTTTAGACTTTATTGCAATTCTGGCTTCCCGATCCTCATACTCAATTTGATCATCATTGATGTGCTCACATGAAAAACAAAGTCATTTTGATTGGACAACGCAATAGATCTATGAAGACCATAAAAAACATACTAGATTGTTCAAATCTCAAAGTCTAACACGTTAGAAAACCCTACTACATTATCTGGTTTAATTTCTCCTACTTGTTCATTACATTAACAAGTTATTTATAAATATAAATACTGAAATAAACACAAATGCAGCCTTAACTCATATATAGATCAACAATTGAAATAATTGAGAACAACACACAAGGGACACCGTTATTTTTGGATAATCGCCCCCAGAAAAACCCAATGCGGGATAACCGGTGCAACAGATATGAGGGTTTTATTATTATGAAATAGTTGAATACAACTGGGGTGTCAGAAATGGCTCACCCAACAAAGAATTCCCTCGGCAATAGTACCTCTCCTTGGAGACAGATATTTTGGCTGATCAATCACTGGATGAACAATCCCACAACAACTATGGCAACTTCCACTGCTCTACGTCCCTCTGATAGGGACTGCGTCACCCTCTCATCTCACCAGCACTCAGTCTATCCCATGAAAATATCCCAGCGCTACCTCTTGGCCCTGCGTCAGCTCTACTACCCTCTGCATCAGCCCCTTGGCTCTCTGCATTAGCTCTCAAACCCTTTGTGTCACCCACGTTGGCCTCTTCAGCCTTTGCGTAGCTCCCAGCTGCCTCTGCATCAACCTCTCCAGGCTCTCTGTTGTCTCTCTAGCACTATCTCTGCCTCTCTGCTATGTATTCTTGGCCTCCTACCGAACTGCCCCTCGTTGCACCAGATCACTAGCTCGATTCTCTCAGCAAAACCCCACTCCAAAAAATCGAACTGACTGATCAATATGGTGTATCTCTACCTGACCCTCAAGCCTCCTCTTATACTTTTACTGTTGAGTCTTCAACGGCCAAGGTTAAGTCCCTAATCAATGGCTAAGATTAAATTTGGCTTGATCCATGTCATTTAGAACATTCTCACCCAGTTTTATATTAATACCCATTAATATTTTAATTTTCCTAAGTTTAGACTTAGGAACCCCTTCAAAAATACTAATTATTTTAATATCTCTCCAACCGGGTGGAATTTCCCTAAACCATTTATGGGCCTTGGAGATCTTACATGCCTTAGCCTCTCCACCAATTTTCATGGCTAGAGCACATCCGATGCAACCACAAATCAACACTCACTCTTAGCGAGGAAAGTGCTCTAATAATGTTTCACCATGGAAACATCACACTGATCCTCTGCACCAGTACCTGTGTTGATGCTTGGCCTGCTGTCTCACATCATCTGCATTGTTGCTTCCTGTACTATTGCCCATGACACTGCCACTGCCACTGCTACATCTGTACTCCATCTCCCTCTCAATATATTTCCCATGCTAACCATAGCACTGCCATTTCTAACTGTTGCACTGCAACTCAGTTACCGAGAAGTAGGTAACTGAATTCTCCCAAATACTGACATCCCAGTCAGTCTGGAGGCCTCGTCAAACTAAAGTTTCCTCTGTTGCTATCATGTGCTCCCTCTATTGCCACTGCACTGTTGCAAGCACCTCTGTGCCTCTCGCACTGCTGCAATCTCCATTGCGCTGCCTCAGATTTCTGCACCCAAGCACTGCCTTGCTGCTCCACTACACTTTTCTTCCCACGACATCTGTCATTATGCTACTGTCATTAAGGGCTCCTGTAGCCGGATATGATCCAAGAGTTTGGGCACCTCAAGGATCCTGCCCCTAGTATGTATTCCTCCTGACTACAACTCGATGTCTTACCACCTCTTCTCTACAGGTGCATGAGCAATCATGGCACAGTCGTCAATAGTCTCGATTTATTTCTCCGCCTTAGTTGGAGCTTCCTTAGAATCTGAAGCATCTCCCTTGTTTTTCTTCCTGGGACGCTAGGATGCATAATATCTCAGCTCCCCACAATGGAAGCACTTCACCTTGGAGATGTTCTTCTTCTTCCTCTTCCCTTGTTGTCCCACAGATGCTAGAGCCACATCCTCCTCCTCCTCTTCCTTGATTCGACTTCCCTTGCCACTACTCCATGCCTTGGTTAATCTCCTAATCTCTTCTTGGCGAAGAGTTTCCCACATCTCCTCCATACCTCAAAGAGTAGCTCTACCCAAAATACTTTGGAAAAATGTCTCCCACTCCTCGGAGACTGCATTCGGGGCAGTCTTCACCATGAACTCTGAATCTAGTGCAGACCCCACGGAAGTAAGTTGGTCACGAATCTCCTGCAATCCTAGGAGGAACAGATCTATCTACTCTCCCTTCTACACCTGATACGACCGCAGTTGATTCTCCAATAGAATCTTTCGTTGCACGAAAGTGCCCTGATACAAGGTCATCAAAGTATCCCACATCTCCTTTGTTGTGTTCTTTTCAACAATATGTGGTATGACATGGTCTTTGACCCCGTCTAGGATCATGCACTTTTCCCTCGCCATTACATCCTCATACTTCTCATTCTCAGCTGAGTCGACCGAGATAGCCACAACTCTCAAGGCAAAGTCCTTGATGTAATATCGATCCAGGACTACCAAGATCCTGGCCTTCCAGATGACAAAGTTGGAAACCTCGTCCAACCTGTCTTGATCCCTTAGTCCGTTCATTACCATTTCAACTCCTCTTCTGGACTTCCCCTGAGTTTCGACTTCCCTCCTGGAAATCTCCCTCTAAGTCTTGATTTCCCTCCTGGAAATCCTTTGGCCAGCTATTGAACCACTCCTCTCCAATCCTCCTTGCAACTGCAACTCGAATCTGAATTTCTTGGCTAGAAATCCATCAAGGTAGTGACTCCCTCTACCTTGGTTATTTCCCCATAGGTACTGTTCTGCACTGACAGAAACAACACCCCACCAGCTTCTCAATCACAATTTTCCCACAGCTCCCCAAGCTCCGACAACTGAAGAAACTGAGCTTTTCAAGCTCTGTGCAATCCCAACAACGACAAAATATGCTCCTCCTGACCACAATGTCAATCCTCCCTGGATGAGAAAGATGACCGGGCTTCACGTAGGTCTGATCTACCCCTCTGCCTCTGCGATGACCCTCCTCCAGGCTCGAAATGATGACGCAAGCCCTCTGTGTCACTTCTTCTTTGTTGCTTCTGCTCTGGAACAACGTTGTCTCTTGGGACAGCTGCTACTGCAGCAAATTCTTCAAATTACTGTTGGTGCCTTCAGTCCTCCTGTGATCTGCAACGCTCTGATACCATGTTGAAATTTCTAAGTCTGATGCATTAGAAATCGATACTGCATTATCTGGTTGAATTTCTCCTACTTGTTCATTCCATTAACAAGTTATTTATAAATATAAATACTGAAATAAACACAAATACAACCTTAGCTCATATACAGATCAATAACTGAAAAAAAAATGAGACAAACACACAAGGGACACCGTTATTTTTTGACAAACATCCCCAGAGAAACCCAATGCAGGAAAACCGGTGCAACAGTTATGAGGGTTTTATTAGTATGCAGTTTCTGAATGCAACTAGGGTTCCATAAATGGATCAACCAACAGAGAATGCTCTCGAAAGTAGTACCTCTTCTCGGAGACAGATATTTCAGTTGATCAATCACTAGATGAACGATCCCACAAAAACTATGGCAACTTCCACTGCTCTGCGTCACTCTGATAGGGACTGCGTCACCCTAGCAGCTCACTAGCACTCAGTTTGTCCCACAAAGATCTCCCAGCGCTACCTCTTGGCCCTGCGTCAGCTCTGCTAGCCTCTGTGCAGCTACTGAAGCCTCTGCGTCAACCCCTTGGATCTCTACATCAGCGCTTAGACCCTTTGTGTCACCCACATTGGCCTCTTCAGCCTCTACGTAGCTCCCAGCTGCCTCTGCGTCAGCCTCTCCAGCCTCTGCGTTATCTCTCTGGCACTATCTTTGCCTCTCTGCTATGTATTCTCGGCCTCCTGCCGAACTGCCCCTTGCTACAACAGATCAATAGCTCGATTCTCTCAGCAAAACCCCGCTCCAGAAAATCGAACTGACTAATCAATATGAAGTATCTCCAACTGACCCTCAAGCCTCCTCTTATACTTTTCCTATTGAGTCTTCAATGGCCGAGATTAAGTCCCTAATCAATGGCTAAGATTAGATTTGGCTTGATCCATGTCATTTAGAACATTCTCACCCAGTTTTATATTAATACCTATTAATATTTTATTTTTCCTAAGTTTAGACATAGGAACCCCATTAAAAATATTAATTATTTTAATATCTCTCCAACCGGGTGGAATTTCCCCAAACCATTTCTGGATCTTGGAGATATTATGTGCCTTAGCCTCTCCGCAAATTTGCATGGCTAGAGCACATCTGATGCTACCACAAATTAACATAAACCAATCCTTTCCTCAATACAATTCTAAGGAGAAGAATCACTTAGCTTTCTTGAAGACTGAGGTCTCTTCAAATTTCTTTGGGATGCTTTCTTCAAATGGATATAAGATTAGTTCCTTGCAATGTATCTCATCTTAATCATAGGTCTCATAACCTTTATTTATGTATAGAACCTTTTAGAGCTCAAAGATTAAAGAATGACTTGTTGGTATGTCTTTAGAAAGATATCCTTTAAAACTTCACACCAACATTAGATTAGCTTCTGAATGAATTTAAAGATTCGGATTCTTCAAAGGTATAAAATAAAATACTTGCTTTCACCTTTGACGCTTCTTGGTCACAAACTCTGAGGTCTTTAAACAATAGACTAAAACTTTAACCCTTGTAAACAAGGCATTGTCCAACAACATCTAAAAAAATTGTAGACTATGATAACTCGGGCTCCTATGAAGTTACTTGACCTCTATTATTAGCCTTGAGACCTACTTGTAAATCTCTGAGATAACCTTGAGCTTCAAACTAGTTTAGAGGCAATGCTTCGAACTTCTGTGACAATTAAGACAAAAAACTTTGACCAACTGAAACGGTAGTCTCGGGCTTTCAATCCCGAAACAAAGGAATTCCTTAGCTTGGAGACCTTCTTAGACTTGTTAGGATACAAGTTTGCATCCTTATAAACAAGATAAATTGATATTTATAGAATTGATAAAAAATGTGACATAGTAGTATCACAAGAACATATAAAAACAAATTGTAGGCATGCTCTTCGATCATTTCAGGTAGCTTGGATGATTTGAGCTTTAGAACTTCGGCCTTCTATAATACTCATGAGGTCATTTTCGAATCTTCTGGGGTTTTTCGGACTATGTTATAGTCCCTAAAGCTCAATACAAAGACTAGGACTGAGGCCTAGGAATTGGGGCTTCAATTCTATAACCACTTTGTCCATCCCTTAAGTTATTTTGGTCTACCATACAGATTTAACTAAGCTTTGAAAGGATTCATTCCAAGGCCTAACGTGGCTTCATCTTCAAGGCTACTTTTCAACCATAAGCTCTGATCCCATATTTATTTTATATAGGTCTTCTATACTAGTAAGTATTTCTAATGATTTGATTCTTTTACACATTTTATCCATGATTTCATCATTAAGTAAATACACATAAGACATCAACAATATAGATTTATGACACTAGGATGATGAAGAGATAGCCAAAACAAGGAACACAAGAGTTTACCTTGGGAAAAACCACATGGGGGGGAACCCAACTACCTTTTCGATAGAGAAATTCTTTAGTTCAACAGAGATACATCTTAGTCAAACATTAGGTAAACCCTGGTCCATCCTCCTAGTCAAGTAATATGACCACAATTTTTTTTGTTTCATTAGGTCTTCCTTTTTCCATCCACAAAGCTCGATCCTTCCACATAGATTCATCCATCACATAGACAAAAATTTGGCTATCAAAGAGAAATAAATTTTCTCTTCAACAAAGGGTTTCCACAGTGATTTGGCCTTCGTCACAGAGAGAAAACATAGGTTCATTCTTGTCACAGAGCACAAAGAATTTTGATCACTTAACATACGTACTAACACATAAATTAGATCCTTAAAACCTCAGTTTCGTCCTCTTCTTCTAGCCTAAGATCATGTGAATTGTCTTCAACATAGAGAGATGTGGATTTCCATTGGAGGAGGTTGAATCACTCTTATATATATCTTTTCTACTGGCCAAATGCATGCCTTTTAGAGGCTAGGCCAACTTGACTAGGATGAGGCCGACTACATATTTTTGGAGCCTTAAAATTCAACTTTTACAAATTAAAATTTTCCTCTATTACAACCGACATGAAGGACATGTTTTTTAATATTTTTCTTTTTGACTTAAGCATGAAGAACGTGCTTACAAGTACATTAAAGACAAATAATAATTATGAAGAGCAACCATAGTTACAAAATTTCAACAATAGGCCCCATCCTTTAGTACCCACATACCCTAGCATTAGCAATCAATATTAGCAAAAAATGTAATGCATCTTCTAGGGCCTTTACTTAACAGTGCAAGATCCATGACAACAAATGGCATCAATACTTTAAGAGCTTGTAGTTATAAAACAATGTCCTGCTTCTAAACATACAATGCATCATCTTCAAAGAAAACATAGGTTTGTTATGTCATACTTCAAACGTTCAACACATTTATATAGATCACATATTTCCTTTACTAACCTTGTCTTTCTTTGAGTCACAATTTGAATTGCGATGCTCTCATTACATCTTGAAATATCAAGATAATTTTCATGCTACAAATTAGAGGTGTATCTAACAATATGAGAATGATTGAAGATCATTTGTGAATCTCGTCACAAAACGTGTAGGAAAAGAGCTTCTTCAACATTCATAACTATTATAATTGTCTTTCTTCGAGGGTTCCTTTATAACAAATCAGACTATTGCCACAAAGTTATGATTTTACATTCCAGGCATGAAACAAACTTCTTATAGCTTTGTTAGTCCTTTTTATAGACCAATAGGCCACATTAAACATCCCATCAGTGTAATGTGCTTATGCAACGGTCTTTCAAACTATGGATTGAATTGTATGTCTTGATGTCAGTGTTAGAACAAATATTCAAAGAGAACCAACCATGAGCTACATGAAACACTTCAATCTTGCCATTGATACTAAAGCATGAACCATTCTCCTATGTATAATGTCTTCCACAAAAAAAGGTTAAAGCCTTAAAAATGGATCACATTCTTTTCTTCTAGTAATATGAATCTCGACTTCATAGGGGTATTATTTTCAACACAAAATGAAACTTCGACCTTCCTAAGATCTCTTGGATTCCTGCAACCAGTTTTGAGACTTTTTCAGTTTGTAAAAGATGGATTGGGGCCATTCAGCCCCTTGTCACAGGTTTCGACCTTTTCATAAAATTTAGACTTGTGGTTTCTGATTTGTCCATAGAGGTATGTTTTTCTAGCCTTCTTCTAGGGCATAAAAAAAGAGACAGATCTTGGTCTCTTTTGGGATATACTCCTTTCTTCTCAGGACTAGACTATGATTTCTAGGGCTAGAACAAACCGTGGAGGAACAAGTTGACTTCTTCCAAGCTTCTCTCAGACCCTTGCTCTAAAACCATGTTGATTTTTCATAGGTCTTCTAAATTGATAATTACTTCTAATGATTTAATCTCTTTTTAATATATGTATTCATCATTAATTAATTACACATAATACTTCAACGGTAACCTAATTAAAACCCAGCTTTCTGCGTTTCCAATTTATCAAGCCGCCTTCATGCTGGCCCCCAGGAATGTCACGGAGCAAATATCAAAATTGATACGGGATTTTTTATGGCAAGGCGGGAGAGGGAATGAGAACAAAAGCCATTTAGTGTGCTGGGATATAGTCAGACGGCCGACAGCAGAGGGGGGCCTTCAAATCCGAGACCCCACACTCGTAAACCTGGCGATGGGTGGGAAATTACTATGGAAAATGGCCAGCAATCCAAATCACCAGATCAGCAAAACGATGATGGCAAAATACTCCCGAAATTCCACATTCAGAGGCTTGCAGTTCGACTCCTCTGCCATCGGCACGCAGATATGGAAGCTATGCTGTAAAAGTAGCGAATTTTTTAACCAACATCTATACAGAGTGCCTGGAAACGGCAAACGAACCAACATCTGGAGCGACAGAATAATGGGGAATGACCCCTTGGAAGAAAATGAAGCCATAAAGGATATCAGAGAAAGGCTGATGCATGCAGGTAAAATCAGACTTTTTGACATCTCGAATTGGGACAGCAGAGGTGAATGGGCCGGTTGGGATATCAATGGTATCCCAGACTGGCTAATACCACAAAAAATTCACCTTATTGAATTGCTGGAAGGATCCTCTCTTGAACATCGGCATATAAGAGACAGCTGGGCCTGGGGAACGACTAGAACATACACCACAACAGCTGGATACAAAACTCTCTAGAGTCCAAGAAACAACAATCATGCACCAGCCTTTTAGAAGGCTGTTTGGGACAATCTAGCTCTTCCCAAAGTGAACTTCTTCTTTTGGACGTTGGTGCACAACAAAATTCTCACTGGCGACAATCTAGAGAAAAGGAATATCTCAGGACCACACAGGTGCGAGTTATGCAGAAGCAACTCTGAAACAGCCCAACATTTATTCCTAGAGTGCAATTTTGCCAAGGAAGCGTGGGAGCACGCCCTCTTGGACCTGCAGATTCCACCGTTTCCCCAAAATACAGTAACAGAATTGTTTTCCTCCTGGAACAATATCTATCCTCATAGCATTCCCAACAAATCCTTCTGGAAAAAAATCTGGACAACAATTCCAAAATTCGTTTGTTGGCATATATGGTTGGCTCGTAATGATCAAATCTTCAATGGAAACAGAAACACTCCTCTTCAAGCTGCAGCCAAAGCCAAAGCATTACTCTTGGAAGCAACGCAACAACAGTATCATAAAGAAGATCCTCTGCTCCTTCCTAAAGAAAGGAGATGGCTCCGCCCGCTTGAGCCCTCTCCTCGAAAGCTCCATCTAGTCCCTCAAACAGCTAATACGAAGTGGAGAATAAGAGAAACTGAGGAAAATTTCACAAATTGGTGGAAATCCAAAAATCTCACCACCATCTTCTTTGACGGAGCATCCAAAGGAAACCCCGGGAGCGCTGGAGCTGGAGGGGTCATCTACTCTCCGGATGGCAACTCAAGAGACAACTTTTATTGGGGACTAGGACAGAATACTAACAATCAGGCAGAGATCTATGGCCTACTCAAAGCTTGTCTAATTGTAAGAGAAAAGGGAGTCAAAGATTTCCAAGCCTTTGGCGATTCAGAGATCCTAATCAGAAAGTTAAATGCTGAAGATCTTTTCAACAATGCAAGACTCAACAAACTTCTGGGAAGATTGAAAAGAATCATCCAAGAGTTCACCTCATATAAATTCTATCACATTCTAAGAAACCTGAATGGCGAAGCTGATCAAATGGCGAATAAAGGATGCCCGCTCATGAAAGGACAATTGTTTATTAATGACGAAAACTTCCACCAACCCCCCTGAAAAGTCTGTAAATCACAAGCAGAACAAGCTTGCTGTTCTCTATGTAATCGGGGCTGCCTCGGCAAAGACCCCACCCTTCTTATTCGAATAAATAAAATCCTACAACCGTTACAGTTAAAAAAAAAAAAAAAACATTTATGACGGTAGGATCATAAAGAGATAGCAAATCAAGAGACAAGTATTTACCCTAAGAAAACCCACATGGGTAAAACCCAACAACCTTTTCCTTAGAGAAATTATTCATTTCAACAAGAGATACATCTAATACATTCAGTCAATAGTTGTAATATTCCTACTTAGGAAATACAATGATAAACAAAGAAAAAATGAACATGCACACACAATTACAAATACTTGAGTAAACACCCAAAATTTCTCCAAAATTGCACCCATCTGAGCCATTTTATTATAATACATGAGAAGTACAATGGGGTATGGTGTGAGTGCACTTGGGTTTGCCAAAGGCAAGATAGAAGTCTTAGGTGCTAGAATGTGTTGCCTCTACTATTTAATGCGCTGCCCTGGAAAAATTGCACTAACTGCTGAAATGAAGTTGTTGTTTGACCCACTTCCAGTGATAAAAAAATTCTGGGAAATTAACCCCGAACTCCTCTCAAATAACCCAGAAAGGGTTTGGCCTAGTTCTGACCCTCAAATTTGACCCCAATTTCCACGTGCTCCACAACTGGCTGTGTATTTCGAACCTCTTGTGAATAGCATTGTTCTCACCCTCCAAAATGGTGCAAATTTCTCATGAATTCCTCCTCCAGGTGACTCCCAAATTCCACAGTGCAAACCAGCTCCAAATGGCCACCCCTTCAGCTCCAACGTGCAGCCCATAAATGTCCCCTGCGCATGCCCACACAGTCCGTGGAATGGCCACACTGCTACAACAAAAGATCCCCAAATTTTGGTTGGTCAATCACTCTGATTCTTCAACAATTAGAGGCCCACTGCTTCCTCACAAGTCTCAACAATTATGTTGCTACCTCACTAGCTTCCAAAGGAATTCATGTTCCTCTCCTACACCCATTTTGTTGAAGGAAACCCCCACGAATTTTCTGATACAATGTTGTAACTAGCTCACGAGGACATCAATTTCCCTCCTTGGGTTGTCACTCGAAGTCCACCGAAGCAAGGGGTGAGAAACTCGCTTGAGAATCTCATGTGCTGAACAATACTAGCAAACTTGGCTCAACAACTCAAGTGTGTTGGTTAAGTGAATTCTCAAAGTATCAAAAGGTGCAAAATGATGTGTGCCTCTTCTATTTATCATTGGCTACATCTTCCTCATGCGGGACCCATCATTGAATTCCTTCATCCCTAAAGAGCTTGAGTTTCCTTAGTAGTGTATTTTTCCTCTTGGGTGGCCCCCACATTCCACTAAGTGTTCGATTTGCCTTTTTTCCCTTGTGTGAGTGCCTTCTTTAACAAAAATTTGGAAGTAGGGTCCTCCAACCCACTTCTCCTACGTTGGAGACCAAAATTATCAAAATTGAGCAAAAATTGTATTCTCACTTAGCAATAATTGCTAAGTGGGAATATCACAATCCTCCCTGCCCAAATGTCACTTGTCCCCAAGCAACTGCAAAGATGGGTGTTGAAGTACCTGCTCACCCTCCCAAGTGGCATCCTCATCAAGCAAATTTCTCCATCTGACAAAAAATTCTTTGATGATCCTGTTCCGCAACTACCTCTCCCTGGTGTCCAATATATCCTCTGGCTCCAAGACCAACTGCCCCTCATCATCCAAGGGCGACAACTCTATAGTTGTTGTCACCTATTGACCCAGTTCCTTTTTCACTCAAGATAAATGGAATATATTAAGGACCCTACTCCCTGGGGGCAACTCCAACTCATACGCTACCTCACCAACCTGCCTAGTGATCCGATATGGCCCATAAAAACGACGCTTAAGCTTTTATGCCCCATTTAGCTTAAGCATGGACTGTTCGTACGATTGGAGTCTTAGAAAAACCAAATCTCCAACCTCAAATTACCTCTCTACTCGGGCCCTGTTAGCATACAACTTCTATTGTTTCTGCATAGTTTGTAGGTTATCCTTGAGAACTCAAAGGATATCTTGAATTTCTGGTATCTAATCCTTGGCCCTAAGGGACTTTTTGTCTCCAAAAACCATGTGAGCGAAAGACAATGCATCATAATCGTACAAGGCTTAAAATGGACACATACCTATGGACATGTGGTATGTTGTGTTGCATCAGTACTTGCCCCAATGCAAGCATTGTATTTATGCACGTTGTTGTCCTGTCACATAGTTGCCTAAATAGCCCTCCAACCCCTTGTTCACAATCTCGGTCTGTCCATCGGTCTGAGGGTGATAGCTAGTGCTCGGAGTAAGCTCAGTACCCACCAACCAGAATAACTCTTGCCAAAACCCTCACATAAATTTGTTATCCCGGTCAATAACAATGGTCTTAGTAAGGCCATGAAATCGAAACACCTCTCTGAAGAATAGCTCAGCTACCTGTGAGGCTAAAGACCGAGCTGAAATGGCAAAGAAGTGAGCAAACTTGGTCAATCTGTTTGTAGGAATTTACAGGGTAAGTTCCTCAGACAGAACACCAAAGGACACCGCTCACAAACAGATCACAGATCAATACACCAGTATTTTGACGTGGTTAAAACCCTCAAAGAGGGAAACAGTCCATGGCCTGAGCCAACGCGGCCACTTCAGGCAATTTATTAATAAAATAATGAAAATTTACATATTCTTCTCTCATGCACGGTTAACCTACAAATGACCCTCCATGTTCTTTAAATAGAGATCATGAACCAATCAGGTGTTAAGCCACGGATCAAGTGTCGGTAATACCGAGGAGAGAATGAACCGTCGGTCACTACATATCGTGACCGTCGGATTGTAAGTTACAAAATGTACATAGTAAAGAAACACACTTTACCTAACTCTATACCTAACTCTATACTAGACCAAGTTGTACTTAACTATTTCCTATGTGTTGGAATATCCTAACATCCCCCCTTAAGAACAACTTGGGATAGGATTGAAGGATTTACAAATATGACACAATACGAGAAGGAAGGAGGCACTAGAGCCTATCCCCCCTTAATGACAACTTCCTGAACTCCAACCATAAATCGAAGTTTAGTGAACTTCACCTCTGTGAGAGCCTTTGTAAAGATGTCTGCAACTTGATCATCTGTTGAACAATATTGCACTTCAAGAACATGGTCATGAATGAGCTTTCTGATGAAGTGCATGTGCAGTTCAATGTGTTTGCTGCGCTGATGTTGGACTGGATATTTGCATAGTTGAATGACACTTTGATTATCACACCAAAGTGTAGTTGGATGTTGCAGTTGAAAGCCAAACTCTGACAGGATCTGACGAAGCCATAAGGCTTCCTTACTAGCTTCTACGGCACCACGATACTCTGCTTCTGCTGAAGAAAGAGAAATGGCACCTTGTTTCTTGCAAGCCCATGTAATAGGTCCTGAACCAAGAGTGAACACATAACCTGTAGTAGACTTCCGATCATCAGGGTCACCAGCGCAATCGGAATCAGTGAAACCAACCAATAGAGGAGATGCTTCGGCACTGTAATGAATCCCAAACTGAACTGTACCTCGAACATAACGAAGTATTCTTTTAACTGCTTTCCAATGACTTTCACGTGGGTTTTGCATAAACTGAGCAACAAGGCCAACAACAAAGGAAAGGTCAGGACGAGTATGGGTTAGATACAAAAGTTTTCCTACAAGTTGACGGTATAAGGTAGCATCAACTTCAGGAGAAGTACAAGTGACTGAAAGTTTGACTCCAGACTGAAAGGGAGAAGGGGCTGGCTTACAGTCTTCCATGTGAAAATGGCGTAGAATATCACAGGCATACTTGGATTGGGAAAGGGAAATACCTTCCTTGGATTGCAAGACTTGAAGACCAAGAAAATAATGTAAGTGTCCTAAGTCTGTCATTTCAAACTTCCTTTTAAGGCTAGACTTCACATGGTTTATAAGGTTGGGATCACTACCAGTCATGATAAGATCATCAACATAAAGAACAAGAATGATAAGAGACTTTCCCACTTTCTTGGTGTAGACAGTATTGTCAGAATGACACCTAGAAAAGCCATTTTCTAAAAGAAAGTTATCCATTTTGGCATACCAAGCTCGAGGAGCTTGCTTGAGACCATAAAGGGATTTCTTAAGCCGACATACAAGGCTGGAGTCTGTTTGTATAAAGCCAATAGGTTGTTCCATATAGATTTCTTCATGCAAGTCCCCATGCAAGAAGGCGATTTAACATCCATCTGATGGACTTCCCATTTGAAAGAGGTAGCAAGGGAAAGAACAAGGCGGATAGAGTTCATTTTGGCAACAGGGGAGAAGGTTTCAGTATAGTCAATGCCTTCAACTTGTGAAAAACCCTTAGCAACAAGACGAGCTTTATGTTTATCAACTTTCCCATCTGGTCCATACTTGGTTATGTAAACCCATTTGCATCTAACAAGTTTTCGTCCCTTTGGTAGAGGAACAAGATCCCATGTATCATTTGCCAATAATGAATGATATTCTTCATTCATAGCTGCTTCCCAATCTGGATGGCCTGAAACTTCTGCAAAGGTGTCAGGATCATAATTCACTGAAGCTTGAGCCAGTAAAGAAGAGGCTCTCTCGAACTGAGAACGTGTACGTCGCTGATCTGTAGGATCACCGGCAAGATCACCTGCTGCATCCCGAGTAGCACGGACCCATTTTGGAAGCTGATACGCTGAAGGAGGATCCTGAGAAGGTGGGGGAGGATTTTCATCATCGCTTTCATCATCTGAAGAAGAAATATTTTCAAAAGTAGAAGAGATAGGGAGAGGTGGCACATCCGCCGAACTAGGCTCGCAGGCCGATACATTTTCAGCAAACTTTACATCTCTTCTAATGATAACATTTTTGGACTTAAGTGGAATAAGTCTATATCCTTTGACATCTTCAGAATATCCAACAAAAATACATTTTTCACTCTTAGGTTCTAAAGCTTTATGTTTCTCATCTGGAATATGGGCCCATGCTTCACTTCAAAAAACACGAAAGTGACTTACATCTGGTTTGATTGAGCTCCATGCTTCTTCTAGAGTGATATTCTTTAAAACCTTAGTAGGAGTGCGATTTATTATGTAATTTGCACAGTTAATTGCTTCTGCCCAATAATTAAGACTAAGTCCTTTAGATTGAAGCATACAATTAGCCATTTCCTTTAAGGTGTGATTCTTCCTTTCAGCTACACCATTTTGTTGTGGAGTATATGGAACAGTATGTTGCATTTGAATTCCATTCTCAGTGCAAAAGTTGATGAATGTGTTTTTAACATATTCTCCGCCATTATCAGATCTTAGCTTAAGAATTTGATGTCCAGATTGTTTTTCAACAAAGGCCTTAAAGGCCAAGAACATGTTAAATACTTCACTCTTGAGTTTTAAGAAGTACACCCAAGTGCGTCTGGAGAAATCATCAATGAAAGTTAAGAAATACTTGTAGCCAGAGAATGAAGCAACTGGAAGTGGACCACATAAATCACTATGCACGAGCTGTAAAGGGGCTAAGGCGTGCCAAGAGGCACGTTTTTCAAAACTGTCCCGATGATGTTTTCCAAGTACACATCTGGAACAAACACCATCTCTGCAAGATACCGTTGGAAGACCTGTCACCATATTTTCTTTACATAGATTCTGAAGAGAGCGATAGTTTAAGTGACCAAATCGCTCATGCCAAAGTTTGCTCACTTCATCATTATGAGCAACAAATACCGAGGGAAGATTTGATGATCCAAAGTTGTGAAACTTATACAACCTTGTAGAATCATCAGTAATGCCAGTAGCTAAAATCTGTCTAGTATCTCTTAGGTCCTTAATTACAACATCGTGAGGTGAAAATTCAACGATTTTACCTTCACCTGAATGAGTTATCTGATATATAGATAGAAGGTTGCAGGATAAGGTTGGAACACATAATACATCATTAAACTGACCATTGTCTAGATGAACAGTTCCAGTCCCTACAACACTAAGAGATCTATCATCACCAACATATATATTTTTGGTGTTACAATCATTTAAAGAAGAAAACATGGCTTTGTTTTTGGCCATGTGATAAGAAGCTCCAGAATCAATGAGCCACTCATGAGAATGAGAAGAAGAAGATACATTTAGTGCATAGCCAGACCGAGATGCTTGACAACCACATGCAGAAAGTGCCATTCCTGAAGATGAAGTTGAAGTTGAAGATTGCTCCAAATGGATGTTATGCTTCTTCATTGCTGCTTCCAAGGCTTCCATCTTCTTAAAGCATTTGGATTCTAAGTGGCCATCTCGATTACAAAAGTTGCAATGTCTATCAGTCTTCTTCCCTTTGTTTTTATTTGTCTTATCATTTTGTTGAAATGATTTTTCATTTTGAGGCTGAAATTGCTTAGGACCCTTGTTTGGTTTAGGACCATTCTTTTTAGGATACAACTTCTTAGGATTCTTTGGATTTGGTTGCTGCTGGGCGGCTAACGCTTTCTTAGAAGAGTTTCCAAGATTAAGAAGACCAAGGTGTAAGAGTTTTTCTTGTTCTCTTATTAAAAAATCACAAAAAGAATCAAAGGAAGGGGACTTGTAGGTTTGTCCTTGAGAAATGAAGGCTTCTCTTGTAGAATGGAAGGTGGAAACAAACACAGAATAGGCTGGTCCCAACTTAGTAAGAATGGAGTAGATAAGGCTATTATCTTCTTTCTTAACCTTAACACCTTCCAAGAGAAGTCTAAGGGTCTTGAACTTGGACAAAAAATCTTCAATGCAAGAAAAATTATTGGGGTCCAATGTAAGCAATTCATTTTCAAGTTGATGGGCTTTAAGTTCATTTTTAATTCCAAAGACTTTAGTAATCTGTTTCATTGCTTCATTAGGAGTATCAAGTTCTGCAATATGGAATCTAAGATCTGGAGAAATAGACATCCCTACCAACCCACGTGCTTGGTCTTGCCTATTTTCCCATTTAGCTGCCTTGTCTTCATCTTTCGGTTTGGTCTCTTGGCCTGTGGCTATTTTGTAAAGACCTTTACTTCTAAGTAAATCCACAATGTAGGACCACCATTGGAAGTAGTTGGTGCTGTCAAGAATAACTTGGCATGGACTTTCCATTTTTTTTTAAATGAAGTTATATATGCTGAAACTATGTGTACCAATGAAAAGATCTCAAAAAATTAGGCTGTTTCAAAAAAAACAGTTCTGAAAACGGCTTCCGTATGAAGAAGTTATGGCTTTTTGAAAAAAAATTGATGAAGTCGCCGACAAAGTGCGGGAATGTGCAGAAATGAAAAATCCACCCCCACAAAATGGAGACTTGAACCCAAGACCTCTACTCTCATAAATTAGCTTTGCACCAAGTGAGCTATACAAAAAGTTTCAGAGAGAGAGAGAGAGAGGGGTTGATGCTTTGGGTTGTGTGCTTGCTTTGAGAAAGCTCTTTTTCCCTACAAAACAAAAAACACAAAACCCAACACGGACATACAAAAAAAAACGAACCTTGCGGCTCGAAGTTAGCTTTAGCCGGAAACTAAATATTTTCCTCAATGTTTCTGATTTTCCGAGATCACACTAAGGCGCAGCGGAAAAGAGCATACGCATGAGAAAAATCCTTCCTTTTTGTTTCTGATTTGCCCAGATCGCACAAAGTCGCAGGGCAAAGAGCATACGTAGAAATGAAAGGTATAGATCCGGTAATAAAAAAGGCTAAATAAACCGAAACCGAAATAAACAAAGAGAAAATGACTGTAAACTGCAAATAAACACTGTATACCTCCAGATCTTAAAAATGACGCAGCTAGGGCTACTGGAAACCTTTTCGCGTGAAACGAAAGGGGTTCCTCACTGAAACAGATGCTCCCAACACAACAGAGCATTCCTCTTGGCCTAAAAGCAGTAAAAAACAATAGATCTAGGAAACGATTGTCAGATGCAGTTCTACCGACTTCATATTTGGATCACCAACGGACGCGGCCCTCAAATAGCTCTGATACCATGTAGGAATTTACAAGGTAAGTTCCTCAGACAGAACACCAAAGGACACCGCTCACAAACAGATCACAGATCAATACACCAGTATTTTGACGTGGTTAAAACCCTCAAAGAGGGAAACAGTGTACGGCCTGAGCCAACGCGACCACTTCAGGCAATTTATTAATAAAAGAATGAAAATTTACATATGCTTCTCTCATGCACAGTTAACCTACAAATGACCCTCCATGCTCTTTAAATAGCGATCATGGACCAATCGGGTGTTAAGCCACGGATCAAGTGTCAGTAATACCGAGGAGAGAATGAACCGTCAGATCACTACATATCGTGACCGTCAGATTGTAAGTTACAAAATGTACATAGTAAAGAAACACACTTTACCTAACTCTATACTAGACCAAGTTGTACTTAACTATTTCCTATGTGTCGAAATATCCTAACACAGTTGACCACCACATAGATGCAATCCTTTCCCTATACTGTAGGCAACCCCGTGATGAAATCCATTGAAATACTCTCCTGCTTCACCTCAAGGATAAGAAGAGGTTGCAATAGCTCAGCAGGGTGTGCCTGCTCACCCTTATTCCTCTGGCATGCCTCACACTCCCGAACGCGCCTCAAAACATTGTCCTTGAGGCCCTTCCACGAAAAATGCTCCCTGATAGCCTTATATGTGTTGGTGAACCCCTGGTGTCCGGCCAATGGTGATTCATGGGCAGCCTGCATAATCTTCACTCTTAGTCGGGAGTTGGGCACCAAATAGATCTAGTCCTTATAGTAGATCACCTCGTTCATCAACCTGTACTGGTCATCTGGAACTGTGCCATCAAGAACCTCACATGCATGGCAATATTTGGAATACTCCACTAGCAACTGCGCCCTCCAATCTGGTGCAAGGCTCATAAGTGACAAGGTAGTCGACCTCCTAGACAATGCATCCGCCACCACATTTTGTCGGCCCTTGACATACTCAATGTCAAAATCGTATGCCTGGATCTTACTCGCCCATTTTTGTTGCCTCTCCTGCAACTGTTTCTGATCTAGGAAAAATCTGAGGCTGTTGTGATCTATCTTCACCTTGAACCTGTTGCCCACCAAGTACTGTCTAAACTTGGTCAATGCATGCATGATGGCCAACATCTCTTTGTCATAAATGTAATACAACCGCTCATGGGTAAGTAGCTTCGAGTTCTCGAAAGCAATCGGGGGTCCCCCTTGCATCGAAATTGTCCCTAAGCCCTCCTCGAATGCATCACATTCAAGCACAAGGGTTGTGTGAAATTGGAAGTGCCAACACCGGGCAACTGCTCATCACCTGTTTGAGGCACTCAAAGGCCTCTCGGGCCCCATCTGTCCACTCAAACGCACCCTTCTTGGTCAGATCAGTGAAGGGTGCTGCCAACTGTGAAAACCCCTTCACACACTTCCTGTAATAGGTGCAAATGCCCAAAAATCCCCGCAGCTCCATCACATTCCTAGGTGTAGGTTAGTCCAAAATGGCCTTAATCTTCTCCTGGTGCACCTGCACTCCATCTTCTCCAATGATGTACCCCAAGTAGAGCATCTTTGTGAGCCCAAACTCACACTTGGACAGCTTCACATAGAACTATTATCACTCCAAGATCTTGAGCGCCTCCTCCAGATGTTGCAAGTGCTCCTCCCATGTCCTGTTATAGATCAATATGTTGTCAAAGAAGACAAGGACATAACGCCTCAGTTGCCCACAAAATACATGGTTCATGCAGGACTAGAATGTGGTTGGTGCGTTGGTTAGCCCAAAGGGCATCACCAAAAACTTGAAATTTCTATAGTGGCAACGAAAATCCATCTTGGGAATGTCTTTCTCATGCACCCTGATCTAGTGGTACCTCGAATACAAGTATATCTTAGAGAATTACTTGGATCCTCTAAGCTCATCCATCAACTCGTCAATCTAGAGAATGGGGCACTGATTCTTCATAGTCTTCTTATTACAGGCCCGGTAATCAATGCACATCCTCGGCGTACCATCCTTCTTCTTCACTAGGGCAACTGATGAAGTGAAGGGGTTGAAACTAGGCCTGATATGCCCCAATGCCAACAAATCTTGAATGGCTCGCTCAATCTCATCTCGATAGGCCTTGGGATGTCTGTAAGGGGTTGTGATGACTGCATGTATCCTTGACTCTAGCTCAATGGCGTGCTCAAACTCTTTGTCAAGTGGTCGTCTTGGTGGGATGTCCCCATATAAAAATTTGCTGCAATAATTGATTTATTTCTCCTACTTATTTATGATCAGTTATTTACCAATACTTCAGTAAATACCAAAAAAAATTCAGTTGCAGACTTCGCAAACTAGAACTGAAAATTAAACGGCAAGAGAAACATCAACATATGAAAAATCACATTGACACACTTGTTTTTGGACAATCGTCCCCAGAAAAACCCAATGTGGGAAAACCGGTGCAGCAGATCTGAGGATTCTTATTATTAGCAGTAAATATCTTAATACAATCTAAGATGCTCATCTAGCAATCCTTTATAAAGAAAATATTGGCGGAAAATCTTAGTCAGTTTTACCTCACTTCACCCGACAACATTTTGGTTGATCCAGCACAACACTGGCTAACCATGACTATTTCTACGTTGGCTCTGCGTCAACCCTACATCACCTTCTCTGCCCTCCATGTTAGCTCTCCTGCCTGTTCCTGCAGTTTCTGGCCATTCTCAACAGTTTCCAGCAGTTCTAGTTGTTCTGGCAGTTCTAGATTCTGTGTGACAGGCAGCTTTTCTACTTTGCGCTGACCCTTATGGCTCTGCGTCAGGAATGTGTGGGCCCAAACTGGCCCAACGTCAGCTCCCTAGCTACTGTGTTGCCTCTCTGTAAGCTCTCTCTGCATCTCTGTTTTGTATTTTGCGGAAAGTCCTTCTCCCGAATTCTCTCTGCCCCTTAGCTGCAAGATCTCCCCAATCAATTTTCCTCCTGAGAACTTCTCACCTCAAAAAATCGATTTCCTCAATCTCTTTGTGTCTTTCCAAATGAACCCCAAGTCTACATTTTATACTTTTCATGTTGAGTCTTCAACGGCCGAGATTAAGTCTCTAATAAACAGCTAAGATTAAAACATGACTTGATCCGCATTCTAGACCATTCTCACCCACATTTTGATTAATACCCATTAATATTTTAATTTCCCTAAGTTTAGACTTAGGAACCTCATTAAAAATATTAATTATTTTGATAAAATACAATCCGAGTGGAATTTCACCAAACAGTTTCTAGGTTCTTTAGAACTCATGTGCCTTGGCCCCTCCACCAATTTTCAAGGCGAGAGCACTTCCGATGCTACCAAAAACTAACACTCCTTAGCGAGGAAAGTGCTCTAACAACAATGTCCACCTGCATGTTGCTTTGTTTCTAAAGCACTTCCTTTCTGCACTGATGCTGCCACCAACACTGTGTTGTTGCCCATGAAATTGCCACTGTCACTTCTGCATCTATACTACAACTCCCTCTCAAATGTTGCATCATTGTATTGAAAGGGATTTTCTAACATACCCATTTATTCCCGAAATTGAACAAACTTGGATCTTCCTAGAGCCTTGGTGAGTATATATGCCACCTGATTTTCTGTGGGAGTGTACTCCAACTGTATTGCTCCACACTGAACACAGTCTCTGATAAAGTGACACATATTATTAATGTGTTTGGACCAATCATGAAATATTGGATTTTCAGAGAGCTTGATATAACTTTGATTATCACAAAAGATCCTTGTCGCTTTCATCCTTCACCTGAATAGATTTACAAGTAGTTTCCTAAGCCATATAGCTTCACATGTAGCTTTGCTAACTGCCATATACTCGGCTTCAGTAGAGCTCAGAGCTACAGACTTCTGCTTCTTACTGCACTAAGAGGTCATCCCAGATCCAATACCGAAGCAATACCTAGTGGTACTTTTCCTGTCTACTGAACTTCCTGCCCAATCTGCATCAGTGAATCCACTCAATTCGATATCACTGCCCTTGGTGTACCTTAATCCAAAATTTAAGGTTCCATGCACATACTTGAGAATGTGCTTTTTTGCTGCCTAGTGCGCCCTTTTTGGTTCCACCATGAACTGATTAAGGGTGTTGACATCATAACACAAGTCTGGCCTGCTGTTGACCAGATCAATAAGTGATCCAACGAGTTGTCTATATAAGGTGGGGTCCACTTCCTTGTCTCCCGAAGCATCTATTTTCTTCCAATTGGTAATCATAGGCATAGCCATAGGTCGACAATCCTGCATTCATAATCTTTTCAGAGTTTCTGATGCATATCTTCCTTGGCCAAGGAAGATTTCACCATCTTGCATCCAAACTTCCAATCCCATAAAATAGTGCATTAGCCTCAAATACTTCATATCAAACTCAGTTTCTAGGTTCTTCTTACAATCCTCTATGAGTCTGGATGATCCTGTCAAAAATAGATCATCCACATACAATACCAGAATCAACGGCTGACTTTCTACCAACAGATAATAAAGATTGCGATTGACATCACTCTTGATGAATACCTACTGTTGTAAGTAGCTTTCAATTCGACCATGCCAAGCTTTGGGTGCTTGTTTGAGCCCGTACAAGGCTTTCTTCAACCTGCACACATGAGTTCTCTTTTCATGTGTTTTGAAACCTTCTGGTTGTTTGATATATACCTCTTCTTCTATCACCCCATTCAAGAACGTTGTCTTGACATCCATTTGGAGAATCTCCCATCCCATCTGTGCTGCAAGGGATATAATGGATCTGATAAAGGTATATCGAGCTACTGGGGCAAAGGTTTCCTTATAGTTTATTCCTTCCTTTTGCGCATATCCTTTTGCGACAAACCTAGCCTTGTACTTATCTGCGCTGCCATTTGCAACATACTTGATCTTGCAAATCCATATCGAACCTCCAACTTATATGTTCTCTGGTCTTTGTACAATTTCCCAGACATCATTTGTCATGATAGAACTATATTCTTCTACCATGGCATCCACCTATACCTGGTGTTGTATGGCTTCTTGAAAACTAGATGGTTCTTCGACCTGAGCTACCAATGCTTGGTACCTGTCAGATTGTCTACGTTGCCTTTTCTCGGCTCTAGGAGCCCCAATGAATTCCTCTGCGTCCCTCAATGTTTGTTGTACTCGGCTAGTTCTTCCACTAGTGGTGGGAGGTTCCATCTGTTCCTCTTCCTGTACCTATTGTGACACTCCTGGCTCCTCTTCTCTTGAGGAGATGCTAGTACTGGTTACTGTGCTTGAACCAGATGCTTGTCTTCCTGCCAGATTTGATCCCTGTTGTTGGACTAGAGGAGCATCCTCATCTTGTTCTTCAAATGACATCTCACGAGATTTCCTAAAGGCTCTATCTTCCATGAACTTCACATCCCGCCTTACTACAATCTTTCTACTACTCAGAATGTAGATCTGATACGCCTTTGAAGTCTCGTTGTAACCTACTAGATACCCAACTTTAGCAATCTGCTCTAACTTACTCCGCTTCTCTTTTGGAATATGGCAATAAGCTACACTTCCGAATATCCTGAGGTGACTTACTTCTAGCTTCTTTCCCATGAAAACTCCCTCTGGTGTCTTCTTTCCTAAAGCCATGTGAGGAGTCTTGTTCTGAATGTGTACAGTCATGCTACATGCTTCTGCCCATAAAAACTTGGGTAGATTCTGATCCTAGAACATCGCCTTTCTTGCTCCAACAATAGTTCTATTCTTCCTTTCTGCGACTCCATTCTGTTATGGATTATAGGGTGTTTTCCATTTTCTTCGGATCCCTTCTCTTGCATAGAAATCAATGAAGTTCTTATCCAAGTATTCTCCTCCATTGTCTGAGTGCAATATCTTGATCTTCCTTCCTGTCAGGTTTTCCACTAGGGCCTTAAACTCTTTAAACCGATCAAAGACCTCATCCTTGGTTCTCAAAAAATAGATCCAAGTTTTCCTGGAATGGTCATCTATGAAGGTAACAAAATACTCAATGCCACAGATGGCCCTTGTAGACATTGGACCACAAATTCCTTAGTGTATTAACCCCAATACACTCTTAGCTCTATTGTTGCTTCTGGAATATGTTTCTTTGGCGTACTTACCTAACACGCAACCTCTGCATGTATCATCATGCTTGGTAGTAAGCACTGGAACTCCCGTAACAATTTCCTTGAGCATCTGTAACACCCCATGATGTAACTCCCATAACAATTTCCTTGAGCATCTGTAACACCCCATGATGTAAGTGTCCCATCCTCCTATGCCACAGCTCATTTAATTCCTTTTCTCCATCGACATTACTGCTTATCAATGCCATAGGAGACTCGAGTTGCAACTTGTATAATCTGTTGCTTTGAGTTCCAATCTGGGTCCTCTTTTTCCACCTTGGATGCTTGACATATACTCTATTACCAATGAAGTATACATCATTTCCCTTATCTTGTGATTGAGAGACAAATCAAATTCATTCCCATACCTGGCACATGCAATACGATCGTGGCCCAAAGACTATCTCCTGCTGCTGTCTGGAATATAACGTTCCTTTTCCTATTGGGCTGCACTTCGTCCTGTTACCCATTGTGATTTGAAAGTTCATATGTTCCTCCTTATAGCTCGAGAAATATTCTCGTTCTCCAACCATATGAGCTGAAGCCCCGATATCAATGTACCAGTCCTCGGGTGATGCAGAACTTGATAGGCAAGCAAACTCCTCTTCCAGCCTAGAAGCTAATTCGAAAATATTTTGATCCCTATTGTTCTCCATGCCCTTTTTCTTTGCTTCCATCTTGTCTGAACCTTCCTCTGATACCATGTGAAAATTTGTTGCAATAATTGATTTATTTCTCCTACTTATTTATGACCAGTTATTTACCAATACTTCAGTAAATATCAAAATAAATTCAGTTGCAGACTTCACAAACTAGAACTGAAAATTAAACGGCAAGAGAAACATCAACGTATGAACAATCACATTGACACACTTGTTTTTGGACAAATGTCCCTGAAAAACCCAATGTGGGAAAACCAGTGCAACAGATCTAAGGATTCTTATTATTGGTAGTAAATATCTGAATACAACCTAGGATGCTCATCTAGCAATCCTTTACAGAGAAAATACTGGCGGAAAATATGAGTGAGTTTTACCTCACTTCACTTGGCAGAATTCTGATTGATCTGACATAACACTGGCTAACCCCGGCTATTTTTGCATTGGCTCTGCGTCATCCCTACGTCACCTTCTTTGCCCTCTACGTTAGCTCTCTTGGCAGTACCCGGCAGTTCTTGGCAGTTTCCCACAGTTCCCGACAGTTCCAGCAGTTCCCAGCAGTTCTGGTTGTTCCAGCAGTGCTGTATTCTGTGTGACGACAACTTTTCTGCTCTGCACTGGCCCTTCTGGCTCTGCATCAAGACTGCGTGAGCCCAGACTGGCCCAACGTCAACTCTCCTGGCTATTGTGTCGCCTCTCTGTTTTGTATTTTCCAAAAAGTCCTCCCGTATTCTCTCTGCCCCTCCGCTGCAAGATCTCTCCAATCGACTTTCCTCCTGAGAACTTCTCACCTCAGAAAATCAATTTCCCCAATCACTCTGTGTGTTTCCAAATGAACCCCAAGCCTCCATTTTACACTTTTCCTATTGAGTCTTCAACGGCCAAGATTAAGTCTCTAATATTAAAACATGACTTGATCCGCCTTCTAAATCATTCTCACCCATATTTTGATTAATACCCATTAATATTTTAATTTCCCTAAGTTTAGACTTAGGAACCCCATTAAAAATATTAATTATTTTAATAAAATACAATCCAAGTGGAATCTCACCAAACGGTTTCTCGGTTCTTTAGAACTCATGTGTCTTAGCCTCTCCACCAATTTTCAAGGCTAGAGCACTTCTGATGCTTCCAAAAACTAACACCCCAAACACTATCGAGTACATGTCCAAATCTCAAGATAGCCAAAATATCTAGATGGGGTGGTTTGGGCTGACCACCAGCCTCTGAAATCCTAAACTCCACTACACATTCGATGTCCCCATGTCTCAAGTCAGCGTCCATCTGGTGTGGCAAGACTGTCTGCAGTGGGTATGAGTGCATGCCCCTCAAGACAACCAACTTCCCATCTAGCCCCACGAACTCCATCTCCAACTTCCGCCAATCAGTAGTCACTCGCCCAAGAGAGTAGAGCCACTGGACACCCATCACCACATTGGTGTCTAGTACATCCACCACAAAGAAGTGGTCAATCACTGAGTAATTCCCCATGGTCATTGTCAAAGCGAGGACATATCGGGTGCACTACATGGTCCTACTCCTAGGTACAAGGACAAAAAACCCCTCAAACTCCTCTGCAGTAACGCCCCTCCTCTATACCACCGGTGCATCAATCAAGTTGTGGGTCGCCCCACTGTCTACCAAAACTGAGACATTTTGCCCCTGCACTGTGCCTCAGATCCCTAGGGTCAAAAATTTGGGAACCCCACGCAATGAAGCAAGTACTCCCCCAGCAGGTGCGAAAGGTGCTCCCTCGGGTGGTGGTGGTGGTGGTGGTCCCCTCATTGCATGTAGCTAGTTGTCACCTCCATCGACCTCTTTCTCTATCTCATCCTCCTAATCACCATCAGAGAACACCTCAATGTAGTGGGCCTTGCCCATGTGCATCTGTGGCCTAGTGCTCAAAGCTCCAAGTAGATGAAGCATACCTTCCTCCTCCAAAGGTCTCTCCTAGTCCCCTCATCCAACTTCCCACGCCCCTGGTTAGCTCTCGGTGGTGGGGTCCTGTTGTCACAGCCCCTAGGAGGAAAAGGAACTCGTGGTGGAATCGGTTCCCTAGTCTCAGGGATTGCATCATGCAAATCCCGAGTACAAGTCACAACCTCCAACAATGTGACTGGTTTGCGACATCTCACCAACCCACGTAAGGGCTCAAGCAAACCCTCGACAAAAGTGTAAACTCTCCTAGCCTCGGACAGGTCCGACACCATCACGGATACCCTCAAAAACTCTGATATGTACTGCTCAGGGTTGTCAGTCTGTTTGAGTTGCGTGAGCTCTCTAAAGTGGGCCTCTAGGTCCCTCCTGTCAAAACGCTCCACTACCCTCCGTGTGAAATCCTCGTAAGAAGTTACGCTTGCATGTCCAAGCATAGTCAACCCGTGAAACCACTAGTTGTGGGCTTCACCCTCCAAGTGTAAAGTAGCCATCTTGATGGCCTCTACCTCTATCACCCGGTTAAGTTGGAAATATGGGTCCAACTTCCCCACCCAAGCGCTGGTCATGCACTTGGAAGATCCATCAAATGTGGGAAGGTACATCCTCCCTGTGGTGCGTTGTAGCTCTGTGTTTTGTGCATTGGAGCCCCCTGTATCCCTGCCCTTCTCATTATGCTTAAGCTGGCAGAAATCTCTGAAGGAGAGTGCAACTTGAAAATCATCCCCCATAGACTGCCACTCCTGGAAATAATCCCCAATGGGCATCTCGCCGTGCCCATCCTGTTCACCTGGTCCTGAAGGCAAAAATGTGGACAAAGTAGTGTTGGTTGGCCCATTGAAAGCATGTGGGGAGTTATTGTGAATGGTGGTCATACTAGTGGTAAACCCCCCAAGTTTCCCCCAATGGAAATTCTCGATGCAAGCTCTTGTCCCGATTTTGTTGCTTGAGTTCATTTAACATCTCCTTCTGCCCTTTAGCCAAGTCATTTAGGGCCTTCAAGAGGATCTCAAATGTTGGCTCCTTGGCTCCCCCATATTTGCCTCTTCCATGACCTGCTCTAGAGTCTCAATATCCGGGTTGATCTCCAACTCTCTTTCCCTCCTCCGATACCTTTGTCTTCGATAGGTAACATTTTGCCTATCCTCCAAGTTCATAGGAAAATCCCATGGATAAGCCAAGATCTGAGCTCTGATACCATTGTAATATTCATACTTAGGAAATATAGTGACAAACAAAGAAAAAATGAACATGCACACACAAATTTCAAACACATGAGTAAACACCCAAAATTTCTCCAAAAATTGCACCCAACTGAGCCATTTTATTATAATACATGAGAATTACAACGGGGTATAGTGTGAGTGCACCTAGGCTTGCCAAAGGCAAGCTAGACAAGTCTCAGGTGGTAAGATGCAATGCCCAAGTGCTAGAATGTGTTGCCTCTACTATGCCCTGCACTGTCCTAGAAAGAGTTAAAATTGCATTGTCTGTTGAAATGAAGTTGTTGTTTGACCCACTTCCAGTGCTCAGAAAATTCTAGGAAATTAACCCCAGACTCCTCTCAAATAACCCACCAAACCCCAGAAAGGGTTTGGCCTAGTCCTAACACTCGAATTTGACCCTGATTTCCACATGCTCCATGATTGGTTGGGTATTTTAGCCCTCCTGTGAATAGCATTGTTCTAATCCTCCAAAATGGTGCAAATTGCTGGTGAATTCCTCCTCCAGGTGACTCCCAAATTCCCCAACTCAAACCAACTCCAAAATGGCAACCCCTTCAGCTCCCACGTGCAACCCAAAAATGCCCCTCGCACATGCCCATGCAAACCCTGGAATGGTCACACTGCTACAACAAAATCTCCCCAAAATTTGGCTAGTCAATCACTCTGATTCTTCAACAATTAGAGGCCCAATGCTTCCCTAAAAGTCTCAACAATTTTGTTACTCGCTCACTAGCTTCCAAAGGACTTTTTGTTCCTCGCCTACACCTAGTTTACTGAAGGAGACCCCCACGAATTGTTCGATACAATGTTGGAACTGGCTCACAAGCACATCGATTTCCCTCCTTGGGATGGCACTCGAAGTCCACTGAGGCAAGGGGTGAGAAACTCGTTTGAGAATCTCGTGTGTTGAACAACAATAGCAAACCTGGCTCAAAAAGTCAAGTGTGTTGGGTTCGTGAATTGTCAAAGTATCAAAATGTGCAAAATGATGTGTGCCTACTCTATTTATCCTCAGCTTCCTTTTCCTCATGTGGGACCCATCATTGAATTCCTTCATCCCCAAAGAGCTCGAGTTGCCTTAGTAGTGCGTATTTTTCCTCTTGGGTGGCCCCCACATTCCACTAAGTGTTCGATTTGCCTTTTTTCCCTTGTGTGAATGCCTTCTTTAACCAAAATTTGGAAGTGGGGTCCTCCAACCCACCTCTCCTAAGTTGGAAACCAAAATTATAAAAATTGAGCAAAAATTATATTCTCACTTAACAATAATTGCCAAGTGGGAATACCACAATAATATAGTCAAATCGACCAACAAAAACGATCCAAGTCAAAGTTGATCAAACTACCCTCTTGACAAGTCATAAAGCTACCCAACAAACTCGGTCTGATCTGATCTGCTAGGGCTGGATTTTGGCCTTCTCTTGTGCCCAAAAAACTCAAACCTACTGCCCAAAAGTGCCCAGAAATTCCACACGTTTGAAATTGTAGAGAGAGAAGGATGACACGTGTGAGGTCAAACAAGAGAGAAAATTCAGCCAACTGTTGGAGAACTTCGACCTTCTTCTTCTTTGTTCTTTTCATCTAAATGAGCAGAAAATATCTTCTTATGAGAGATCTGAATTGCCCAACAGGCAGAAGTCGAATGGCATATATATAATGATTCTGGAACGCCGAGTTAGTGGGTCACTCTATTGGGTCCGAATTGAAGTTGACCTTACATTTGGAGGCTAAAATTCAAAATTTATCTTTTGAAGCCAAATGATGAAGAACATGTCTTATATTAATCATTACATGTATTTCAAGGGCTAAAATTTTAATTATGAAGACCGGCCATAGCTACAAAATTCAACATAGCCTAGTATTGTTGAACATATATAGAAGCTTGATTCACATCAAATTTTTTGATGTTTTATGAGGATAGTAGTAATGTTATGTAGACTTAGTATGTTTGGGAGTTAAATATCTTAAATTGTTTCAACACATTAATGTTATGATATCATTGATTTTGATACAAATGAAGCTAATACCCTAGTACTATCAAAGGATGATGTTGATGACACCATTGAGAATATGAGTATGTATTATATTATATAAATGGTTATTCAACATGAATTGTTGCTTTATGCATGTTCCTATTGGGAATCATGATTGCCATTAGACCAAAACCCACAGGTGTTAGTCAACGATCGCATCACCAAAGATAAGGATCCATGAGAGGCGGTTAGTCCATGTCGTGAAACACATGGGGAGCGTTGGTTTATCCAATGTCCAACAATCTCCCCCCCAATGTGAGTCAGTTGTGTATCGAACTCGTGACCTACGCTCTGATACCACTTGTTGGGAATCACGATTGTCGTTAGACCAAAACCCACAAGTGTTAGTCAACGATCGCATCACCAGAGATAAGGATCCACAAGAGACGGTTAGTACATGTCGCGAAACACATAGGGAGTGTTGGTTTATCCAATGTCCAACAGTGCCTTGAGTTTAATCCTTTGTTACCACGTTTGTTTCTGTCTCATTGTAAGCTTGCATGCATCATTACAAGTAGGATAATATTTGAATCACTACATCATGTTTATGAAAGATTTGAGTTCAAATTTTGAAATGCATGGCCAATTAACAGAGATATAAATAAATAAATATATATATATATATATATATATATATATATATATATATATATATATATATATATATATATATATATAGATATAGATATATATATACACACATAAATGGAATGTAAAATGTGGATTGATATAAACTTGTGTACAGTCTAATTTTAGTGTTAGTTGTATATATTTAACTTCTATAGATTTATTTCTCATTTTGTCAACTAGCTATTACTTGCTTGATAGTTATAACTTTCATTTCAATACTTCATTTTCATTTTACCATAGGTATCTTTTAGCTTTTAATTTAGGACAACATTCTTTATTTGTATTATAAATGGAAAAACAAGACATAATTGAAATTAACTACTAATATACTACTTATCTCTAAAATTAATTCACTTACAATCTAGGGAATCCTAGAATCCATAAAATGGGAGGGTTTTAGTAACTTAGTGAACTAATTAATATGATCGCATAGTTTGTGAGTTTAGGACTTCAAGCCTAACTTGAGTTTTAATTCCAATTGTCCCCTTAAGATCCTTGCAAGGGTGTTTTGATTATTGTGCTCAAATAGTTCACATTGAGAATCAATAACATATTACAGTACTCTTTGGTTTGGACAGAACATGTACCGCTCCAATGAATTACACAAATTTAGAACCCATGGCTAAAAATAGTTCATCACTCTAGCTCATAGTGTCCCTATCTCACTTAAACACAAATGCATTCAATAGAGATGTTTAAATGTTTATGGTTTTGTCACTAATTAAAGTCAACCAAGTTTTCCCCTCCATAAAATTTAGTAGATGATCAATCAACCAATAATTAATGTTGACCACATCAATGATCAATTTTGACAAAGTCAATATTTGCCTATAATCATGTGCACAACATCAATATGCATCATGTCATCTTCATCCACGCCAATTCAATTCTTGTGCCATTATAAACTCGTGACGATTTGTGAATGTTCATAAGATTGATCCATATTGGAGTTGACATACACAATTTGGCACCTATGCTATTTTAATATACACTTCTACAAAATTACAATTCACATTATTGTTATAGACATTTTTGTGCCTTGCATCACTGAGCATGAAATGTCAATAATCAAGGGATCCAAAGTCCCTAAACATGTTGTTCCTACCCCTAGAGGAACAAGGCCAGCAAACCACAGCACTTAACAAAAGTTCTCCACCTGAAAACACTCAAAAACAAGGCAATTCTAGATCATGTCAACTGCTCCACTGAGCATCTGCGCTGAATGTCAACTGCTCCACTGTCTACCTGCGTTGAATGTCAACTGCAAAGAAGGCTACCTGCGCTGAGCGAGTTTGGACAAGTGGCAGAGTCATTTCTCAAGGTGTCAATGCCCAGGAAGCCTCCAAAATGACACTTGGATCAGGGAATTCGACTAGTGATGAGTAAGAGGTTCCAAATCTCCAAGTGGAATCAAGAACCTCCAAGTGGACTCAAGAACTGAAGTGGGAGAGGACACTAGTCAGTCTCAGACCAGTCTCAAGCTGACTCATCCTCTCTCCAATATCCCTATATATAGATCTCTTCTACATGAGATCAGGAGGCTGGAATTTAGTGTTTGCAAAGAATTGCTGTGGTTTGTGGCTAGAAACATTGGGTGTGTTATGCTTTGAAAGGAGCTGAAGAAGGAATTCCATTCTGCTGGGAAGGAGATGCTGGGTTGGAGCCCTATGGGTTGTATCTCTTCCTGAACCCTGTTACTTTTAATAAAGCTATCTTGATTCTTTCCTATATGCTGGTGTATTTTGTGTAATTGCATTAGTATATTTGATTTACTTCTAATCCTGAATCATTTATGAATATGTATATTTGCCTTTGTATTGTGTTCTTCTCTTGTTGCAAGTAGATGTTCTCTTGTCACAGGTAGCTGTTCTCTTGTGATCTCGTGGATTCAAGTAGATGTTCTCTTGATAAAGCGAGGAAGCAAGTAGCTGTGGACACACAAAGAGAAGAGGATCCAGTTCGAGGGACAACCGAAAGACAACGGTAAGTCTGTCGATCTCCTCTCTTTCATATTTCATAAAGGAAGGAATCATGATAGCTGTATTCTTTTGTTGCTAAGGCGCTGTCACACCTTAGGTGGATAGGATCGTCCTAAATAGGCATTTTTCCCCACAACAAATTGGCGACTCCGCTAGGGAAGAACTTGTTTATTCATTTCATTTGTGTTTCCGTCATTTGTTTACTTCATAGACTTGACAGCAACTCTTGAACTGCATCTTTCCCGGATGCAAAGTAAAAGTTGCTGCTTTGATCCAGTATGTTGGACTTGTCTATGATTTAAACTAGATCCACAAATGATTTGATTGATCCTTGTGATAGTCTTTAGTACCCTATCAAAGCATCCCTCTGTTTATACCTTGCTTGTGTTTCTGATTTGGCCTGAAACAGTTGATTTTTGAGCATTTTGTGACCCAGAAACCAAGGGAAACGAGAGTTTCTCTCTTCAGCGCAGGCACTGTGAAGGCAGTCTGCATTTCAACGCAAGTCTCGAAGGGGCTACCTGCGCTGAATGTCAAACTGACAGTGTTGGACCTGCGCTGAACCAGTGTGGCCTTGAGCAGCTGGGGTTCTTTGTCCTCTTTTGCCCTGTTTTGATCTCTGTTTTTGCAGCCTTTAACCAAGTATAGGTGCTAGCCTGATAACCCTTTTCTTTGCCTGAATTCCGCCCCATTTTTGTACAAAAATATTGTGAATGTTTTTATGTGTTTGTTGCGTCATTTACAGTCTTCCTTTGCATGAGTAAAGCAGTCTTTCTGTAGCCTTTGATTCAGATCTGATTGAGAGTGATCTTAGAAGAGAGTTCATTGGTTGTTTGTTCAGATTGATTATAGTTTTACTTTTGCTTATTAGTTTGAATTTGTTCTTTTCAAAGTATCAAAACAAGTCTTTATTTCGAGAATTGCAAAGTGATTGTAATCTCTTCTACCCTTGTTGATTTTGAAGAAAGTGAACTTGTTTATTTTGATCATTGTAAAAGCAAATTCAAAGTTGTGCAAAAAGCTTTCTTTGTAGGCATTTATACTAAGAAAGTGAAAACAAACACCTGCATTGTGCATTTTGCATTTGATAAGTTTGCATGTTGGATTTAGGGAAAGTGCATTAGAGTGTGCTGATTGCTCTTTGAGAAAAGATAGTCGCTCTCTTTTCCCTTAGTAGCTAGGATTTTCAAAGTTGAAAGATTGTAAAGCTTGCTTATCATCTGAGACTGCATTTAGAAATTTGTATCATACATCTCGTGGTGAACCTTGAAAGGCAAACTTTAAAAAGATCAACCTAAAATAAACTGAATGAACCTAACAACGCTTTGTAACATAACGCACAACATAAAGGTCTAGGCTAGAGACGTGTTCCGACGTCGTTAAACATAGTGACTATCGATCTCGAAGAAGGTGGGTGATTCCTCCTGAGAGTCGGTGGCGCTAATACGGATTGTGCTCCCACGTACCGTCGCGTATATATTGGGAGACCCCTATAGGCATATATCTTTTATCCTTAGGAAGCCGTGTCGGCTGCCCTACTGATCGCAATGCAGTGAACACAGCATTCACGAAGATCGACCACCCGTACCGTAAAAAGTATTTTGTGGTTTTGCGAAAGGTTTGGCACACCCTCTGCCTAGATCTCCAGAGCAGTTTCTTTTGGCCTTTTTCAGACTCTATAACAAAAAAAGTCCATCCGAGCATTTGTCACTTCGGGCTCGCTAAAACATCTAAGGAGACTAGAGTCATCTTTAGCTTTTTCTCGACTCTTTAAAACTGAAAAAGCAAGTTGTGTCTAAAGCGTCGTTAACAATTTATTTTAAACGGAACAATCACCCTTTAATCCTACGTTGATCTTTAGGTTGGAAAGATGGAGCACACCAACCAAGGAGTTCCCTTGGGTGGAAATCCTAGTCCCTTCTCCTCTTGGGGAGATGTTGGTGCGCCCCACATGGCCACATTGTCGCTTCCAGGATTGACAATTGGCCTACCAGTTTGGCTCTTTTCGACCAATGTCGTTCAGAATACCACCACTCCTGAACAGTCGAGTCAACAGTTAGATCAGACAAGAGTTGCCTCCCAGCCTTCCACTTCATCTTCCTCCCCTCCTTCCTCTTCGCTTGACGGAACTGGTCGATCAAAAAATCGGGTTCCTAAGGAAAAGAAGGAGAAGAAGAAGAAAGAAAAGAAGAAGAAGGAGCCTAAGGCGACTGGGGGCAAGCAAATGTCATCTAACAAAAATCCACACACCGCACTTGTAAGGCCTAAATCGCCATGCATCATATGCAGGGGAGACCACTTCCATAGAGATTGTCCCTGTATCCCACGGATACTAAGAGACTGGTCCCCCCGTTTGCACAATTCGGGAGCATCGACCTCTGATAGCCATGTCGACTGTTCACCGTCAACTAGTGGGAGTGAAGCTCCAGGACAGAATGGGAAAGTTAAATTTCCCTGCAGACTGTGTGAAGGCGATCACGCCATCCACCGTTGTCCCTTCTTAGACGAGGCAAAAAGAGTTCTGGAAGATCGTCCGATTTTACGAGCGAATCTTCCTCCTGGATATCAAAGACTCCTGCCAAGTCCCTCACTAGTTGAGAATCCGGCTAAGCCACTTAGATGGTCAGCCGAAGCACCTGTCATTGAAGAAGAACCGTCTGGATCCATGCCTGACGAAAGTCAAAAGGTTGATACGACAGTTGACCCGGTTTTGCCTTCAGAGGCTCCATCTTCGAATGACACCATCGCAGAGGAGAATACAGACGACACCGTCCAAGTTCTCTTCATCAGCACTGACTCTGATGATCAAGGGGGCAATGCCACCATTCCTTTGTCGCGGGAAGGAAGTTCATCAGAGCGCTATCCGGCCGTATATTCGGTCCCACCACCAAGCAACCTGGTTGTGTCCTTTGATTGGAACCAACTAGGCAGACCCCGGTTGCCAGCCAGTGTGCCATTCAGAATTATTTGTCAAATATACAGAATGGTAATGGCTGGCACTATCATTGATGAGGGGGCATCTGTGAGTATCCTTTCCTCTATTGCTTGGAAAGCGCTTGGTTCGCCGGCGCTTTTACCTGAGATGAGAAATCTATCAGGTTTTGATAAAGGAACCAGTCGACCTTTAGGGATCCTCCCCAATGTGCCTATAACATTGAAAGGGAAGACCGTTCAAATGAACGTGATGGTCGTTCAAGGACCCTTGGATTATAACCTACTCCTTGGACGAGACTATATATATTGCATGGGAACTGTAGTCTCCTCACTCTTTAGAGTAATGTGTTTTCCGCATGAAGGAAGAATGGTCAAGCTCGTGGACCAACTTTCGTTTCCCGGATCACACATCGCAAATAGTCATGTGCCATCCCTAAATGGTCTATTCATGCAAGAAGTGTCTCAACCCACGGTCCGTCCTCCTGATGAGCGCGAGTAATCCGGGAGGATATGACTGGAACCTAGGGGGCATGCATCCTGGCCTGCTTCGACAGGGAAACTTTGGGTATAGGATAGGTTTCCGCGAGAGAATATGACTAGTCTGTACCCCGTCCGTGGATGGAAGAGGGGTTGTTCTAGAATAAGATTCTTTTGTCAAAGTTACGTGTTTGACAAAGGTCATTCACCCTTGTCTATTTCGGTAGACATTGCCGAGGAAGTGTCTTGTTTGAAAGAGTAACGAGACAATCTTTGGGTAACCTGAAAGAGGTAAGCCTCTCTCGATTAAAACAAATGTTTTGGCGGAGGGTAAGTAGAGGTAACCTTGAAACTCTGTTTTATACCTGGGGGCATGCAAACCTTTTGGAGTGCAAGCAAAGAGCGGTTATTTATCTGTTTTTTGGGTTAGCCGTTTCCTAACTTGCATAAAGAAAGGAGAGTGAGCATAGCTTTGGTAAGGCGCAAGCTCTATAAAAAATGGGATCTTTCATGAGACACTCTTATCAAAAGACTGGGTAATCGAGCAGTTTTAGCATAAAGTTCATGCTCGTTAAAAAATAAACGCAAGATCCGAGCAGTTTTAACGCGGTCTTCATGCTCGTTAAAAAATAAATATAAGCAGTGAGCAATGTTTCCTCCAAAGTTTAAGCTCATTTTTATCTAAAAAATGAACCTATTCCGGTAAATAACCATTGTGATCGTTAATTTATCAGCCATAAAAGACTTGGTCGTGTTTGCACCTGCCACCTCCACTTTCATTTGGCCGATCGTTCACCTCCATATGATTGTTTACCCATTTTGAGGAACAACTGCGAAGAGTGATTTCACCTAGCCATCCTTGTGACACTGTCGTGATTGGAAAATTCCAACCTGTACCTGGAATCAGTTGCTATCCCTGTTTATCACTCGTTCCTCAAAAGACGAGTCTTCTTTAAGCTCTTTTCAGTTGACTCGTAAAATATGAAAAGATTGCCGAGTTTTGGCCTTCCAGCTCGTTAAAGGACCGGAAGAGCTATCCCTCCTCTAGATTTTAATCTTTTTGGACCTGAGGGATTATTGCACAAAAAGGTCGAGCGCTTGTTTTATTCGGCTCGTTAAAGTTATCGAAAACTCATCCCTTCTGTATTGTTTTATACTTTTTCGGACTTAAGGGATTAGATGACGAAAAAGGAATTTTGGAGTTAACTTTATGTACCTTTTCAGACTCTCTAAAAATGAAAAGGACCGAGTTATCCTTGTCGTTAGACTCGTTAAAATGATTAAATAGCGACAAACTTGTCTTTAGACGAGAACGAGTTTCACTATCGCTAAGCTCGTTAAAACATAGCGATGGGCTTGCCCGAAGGGCAGGTTATAGAACAAGCATATGTTATCCTCCTCAAGCTTGACAAAAATAAAGAGGTACTGGTCAGCAATGAGTGGGGAAAAATTGGGAAAGATCAAGAAAACTTTGATGGTAGCAGGTCGCTCTTGAACATGACACTTTTCCTCCGTATCACATTCGGGTTGGGTTGTTTCATTCACCGGTCACATCACCATGGTGTTGCCATACCATCCATGTTTGGGGTAATGCTACCGATCCATCGCATCAGTGTCGCCATATGTTCAAGAGAAGTCGTTCAGAAAGAGTCAACAGGGTCCCATCCACTGCCATACATTATCCTTCATCCATTCATGATCGCCACCCTGAATCATATGTCACAGATTGTTTTCACCTCCATTAAAATCATTAGCTCCGTTCCGTGTCACTGATGTGGGATTCATTAAGGCCCTCCTTTGGCAGATCGCTCCTTGTCGACATCAACTCATTATCCAAGGAGTTGATCTAGGAACACCCCCTTCAGTACTTTGAAGCTTGCATGCCTCAATGGCAAGTTTCTCACTTCCGGCAACAGGTATACATCAATGACCTTCGACCAGAAGATTTTGCGTGGTGTTCGACGCCAAGTCCTTTATTCACACCACGTGAATTGTACTGCAGTACCTTGAGGGTCATTATCATTATCGGTGATTCCTCTCGCGCTTGTTAACGGTTTACATCATTGACCGGTAATCAAGCGATGTCTTTCCATGTTCGACTTCAGCACAATTCTCACATGGATCGACTTGTACTTAGAGTAAAGATCGAACGAGTTTGAAGACCCCGGATCTAGTTTCATCCATCCGGGCTGCGATATATATTCAGGAAAGATAAAGACATTTGACATGTACATCATTGCAGCAGATGATCATCCTAATCAAAAGATGATAATTTTCACCAAAATTATCAGTCTACCATCAGACGATCATCTGTTCTATGTACAAAAATGAATTTATAAAGCTGAGCATGGGAATGCCCGGCTCAGCTAGATCATGAAAGCAGAATGAATCATAATGTATTGTATTGTATTTTATTACAGGTCTCCTCCCAGCAGATGGATGAACTTCGGACCCTCCTGGATAAAGCATTTCACTCGATAAACGGCCTCATACTTTAGGGGGCAACTGTTATAGACATTTTTGTGCCTTGCATCACTGAGCATGAAATGTCAATAATCAAGGGATCCAAAGTCCCTAAACATGTTGTTCCTACCCCTAGAGGAACAAGGCCAGCAAACCACAGCACTTAACAAAAGTTCTCCACCTGAAAACACTCAAAAACAAGGCAATTCTGGATCATGTCAACTGCTCCACTGAGCATCTGCGCTGAATGTCAACTGCTCCACTGTCTACCTGCGTTGAATGTCAACTGCAAAGAAGGCTACCTGCGCTGAGCGAGTTTGGACAAGTGGCAGAGTCATTTCTCAAGGTGTCAATGCCCAGGAAGCTTCCAAAATGACACTTGGATCAGGGAATTCGACTAGTGATGAGTAAGAGGTTCCAAATCTCCAAGTGGAAGCAAGAACCTCCAAGTGGACTCAAGAACTGAAGTGGGAGAGGACACTAGTCAGTCTCAGACCAGTCTCAAGCTGACTCATCCTCTCTCCAATATCCCTATATATAGATCTCTTCTACATGAGATCAGGAGGCTGGAATTTAGTGTTTGCAAAGAATTGCTGTTGGTTTGTGGCTAGAAACATTGGGTGTGTTATGCTTTGGAAGGAGCTGAAGAAGGAATTCCATTCTGCTGGGAAGGAGATGCTGGGTTGGAGCCCTATGGGTTGTATCTCTTCCTGAACCCTGTTACTTTCAATAAAGCTATCTTGATTCTTTCCTATATGCTGGTGTATTTTGTGTAATTGCATTAGTATATTTGATTTACTTCTAATCCTGAATCATTTATGAATATGTATATTTGCCTTTGTATTGTGTTCTTCTCTTGTTGCAAGTAGTTGTTCTCTTGTCACAGGTAGCTGTTCTCTTGTCTCGTGGATTCAAGTAGTTGTTCTCTTGATAAAGCAAGGAAGCAAGTAGCTGTGGACACACAAAGAGAAGAGGATCTAGTTCGAGGGACAACCGAAAGACAACGGTAAGTCTGTCGATCTCCTCTCTTTCATATTTCATAAAGGAAGGAATCATGATAGCTGTATTCTTTTGTTGCTAAGGCGCTGTCACACCTTAGGTGGATAGGATCGTCCTAAATAGGCATTTTTCCCCACAACAATTATGTGTTTCATCATCACAATTTCCCATACACTTGACATCTCTGAAAACTTAATAATTATTAAAGTAATTAGGTTGTGTGATTACAAAATTTACACCATGTGATAACACCACTATATCTGTTCCTTACAAATCACTCATGAAAAATCAACTTTGGTCTTTCCTCACATTCCTACGTCATAACATGTGCCTTGATTGATGTTTTAATAATATACTTATAAAGAGGTTGTAATGGTTGAAGGTTGAAACAAACGGGAAAAAATGCTTTGATCTCTCTTCACATTCACACATCATAACATGTGTCCTAACTAGTGTTATAATAATTTCTAATAAGACAATTAGAAATCTAAAGGGTGAAATAATTGGAAAATTTTATATTTTTGAATTGTTGAAAATGTTTTTAGCATAAGCATGGTGAAGGGAGAATCAACATGCTATTTCAATCTAGGTCTTCCATGTAGTGCCCCTCCTATAACCCTAAGGTCTTAAGGGAGGTCCCATTGGATTAGGGCTAAAGATTAACCCCCCGGGTAAAGTGAGAGAACCGATTTATAGTCACAATCAATCAATCATCTAGATCACCCCTTTATCATACTAAATTCCCAAAACATTAAGCAAAAACACCCGATTGCAAGATGAACGAAGTACCTATTGAGTGGTAGCACGCCTTCATCCAACAAGAATGTTGAATGGCAAGAGATGTAGTGACCAATGCAGATGGTGGAGGAGCTGGCATATCATCACCATCAAGCTAATGTGTAGGGTTGTTCGTTGGCTATCCAAAATAGGAGAAAATTTTCTCCTATGGGGTTACCCATTTTGGTGGGTAACAAGGATGAATGCAGCCAATGTAGAACTAAAGCTCCTAGGCATTTTTCCATTCAGTCATCCTTAAAACATCAAACCAACAAATAATTCAATAGTCCACCCATATGGGCTAAGGACTCTTATCTTTCTTGAAAGAAGATGAAACTTCCCTTAACTCCTCTTTAGAGAACTCTTAAAGGAAGGCCACATTTTTTTTCAGTCAGAAATCTAGGCAAAAATGAAGCTAGTTTGATAATTTTTCAATATTCACTCTCGTAGGATCCTTATAGATCTTTTAGAAGTGTCTAATTCCCTTCTTAACTATCCCTCCATGACCTCTCGTCCAATCACTTTGCTGATCTTTCATTTCCCCAGATAATAATCCACTTCTTCATATGATTAGCATATTGATGGAAAAACCTTGTATTCTCATTATCATTCTCAAGCCAAATTACCTAGCCTTTCAATCTCTACTCTGTATCTTTGTTAGTCAACAAAATCCTAACCTTACTTCCCAACTCATTCAATCTCAATTCTTCTTCATCATTAAAACGCCATCTTGCATTATCTTTGTGAGTCCTACAGAGCTCTGCCTCTGCTTCCTTCGGGTCCTTATCTCTTTATTTAAATCTTTCAGCTGTCCACTCTTTCACTTTCGACCTACTAATATTCAAGGATTCCACAAACTGAAAATTAGCAAGAGAGTCCAACCTACCATTAAATTACCTCTACTCAGTACTCACTCTATATCAAATCCTGTAATTTCTCGTCTTCCAACCAGCTGGAGTTGAATTAGAAAGCAGAAAAGGGTTTATCAATTATTGTATCCATTTGTAAGTAAAGTAGACAATGATGTAAACCTCCACCCTAACCAACTCAAGACCTGTATCTATGTTAATTTTAGGTATGTTCTATGCTAGAGCAATTTATTTCAATTTTCACAGTTAGCTCAATATCTTTTCCATATTAGCAATCACATGAGCATTAAAGTAACTGCAAATAGAACATAAATATAAATCACAGAAGACAAGCCAAGACAAGAGGACACAAGATGTGGCGCCAGCCAGGGACAAACCCCAATTTGGGGAAACCCTTGATCAATTCTTCTTTTATGTTCTTCAAAGTTCAGCAGAGACAGAGATAGTACATTTACAACAGAAGCCAACACTTGGACTTATCTAGATATGAGCATAGATCATCTCCTATAATGATGATCCATGAGATCAGTGGAAGACATTCTGCTTCAACTGATTTTCCAAGGTGATGGCTTCACCTATCATAGTGTTGCAGCTCGTACTCATGTTGCACCAATCACTGTGCTGTACCTAGTCATTGAGCTGCTCCCATCACTATGCTGCTCCTTACTAACATGCCCATCATGTTGCATCATACATCATCATGCTGTCTCATTCATCATCATGCTGCCTCATACATCATCATGCAGTCTCATTCATCATCATGCTGCCCTTTACATCATTATGCAGTCTCATTACTGATCATGCTGCCCTTTACTAACATGCCCATCATCTCAGTGTTGTACCAAAATATCACTGAGCTGTTCTCATTGATCCAAGAGAGGTTCCAGCACTGTTAGTGCAACCCTCTTGCCCCTTGAACAGCTTATCCTTGAGGCTGCACCACTTGTCAAATCCATGCTGTCTAAGGTTCTTCTATGACAGCACTTAGTCACCATGAATCTATACTCAAGTCTGTAATATGTAACAACGTTTATCCTCACGCTGTCACCTACAACAAAACAGGTCTCCTTGCTGCTCTTAGATGTCTCCATTTACTGCGTATTAGGTGTCTCCATTGACTGCGTTTAGGGCTGCTTGGACAGCGTATAAGTGCCTCCATTAATGACTGCGTTTAGGGCTGTTTGGACAGCGTATAAGTGCCTCCATTAATGACTGTGTTTAGGGCTGTTTGGACAGCGTATAAGTGCCTCCATTAATGACTGCGTTTAGGGCCAGCGTATATCCATTAATGATTGCGTATAACTGTCTTCATTAACTGTGTATAAGGTGTTTCCATGTCTGCATATAAAGAATCTCCATGACTACGTATGGATGTCTCTATGATCTGCATATAAGTGTCTTCATGAACTGCATATTCTTCATTGACTGCGTGTAAGTAAGTCTTCATGACTGTGTTGGATCAGCTAGGGCATCATCTGCAGCTAGGGCATCATACTAGGCCAGCGTATACTCTTTAGTGTCTCTCCTTCACCAAAAACCCAAAGACGTGGAGAGGAGGAGATCACATGAAGAGTGTGTCACCAAATGACTTCAAGTCCTCTTCTATTTATACTAAAACATAGATGATGAATAGACATGTCTATTGGGCTTCTGAGCCTACATAAGATGCTGGCCGACTTGACAATATGTCTTATAACACAAATAAATTCATAACTCCATGAATACTTGTCGGAATCGGATGATCTTTAGATCAATCCTACACCTCTCGATGAGAGGGATCCAATAAAAATATCAGCTGCCATAAATAAGATGACCCACATGGAGTTTGGCCCTAGTTGCCAATTTTAACAATCTATCCACTTTTCCCATAAGACTCTTAGACATAAAGAATCTATCCAACCTCTTGGATAGTCTCAGGCCCCAATTTGATATTTTTCCATGTTGGAGAGATCTTGACCGGTTCTATATCAATAAAGCCTGTCCACTTGAAGTTGTATCTAAAGAAAGCCCCTAATTTGTCAGTTTGACCTGTAGATCCCCAAATCCTTGATCTGCTCCAGGTAAAATTCAGATCCCCACCAATAATAACATATCCAGCTTGTAGAATATTAAGACTAGAAAAAACTTTTAAATACCTCTGCCAATGTTCATATGACCCGTAGACATTAAGCATAGAAACAATAATACCCAAATTCTTTATCTCAAATGAAGTACACAAACCTGATGAAAATGAGAAAGCATTTGTCAGAGCTACAGATGGACAGCATCCAGTGACAGTGATCCCCGAAATGCCCTCTGCATCTAAACATTACTACATTCGGGTGTGAAATCTTCTGTTGGCAGAACTTGATCATGATGTTGGAATTTAACCTTTGTGTTTAACGGATTCTAAGCAGCTTATCTACCCATATTTTGTAAGATTTTTCTCTGGTAATAAAACTTCATCTTCAGGAAGGTAGCATAATGCTTCTTGCAGGGCAATTACGATATTAGGATCCTTATGTAGTGAGGGATTTCTAGTACTTCACTTGCCTAAAAATCCCAACATTATGAATTTCCATACTTATCAAACATAGAGATGATAAGCACCATGTTAGGATGTCAGAAAAAAACTCTTAACATAGGGTTGAATTAGGAAAAAAAAAATACAGCGAAATGATAATCCAAAGGCAAAAATCATATGTAGACATCTGTGCCAAAGTGCCAAAGACAGCCAAGGAAAAATGTTATCGTCTCTGCAAAACAACTGAATTTTCTATCAATGTATATCACTCTTTTTATTTGAAAGTACATCATTAGAACTGATTAACATCACTATGCCATCTTAATCCTTTTATAATGTTCTAAGTTACATATGCCCCCAGTTGTGATGGAAAATGGAGCTGAAGCCGATCGCAACGATGGTGACTTGTCTATATAAGCAAACCTGTTATCACCATTCCAGTATAAAACTACACGATTTGTACAAGCATGGGACCAGCTCTCACCTGTGAAAAACAATTTAAGAAATCAGACTAATGTCTACTAGTCAGCTCTTAAGAAAAAGATAACAATGGAACATGGGAAAACTGTGGACTTTTCCACCTTTTATATAATTGACCAATCATTTGCCAACAATTGATATTCACAAACCTACAGCGTTTACAGTGGTAGTTACCTTTAAGGTTTGGTCGATCTCAAACAACACCCATGAGATTTCATTCCATGAATGGAAGGAATGATATTAAAATAAAACATGTGGCATTATTTATTACAATAAAAGAATTCCAAGTGAGAAAAGAGTCAGTGTACAAAACTGAAAAAACATAATGTTTATCCTTTCTAAACCCAGCTATATATAAGATGTGATACAGTAAATTACCTTAAGTTGACAACTATCTACCAGTTTCAAGATTTCATTAGTTGCCTACTCAACTAACTTTGCACTGAAACATTATGTTAAATATAGTAATCATACAATTTATTGAATATAGAAACTTCACTATAATTGGAGACAATTCCAATCATATTTTGCTATCAGCAAAACAAACGTCATTTCACATTATTTGATGGGGCACTTAGCCCAATCGAAGCATCTTTTCAGTATCATCAAAACTAATAAATTCCCAAAATGTATAAACTTTAATAAAATCCCCCCCCCCCCCGAATCGCTCCCACAAATAAAAATTTGCCCCCTGGTTTTTTCACAAAATTGTTGTCACAAAGATGTTCCAAACACAATTTTTTTTAAAAGAAACAAGAGTTTTTGAGTAGAGCAACCTAATATTCAAGCTTATGTCCTTAGTATTGATATGCAATTCATGATAATGTTAAATTCTTAAAATAAAAGGACATTTTCATCCTTTCACTTAAATTTTTAACATTACCATGAAATGACTCAGGATGTTTGAGAGTTGTTCCAACCTCATTGGATTTCATATGGCGAAAGCATAATTTTTTATCTCACTCAAAATCCAGAAGACTTATCAGTTTTTCAGGATTTCAGGGTTGGGGGGATTGCAATGTTTCCATTGGATTTTGTCATGTACTAGAGTATGAGACTCATATTTAATCAAGAGCACCAAGCGCTCCATGTACCTTGATGTTAGTGACATTGGTTGTCGAATTCCTCTATCGTGACCCTGCTAAAAATGTACCCATCACTCAAACAAAATCTTGACTTGACATGCTACATTTTTTCTATCTTATGTTAATTGCTTGGAGGGTGATATTAATGACAAAGATCCCAAGATAGGCAATGATTTTGATGATATGTAGTTATTTGTTGTAGCATGATTTTTTTGGATGCTAGAGGCCATCTAGAGCTTATTTGTTGATGTATTTTCGGTTTAGAGATGGATTGCACTCAATGCTATTTTGGTTATGTGCACCCTTACATGCTATATAAATGAGAACTTGTAACTTGTGGACATGGTTGATGAAGATTATAACTTCTAGATGATTGATGTTATATATGGTTTAATCCATGTTTTATGATTTTTATTTCTAATTCATCATTCTACATGCTTTTGTTGACATATATGCATCAAAAAATATAAAAATATATACTATATAAAAAATCGCTCCTGATTAGCTCCCGACCCGGGAGCTTTTGAAAATGTCACTCCCCGCTCCCGCTCCCACTCCCTCTCCTGCTCCCGCTCGCAAGTAACCTTGCACTAGATTGGTCCACATGTGAAGTGCTCTATTACCACCTAAAATGCAAGACCAGTTTGCATTTTGGAGGCTTTCTGGAATCTGAACAGCAAATGGACAAAAGAAATGAGACAGATCTTCAGCAGACCTGAGAGATCATTTCCAACAGACTCTGGTAAAAGTTCAAGGTAACACCTAGCATGTTTAAAAGAACATTTTTTGGGCATATTGAAGGTAATTCCCAGCAGACCCAAAGAGAATTCCAGCGTTGATACCATGCACGGCAGTGCTTTATCAACAATCTCACATCTGTATACTCAGTTGTGGAATGATAATAGCAGGTTCTGAGGTTACTTGACCAGGGTTTTAGAAGTAGGTATTCACAGCTGTCATGACAAGGTTTTGTTTAAGCTCAGGTATGGTGTTGAAACCATTCAACACCTATCAGACCTGATTTGAAGACTTTAAGTTCCTTTTCCTAGATTGCCCAGATTGAGACAGAGTTCTAGTTTGGAATATGCTGCCTTGTGTGCAAATATAGCATGGCTTTCAGGCTAAAACCAGAATGTGAAAAAGCAAAAGAAGTTGGATGCTATTTTAGGAGCAGTTCCCAGCATGCAGAACAAATTTTTGAGGAGTCATGGCTCATGACAGCCTGGAGAATTGTTTTCATTACTGTTTTCAGACCTAGTTTTTGTGCCAATTAAAGGCAGGTTGGACAGTTTTACTGTGGAGTCATCAACATGCTTGAAAGTGATGCCTTTTGTGTCTGTTATCAGCATTACAGAAGAAGGGAACTCCACCTATGCCTAGTGTGGGTTCTTCACAAACAGGTTATTATTAACAGAAGAAAGCACTTCATTTGCGTTACATAAATGCATCTTCTTTGGCACATGATTCCCCTGTTCCTAGCAGTTGTGACAGCGCATCCTTGTTGGGTTTATGATACTTCTTTAGCAGCAGCAAGTGGCATAGCATTGGAGGGAGTCACTATTTTCTCTTGGCATGACGAGGAATTTGTTTTACAAAATGCACCCCCATAAGATAGATCTGAAACGCTTATTCCAAGGTCCAAAACAGAGTTGCGGGGGAGCGGATCCACACCCTCGAACCCGCTCCCGGAGCGCGCTCCCCCAGGAGCGCACTCCCAAAATCACTCCCGTAAAAAAAATCGCTCCCTAGCCTTTTTTGCAATTTTTTTTTGCAAAAACATTCCAAACACAGTTTTTTTCAAAGAAACAGTATTTTTTGAGTGGGGCAGCCTAATGATCAAGCCCCATGGCCCTAGTATTGATATGTGATTCATGGTAATGTTAAATTCTTAAAGTGAAAGGATGAAAGGTTATCATTTTACTTAAATTTTTAACATTACCATGAAATGACTCAGGGTGTTTGAGAGTGATTCCAACCTCATTGGATTTCATATGGAGAAAGTAGAATTTTAAATCTCATTCAATATCCAACAGACTTATCAGTTTTTTAAGATTTCAGGATTGGGGGAATTCCAATGTTTCCATTGGATTTTGTCATGTACTAGGGTATGGAACTCGTATTTAATCAAGAGCACCAATCACTCTGTGTACCTTGATGTTAGTGATATTGGTTGTCGAACTCCTCTATCGTGACCCTACTAAAAATGCACCCATCACTCAAACAAAATCTTGACTTTATATGCTATGTTTTTTCTATCTTATGTTAATGCTTAGAGGGTGATATTAATGACAAAGATCCCTATACACATCCAGAGGTAATGACAAAGATAGCTCTAGATATTAATGCTTAGAGGGTGATATTAATGACCAAGATCCTGATTTTCCAACAAGACTCAGAAATTAGACACTTCTTGTGTCGGCAAGAGGCCCAAGCATTAGCAATAGATAATAGATTTACTTGTCTTTTCTAGTTTCTAGTAGTTTTTATAACTGTTGACTCTTTCATATTTATTATGATATTTTTTGTAAACAATATATGACAATTTAAGTTTGAAGTTTGAAGTTCGCAATTATAACTCATTAGTAATGAATTATGAATATGATGCATGAAAGTTGAAAGTTGTTTCATTTTATGACATTTCATTTCATGTTAGAATTTTTATATAATTTTGGTGATCAATGATGATAAATGTTATGTATTGAATTTTGAAAGCTTCAAACTTTAAGATTGATGAATCATGAGACTTGATATGTTGTATGTTACTAACATGTGGATGTGGTTGATCATAATTATAACTTCTAAATGATTGATGTTATATGGTTCAATCTATGTTTTTATGCTTTTTATATCCAATTCATCAATCTACATGCTTTTGTTGACATATATGCATCAAAATATATAAAAATATATATTATATAAAAATTTGCTCTTTAACCAAGAGCTTTCGAAAATGTCGCTCCCTGCTCCCACTCCCCGCTTCCACTCACGCTCCCAAGTAACCTTGTTCGAAGAAGCATCCCATATGAATGCCATTTATTTTGAGGGTTGTTTGGAATTTTTTCTGACATATTCAAGGGGGAAATTCAATTAGAAGAGGAGTGATTCTCCCAGAAACTATCCAATGCACATTGGGCGACATAGGTTATATGCTTGGTTTGACTTTGGAAGGAGTGCCCTAGAGAATAGTGCCTTATTTAACGTTTTAATTATGATGTATTTGGAGGATAGATGCCCAAATAGAGTAACACTCCATCTAAAAATGCCGCAACATTCATTAAATGTTGAAGAAGGCTTGGTCAAAGGGTCAAAGCAAATGTTGAGGGCATCCTATCTTCAAGGGGTTGTTATAACAACCATTGCCAATGGAGATCCACATTTGAAGGCATTTACCAGCATTATTTGAGGATTTCCCTAGCTCTCGTGAAGACGCATGGCATCATTGCATCATCCCAAGGAGAAGTAACACCTTACCTTGAGGAGCACTCCCATTGACTAGGCATTTACCATTATTTTTTTGGAGTGGTCACCTAGTAGGTATCTTGAAGAGCATCCAAGGAGAATGAAGACAAGTGGCATAACAAACCATAATACTTGGTTGAAGAAACATTACTCAACAGAGCACCTTACCTGAGTGGTTGACACATGGTGTTCATGCATTCTTATTATTATGCCTTGAAGGGAATAGTGCATCTAGAATCTAGTTATTATTATTTTATTATAGGAGAGATTGAGCTAAACTGTTAATTTTAGTTAACATGGTATGTTTTATGCTTTAGCACAATTTACTTCAATGTTCCTTATCAGCCCAATGACAATTTCCAATTATTTCCAGTAGCAATCACATTAACTTAAACACATTGACAGTAAATGTAGATAGAACATAAAAACATGTGTAGAAGACGAGCCAAGACAAGAGGACACAAAATTTGGCAAATGCTAAGGAAAAATCCCAATGTGGGGAAAACCCTTTGATCAAATCTTTTTATTATTATTCAATAGTTCAGTAGAGAGAGAGAGTACAAATATCAAGTTTACTTGCCAAAATAGCTCTGTCAAAATCAGCAGTCAACTACAGCCCTAACAAGAAAGTCAACATTGGTCAAATCAACACCAAAATGTCCTCCAAGCAGCTCGGTCAACAACAGTCCAATTTGGCCTTCAAAGAGAGTCAAAGTCAGCCCAAAATAATTCAATCAAACCCAGTCAGAGGAGAGAGAAACATTGCTGTAATTTCTGCGGTCAAATGTGAAGTCAACGTTGAAATCACCCTGCCCAAAACACCCTGATTTTTGTGCCCAACAACTCGGCCTAGAGAAATCAGAATTCTGCCCTGAAAATCAATGTCAAAGATGGTCAAATCAACCTTGGTCAACGCTGGATTGTTGCTCTGAAATTTCGGCCTATCCTTGTCCTAAAATTTTCGGCCTCCTGCCACACGTGCGAAGAATAGAGAGAGGCTACCCAGTTATACGAACCAATCAAGAGAAGAGAGAGAGAGATGAAATGATGTGATGAGTGATGTCCAAATGAGGAGAGACGTCACTCCTATTTATACAATTTGTTGAGGGTGAGGAGACATCCACTGGGCTTCTTGAGCCTACATTTGACTGAGGCTGACCTTGACAAACTGTGCATGAGAGAGAATAAATTCAAAATTCCACTTCTACTTGTCAGAATGAGATGGCTTTATATCATAATTGGACCTCTCGAAATGAGGAATCCAATGCAATAATCATCTCCATCATATGAGTTGTCCTAAGATGGAATTTGGCCCTAGTTGCCAATTTTAACATAAACTCTATACAAGTAGCTCTCTCATTTGCTAAGCATGGTTGGTTTTGTTAGGAGATCCCCTCCAAGCCTACTTGAGGATCTGTTGGGAGGGAGAAGTTTAAGGGGAAACTTCATATGTGAGGTTTCCATCTTTCTCTTCTCTTTTTCATAAATGACTAAGGTTTCTGCAAGGATTTGTTGATTGGAGTAGAGCAGAAAGGGTTCTACTTGCCTAGGTGCCAAGGCTAGTAGAGGGACCCACAAGACCACCACTCAGCAGAATTATAAATTCATTTAACTATTTCCTAAAGTTGGAGTTATGAAAATTAAGAATTCCTATAGTAAACTTATGATTTAATCTCAGCCTTTCATCAAGTTCCTTAGCCATTGAGAGTGATGATGGGGCCCAGATCAAATTAAAAGTGGGAATAGGGTGCAAAAGTGGCCATATTGAAGAGCACAAAGTGTGTGTGTTAGCTCAACAGTAGAAGTTAGGGTTTTAACAATCAACCAAGAAGATCAGTGACTAAGAGGGAGAGAAGAACAGGGCTTAACAACCTTAGCTCAACCCACAATTAGCGCGCCTGTATAGCAAGCTAGTGTGCACAAGAGGAGGCCATATTGTGTGGTCGTACAACGCATGCCAGTGCACAGGGAGGTTGTACTGTGTGGTCGTACAGTAGCAGGAGTTTGCAAGGGGTGTTTCTATTGGCTTGGTTCCACTATTTAGAAGATTTTGTTGTAAAAGAGATGTTTTACTTCTATAAAACTCTAAAGATCATTATTTGTTGAGTTAATAGAAAACATATACAGTTTGCAGGTTCTCCCCGAAGTTGGGGTTTCCTGGGTATATTTTGTCTTATGTGTTGAATGTGCTTTTGCTAAGTCACATGACACGAGGACACGAGACATGAAGGAAACGTAAATACAGGTATTCAACATGAGACACAATGACCCTGAAAACACAACACAAGGGACAAGTTATATATATATAATACTGAAATATAGTATTAGTTTATTAATTTACTACATCAATGATGTTCAGTGGTTCATTGTTCATAGTTCAATATTCATTCTTGAATCTTCATGTTATTAACTTAATTAACAATTATACAAGGCTACAAGCACATAAGAAACTACTAACTAGAAATTTAGAAGAACTTAGATATTAAAACCATAAAAAGCAGATTTTCCATTTAGTTGTCAAATCAAAATGTAATACATAGATACTAAGGGAATGCCACTGGAAAATACAAAAGAGTAGATGCAAAATTAGTAGGAATATCATAGCTCGTCACTATCATAAGTGGTACTGGTCATGACTCACTAGCCAAGAGTCCATGACTCATCACTCTATCAATAGTCCATGTCCTCCTCCATGTCATAATCACCATCACTGCCACTGCCATCTAACTCTACTCCATCCTCCTCCTCTGTGCCCAATCCAAGATCTGCTACTGCATTTGTTGGTGTGGAGGATGACCCTCAAGGGACTCATCATCAAAAGTCACTAGCTCTAGCATTGGGTCATTAAGATCCATGTTGGCTAACGCCAACTCAACATTGTCGTCCAAACCCATATCATCAGGAAATACATCCCACATATTTGTCTTTCCCTTCAACCACTCTTGCCTCTGCTTGTAAATAAGACGAAGGTTGGTGTGCATATACACCACTGTCTCCGCCCTGATTGTTCAAGCTTGCTCTTTTTCAAACTATATAGATCCCCATAAGTGCTCCAATTCCTTTCACAACAAGAAGATCAAGTAACTTGAGAGAATACCCTCAAGGCTAATTGTTGTAGAATAGGGCATGCTGCCCCATGAGTTGCCCACTAAGCATAGGCATCTTTGACCCCTCTATCTCCAAGTACATCATACTCCCCAAATCTCCTAGTGCGAGTGGAGAACGTTACAAAGCCTTCTTCCACCTCAAGAAAATATGCTCTATCCTGAAATATCCTTCTGAATGCTATCTTCCTCCCCTATGACATCTCTCCATCCATGTCAGTGTTGTAAAATCAGAAAGGCAAAAAGATTTTTGTTATGTTGATAATTGTGATATTCTTATGTTCTTATTAACTTTCTTGTGTTCTTCATTTACCTTAGTTCACCAAGCAATTACCAATAATCATAACACGAAGATCAAAGACACCAGATGTAGGAGGACAGCCAGGGAAAAATCCCTATCTAGGGGAAAACCCAGTCAACAACTATTCCTTTTATAATTTCACGGGATGATCCATGACTTCTGACCTAGACACAGACTTCCTCCAATCACCAAGTCAGCCCTTCCCTTCTTCTGCAGATGATAACCTTCCAGTAACAACTTCGACCTAGTGCTTCAATCTTGCAGCAAAAAAAGTCGATCTCCCTAACAACAGAACTTCGACCCAGTAGCAGAATCCAAAATTTCGACCCCAACAATAGCCTAGTAACTTCGCAAGTGTGAGAGAGAGATAGCCCAAAAATTTGATCTTGTCTTTCCCTGCTATTCTCCTCCTTATTTTGCAACTTCTTACTTTTTCTGTTGCTCCTTGTATATCGAATTTCTGAGATGTATGCTCCAAATGAATCAAACAGCGCTTATTTATAGCATCTTATGTGGGTTGAATTACCTTCATGTAGGCTGACTTGGAGTGGAGGTGACAAATAAATTATTTGACTCAAGAAAAAATCATTTTACATGATTCAAAAGCCCAAGAAGGGTCTTATAAAATGGGCAATGACTCTAATGACTCAAGACAAAACCTAGAAGTTCTCAATGGGGACTTTGACCTATAAAATGATGACCCAAGCGTGAAACCCATGCTTTAATAAGTCATAATAATAATAATAATAATTTTCCTTTCTTTCTTTTGATAGATACATTTCATTATGACTCAAATACAATTATGAATACCAAACCAAGTTACATTCTAACACTCCCTCTTAACTAGGGAGGTATTCATAATTACACATATATATACAAGTACATGGAAGATCTCAAAACACATGAACCATGAAGAGTTTAGGCACACATGATGCCACAGTCTAGATTCCCTACTAGGGCAATCTATCTGGGTGGAGCTAAGATGGGCTAAAACTTTCAGCCACTCTAGGTACCATCAAGCTTGCTAACCATCAACCTAGGGAACTAGGTGCGTAATGCAAGGTCAGAGCTCTATGACCAATGCCACCATCCCTACTTCGGGAACTAGACATCAACACACGAGTCGACCAAATGTCCTCCCAGGCATACACAATTCCTCAACATAACAAATCTCTCACAATCAAACAGATCGGTAACATCAAGCATGCTTTCCAAACTTCGAGAGATTTACTTGAACAATCACAACCCCAATTAGTAACAACCTTTCAAATAAATAAACACAAACCTTTGGGGTCTTCAAATATCTTGATGTTGCTTCACAATTTATCATAATTGGACTTAGATGCTTCCAAACAAATCTTGACAAAAGTTTCCTCAATCATATAGCTTCCTTTCCTACTTCTCATGCAGCAACATATTCTACAACCGGATCCTTCTTTCCTTCTTTCAATATACATTCTCCAATTTCTTCTTCAAGGTATCCATCATGACTATAATATGCCCTCCCTCTCAACTTGGGAGATATCCTTCTTTCCTTTATCTAGGCTCCCTCTTAACTTAGGGAGATCAACTTCTTTCTATGACATCGAAGAATCTTTCATGGCTTCCATCCTTCTTATCAAAGTCATCTTGATCATCATCATTCATATAACTTCCTTCATCATGCTTATCAAATCAACTTTACTTACGAATATCTTCAACATCTTGAAGATTATGTACCTGCACAACTTAAACAACAAGTACAACCAAAATACATATATAGAAGCATGGATTTAACTATATCATAATCATGGAAGCATTAGATTTTAGATATCAAATACCTAAACTCAGTTAGGTTCATAGTCATCAAGACACACATACTTCTATACTTCAACTTCTTACTCGGGTTAGGTTATAACCCCTAGATCACATCAGTAACTCAATCAAGATATCAGTCTCATTATATCTAGGGCCTCAATATTACTTCCAGAGATATGACACACTCTACTATAATATATTGCAAACCCTAGAATCAATTCAAACAAGTATAGTTCTACAATGCATCCAACAACTTTAGAGTTCATATGTTAGACTTCTACTAGGATTTAATGCAAACCCTAGATTCCATACACTAAATTTCAACAATCAAAACCAATGATAGCACAAACTAAGGTTTCAACAACATGACCAACTTCTACTAGGGTTTGTTGTAAACCCTAGATTTTATCATCATAATGGAAGCAATATCACCATATCCTAGAATATCAAACTTCTACTAGGGCTTAGTTACAAACCCTAGAACTTATCAACAATTAGGTTAGCACATATACATATCTAGCATAATCATGCACAAGCATATCATATAAAACCCAAGACACAATTATCAATACATTTAAATTCATACATATAACAATCTTGATTAGCTAGGGTTTTGATCAGACGAACAAACATATACCCAGGGTTTGATTCCTAGGAGCTTACTCTAGATATTATAAGGGTTTTGCTCATAAACCCTACTTCACCAAAACCTCAAGGTCTAGGAACACATTAGCATCCAACCCTAAAGGACTAGGGTTTTCATAACAATATTACTATCAAAACCCCAAACATCAAAAGAATGGTATTTTCTAGATTTCATCAGTAACCCTAAGTAGACTAGGGTTTTTCATATTGACATACCCTTAGGTTAGGGTTTTAAAGAGAACCTTTTAGAGTTCCACAAACATGATGATTTTAATGAGGATACATTCAATCTAATGATTAATCACCCAAATAAGAATCTTTATCATTCAAAGGTCCTAGACATAACACTTGTTAGTAATGTAAAGAAAATTTATTAGAATGAATGAATATACCTTTATCACGAAGAGAACAAAGCTTATGGTCTAAGACATACCTTTGAGTTGTTTTCTAGACAAAACTTATAAGACATCAATTCCAATAGAACTTTTATCATGCTTTGTCTTGTGAGGTCTTCTCCATAGCCCTTGAGCATTTAGCAAGCCTTTCCTAAACAAGGAAAACATGAAAAGAAATGTTATTAGCATCTAATACAAACTCATCTAGATAAGAGAAGGAAACCAAATATAAAAGGATAATACACAGAATAAGATACTTATTGTTGATTTGGGGTAGCATCGGATGTGCTCTAGCCATGAAATTTGGTGGAGAGGTTGGGGCACCTGGGATCTCCAATACCCAGAAGGGGTTTGGGTAGATTCTAAACAGAATAGAAGATATTAAAATAATTAATATTTTTAATGGAGTCCCTAAGTCTAAACTTGGGGAAAATAAAATATTAATGTGTATTAATCTGTGTTAGAATGGTCCAAAAGACAAGGATCAAGCCAGATCTAATCTTAGCCGTTGATTAAGGACTTAATCGCGGTCGTTGATATGTCAACAGGAAAATTATAAGAGGAGGCTTGAGGGTCACTTGGAGAGTACACCAAATGATCATTCATTCTATTCTTTAGAGCAGGGTTTGCTAAGAGAGATAGAATCAGTGATCGGGAGAGTCGCTGAGGGGCATTGAGTAAAGAGAAACAGAGAAGGCAGAGATTGTGTCGGGAGAGCAGTGCAGCAACCAAGGAGGGTGACGCAAAGCCAGCAAGGGCTCACACAGGGCCACGCAAAGGCAGCCAAGTGTTGCGCAAAGCACCAGAGGGGCCAGCGCAACTGACGCAGAGGCTCCCAGAGCTGACTCAAGGCCTGCTGGGGCTGACACGGGGCTAGCGTGAGACAGAGAGGGGTTGACGCAATCCAATTTGGGCAAGTTTTGTGCTGAGGAGCTGCCAGAAGGGTTTTTCAGGGGTTTCAGCCAAGAGATTTCTCTCAAACTGTGAGGTATAGCTGCTAAGGAAATTCCCTGTTGGGTAGGCCAGTTTCGGCACCCAGATTGTACTCTGATATTGCTTAATAAGAAAACCCTCAGATAGTTGCACCGGTTTTCTCGCATTGGGTTTTTCCGGGGACATTGGTCCGAAAATAATGGTGTCATGTGGTGTGTTTGTTCTTGTTTCTTTTAGTTGTTGATCTATAATATGTTGAGAATGCACTGGTGTTTATTTTAGTATTTACTTTGTAAATAACTTGTTAAAGAAAAATAATAAGTAGGTAGGAATAAATCAGAAAAAAGTGCATGAAGGGTTTCTAAACTAAGTAGAGTTAGAAACTTCAACATGGTATCAGAGCGTGATTGCAGATCACAGGAGGACTAAAAGACATCAGCCGAGCGGAGCAATAGCAACAGAAAACCGCTGTCCCAAGGTGACAGAAGCTGTTTCTAGTAGCGCAGAAGCCAAAGTAGTGTGACACAAAGCCATCCAGAGCCACGCAGAAGAAGTCGGGAACTGCGCAGAGCCTCAGAGGGGCCAGCGGGGCTGACGTAGGGCATCCCAGGGCTGACACAAACCCATCTAGGGTGACGCAAAGCCAGCGTGGGGCAGAGAGGAGCTGACGCAGTTCATAGAGAGGCAGTTGCTGGGGTCTAAAAGGCTGCAGTGATATTGCAGAGTGGAGCTGGTGAGGTACTGTAGTCAGAACAGTACCTAACAGAGCAGGGCCAGAGGAGTTGTTACCAAGGGTTTCTAGCCGAGGAACGCGGATCAGCAGTGCAGTCGCACAGGACGATTAGAGTAAGGGGCATCTCGACAAGCGGCAGAAGGATTTCCAGGAGGGAAATCAGGACTCAGAGGGAGTCCAGAAGAGAACTTCCAGACGAGAAGTAGAGACTCAGAGGAGTCGAACAGAGAACTTTCAGGAGGGAAGTAGAGGAGCGTCATGGCACTACATGGGGTAAGAGACCAGGATAGACTAGACGAAGCATCGAACTTCACACTCTGGAAGGCCAGAATCTATCAGTGCTTGACAGGAATCGTGTCATGAACTTCGCCTTGAAGGTTATAGCTATCCCAATCGACTCCAATGATAACGACAAGTACGAAGAGGCGATGGCAAGGGCCAAGTGCATTATCCTTGACGGGGTCAGGGATCATGTGGTACCACATATAGTCGAGAAGGAAACGGCAGTTGAGATGTGGGAGGCTCTCAAGAACCTGTACCAGGATACTTATGTGCAAAGAAGAATGCTGCTCGAGAACCAGATGAGGTCGTATCAGATGAAGAAGAGTCAATCAATTGACACCTTGCTTGGAGGAATGAATGAGATCCGAGACCAGTTGACTACTATAGGAACGACACTAGATCAGGAGCTTATGGTGAGGACAGCCCTGAATGTTGTCTCAGAAGATTGGGAAGTGTTTGTCCAGATTATCCTGGGCAAAGGGACTCTCCCACCTTGGGACGAGATGTGGGCAGCTCTTCGCCAGGAAGAGATCAAACGGCAGTCAAAGACAGGTAGCAACAGCAAAGGGGTCAAGGTCAAGCAAGAGGAGGAGGATGTGGCCCTAACATCTGAGGGAAAGCAAGAGAAGCGAAAGAAGGAAGATATCGCCAAGATCAAGTGCTTCCACTGTGGGGAGATGGGTCATTATGTGACCCAGTGCCCAAGGAAGAAGAGTAAGGGAGAGCCTTCCAAGACTAAGGCAGCACCAACACAGGCGGAGAAGGAAGTTTTGACAAACAATGATTGTGCCATGAGTGCACATGCCCCACTCGAGCGGAAGTGGCGAGACATCGAGCTATAGTTAGGCGGACTACAGGTGATGAGGAGCAGAATCCTTGAGGTACCGAACCTCTTGGATTAGACCTTGCTACGGGAGCCCCGACGAGGAGTAGCAGGACTGACTGAGTGGGTAGAGACGGATGTGGATGGAGCAGCAGAGAGAGCTACAGTGCAAGAGTCCCGAGATAACGCAAAGCTAGCAGGCTACAGCAATGCGAGAGGCACAGGAGAGTTGCACCAGTGCAGGAAGGCACAAAGAGGTGTGCAACGGTGTGAGATGCAAGGAGTCGTTGCAGCAACGCAGAGGTCAAAGAGAGGGGGCACTTGTCAGCGGCAGAGGGAGCTTCTGCATCAATGGGTGTTTCTAGCCCAACAGGGAGGTCAGTTGGGAGATCAGTTACTTCTCAATAACTAAGTTGCAGTGCAGCAGTGGGTAGCACGATGCAGCATGATGAGAGGAGGTGCAGTGAGAATGTAGTGCTGGGAGAAAGGACCAACAACAACATGGATGCAGGGGGACTTGTCGTACAGATGCTGCAGTGGCAGTGGCAGAACCATGGGAAGCAGTACAGAAGGCAGCAGTGCAGAGGATGTTGGGCAGGAAGGACTAGCATCAGCACAGGTACCGATGTCGAATGATCAGAGTAATACTTAGTGAGGCGTATTGCTAGAGCACAGTCCTCGCTAAGAGGTAGTGTTGATTTGGGGTAGCATCGGATGTGCTCTAGCCACGAAATTTGGTGGAGAAGTTGGGGCACATGAGATCTCCAATACCCAGAAAGGGTTTGGGCAGATTCTAAACAGATCAGAAGATATTAAAATAATTAATATTTTTAATGGAGTCCCTAAGTCTAAACTTAGGGAAAATAAAATATTAATGTGTATTAATCTGTGTTAGAATGGTCCAAAAGACATGGATCAAGCCAGATCTAATCTTAGCCATTGATTAGGGACTTAATCTCGGTCGTTGATATGTCAACAGGAAAAGTATAAGAGGAGGCTTGAGGGTCACTTGGAGAGTACACCAGATGATCAATCATTCTATTCTCTACAACGAGGTTTGCTAAGAGAGATAGAATCAGTGATCGGGAGAGCAGCTGAGGGGCATTGAGTATAAAGAAACAGAGAAGGCAAAGATTGTGTTGGAAGAGCAACACAGCAGCCAAGGAGGGTGACGCAGAGCCAGCAAGAGCTCACACAGGGCCACACAGAGGCAGCCAAGTGTTGCGCAGAGCACCAGAGGGGCCAGCGCAACTGACGCAGAGGCTCCCAAAGCTGACGCAGGCCTAGAAACGCTAATGTAGGGCCAGCATGAGACAGAGAGAGTCTAATGCAGTCCAATTTGGGCAGAAGTTGGGGTTGCAGAGCAGTTTTGTGGTGAGGAACTGCCGGAAGGGTTTTTCTAGGGCTTCAACCAGGAGATTTCTCTCAAACTGTGAGGTATAGCTGCTAAGGAAATTCTCTGTTGGGTAGGCCAGTTTCAACACCCAGATTGTACTTTGATATTGCTTAATAAGAAAACCCTCAGATAGCTACACCAGTTTTCTCACATTGGGTTTTTCCGGGGACATTGGTCCAAAAATAATGGTGTCATGTGGTGTGTTTGTTCTTGTTTCTTTTAGTTGTTGATCTGTAATATGTTGAGAATGCACTGGTGTTTATTTTCAGTATTTACTTTGTAAATAACTTGTTAAAGAAAAATAACAAGTAGGTAGGAATAAATCAGAAAAAGTGCATGAAGGGTTTCTAATCTAAGTAGAGTCAGAAACTTAAACACTTATCTTTGCAAAAATGGTGAGGGATCCCTCTTAATCCAAGCTTGAGGTATACCTATAACTTAAACAAAACAATTCAAAAATGTTTTTCCAAAGCATGTTAAACCTATAAGTACTAAAACTCAAAATACAAAGAAAAACAATTCAAAAACTTAGTCTTGTTCTTTCTTTTTATTTCTGATTCTTCGGTCTTCTTCTTCTTTGGAGATCCTTCATCCCTGTTTCTCTTTTTATTTCTTGGATTCTCAGGAAATCGCTTCTATAGTGACCCATCTTATGACAATTGTAGCATTCAATCTTGGATAACCTTCCTTCTCGGCCCTTTAGACTTCTTGAAGGTTCCTTTGTTCTTGTGATGAGCGAAATAAGCATTTGAAATTTTCTCCTCTTCATTCTCTTTGTTGCTTACTCATGAAATTCTGACTTCTTCTTAACTACATGCATTCCATAATTGTTCAAATGTAGGAGTTTCCTTCCAACTGTTGAGACCTGATGAAAAAGCACTCCAAGATGTTGGTAATCCTAGAAGTGCAATAATTACAAGATCATTTTCAGGTACTATCTCATCTATTGGTTGGAGTTCATCTCTGATTCTAGCTATCCTTAGTGTCTTCCTTTGTCGTCTTTATAGTTCTTACTTCATTCTTAAGAGTTGCAATTTGACCAAGATTCTTGAATGTGAATAATTTGGATAAGGCCTCATACATCTCTTGAACAGAATCTATGTTGGATATACATGGAATGAGGTTATCCTTTATTCCATCCACCATTACGATCATGGCCAATATCTTTGCTTCTCTGAATTTTGTCTTTTCTACATCACTTGATTCATTTGTAGGCTTCTTTACTTTTCCTTTGACTATATCCAAGACTTTATTGTTGAAGTTTCTAAGTCTACCAATTAGAAACCCTCCATGCACTTTATTAATTCATTCCTACCTACTTGTTCCGTTATTTAACAAGCTATTTACAATGTAAATATTGAAAATAAACACTAGTGCATGCTTAACATATTACAAATCATCAATTGAAAGAAACAAAAACAATCACACCAAATGACACCGTTATCTTTGGACCAATGTCCCTGGAAAAACCCAATGCGGGAAAACTAGTGCAGCTTTCTAAGGTTTTCTTATTAAGCAATTTCAGAGTACAATTTGTGTGCCAAATCCGACTTACCGAACAAAGAATTTCCATGGCAGTAGTACCTCTCAGTCTGAGACAAATGTCCCTGCTGAAACCCCGGATAAACCCTCCGGCAGCTCCTCAGCTCCAATCTGCCCCAGAAACCCCAGCGTCTGCCTTTCTGGACTGCGCCAACTCCTCTCTGCCCAGCGCTGGCCCTGCGTGATCCAGAGGGATATTGGTGGCCACCTGCCAATTCCACTTGGACCCCCACCATTGCTTCTTTCAGTTTTTCAATTTCCTTAATTGTAGCACAATTTACTATTTTTAGCGGTTTTTCGGGTCCGAAACTTGCGGACCCGTTTTGAGGCCCTAAACGATGTTTTTTTGGAAATCTACTCCATTAAATATATTAGACTTAGGGACTCCATTAAATATATTAATTATTTTGATATCTCCTAAACTGTTTAAAATCTGCCCAAACCCTTTCTGGGTATTGGAGATCTCATGTGCCCCAACCTCTCCACCAAATTTCGTGGCTAGAGCACATCCGATCCTACCCCAAATCAACATTTATTCTTCTCGAGGATTAGATCTATCCTCTTTTTCCATGCCCTGTAATTAGATGCTCCTTCTAATTTGTTTTCTCCCTTTATTGTGTTAGACATTGTTTTTGAAGATAGTAGGCATGACTTCTTATATGATCCTTTTCCTTGATGACCCTTATTCAAACTTCTTACAATTCCTTGTTGTCCTTTCAATAGATCTTCAGACCACCTTTTTCCTTTTTCTTTACCTTAGCTCTGATACCATGTCGTAAAATCAGAAAGGCGGAAATATTTTCTTTATGTTGATAATTGTGATATTCTTATGTTCTTATTAACATTCTTATGTTCTTCTTTTATTTTAGTTCATCAAGCAATTACCAATAACCATAACTCGAAAATCAAAGGCACTAGACGTACGCAGACAACCAGGACAAAACCCCTATCTAGGGCAAAACCCAGTCAACAACTCTTCATTTAATAGTTTCACGAGATGATCAAAGACTCCTAACCTAGACACAGACTTCCTCTAATCACCAAGTCAACCCTTCCCTTCTTCTGCAGATGATAACCTTCCAGTAACAACTTCGACCTAGCACTTTGATCTTGCAGCAGCATAATTTCGATCTCCCCAGCAATAGAACTTTGACCCAGCAGCAAAACTTCGACCCAACAACAAAATCCAGAATTTCGACCCCAGCAATAACCTAGTAACTTCTCATGTGTGAGAGAGATATCCCAAAAGTTTGATCTTGTCTTTCCCTGCAATTCTCCTCCTTTTTCTGCAACTTTCGCACTTTTTTTGCTACTCCTTATATAATGAACTTGTGAGATGTATGCTCCAAATGAATCAAATTACCCTTATTTATAGCCTCTTTTGTGGGTAGAATTACCTTGATGTAAGCCGACTTGATCAGGTGAGGGTTGACTTGGTGTGGAGGTGACAAATGACTTATTTGACTCAATAAAAATTATTTTTACATGATTCAAAAGCCCAAGAAGGGTCTTATAAAATGGACAATGACTCGAGACAAAACCTAGAAGTCCTCAATGGGGACTTTGACCTATTGCATGATGACCCAAGCATGAAACCCATGCTTTAATAAGTCATAATAATAATAATAATTTCGTTTTCTTTCTTTTGATAAATACATTTCATCATGACTCAAATACAATTATGAAGACCTAACCTAGTTACATTCTTCAATAGTGAGAAGGGTATTTGTGTGAGGTCCCACCACGGAGCCACTCTTGACTATAGTAAGTGGGATTCAAAGAATGAGCTAAGCAATGCAAAGGTGTGCAATTCTTATCCCACCTAGAGATAAGAATATCCTGCATGTTTGACCATAAGCTCTTTGTTGATGTCTCGTACCCGAGGCACTCATTTTCCATCACAATAGTGTTCACAGACTCAATCATGGAATCCCAACCCTCATAAACCTCTCCTAAGATGGGTTGGTCCGTGTTTGCAAACTACAAGAAAGAAATGAGAGGGTTCATGATCTTTATGGTAAGATCCACCCTCTCCCACTAACCATCATCTAACATGGTGTCCTTTAAATTTTTTGAAGCAACTTGATCTGTCCTTTTCCAAAAAGACCAAAAATCTAACATAACCATGTTGAATTTTCTAAGTCTATCTGTTAGAAAATTAATCTATATTCTACTAGTTTATTTCTTCTACTTGTAAATTCTGAACAAGTTATTTAAAACATTTAAATACCAAAATAAACACAATACAGTCACAACATCTACAAATCATCAACTGAAAGAAAACAAACACACAAGTGACACCGTTATTTTTGGACAAATGTCCCCGGAAAAACCCAATGCGGGAAAACCGGTGCAGCTATTCTGAGGGTTTATTATTATGCAGTATTTCCTTGAGTACAACTGGGTGCCTAACCAGCTCACCCAACAGAGAAAAATACACGGCAACAATACCTCTCTATTCGGAAATAGGTATTCAGAAAACCTGTCCCACGAAACCCTCTCCAGCGACTCTGAAGCTTTGCGCTAGCCCTTCTGGCCTCTGTGTCAGCCTCCTGCTACCCTGCGTCAGCCTCAAACCTCTCTACGTCAGCCCTCTAAGGCACTACATGGCCTCTGGGACCCTCTGCGACACTCCATCTGCCTTCTGCGTGCATGATGCATTCCCTCTGGGCTCTGCCTTGTCTCTACTGGGCTCTATGTGACCTGCTCTGGTTGTTTCTCTCGCTCTCTGCCTCTGCATTGGTCTCTTGGCAATGTCTCCACCTCTCTATCTAGTACTCACTGCACCTCACTGTTGATCACTGATTCAACTTTGCTTAGCAACCCCACTCTAGCAAAATGAATGACTGATCACTCTAGTGTGTTCTCCAACTGACCCTCAAGCCCTTCTTATACTTTTCTCGTTGGTCCATCAATGGCCGAGATTAAATCTATAATCAACAACTAAGATTATATTTGGCTTAATCCATGACTTTTGGAACCTTCTAACCCAATTTTATATTTTTTTTTCTCAGTAAAACTAATTCTATTAAGAAGACGTATAGTACAAAAGAAAGTTACAGCCAAGAGTAGCAAGAGCACAGGCAGCCGGAAAGGATAGACTATCCACCTCGGCTCCTAGAAAAAGAGAAGAGAATAGAGCTGAACAGGGAGAAACTAGAAGAAACGAGGAGCAGAAAACAGAGCAGAGGATTCTACCCAACATGGGAAGAGTCAACTATTCTGCATTTTTTCCCTTTCTTTTTACCAACTTTGATCCAGTCAGTAGGGCACTGCTGAGCTGGCAAGATTTGCAAACTGAGCTGGGCTGACTGAGAGGTTTCCTTATCTGAATCCGACGAAGAGGATTCATGATTCCTTTTCTGAGAGATTGGCTGGACAGACAAATCCTCAGGCTCAGCCGAGGGCAGATCCTGTGCCAGCTTTGCTTCCACTTCTTCCTCAATCTCCTCCTCTTCATCCGAGCTGAAATCAAAATCGTCCATGGGGGGAGGGTCGTGAGGCTTCCAGCTTTTGGATTTCTGCTTAGGATTGGCTTTCTTCTTTTGGGCAGGCATTGAGGGACAAGAGCTCTGAAGGTGCCCTGTGTGGTGGCAGTTGCGGCAGCGAAAGGCTGTATTCTCGTAATCCAGGGTCTGAGTCCAATGGAAGTCTCCAATTTTGAGATTGATTTGGTTAGGGAGACCTTTGCTCATGTCTATTTCTACACAGATTCTGGCGAAGGTGTATAGGCCCTTTTCCCCTCTAGAAGTGTCTGTGTCTAGAAGGCGGCCTAGAGTATTGTCGATCCCTTGGAATACAGCAAAGTGCCATAGATGGGCCGGGAGATTAGGAAGTCTGACCCAGATTGGGAGCTTGGTGATGATTGCTGTAGAGGGATCGAAATCTGGGAACCAGGGGGTGAGGAATAAACCTGCTGAGCCCCAGAACCATGGCCCTGCAGTTAAAGCTCTTTGGTAGTCCTCTTCAAAGGCAAACACTACAATGAAGAAGCCCTTTGAGCATAACAGAACCTTACAGTTGTTGGTCCAATTTGAGTGAATCCACTGGTAGAGGTCTGCTGTGCGTGGCCATAGCCCATGCTCTGCAAACTTTTGGGTTTGCTCATCCAGCGTTGGATGCATTATTTCAATGGAGGGGGTTTCCTCCAGTTTGTCCACCAGAAAAGGTTTGGGAGCCTGAACTGGTGGAGCTGTCTTCTCAGGCCTCTGGGCATGGACAACATCTTTATATGAAAACGCCTTAGCTGAGGATGACTGTCCTACAGCTCCCCCTCTCAAACGAAGGGTAAAAATAATGGAGGCATTTCTCTTGATGCTGTAAAAAGAGAGGGGATAGGGATCCTCAAGTTGTTTACCTTCGAGGAGAAGTCGTTGAGCTGCAGAGGGTATCCCCAGCTTGAGTTCCAGAGCATGCTTGAGGTCCTGCACTAGGTCCGAAGTGCTCACCCATTGAAGCAGAGTTTTGCCAGAGATGAGCCTGATTTGGATCTGAAACGAGGCAAAAAAATCAGAGTTCCTCTTTTCTCTGCAGATCTGAGACGAGAGGAGGCAGGAGCTTTGAAGGGCTTTCTCTTTCTGAACTTGCCGCAGGGGCTTGTGAAAAAATGATGTGAGAATCCCAGCGATGTCAAGTCTGTCATTGCCTTCCGTCCCATATAGCTTCCAGATGCTGCTTCCAGGCAGATCCAGGGCGCTGAAGGAATTCTGAAGATTGAAAGCAGAGTATTGGCTGTTTTTGCGGAACAGAGGAGGTACTAATGGGGCAGAGCATCCTTCCAGAGCATAGAATGTCTTCCCAGGAGCCGCCGCCTGAGGAAAAGCGTGATTGGAATCTGCATGTTCGTCCTTAACCCTTGCGTCTGCAATCTGAAGGGGGCGGCGGGTGCTAGAAGCAGCAACCGAGGGCCGCGATCTGGCTGCCTTAATGTTCCAAACGGAACCAAAAAGAGTGAGGGGGGCATTCAGAGGAGAAAGGAAGACATGCGGTTCAACATTGAAGGTTGAAACCAGCGATCCATGACTGAATCGCTCCTCGTCATCACCAGCAAGGCCGAGCAGAGGCCTGACGGCGGCCGAAAGAAGGGAGGCGGTGGCAAGGCTGTTAGGGTGCATCGTTCGACTCTCGCTCTCCCAATAGTTTGTCCTATTGTAATGGGTGTTGAACATGAATATTAACCCAATTTTATATTAATACGCATTAATATTTTATTTTTCCTAAGTTTAGACTTAGGAACTCCATTAAAAATATTAATTATCTTAATATCTCCAAACTAGTTAGAATCTGCCCAAACCATTTCTGGGTCTTGGAGATCTCATGTGCTTTAGCCTCTCCACCAATTTTCATGGCTAGAGCATATCCGATGCTACCAGAAATCAACACTCCGTCCTAGCGAGGACTGTGCTCTAGTAATACTCCACAATGAGCATCACTCTAATTATCCGGCACTGGTCCCTTTGTTGATGCTAGGCCTCCCCACAAAACATCCTCTACACTGTTGCATCCTGTACTGCTGCCCATGGCTTTGCCACTGCCACTGTTGCATCCGTACAGTAGCTCCCTCTGCCTCCGTCCTGCTACTGGTCCTTTCTCCCAACATTGCATCTACACTGCAACCCCCTCTCATCATGCTGCATCGTGCTACTGCACTGCAACTTAGTTACTGAGAAGTAAGTAACTGATCCACCCAACTTCTGACATCCCTATCAAGCTAGAAACACTCCCGATTTTGAAGCCCTCTCTGCCGCTAACAAGTGCTCCCTCTACTGACCTCTGCACTGTTGCAACAACTCCCTACATCTCGCATCATTGCACACCTCTCTGTGCCATCCTGCACCATTGCAACACTCCCATGCCTCTCACACTGTTGCAACCTGCTAGCCTCGCGTTGCCCAGGGACTCCTGCACTGTAGCACTCTCTGCCGCTCCATCCACATCCGTCTCTACCCACATCCGCCAGTCCTGCTACTCCTCTTCAGGGCTCCCGTAGCAAGGTATAATCCAAGAGGTTGGGTACCTCAAGGATCCTACCCCTCATCGCTTGTAGTCCTCTTGACTATAGCTCGATGTCTCCCCACTTCTTCTCAAGTGGCACATGAGCACTCATGGCACAATCGTCATCCTCCTCAACTTCTTTCTCCGCCTTCGCTGGCACTGCCTTCGAGTCAGAAGCCTCTCCCTTACTCTTCTTCCTTGGACACTGGTTCGCATAGTGACCCAATTCCCCACAATGGAAGCACTTGACCTTGGAGAGGTCCTTCTTCTTCCTCTTCTCCTGCTTTCCCGCAAATGCTAGAGTCGCATCCTCTTCCTCCTCCTTCTTGATCCTGACCCCTTTGCTACTACTCCCCGTCTTGGTCAACCGTCTGATCTCTTCTTGACGAAGAGCCGCCCACAATTCTTCCCAATCTGGAAGACTCGCCCTGCATAGTATGCTCTAGACAAATGTCTCCCACTCCTTGGAGACTGCGTTAAGTGCAATCCTCACCATCAACTCCTAATCCGTTGTGGCCCCTATGGAAGTCAGTTGGTCACGGATCTCCTTCAACCGACCGAGGAAGTGGATCTATCTTCTCTCCCTTATGCATCGCTATGACCTTAGTTGATTCTCCGAGAGCATCTTCCTCTGCACGAAAGTATGATGGTACAATGTCTTCAAAGTGTCCCACATCTCCTTTGTTGTTTCCTTCTCAACAATATTTTGGACCACATGATCCTTGACCCCATCAAGGATGATGCACTTTGCCTTAGCCATTGCCTCCTCATACCTTTCATTAGCAACCGGGTCAATTGGGATTGCCATTACTCTCAAGGCGAAGCCCTTGATGCGATGTTTGTCTAGAATGGACAGGATCCTGGCCTTCCAGACCACAAAGTTGGATGCTCCGTCCAACCTATTTTGATCCCTCAGCCCATTCACGGCCATCTCTCTGCTATTCTCTGTCAACTCCTCCAAGTCTCTCTACTTCCCGCCTGGAAGTTCTCAGTTTGACTCCTGCTGAGTCTCTCTACTTTCCGTCTGGAAGTTTTGGGTTCGACTTCTCCGAGTCTCTCTACTTCCCGTTTGGAAGTTCTCTTCTGGACTCCGTCTAAGTCTCGATTTCCCTCCTGGAAATCCTTCTGCCAACCATCAAGTTGCCCCTCTCTGATCATCTATACAACTGCAACACTGATCATGATTCCTTGGCTAGAAATCCGCCTCAGCAGCAACTCCCTCTACCTTGGTCTTGCCCTGTTAGGTATTGTTCTGACCACAGTACCCCACCAGCTTCGCTCCCGCAAACTGCCCACAGCTTCCTTCACCCCAGCAACTGAAGGACTGAGCCTCTAGGCTCTGCGCAATCCCGACTACAGCAAAAATAGCTCCCTCAACCACTGCGTCAACCCTCCTGGTCTCTGCGTGGCTTTGCGTGAGCCTCTCTCTGCCCTCGTCAGCCTCTGCATTGGCCTCTCTAGAGCCCGAACTGATGACGTAGTCCCTCTGCGTCAACCCTTCCTCTGTTGCTTCTGCAAGAATTAGCTATTGTCGCTCGAGACAGCTGATTCTGCTACAAATGCTCTGCTTAGCTGATGCCTTCAGCTCTCCTGTGATCCGCAACAACACTCCGATACCATGTTTAATTTTCTAAGTCTATCCGTTGGAAAATTAATCTGTATTTCGCTGGTTTATTTCTCCTACTTGTAAATTCTAAACAAGTTATTTAAAACATTTAAATACCGAAATAAACACAATACACTCACAACATCTACAGATCATCAACTGAAAGAAAACGAACACACAAGTGACATCATTATTTTTGGACAAATGTCCACGGAAAAACCCAATGCGGGAAAACCGGTGCAGCTATTCTGAGGGTTTATTATTATGCAGTATTTCCTTGAGTACAACTGGGTGCCTAACCGGCTCAACTGACAAAGAAACATACACGACAGCAATACCTCTCTTTTCGGAAACAGGTATTCAGAAAACATGTCCTACAAAACCCTCTACAGCAACTCTAAAGCTTTGCGCTAGCCTTCTGGCCTCTGCGTCAGCCTCATGCTACTCTGTGTCAACCTCAAACCTCTCTACGTCAGCCCTCTGAGGCACTGCACAACCTCTGGGACCCTCTAGTCACTCCCTCTGCCTTCTGTGTGGATGACGCAATCCCTCTGGGCTTTGCGTTGTCTCTATTGGGCTCTGCGTAGCCTGCTCTGGCTGCTGCTTTCGCTCTCTGCCTCTGCGTCAATCTCTTAGCACTGTCTCCGCCTCTCTGTCCAATACTCACTGCCCCTCGTTGATCACTGATTCAACTTTGCTTAGCAACCCCGCTCTAGCAAAATGAATGACTAATCACTCTGGTATGTTCTCCAACTGACCCTTAAGCCTCTTCTTATACTTTTCTTGTTGGTCCATCAACGACCGAGATTAAATCTCTAATCAACAGCTAAGATTAGATTTGGCTTGATCCAGGACTTTTGGAACCTGCTAACCTAGTTTTATATTAATACCCCTTTAATATTTTATTTTTCCTAAGTTTAGACTTAGGAACTCCATTAAAAATATTAATTATTTTAATATCTCCCAAACTGGTTAGAATCTGCCCAAACCATTTTTGGGTCTGGGAGATCTCATGTGCTTTAGCCTCTCCACCAATTTTCATGGCTAGAGCACATCCGATGCTACCCCAAATCAACAAACCATGGCCTGAAGAGCGGACTTCACCTCCTTCAACCTCTTAAGCATGATGAATGAGGAAGCAACCTAAGTATCTGCAATCTTCAACAATGATAGATGTGTGTACTCTTTATATATTGTGAGGGCATTGGTAAGGTTTTGTACAAAATTTCGAATACGGCGTGCATCCTCAATAAGATTTCCAATCCATGTCACATCTGAAGCAATAGATTTAAGTGCTAAATTCAAGGAATGAACAATGCATGGTGTCCAAAATACTTGTTGATATTTAGTTTCCACAATCAAGCTAGCGACTTTGCAAACAAGTGCATTATCTGTGATGATTTGTACACAACATTCAACACCTACATCTTCAATAACTTTAATAAACAACTCACCCATATATTGTGCATCCTTGTATTGTCCAAGAGCATCAATTGTTTTCAAGAAGACCAGTCCATTTTGGAAATATACCATGAAATTGATGAGAGGATGGTGTGTTGTATCTGTCCATTCATCAGAAACAATACTAACACCAAATGAGATCCATGATGATTTAATAGGTTGTAGAATTTTATCCACCTCCTTCCTTGTCTTAACTAATGTTAGTTTTTGTAGCATCGGATGTGTGTTCTAGCCATGAAATTTGGTGGAGAGGCTAGAATGCATGAGATCTCCAAAACCCATAAATCGTTTCTGGAAATTCCACCTAGAAATGACTAAATTAGACTATTAACCTATTCTTTTAATGTTATCTAAGTCAAAACTTAGGAAAACTGGTTAATTAATCAAAATTAATTAAGTCAAGGTGAGAATAGTCTAGAAACTCACACGAATCGACTTCAAGATGATCCTAGCCCTTGATTAAGTTTTAATCTTGGTCATTGGTGCTCCAGCAGAGGATTATAAGAAGAAGTCGATGGGCACTAGGAGAATACACTTCAGCAGTTCAATTTCCTTGGCAGAGTGATTTCCAAAGAGTAGCCGCAATTGCCGGAGAGCCAGAAATCGAAGCAGAGACAGTGAGGGGCAGGGACAGTGAGGCCGGAGGATGTTTTTCGAATCCAGTGAATACATTTGCAGAGAGGTCAAGATTTCTCCAAGACGCTACCCAAAGGGAGCGCAGAGCCTCAAGAAGGCAGTTCGATTTGTTGAAGGAAGACGTTTTCAATTCCAGATGTCCGAAAGAGCTTCCAGAGTGTCGGAGAGACGATTTCCCAACCAAAAGTAGACATGATGATTTGATTAGCAGTCAGTTCGGGCAGAAGCTGCAACAGGTAGCATCAAATTGATGCAGAGCCTGCGCAAGATTAGTTCGACAGCTTGCTTTTCAAAGGCAGTCTAGTGTCGGAATTGCCTGGAGTGAAGGTAATTTCCCTCTAGTTATTTTTGCCAGTATTTTCTATGCAGGATAGCTAGTATTTGGCATCCAGATTATTATACTTAAAATTTCTCACTGTTTTATAATAATAAAACCCTCAACTACTACACCAATTTTCCCAAGTTGGGTTTTTCTAGGGACATTTGGCCAAAAATAATAGTGTCATATCTTTATGTGTGTGCTAGATTTTCTCAAATTCCAGCGCTATTTTTTCTTCTGTACTATTGGTTTGTGAAAATCACAGTGTGAATTATTTGGTATTTGTGGTGACAGATAAATTGTTAGTTTAATTAACAATTAGAAAAATATATTCCAGTTGTAATAAATTGTTAAATAAATTAACAATTAGGAAAATAATTTCCAGTTGTTGTGATAGATGAAATTTTCACATGGTGTCAGAACGTGAGTGATCAGTCGAGAAGCTCAGAAGCAGAGAAGGGAATTTTATTGTTCAGTGGGAGGAGCAAGCCGAAATTCTCAGAGCCTGCGAGATACCTAGATTGGCAGATCGATTTGCAGGGCAGGAATTTGATTTTCAATTGCAGGGTTGTAGAAAAATTCAACTCGCCAGATTCAGTGTTTCCATTAGTCAGAGGGTGCAGCAGTAGCACAGATTTTCGCTAAGAAAATTCCTTGGTTGGACGCAGAGGGTTTTGCTGTAGCAAAATCAGCATCGGGTGGAAGAGAAATTGCACACACAGAGGGAGATTTCTCTTAGAGGGTTTCTAGCCAAGAAATCTGATTTTCCTGTCGTAGATTGGCAGTAGTAGCTAGCAGATCTATGCATTCTAGGAGGGAATGCGAGTAGCAGAGCAACAACCAAGTAGAGGAAGAGGGAGTTTCTAGATCAGATTCAGAGATGGCTACAGCAAGGGTCAGAGATCAGGACAAGTTGAAGGGAGCTTCCAACTATGTCATCTTGAAGACTCGGATGTCCTTCCTTCTAGATGAATATGGCCTGAAAGCCTACATAGATAATGTGGTGGCAATTCCCCAAGATGTGAATCAGCTCAAACACTATAGGAAGGATATGGAAAGGGCGAAGCAGTTGATCTTGGATGGAGTTCGAGATCATATAATCTCACATTTGGCAGACAAAGGTACAACCATAGAAATGTGGGTAGCTCTCTCCACACTATATCAGAGTTCTTCTGAGCAGCAGAAGATGTTCCTGGAAGAAAAGCTTAGATGCATCAAGATGCAGAAGGGAGAAGGCATAGATCCCTTCTTCACCAAGATTCAAGAGATCTGAGATCATCTTGCAGTTGTCGGAGTAGCGCCTCAACCATCAGAGCTAGTACAATTGGCACTAAACAGTGTCTCGAAGGATTGGCATGTCTTCGTCCAAAGTATATTGAGCAAAGACATGCTACCTAGATGGGACAGGATGTGGGCTGATATGCAACAGGAGGAAATGAGGTGATCTTTGCTTGAGAGCTCCATCAGTGGCAGCAGTAGCAGCGGATCAAAGGGTGTGAAGGAGGAGGAGAATGTGAACCTAGCATCGAAGGGTCCCAATCAAGGGCAAGGGGAGCAGAAGAAGAAGAAGAAGGACCTGTCAAAGGTCAAGTGCTTTAGTTGTGGTGAGTTCGGTCACTACAGCACGCAATGTCCTCTCGGGAAGAAGGGAAAACAGGAGAAGTAGGTCCAGCAGGCAGCATCTGCAGAAATAGACAAGCTTTTCTCTAGGCTAGAGGAAGAGTTTGTTATGTTCGCAGATATACCTCCAGGAGTGAGGTGGGGTGATTTGGTGTTGTAGGACTAGAGAGCTACAAAGATTGGGTAGGGTCCTTGAGCAGTCGATCTCATGGATCATTGTCTAGCTAGGCGGGCCCACGGTATTTGGTAGCATGATGGATTAGTGGCAGTGGATGCAGTCAGTACCAAAGTGACATTTGCAGACTAGTAGCAGTTAGATGTTGAGGAGCGCAATACAATGTTGACAGCAAAGCAAGTGGCTTAGTGCAGAGTTAGCAACAGCACAGATTCTTCAGTTACAGCGCAGAGGCTAGTAGTAGTCAAGACTCAGAAGGCAGATGCATCTATATCAAACATAGATGATTCAGTATTTTAGATGCTTCTCAGTTGCAGTAGTTGCAACAACAACAGATGATAGGGAGTTGCAGTGCAGATGCAAAGTTGGCAGTGGTATAGCAGTGTCAACAGCAGCACATATTCAACATCAGAGTCATGCAGTGGTGTGAGCAACAGTAGCCAAACATCAACAGCGTGACAGGAGATGACACAAAGATAGAGTGTTGTGACAAGGTGTGTAGCACTAGAACACAATCCTCGCTAAGAGGGAGTGTTAGTTTTTGTAGCATTGGATGTGTTCTAGCCACGAAATTTGGTGAAGCTAGAATGCATGAGATCTCCAAAACCCAGGAATCATTTCTAGAAATTCCACCTAGAAATCACTAAATTAGATTATTAACCTATTTTTTTAATGTTTCCTAAGTCTAAACTTAGGAAAACAGGTTCATTAACCATAATTAATTAAGTCAAGGTAAGAATAGTCTAGAAACTCACACGGATCGACTTCAAGATGATCCTAACCCTTGATTAAGTTTTAATCTTGTTCGTTGGTGCTCCAACAAAGGATTATAAGAAAAAGTTGATGGGCACTTAGAGAACACATTTCAGCAGTTCTATTTCCTTGGCAAATCAATTTCCAGAGAGCTGTAGCAGTTGTCCGAGAGCCAGAAATCGAAGCAGAGACAATGAGGGGCAGGGACAGTGAGGCTGGAGGAAGTTTTTCAAATCCATCTAGTACATTTGCAAATGTTGATTTTGGGTAGCATCGGATGTGCTCTAGCCTGGAAACTCGGTGGAGGGGCTAAGGCACATGAGATATCCAATAACCAGAAATGGTTTGGGCAGATTCTAAGCAGTTTGAGAGATATTAAAATAATTAATATTTTTAATGGAGTCCCTAAGTCTAAACTTAGGGAAAATACAATATTAATGTGTATTAATATAAAACTGTGTTAGAATGGTCCAAAAGTCATGGATCAAACCAGAATTAATCTTAGTCGTTGATTAGGGACTTAATCTCGGTCGTTGAATTGTCAACGAGAAAAGTATAAGAGGAGGCTCGAGGGTCACTTGGAGAACACACCGAGTTGATCAATATTTCGATTTCCAGGGGCAGGGTTTGCTAAGGAAGTTGAAAGAGTGATCAGAGTTGCAGTTGAGGGGTGGTGAACACAGAAGCGGAGAGGCAGAGATAGTACCAGGAGGATCAACGCAGAAGCCGAGAGAGAGGGACACAGAGCCAGCCAGAGGTTCACGCAGAGCCAGCCAAGGCTCACGAAGAGGCAGCCAAGAGTTGCGTAATGTCTCAGAGAGCCAACATGGGTGACGCAGAGGCTCTAAGGGCTGACACAGTGCCTCCAGTGGCTAACGCAAGGCGAGCTAGGGTGATGCTAGGCAGACGCTGGGCTAGAAAGGGTTGACGCAGCCCCTAGAGGCTGACGTTGGGGTTTTCGTGGGTCAGATTGGAGCTGGGAGTTGTCAGAGTGTTTATCCGGGGTTTCAGCCGGAGCATTTGTCTCCGACTGAGAGGTACTACTACCAAGATTATTCTCTGTTGGGTGAGCCGGTTTTGGCACCCAGATTGTATTTAGAAACTGCATAATAATAAAACCCTCAGATAGTTGCACCGGTTTTCCCGCACCGGGTTTTTCCAAGGACAATGGTTCAAAAACAATGGTGTCACTTGTGTGCTTGTTTTGTTTCCTTCAATTGATGATCTGTAATGTGTTGAGCATGTACTTGTATTTATTTTCAGTATTTTCATGGTAAATAACTTGTTAATTAATCATAACAAGTAGGCAGAAATAAATCAGAAAAGTACATGAAGGGTTTCTAATAGTTAGACTTAGAAATTTCAACAGCAGAGAGGCTGAGGATTCTCCAGGAAGATGCGTAGAGGTAGCGTAGAGCCTCAAGAAGGAAGTTCGATTTGCTGGGAAGGAAGATGTTTTCAATTCCAAAGGCCGAACAGAGGTTCCAGAGTGTCGGAGAGACGTTTTCCCAACCAACAGCAGGTAAAACAGTTAGGTTAGCAATCAGTTCGAGCAACAGTTGCAGCAAATAGCATCAGATTGACGCAGACACTGCGCGAGCCCAGTTGGACGGCTTGCTTTTCGAAGGCAGTCTAGTGCCAAAATTGCCTGGAGTGAGGGTAATTTCGCTCTAGTTACTTTTGCCAGTATTTTCTCTGCAAGATAGTTAGTATTCGGCATCCAGATTATTGTACTCAAAATTTCTCACTGCCGCATAATAATAAAACCCTCAGCTAATGCACTGGTTTTCCCAAGTTGGGTTTTTTCTGGGACATTTGTCCAAAAATAATGGTGTCATATTTTTATGTGTGCGGTAGATTTTCTCATATTACAGCGCTATTTTTTCTTCCGCAGTATTTGTTTGTGAAAATCGTTGTGTGAATTATTTGGTATTTTCCATAGCAAGCTGCAAATAAATTGTTAAGAAAATTAACAATTAGGAAAATAATTTCCAGTTGTTGTGATAGATGAAATTTTCACAACCAACAATGTGGTTCTAAGCCTCTCTAAACTTGGAGGCACATACCCAATTGGAGCCATATCAATTAGGGCTCAAGACATCTCAATAAACAAAGAAGACCGTGCAACATTAAAACAAATGAAGTTGAGATAAGAAAAAAATTCAATTGTAATATCAACCTCATCTCGCTTCTCAAGCTGAGAAATCTTGTCCATTGGACCATAAGTTTGGGCTGCCCTCTTTTTTGTTGGTTGAATTTCAGCCCCACTCCCAAATCTACTACTTGTATTCCTCAAGAATGGAAGAGGATCTTCATTTTTTCTAATTTTCCTGCTTGTTGCCACCACATTCCCTAAGCCAACAGCATCCTCCCTTTCCAAATCCACTCTTTTTTTAACACTGATCTTTTTTCATGCTCCAATTCCACAAGAAAGGCCCAACAAATGGCCCTTAACTCGAAAATAAGTGCTCTTAAATTCACCCTAGCAAAAATTACAGGACCAAAGCACATCCCTCCCACACCAACCTTTGGCCCTTGTTTCTCTTTTACATACTTCCATAGAGGGTATTTTTTTAGTTGTGCTAGTTATCTTGCTACGACAGCATCATATGTGGGCTGAGAAGCACCTAAAGCTTCACTTGAAGGCTGAAGCACTTGGAGCATGGTGACCAACAGATGCTGAAAAACTTGGAGGGCAGTGGGGGACCACAAACAACACCACCCTTGCCCTTCCTTTGACCTCTACCAGCTGCCATGGATGATTGAGCCATTAATCTTCTTGTTGTTACAAAGTCCACAGGTGTAATAAAAATGACTTGCAAGTGCAAGTTGCAACAGTCACCAAATCCTTCACCTACAAAAAAAACGATTAAACAATTAAATTGTTTTCATGATCCATAGTCACCTAAGCCTGATTCCAAATATACATGGCACAGTTTAAGACAGTGGTGAACCATTTAGTCAAAGCTAATATTTATGAAATTTCTTGAACAACAATATTTGTGTCTTTTCATAAAAACCAAGATTTCAATACTTAGAAGCTGTAAAACAGAAATTAGAGGTACTAAAAACTGATTTTTTTTTTTTTTAATTACAGAGCGTTGGGCCTGATTCTCCTGGCCCTCACTCTCTAAAATCGTAATCTCTCTTTGTATATTAATAGAATAGACTAAGTTACAAAAAATGAGTTAATTTATAACAACAACAAAAAAAGATTAAATATCTGTAATTGGATTGCAGTGTGGGACGTGTGTTCACTGTTCATACTCCTAAAAGACCCTTTGTTCAGTTAACAATGGTAATTTTTTTGGATATAGTCTATAGAGAATCATACTAATCGTTGCTGCAGTGCTTAGGCTTTTGGACAATACCAGAATAGGTGAGTAAAAGATTCCTTCTCGCTACAGATGGGGCAAGCTAAGGGGCTTATGCCTAGTTTCCTTAACTGTTAAAAAGTTGGAATTGGTTTAGCTTCACTGTTCTTGCATAGAGAGTCTAACGTGCAGGGTGGGCAGGATTCATGTATTTATTATTACGGTATTATCACATCATTTTTGGAAACATGTTCACTTGAATTGTTTGAGTAATGAAGTGGAAGACGTTTTGGCAGGTGTTTATTGTTGAAAAAGTGTAACTAGGTTCGGCCTTCATAATGACATGTAACTGAGATGTTTGTAAATGATGTAAAGAAGAAAAATAAAATTATTATTATGCCTTGCTTTGTGGGTCTCATGAGCAAGAAGCTTTATTTTTAGATAAGCTCCCATTGAGAGCTTTAGGATTTGTCATCAAAGTCATATAGAGTCAATGTCATGTATGACGAATGTATATTAGTCAAATAGCCCTCCAACGACAAGCACAAGTCCTCCTCTTCATGTCGACTTCAAGATGGAGTAACAACACTCATGTCGGCTCACTATTTAAAGACACAACCCTTCATAAAGACAAGTCGGCTTATTTATAGCAATGTGGAAAAAGTCAAAGTTAGGATTAAATCGGCAAGGGTTCAAAAGTTGAAAAAGTCGTTAAAGTCGGGAGTTTTTTTAAAAAGTTGGCAAAATTAAAAAAATACAAAAATATTCATTTTTAAAAAAATCCTGACTTCTTCAATAAAATCTCGACTTTTTCAATAGAATCCCGATTTTTTCAAAAAAAAAATTAAAAATTCGTTGAAGAAACTACCTCATTCACGATTTTTTGGAAAAAGTCCCGATTTAATCCTGACTTTTTCTACTCGGAAAAAATCAACAAAAAATCAACTGATTTAATCGGCCGGCCAAAAAAGTTGCGTTTTGGGCATTTAATCCCGACCTTTTCCACACTGAATTTATAGGACAACCACTATAAATAGGCATGTGGGCTCTTCGCATTTCCACTGTCAAAATTCGGGCATCTATCTCTGAGAGATGGGCAAAACAGAGAGAAGTTGGGATCTCTAGTACAGTGAAGACAGTTCGTGTTGATTTGGGGTAGCATCGGATGTGCTCTAGCAATGAAAATTGGTGGAGAGGCTAAAGCACATGAGATCTCGAACACCCAGAAATGGTTTGGGCAGATTCTACCCAATTAAGGAGATATTAAATAATTAATATTTTTAATGGAATTCCTAAGTCTAAACTTAGAAAAAATAAAATATTAATGGGTATTAATATAAAACTGGGTTAGAAGATTCTAAAGGAAATGGATCAAGCCAAATCTAATCTTAGCCATTGATTAGAGATGTAATCTCGACCGTTGAAGGACCAACAGAAAAAGTATAAGAGGAGGCTTGAGGGTCAGCTAAAGAACACACCAAAGTGATCAGTCATTCAATTTTCTAGAGCGTGGTTTGCTAAGAGAAATCGAATCAGTGATCAGAGTTGCAGCGAGGGGCAGTGAGTACGAGGCAGAGAGGCAGACATAGTGTAGGAAGACCAGTGCAAAAGCAAAGAGGCAGACACGAAGCCAGAGGGAGCCACGCAAAGGTTAGCAAGGATTGCGCAGAGGCCAGAAGGGTCTGTGTCATCCACGCAGATGCTGTAGGAGTGATGCAGAGAGCCAAAGAGGCTACACAGAGCCTTAGAAGGCTGGCACAGAGGGTTTCAGGATGACGCAAAGGCCGTGAGGGTTGACGCAGTGCTTCAGATTGTGTTGGAGAGGGTTTCTTGGGGTAGACTTTCTGAATATCTACTTCCAAAGAGAGGTATTACTGCTAGGTTATTTTTATTTGTCTCGGGTGAGCCAGTTTGGCACCCAGTTGTACTCAAGGAAAAACTGCATAATAATAAAACCCTTAGAAATGTTGCACCAGTTTAAGTTGGATTTTTCCGAGGACATTTGTCCAAAAATAATGGTGTCACTTGTGTGTTTGTCTATTTCTTCCAGCTGTTGATCTGTAGATGGTTGAGACTATATTATGTTTATTTCAATGTTTATATGATTAAATAACTTGTTAGTAATTAAACAAGTAGGTGAAATAAACCAAAGAATACTGATAAAATTTCTAATGGGTAATACTTAGAAATTGAAACATGGTATCAACGCATTGCAGATCACAGGAGAGCTGAAGGCGCCAACTAAATCAAAGAATTTGCAGCAGAAACAGTGGTCCCAAGTGACAGAAGTTGTTCCTAGCAGATAGCAGCAAAGAAGAGTTGACGCAGAGGGCCTGCGTCATCAGTTCGAGCCAAGGAGGGTCAGCGCAGAGGCGGAGAGGGGCAGACCAGACCTAGGTAGTGCCCAGTCATCTTTCTCAAGCCAAGAAGGATCAATGTTGTGGCCAGGAGGTGCAGATTCAGGCGTTGTCAGGATTGTGCAAAGCCTAGAGGCTCAGTAATCTCGGCCGTTGAAGGACCAACAGGAAAAGTATAAGAGGAGGCCTGAGGGTCAGCGGGGGAACACACCAAAGTGATCAATCATTCAATTTTCTAGAGCGAGGTTTGCTAAGAGAAATCGAATCAATGATCAAAGTTGCAGCGAGGGGCAGTGAGTACAAGGCAGAGAGGCAAACATAGTGTAGGAAGACAAGCGCAGAAGCAAAGAGGCAGACACAAAGCCAGAGGGAGCCACGCAAAGGCTAGCAAGGACTGCGCAGAGGCCAGAAGGGTCTGTGTCATCCACGCAGATGCTGCAGGAGTGACGCAGAGAGCCAAAGAGGCTACACAGAGCCTTAGAAGGCTGGCACAGAGGGTTTCAAGATGACGCAGAGGCCGTGAGGGTTGACGCAGTGCTTCAGATTATGTTGGACAGGGTTTCTTGGGGCAGACTTTCTGAATATCTACTTCCAAAGAGAGGTATTACTACTAGGTTATTTTTATTTGTCTCGGGTGAGCCAGTTTGGCACCCAATTGTACTCAAGGAAAAACTGCATAATAATAAAACCCTCAAAAATGTTGCACCAGTTTAAGTTGGATTTTTCCGAGGACGTTTGTCCAAAAATAATGGTGTCACTTGTGTGTTTGTCTATTTCTTCCAGCTGTTGATCTGTAGATGGTTGAGACTATATTATGTTTATTTCAGTGTTTATATGATTAAATAACTTGTTAGTAATTAAACAAGTAGGCAAAATAAACCAAAGAATACTGATAAAATTTCTAATGGGTAATACTTAGAAATTGAAACATGGTATCAGAGCGTTGCAAATCACAGGAGAGCTGAAGGCGCCAACTAAATCAGAGAATTTGCAGCAGAAAAAATGGTCCCAAGTGACAGAAGTTGTTCCTAGCAGATAGCAGCAGAGAAGAGTTGACGCAGAGGGCCTGCGTCATCAATTCGAGCCAAGGAGGGTTAGTGCAGAGGCAGAGAGGGGCAGACCAGACCTAGGTAGTGCCCAATCATCTTTCTCAGCCAAGAAGGATCAATGTTGTGGCCAGGACGAGCAGATTCAGGCGTTGTCAGGATTGCGCAGAGCCTAGAGGCTCAGTTCTTCAGCTGTTAGGGCATAGGAAGCTGTGGGCAGATCAGAGAGAGTGAAGCTGGTGGGGTGTTGTTGCTGCCGAGACAGAACAGTACCTAACAGGGCAAAACCAAGGTTGAGGGAGTCGCTACCTAGGCAAATTTCTAACCAAGAAATCCAAATCAGTGTTGCAGGTGCATAGGAGATCGGAGAGGTGCGACTCGACGATTGGCAAGCAGGTTTCCAGGAGGGAAATCGAGACTCAGAGGGAGTCTAGCAAAGAACTTCCAGGAGGGAAGTAGCAACTCAAAGGGATTCTAAGAGAGAACTTCCAAAAGGGAAGTGGAGACTCAAAGGAGTTGAAAAAGAGCAAAGAGATGGCCATGAACGGACTGAAGGATTAGGACAAGCTGGACGAGGCATCCAACTTTGTCATCTGGAAGGCCAGGATCCTGTCCGTTCTAGATAGACATCACATCAAGGCCTTCACCTTGAGAACCGTGGCTATCCCAATTGACCCAACTGAAAATGAAAGGTATGAGGATGCGATGGCCAAGGCGAAATGCATAATCCTTGATGGGGTCAAGGATCATGTGGTCCAGCATATTTCAGAGAAGGAGATGGCAAAGGAATTGTGGGACACCTTGAAGACATTATATCAGCACACTTCCATGCAAAGGAAGATGTTATTGGAAAATCGGCTGCGGTCATACCAGATGCAGAAGAGGGAGCAGATAGATCACTTCCTCAACAGGTTGAAGGAGATCCGGGACCAACTGACTTCCATAGGGGCCACGTCGGATCAAGAATTGATGGTGAGAACCACTCCAAATGTAGTCTCCGAGGAGTGGGAGACATTCGTCCAGAGTATTCTGGGCAAAGCGAATCTTCCAGATTGGGAAGAATTGTGGGCGGCTCTTCGCCAAGAAGAGATCAGACAGCTGACCAAGACGGGAAGTAGTAGCAAAGGAGCCCGGGTCAAGACAGAGGAGGAAGAGGATGCAGCTTTGGCATCTGCGGGGAAGCAGGAGAAGAGGAAGAAAAAGGACCTCTCCAAGATAAAGTGCTTCAACTATGGGGAACTAGGGCATTATGCGAACCAGTGTCCGAGGAAGAAGAATAAGGGACAAGCGTCTGACTCCAATGCAGCGTCAGCAAAGGCAGAAAAGGAGGTAGAGGAGGATGACGATTGTGCCATGAGTGCTCATGTACCTCCAGAGAAGAGGTGGGGAGACATCGAGTTGTAGACAGAAGCACTACAGACAATGAGGGGCAAGATCCTTGAGGTACCCAAACTCTTGGATCATACTTGGCTACAGGAGCCCTGAAGTGAGAGTAGCAGGATGGCGGATGTCGGTAGAAGCGGATGTGGATGAAGCGGCAAAGAGTGCTAGAGTGCAGTAATCCCAAGCAGCACAGAGAGGGTTCCAGCAGTGCGAGAGGCACAGAGGAGGTTACAACAGTGCAAGATGGCACAGAGAGGTTTGCAGCGATGCGAGAGGCATAGAGTTGTTACAGCAGTGCAGAGGCAACAGAGAGAGCATAGGATAGCGGCAAAGAGAGCTTCAGCATCGAGATGTTTTCTAGCCTGACAGGGATGTCAGTGGTTGCGTGGATCAGTTACTTCTCAGTAACTGAGTTGCAGTGTGGTAGCAGTAGAAGTAGCACGATGCAGCATGATGAGAGAGAACTGCGGTGCAGATGCAGTGTTGGGAAAAAGAACCAGCAACAGCACGGATGCAGAGGGAGTTGTCGTACGGATGCAGCAGTGGCAGTGGCAAAGCCATGGGCAGCAGTACAGGATGCAGCAGTGCAGAGGATGTTGGGTGGGGAGGCCTAGCATCAGCACAGGTACCGGTGCCGTATAATCAGGGTGATGCTCAGTGTGGAGTATTACTAGAGCACAGTCCTCGCTAAGAGGGATTGTTGATTTGGAGTAGCATCGGATGTGCTCTAGCCATGAAAATTGATAGAGAGGCTAAAGCACATGAGATCTCCAAGACCCAGAAATAGTTTAGGCAGATTCTATCTGATTAAGGAGATATTAAAATAATTAATATTTTTAATGGAGTTCCTAAGTCTAAACCTAGGAAAAATAAAATATTAATGGGTATTAATATAAAAATGGGTTAGAAGGTTCTAAAGGACATGGATCAAGCCAAATCTAATCTTAGTCGTTGATTAGAGATGTAATCTCGGCCGTTAAAGTACCAACAGGAAAAGTATAAGAGGAGGCTTGAGCGTTAGTTGGAGAACACACCAAAGTGATCAGTGATTCGATTTTCTAGAGTGGGGTTTGCTAAGAGAAATCGAATCAGTGGTCAGAGTTGCAGCGAAGGGCAGTGAGTACGAGGCAGAGAGGCAGAGATAGTGCCGGAATACCAACACAAAAGCAAAGAGGCAGATGCAGAGCCAGAGGGAGCCACGCAAAGGCTAGCAGGGACTGCGCAGAGGCCAGAAGGGCTTGCGTCATCCACGCAAGGGCTGCAAAAGTGACACAAAGAGCCAGAAAGGCTGCACAAAGCCTCAGAAGGCTAATGCAAAGGGTTTCACGCTAACGCAAAGGCCAGGAGGGCTGACCCAGTGCTTCAGATTGTGCTGGAGAGGGTTTCGTAGGGCAAACTTTCTGAATCCCTGCTTCCGAAGAGAGGTATTACTACCGAGTTATTTTTCTCTGTCGAGTGAGCCAATTTGGCACCCAGTTGTACTCAAGGAAAAACAGCATAATAATAAAACCCTCGGAACTGCGGCACTAGTTTTCCCAAGTTGGGTTTTTCCAGGGATGTTTGTCCAAAAATAATGGTGTCACTTGTGTGTTTGTCTATTTCTTTCAGTTGTTGATCTGTAGATGGTTGAGATTGTATTGTGTTTATTTTGGTGCTTATATGATTAAATAACTTGTTATTAATTAAACAAGTAGGTGAAATACACCAGAGAATACAGATAAAATTTCTAACGAGTAATACTTAGAAATTTCAACAGTTCGAATGGGACAACGAAGGGACAGCAAGGAGTATTGAAGGGCTAGAGAAGTATTGTCTAGGAATGCACTGTTCAAATCTCTGCATTTCGGATGGATAGTGACATATAAGAAGACAGTTTGGGGTGACAAACTATTGAAGGGAAATCAGATCCCTCTAAAGTTTGAATCACAGTGGCAACAAGACAAATTCGGTTATGATCACAGTTAAGAAGTTTGGATGAATTTTTGAAGGGAGATGAAGGGACAGCAAGGTGCTACCTTACAATGAAGAGTCTCTCTATCACGTTGTCACATCAAGTGCAGCAAGGCAGTATTGATGACATAAAAATTCATTGTAACCACAGTTTGTTGGTGATACTATTGTGATAAGGTATCATCTCTGTGATAAGGGTTTGGTGAAAGAAATAGTGTTGTCAAGGCAGTGATGAAGACCTCGGTATCAAGGCAATGATGAAGATCTCGCTGGAAGAGGACTCAAGAAGAGGATTGACTAGAGAACGTGTGTCTTGGCCTTGGAGTGGCTAATAGGTCAAGGGCCTTGGTCTTAGTATTCATCAATTGGAATCTCTATAAGAAGAATTTGTACAAGTTTCCCTCTCAAAGAGTGAGAGGTTTTGGCCCTGGCTGATAGCCTACATTCTGTGTCTCTTGTCTATTTATGTTCATGCATTGGTTATTGTTTGATGAAGAAGAACACTAATAATCTAAGAAGAAGAAGATCCTAATCTAAAGAAGTAAAAGCATTCACAAGCAGTCTCTAATGGAAGAGAAATCACCTAATGCTAATGCCCTAGATTTCTCAACATGGTATCAGAGCTAAGGTGACAGTTAAGGAAGGGCATCTAATCAAAGAGACACTCAAGGATCCAGTTTCAAGGAAGGCATCAAAGCAAGTTAAAAGATATCAAAGTTAAATCGAGATCTACATTGAAGAAGAACGTCTAGTTCAGAAGGAGTCTTGGGATCATAAATCAAGGCAACTAAAAGTCTATACCAGCAAGAGTGTTGGATCCTATAGTCCTTAGCAAAAGACCACAAAGATACTCATCAAGATGAAGAGATCTACAAGCAAGGCGGACCAAAGTATAGACATCCAAGAGAAGCATTTCTAGGACTCAGATCACATCATCTTGGAGACCCTAGAAGCATTTCTGATCTGCACTCATTCACCACCGAGAAGTCGAAGTATCTTGAAGTCAAAGAAGGCTAGAAGGCATTGTCATCATCTTCAAAAGATATAAGGCAAGTTCCCTCTCATTGAAGCAAGGATCCCCTCCTTATCCTTGAAGAAGATCATCCAAGGAAGCATCAAAACATCCTCATCAATCACCATCAACAAAAGAAGCTAGATCTAAAGGCATTAACATCATAAAAGGAGCAATCGCCTTTATTGAAGAAGGGCTTTTTCATTTGGAAAATGATCATCCAAAAGGGACACTAATACATCTTCTTCAACCACCATCAAAGTGATCAAGTTGAAGATTTCATCTTCACTTGTCAAGTAAGTATCTTTCATTCTATAATCAAATTTGGTAAAATGACTTCGTTTTGCAAGGAGATCTATAAGTTGGTTGGGTCATCGAAATTCCTTGCATGGAAAAGGAGGATAGACATAGTCCTCAAAGAAAGTGAAGTCATTGAACATATCAATGAAAAGGTCTCCTCTGAATACATGGAAAGGGATTCTTATGAAAGGTCCCCTCATATAGCAGTATTGGAGACATCAAAGAGATATATATGATAAGCTGGTAGAACTATTCTCTGAAGATGTGATAAAGAAGGTCATGGAGCAAATGGTGTACATTTGCAAAACCTTGCCATTCGTATTCTTTCACAAGTGGCAAGCTCTTCATCAGCAGAAAGGAATTGGAGCACTTATGGTTTTATTCATTCTGTGAAGCGCAATAGGTTGGGCTCACAAAAGGCAGAGGATCTTGTTTATGTGCACTCCAACCTTCGCCTTGCATCTCGTAGGGGTCCAGAATACAACAGTGGTCCTTCTAAAGAATGGGATGTGGATGCAGAAAATCCTGATTTGGATCTCTCTCTTGCTGCCCTGAATATTGAGGCCGAGTCTGGAAGTGGAATTGGTGCATCATCTTCTTCAGCAACACCATCCACTGTTGAGCATTGTACTGCTTCTATTTTTGATGAGGATTGTTATGATGAGGATTAGTCTTTTGTCTCTATAGTTCTTGCAGCCTTATAGTCTTTATTGTACTTGCAACCTCATATATTAATATAAATAAAGGTTGATTTTGAGATTTGGATATATAATAAAGGTTGCTTTTGGATATTCCGATATTTTTATTTTCATTATGTGATCATTCATGAGTAAATGTGATGTAAATTTAATCTTAATGTTTAAATGTAATAAATTATAATGTATCATTTATGCTTTATGATTGCACATATATATATATATATATATAAATTTTAAATATTTTATAAATATATATATATACATATATTCGCATTTCCCCGTTTCCAAAATTTGGGGAGGTCGCGTTTCGTACCCGTTCCCGTTTCGGAAACTCGTACCCGTTTCTCCGTTTCGTGCAACCCCGTTATCTTCATAAGATCTCAATTGCAAGATCTGGGAGAGATAATCCTCATTGTTCTAAATGCGCTAACTGATGAACAAGGTAACAAATGTCTATGAGCATAAAAGGCTATCCCATTCAACAACTTGTGGTTTCTATGCAAGATAGAGGAAGACAGGTTGAGGGAAAAAAGTATTCAGACATTTGCCGAAAGAAAAGAAAATAGCTAAGAATCAATGCTATGAACCAGTGTTGCAAAAATCGCGATATTATCGGGATAACATCAAAAAATCGCAACTTTTTCGAATCGCCAATCAACTCACTCGATTACTATGCATTTTTTTTCCAAAAAATCGGCGAAAAAATCGTGATAACTTCAAAAAAGCACGATTATTCCGAAATTATCGCGATTCGATGGGAAGTTATCACCGAGGTGACGGACAACACATTTTATAAGGGAAAACATGATTTTTTTTGTCATTTTGAACAGACAGTAGCGTGGATTGAGAGCTGAGGAGGAGAAGAACCTTGGAAGGCGTCTACTAGGGCAGAGGAGGAGGAAGCCTGGAGATTTTAGCATCCCAAGCAAGAGAACTTCGTCTTTGGATCAAATTTCTCCGGCAAACCGTGGTTTCCAAGTATGGGCACCAAATTTGGCCACTTTGTTTTGGTTTTTTTGTTGTCTTTGCTTGGGTTTTTGTAACCCATTGATTATCAATGATTTTTTAGTCGATTTGATGGTGTTTTTTTGTTCATTTTTGTTGCATAGAGTGGAGAGAGTTCATTTTGGATTGAGTAGAGGTTTTTTTGTTTGTTTGCAAAAAATTCAATGTGTTGTGTCATGTATGTATTTTTTTTTTGTAACTTCCAATTCTTATTGCGCCATAGGTTCAACTTCAAAATTCAAACTTCATCTTACGTTAAAACTCAAGAGTTCAACCAAGTTACAAACATGCCAAAGAAATTGGACCCTCTATGGAAATTTGGTGAGCCTGATGGAGGGTTTGATAGATTGAACTTGTCTTACAAGTTGTGTGGGAAACATATGTCAAGGGGGGTTTATAGATTGAAGTATCACCTTGCACAAAACCCTGGACATGATGTAGGGCCTTGCAACAATACAAATGCGGAAATCATCCGAAAAACCATGAGATCATTAGAAGAATTAGAGCAAGAGAGAGTAGCCAAAGCAGATCTGAAGAAACAACTAGCAGGGAAGGTGTTAAGAGGTGATATGGAAGTGGCACTAGTTCTACTTCAGCATCAATGCCTACAACCAACCCTGTAGCTGCCTCATCATTTTTTGTTGCTAGAACGACGCCAGGTTCACAACCATCTATCACTTCAATACTTAAAAAAAAATGAGAAAGAACAAGCTAACAAGTTGTTGGGCAAGTTTCTCCTTTGGAGTGATATTCCTTTCAGCGTTGCAAGGAATAATCCATTTTCCAGCCTGTTGTTGATGCTATTGCAACTATTGGCCTGGGGTACAAAATCCCTTCTTATGATGACTTTAGAGGTCGCATTCTTCAAGATGAAAAGGTTGACTGCACCAAAAGATTGGAGGAGTTTAGAGCATCATGGGCACAAACAGGATGCACTGTGATGTCAGATGGTTGGACCGACCAAAATGGGAGAACCCTTATAAACTTCTTGGTTAGTTGTCCCAAGGGGACAATGTTTATGAAATCTATTGATGCATCTTCACATATCAAAGATGCAAAATTATTATGTGATTTGTTGGATGTGTTTATTTTGGAGGTGGGTGCAGAACATGTTGTTCAAGTCATAACAGACAATGCTGCAAATTATGTTGTTGCTGGCAGGATGCTTATGGAGAGGCATCCTACTTTATTTTGGACACCTTGTGCTGCACATTGTATTGATTTGATGTTGGAGGACATAGGAAAAATTTCCTTTGTCAAAGATATTGTTGACTCATCAAAAAGCATTACAAAATTTATATATAATCATGCATCTGTGCTTAGCTTGATGAGAAAATTCACCAACAACAAGGAGTTGGTGCACCCCGCCATTACACAGTTTGCCACCAGTTTCATATCTCTTCAATCCCTCTTGAATTCTATGTGGGATGTGAAGAGAGTGTTTCTTTCAGAGTGGCGTGTTTTGACAATGAGCCGCAAACCAGAGGGAGAGGCCATATGCAGATTAGTTTCATAATAGAAAGACTTTTGGGCGGGAGTGCAGGAGGTGTGCACCGTTACTAAACTTTTGGTAAAGGTTCTTCGATTAGTTGATGGTGAGAAGCCCGCAATGGGCTATTTGTATGACGCCATGGACAGGGCCAAAGGATCCATTCATACCTACTATGATGATAAGGGAGATGAGGGGTTTCAGAAACATCTCCTCCTATGGGAAGTGATTGATGAACGATGGAACAACACACTCCATCGTCCCATTCATGTTGTAGAGATCTACCTGAACCCCGCATTTTCTTACCCATGTGGGTTCTTATTTAATGCTGAGATCATGGATGGATTCTTAACCTATGTTCAGAGGATGGTGTGATCTCTAGCAGAATGTGCAGAAATCTCCAAAGAAATGGAGATATACAGGATAGCGGGTGGCACATTTGGCTTTGAGATGGTTGTGACTGATAGGAAAAGTTAAAACTACAATGCCAGGTATTTTCAAATTTCATTGTCTCTTCAAGTTCATAACTTCATACTTTGCTTCAACTTTCAAATTTCATTTTTTTGTTTATGTTTATCTTATTTGTATTTTTGTTGTAGATGCATGGTGGACTCGCTATGGTGCAAGAGTACCCCATCTGTGAAAGCTTGCTATTCGAATCCTCGGCCAAACATGTAGCTCCTCAAGATGCGAGCGCAACTGGAGTGTATTTGAAAAATACACAACAAGAAGCGCAATAGGTTAAACTTAAAACTTAAAATATTCCAAATTTCCAATTAATTTTTTGAATTCATTAAATAATATTTTTTTATAATTATTATTTTATGATCTTTGTACAGGTTGGAGACCCAACGACTTAATGGCATGGCCTACATCTACTACAATCTTTGATTGTGGGTGAAGCAACTTGAGAGGATACCTAATATGGAGGCCATCTCATTGGATGGGATTGACACCACTGTTGCATGGAGGGTTGAAGCCGAGAGGCCTCTCATGGAGTTTGCCGATGATTGGTTAGGGCAGGAGGTAGTGGAAGGCATAGAGGGGGAGGAGGAGGAGGTGACACCACCTAGCCAGCTACCCCTGCCACCAGTAGAGGACGTGGTCTACCTCTTGTAGCTCCTAGTTCTTAAGCTTCTAAAGCACAACAAAGTCCACAACCAACTCCACTGACATCTACATTTAGAGGGGAAGGGAAAGCTATTCCATTTTATCGCAAGACGGGTAGAGGAAATCAGTAGTATTAGTTATTTGGTTCATTTCATTGTATATGACATTGTGACTCATGATATGATATACATTATTATATTTTTGTTGATATTTTGAAGCTAAGTTGGGACTCAAGAGTCCGGACTTACTATTCAGGACATGATTCACTATTATATGTGATGTAGCACTAGAAATGATATTGCACATCTTACATATTAGTTCTTTTATCATATTTATGTGTCAATGTATTTATTTTATGTTGTAGATGCTTTAGATATTAACAAAATTGAAAAAAAATGAATATTTTTGTATTTTACGATTTTTCCCAATTATTTCCCGATTTTTTCCGATTTTTTCCCCTCGTCGATTTACTCCCGATAACAATTTTTGCAACATTGCTATGAACATTACAAGAAGGATTGTCCTAAGCTCAAGTAGGGCAATAACAAGAAAGATAGAGAAGAAGTCCATTTCACTGAAGAAGTGGAGGAAGCTGAAAGAAGGAAGTCCAAGGAAAAGGAAAAGCATTAGAAGTAAGAGTTCATGACATCACCATAGGAAGCATGAAGGATGTCTGATAGTCAATTATGAAGGATATAGCTCTTGAGAACCTCATTGGAAACTAGAGGAAAGGAAGAAGTCATCCAAGACAAGGCTCATCATACATCAAAAGGTAACATTTGTTGGATAAGGATATGCAAGATCCTCAAGACCCATTTATGGAATCCTCATCGGAAAGTTCAACAATCGAAAGTAGAAGCAAGTGTTTCATCAGGAACTCCAACTTGTGGAATTCATGAGATGATGGTATGATGACATAAGAGATGAAGCAGATCAAGGGATTGAAGCTCTTTTCAATCAAGGAAGTTGCTGAAAGAAGCCTAGATGACCTAAAGGTAAATGAGGTATGTATGTTTGTATTGGATATCACAAAGTCATGTTGTATGGTTGCAGGTAACATGGATCATTGCTCGATCTTGAGAAGCATGATCAAAGGAAAGGAATCTCCTCCTATAAAGGTTGTTGGAAGGCATGGGTCACACTAGATGAAATCAACATAATATGTCCTCATATGAAGTATGAGGTGGTTAACTACAATTGAGGAACTCTGATTGGAAGCTCTTGGGAATGAAATGAAATGTGTGAAGAAAGGAAGGAAGAGATCGTGAGATATGCAACCATGGTAAAGGCAATCAACATCTGAAAGACCAAGAAGATTTGACTAGGAAATCTCCTGGAAAGATATGAAGACTCTGATGGAAGTCTGGAAAAGATGGAGACCCTTGACAATGGATATCTTTGGGAGATATGTCAACATGTATGCAAGATGTTGATGCAAACTAGAAGATGTCATGATGAAAGACCATCACAAAGGTAATTTTGATTTAAGTGTTCATTTCTTATTTTTGAACAAATATCTGGATGGGTTTATGCAGGTCTGCCAAGGGAAGAATTATGGATGTCTTCCAAGAGGCCGAAACGTCGTCGGTCGTACCGTACGGCATTTCGAAATCGTGAAGCGTCATACAGTATGGCCTACAACGTTTCAGGCCCGTTTCAAGGCCGTTTCGGTGTTTTGATCCATCCCCGGTACTAGTACGCCACTTTTCTAGGCATTTCCTGCAAAATAAGAGAAAACCTAAACAACTTCTCTTCTTATAGAATCAGATCAAAGTGAGATATCCAAGACGCAAGGCCAAGACCAAGACAACCACGAAGAACCCAAGTCAACCCTCCTCCAAGTCTCTTCCACCAAATTAAGGTCATCAAAGTCAATGTTGGTCAAATCTTTGAATTCTGGCATCCCCTAAAAATTTGGCCCTTGAAATTTCAGGCCTATAACAACTTTGAAAAACCACAAAGAATACTCGCATGTGTGGATAGACTAGGGCAGACAACAACGCTTTCCTTCTCCTTAGACTTCACTTTCTTTCTCTTTTTACTTCATTGATTTTCTTCTTGCTTGCACAGAAATCGAATTGCATACCAAAAATGTGGAGCACATTTGCCAATATATAGTTGTTCGATCATATGAAGAGACACAACTTATGGGTTGGCCGACTTCTCCATCTAGAGGGACGACTTGGCCTTGTGGTGACAAAATTGACTTTTTTGACTCAAGATAACAAAATAAATAAATAAATAAAATAAAATTTTCTTACAAATAGTCCAAATGGAACTTTCACTCATGACAAATATTTTTCTTTGAATCAATAAACCTTAGAAGCATAAAGAACATGCTTTGACTAGAAAATAATAATAATAAAGAAAAAAAAAAAAAATATTTTTCTTCTTTTTGTTTTTTTCATGAAATAAAATACAAGTACAATGATAATTATGAAGAAAAAACCTAGATACGTTTTCAACAGGTGGATGAGAGCTGAAAGGACTCAACCTCATCATAGGTATTTTGGACAAGTGTTTTGTTTTGTTTTTGCCATTGTACAAGGATTATAAAGGGCCACTTTTCCTAGTACGGTAGCCCTAAGTTTTCTTGTTGAACGACTAATAAGAAATAAGTTTTGGGCATTAAATTATGTGTATTGTGCATAATCTAATTGCTAGTGCCTTTTCCATTGTCCAAAGTTTTTAAGTTAGGCATTTTCAGTGTGTCTATGTTTTCTACCTAAGGCATAGACTACACCTAGGATACATGGAATTCCAACATGGTATCAAAGCTACTTTGAAGAGCAATTGGTTCAGATTTATGCATGGGAGGAAGCTCTTAGAGGGAGTTGTAGGACTATTGTAGGAAGAAACAATGTCGCCAAGTGAGTTGGCTAGGTATGCCTTATGAGACATTGAGCAGAATGTCCAGAAAAGGAGCTATGGATTATTGCAACTTTGGGTGGGAAAATGGGAGTTTTGGTGGATTGGCAGAGAACTCGATGCACAACAATATGTTGAGTGGCAAGTTGTCGATACCATTGATGGAATTTCGTGGACTTGTCAAAGTAAGTTGTGATAGCTCAAGTGCCTTTGCAGGGAATGCTTTGGCATGGACGAGGTAGCTTCATACAGATTGCAGTTTGATGAGTTTCATGAGATAGTACCTTCATTGGGTTGCAGAGTTGCACATTTGGCAGTCGATCCATGTACATATGAGGTGTTTGACCCAGGAGGATGAGGACACTTGCAGAGTTGAGTTGCAGTGGTCTAGAGTGGACTAGGCCAAGTGTTCAATCGCAGCTCAAGACTGACCTTGAAAGGACACAAGTTCAATTGCAACATGTGCACAGGTTTTCATAAGGTTACTTTCCAAGAGGGGCAGCGGAGTGAACAAAAGGAAGGTTGTGTAGGCTCAGAGGGATTCTGGCTTCAGAGGGAGAATGCAGGCTCAAAAGAGTCAGTTGCCCAGTGGAAGTCTAACCTTCAAGTTCAAGCGAGAGAGTGGAGTCTTCCAAGCCATGCAAGGAAAGTCACGGACCATGCAAGGAAGTTGTGGTGCATGCAAGGAAAGTCATAGACCATGCAAGGAAGTCATGGTACACGCAAGGAAAAGTCATGGTACATGCAAGGAAGTCATGGACCATAAAAGGGCTATTGAAGGAGGCCGAGGGATTTAGGGAGCTAATAAAGATATTTTGGAAGTTGTTAGAAGTACCCACGACAAGGAGAAGTGAGGTTGCATGCATGTGGTGGATAGTGGAGGGTTGTCGCAGCAAGAAAGGGCTTACACAGGGGTGTTGTAGCATTCGTGGAAGCCTAAAGGGTGTTGTAGCAAGGAGTGCCTTGTGTGCTACAACGGATGGTTGTAGGTTTTGGTGGCAAATGACAACCACTAGTCAAGGAAGATGAGAGTTGAAAGCACTCAACCTTAGCCTAGGTATTTTGGACAAGTGTTTTGTCTTGTTTTTGGCACTGTAAAGGGCTACTTTCCCTGGTACTAGAGCCAAAAGTTTTCTTATTGAAGGACTAATAAGAAATAAGTTTTGGGCATTAAATTTTGTGTATTGTCCATGATCTAATTACTAGTGTGTTTTCCGTTGTGCAAAAGTTTTAAAGTTAGGCATTTTCAGTGTGTTTATGTTTTCTAGTTAAGACATAGACCAAACCAGGGGTGCATGGAAATTTAACATTACATGGCTCACAGAAGTAATTCAAGTCAAATTACTAACATCGTGTGCCAAAGATACCCAAAGACAATACAAGTTGGCAAAATGAATATAACTAACAAACAAATTACGCCACAAATTATTTTTCTGCTCTAAAATAATACTAGTGATTGCAATTACAATTTTTTCTGCGGAAAAATAAATAAATAAATAAAATACTAGTGATTGCAATAAAATATTAACACATCCCTTTCACTACCCTTATGTCATCTCATTTTGACATTTCATCAAAACAACGAAATGATGGCACAAACAGCAATACTCACAAAAGCTTTAATGAAAAGGAATCAAATTATGTTATTCCATCAGTAAGTTTTGCATTGATCTTCTCTCAAACACCCTTCCAACAGCATTACCTAATGCGGGAACTAGTTGAAATGAACCACCACACATCTTTGTTGTAACTTGATTCATTAGCACAACCTACACGAAAAATTGAAACTTTAAATTATGTGAAGGAGATGCAAAACTTTAAATATAATATTTTGAAATAACAATTACACATTAAAGAAAGATTTAAAAGATTTGGAAAAGGAATTGTAAGAAATTAATTAGGAAAATCAGAAGCATATATTTTTACTATTTACAAGCTATATCCGTTGCTTAAAATAAAAACATCAACCTTCTCATGTAATTCTTTTGTATCTTTATTACAACTTTTAATGCATATTTTAAGTTCAATAAGTTGAAGTTTTCAAAACAAAATGTTAGGCTATTGTGATGCCACTACATCCTAAGAAAGCATAGTGTGCACTAGGGAGTCAACATAGGAACCTATCCCAAAATGAGATTAGACTTCACAACCACACCTTCTAGCACCTTGACCACCCTCGGGCACTTTAATCTTTATAGCTCTCAGGTTCTTTCTCAATGCATGTTTAAGATAGGGTTTCCAATGTGAATCATTTATTTTTAAACAATGAGAACCATCTATAAAATAACTTGTATTTAGCAATAGGTCCAAACATTGAGGTCAAACCTAAAGGGATGAGATAGAATAATATAAGTAAAGTATTGCTACATATAATGGTCATAATTAGGAAACAAGCATGTATTTTGACATTTATTAAATCTGTCAATTGAAGGCCAAGGGAATCATTTCCAAAAGGTCTTTTAGGGTGACCAACCACTCATGTGCACTAGTGGTTAACACTACCCTCCATCTCAAATTCTAAGGAAGAAGAGCGAATTCTACAAAGTTATATCTTTAGAGAAAAAATAATAAATGATTCAATCCATTTCATTGATGAATAAAGTGAGTCATTAGGAAAATAGGTGTTTGGGAATTGTGTAACAGGTTATGACACAATATCACACCAAAGAATGAAAAGTACTTGTGAAAATTCTGTCACTGCAGCAACTGATTTATTTTACCTACATATTCTTCAATAAGTTATTTACGAAATCCCTTCAATAAATATTAAAATAAATTCTGCTGCAAATATCACACCATTATACAAAAACATGCACAAGAATCAAACACATCAACACAGTTATTTTTGGACAATTGTCCCCAGAAAAACCAAATGCGGGAAAACCGGTGCAGCAAAGGAGGATTTTATTATTAAGCAGCTTTTCTTGTTGATTTGGGGTAGCATCGAATGTGCTCTAACCATGAAAATTGGTGGAGAGACTAAAGCACATGAGATCTCCAAGACCCATAAATGGTTTGGGCAGATTCTAACCGGTCTAGGAGATATTAAAATAATTAATATTTTTAATCGAGTTCCTAAGTCTAAACTTAGGAAAAATAAAATATTAGTGGGTATTAATATAAAACTGGGTTAAAAGGTTCCAAAAGTCATGGATCAAGCCAGATCTAATTTTGGCACTTGATTAGAGAATTAATCTCGGTCGTTGATGGACCAACGAGAAAAGTATAAGAGGAGGCTTGAGGGTCAGTTGGAGAACACACCAAGATTGATCAGTCAGTTCGATTTTCTGGAGCGGGGTTTGCTGAGAGAAATCGAACAAGTGATCTGAGTTGCAGCGAGGGGCAATGAATACATAGCAGAGAGGCAGAGTTAGTACCAGAGAGACAGCGCAGAGCCTGGAGAGGTTGACGCAGAGGCAGTTGGGTGCTATGCAAAGGCAGTTGGGAGCTGCGTAGAGCCAGAAGAGGCCAGCGTGGGTGACGCAGAGGGTCTGAGGGCTGACGCAGAAGCTTCAATAGTTGCGCAGAGGCTAGCAGAGCTGACGCAGTGTCAAGAGGTAGCACCGAGAGGATTTTCGTGGGGCAGACTAGGTGCTGGTGATCCGAGAAGGGTGACGCAATCCCTATAGAGTGACGCAAAGCAATGGAAGCTACAATTATTGTTGTGGGATCGTTCATCCGGTGATTAATCAGCTGGAATATCTGTCTCCGAGGAGAGGTACTACTGTCGAGGGCATTCTATGTTGTGTGAGCCATTCTGGCACCCTAGTTGTATTCTGAAAACTGCATAGTAATAAAACCCTCTGAATAGCTGCACCAGTTTTCCCGCATTGGGTTTTTCCAGCGACATTGGTCCAAAAATAACGGTGTCACTTATGTGCTTGTTTTCTTTCAGTTGATGATCTGTAGATGTTGATACTATACTTGTGTTTATTTCTAGTATTTACATGGTAAGTAACTTGTTAAGTAATTAAACAAGTAGGAAGAAATAAACCAGATAGTACAGGAAGAATTTCTAATGGGTTAAACTTAGAAATTCCAACATGGTATCAGAGCGTGGTTGCAGATCATAGGATAACTGAAGGCATCAGCTAGCAGAGCAATAGAAGCAGATTCAGTTGTCCCGAGTGACAGAGTTGATCCGTGCAGAAGGCGACAGAGGAAGGAGTGACGCAGAGGGACTGCGTCATCAGTCTGGGCCAGAGAGAGGCCAACGCAGAGGCTGTGGGAGGCAGAATCAGGCTCACGCAGAGGCCAGAAGGGCTAACACAGTTGGCTGGGGGAGTTGATTTGCCAGTGTCAGGATTGCACAAAGCCAAGTGGCTCAATCCTTCAGTTGCTAGGGTATAGGACGTTGTGGGTAATTTGTGGAGTGAAGCTGGTGGGGTATTGTGGAGTGAAGCTGGTGGGGTATTGTGGTCAGAACAGTACCTAACAGGGCAAGACCAAGGTAGAGGGAGTTGCTGCCGAGGCGGATTTCTAGCCAAGGAATCTGGATCAGTGGTGCAGTTGCACAAACGATCGGAGTGGGGCAACTTGACGTTGGCAGAGGGATTTCCAGAAGGGAAATCGAGACTCAGAGGGAGTCGAACCGAGAACTTCCAGACGAGAAGTTGAGAGACTCAGCAGGAGTCAAACAGAGGACTTCCAGGAGGGAAGTAGAGAGACTCGAAGGAGTCGAAAGAAGAGCAGCGAGATGGTTGTGAATGAGTTGTGAAATCAGGATAGGCTAGACAGAGCGTCCAACTTTTTGGTCTGGAAGGCCAGGATCTTGTCCATTCTAGACAGATATCGCATCAAGGACTTCACCTTGAAAGTGATGGCGATCCCAGTTGACCCAGCTGAAAATGAGAAGTACGAGGAGGCAATGGCCAGGGCGAAGTGCATCATCCTTGATGGGGTCAAGGATCATGTGGTGTCGCATATTACCGAGAAGGACACGACAAATGAGATGTGGGAGGCCCTAAAGAAATTGTACCAGCATACTTCCGTGCAGAGGAAGATGTTACTTGAAAATCAGTTGCAGTCATACCAGATGCAAAAGGGAGAGCAGATAGATGTCTTCCTCGGTCGATTGAAGGAGATCCGTGACCAGCTAACTTCCATAAGGGCCACACCGGATGAGGAATTGATGGTGAGGACCGCATTGAACACAGTCTCAAAGGATTGGGAGGTATTTGTCCAAAGCATATTGGGTAGGACAAGCCTTCCAGATTACGAGGAACTGTGGGTGGCTCTTCGTCAAGAAGAGATTAGATGGGTGACCAAGGCGGACAATAGCGGCAAAGGGGTAAGAAGCAAGGAGGAAGAAGAGAATGCGGCACTAGCATCTGCGGGAAAGCATGAGAAGAGAAAGAAGAATGACTTCTCTAAGGTCAAGTGCTTCCATTGTGGGGAACTGGGTCATTTTGCAAACCAGTGTCCTAGGAAGAAGAGTATGGGAGAGGCTTCTGAGACCAAGGCAGCGCCAGGGAGGGCGGAGAAAGAAGTCGAGGAGGATGATGATTGTGCCATGAGTGCTCATGTGCCACTTGAGAAGAAGTAGGAAGACATCGAGCTGTAGTCAGGAGGACTACAGGCGATGAGGAGCAGGATCCTTGAGGTACCCAACCTCTTGGATTATACCTTAATACAGGAGCCTCGAAGAGGAGTAGCAGAACTGGCGAATGTCGGTAGAGACGGATGCGGATGGAGTGACAGAGAGTGCTACAGTCCAGGAATCTCAGGACAGCGCGAGGCTAGCAGGCTGCAACAGTGCGAGAGGCACGGGAACGTTGCACCAATGCAGGATGGCACAGAGAGGTGTGCAATGGTGCGAGATGCGAGGAGTTGTTGCAGCAGCACAAAGGTCAGTAGAGGGAGCACTTGCTAGCGGCAGAGGGAGCTTCAACATCAGGAGTGTCTCTAGCCTAACAGCAATGTCAGAGTTGGGTGGATCAGTTACTTACTTCTCAGTAACTGAGTTGCAGTGCAGTAGCAGTATACAGTAGCACGATGTAGCATGATGAGAGGGGATGCAGTGCTAGGAGGATGGACCAGCAGCAGCACAAATGCAGAGGCAGTTGTCGTACAAATGCAGCAGTGGTAGGGCCATGGGCAGCAGTACAGGATGCAGCAGTACAGAGGATGTTGGGCGGGGAGGCCTAGCATTAGCACAGGGACCGATGCCGGATGATCAAGGTAATGCTCAGTAAGGAGTATTACTAGAGCACAGTCCTCGCTAAGAGGGAGTGTTGATTTGGGGTAGCATTGGATGTACTCTAGTCATGAAAATTGGTGGAGAGGCTAAAGCACATGAGATCTCCAAGACCCAGAAATGGTTTGGGCAGATTATAACTGATTTGCGAGATATTAAAATAATTAATATTTTTAATCGAGTTCTTAAGTCTAAACTTAGGAAAAATAAAATATTAATGGGTATTAATAGAAAACTGGGTTAGAAGGTTCCAAAAGTCATGTATCAAGCCAAATCTAATCTTAGCCATTGATTAGAGATTTAATCTCGGCCATTAAAGGACCAACGAGAAAAGTATAAGAGGAGACTTGAGGGTCAGTTGGAGAACACACCAAGATTGATCAGTCAGTTCGATTTTATGGAGCGGGGTTTGCTGAGAGAAATCGAACAAGTGATCTGAGTTGCAGCGAGGGGCAGTGAATACATAGCAGAGAGGCAGAGTTAATACCAAAGAGATAGTGCAGAGCCTGGAGAGGTTGACGCAAAGGCAGCTAGGAGCTAGGCAGAGCCAGAACAGGCCAGCATGGGTGACGCGGAGGGTCTAAGGGCTGACGCAGAAGCTTCAGTAGCTGCGCAAAGGCTAGCAGAGCTGACGCAGGGCCAAGACGCAGCACTGGGAGGATTTTCGTCAGGCAGAATGGGTGCTGGTGATCCGGGAAGGGTGATGCAGTCCCTACAGATTGACGCAATGCAGTGGAAGTTGCAATTGTTGCTATGGGATCATTCATCCAGTGATTAATCAGCCGGAATATCTGTCTCCGAGGAGAGGTACTACTACCGAGGGCATTCTCTGTTGGCTGAGCCATTTCTGGCACCATAGTTGTATTTTGAAAACTGCATAATAATAAAACCCTCTAAATAACTGCAACAGTTTTCCCGCATTAGGTTTTTCTGGGGACATTGGTCAAAAAATAACAGTGTCACCTATGTGCTTGTTTTCTTTTAGATGATGATCTGTAGATGTTGATATTGTACTTGTGTTTATTTTTAGTATTTACATGGTAAATAACTTGCTAAGTAATTAAACAAGTAGGAAGAAGTAAACCAGATAGTATAGGAAGAATTTCTAATGGGTTAAACTTAGAAATTCCAACATTTTTTGAGTACACTGGGTGCCAAACTGGCTTACCCAACATAGATAAATTCTGCAGCGCCTCCCCTAAGCTTAGCGTCAGTCCAACTAGCCTCTACGCAGCTCCCAGACCCTCTCTGTCAGCACTCTGCCTCACTACGTCAGCCCTTTGCCTATTTGCGTCACCCGCGCAGTTCCTCCAGTGACTGTGCAGTCTTGCTACCTTTGCGTCTTCCTAAGTGGCTCTGCGTCTACCTCTGATCTCTGCGCTAGTCCTCCAGCATTGTCCCTGCCTCTTTGTTACGTACTCGCTACCTCTTGCTGCAACCCACTCTTCTAGTTCGAATTTCTCAACAAGCCCTGCTCTAGAAATCAAACTGACTGCTCTCCCTCAGTGTATCTCCAACTGAACCTCAAGCCTTCTGTTATACTTTTCCTATTGATGAATCAACAACCGAGTTTAAGTCCCTAATCAACGACTAAAATTAATATAGACCTGATCTTCGTCTCTTAGAAGCTTTTGATCCTTATCTTTATTAATATCCATTAATATTTTTATTTTCCTAAGTTTAGACTTAGGAACTCATTAAAAAATATTAATTATTTCAATAACTCTTCATCCGGATGGAATTTTCCAAAACGAATTCTGGGTCTCGGAGATCTCATATGCTTTAGCCTCTCCACCAATTTTCTTGGGCAGAGCACATCCAATGCTACCCCAAATCAACAATACCAACACTAATGTGAAGACTAGTGGAACTAGCAGGTTGGCAATTGTCATGTCATCAAAGCTTATTTGCACTTTAGACCAAGGGTGAGCCTAAGTCAAGGGGGCACAAATGAGTCAGATGGTCTCCATTGCAAATCTTACAAGAGAATTTTACCTTCATTTTCTCCTTTTTGCCCCCATCATTATTAGTGGTCTCACTGTTTTTACCAGCACCCTGTCCAGAATTAGCATTTTTCTTCTTGTTCTTATTCTTACCCCTCGGGTTGTTGATTTCCCTTTAGATTATAGGTCTGAACCGCATGGACATCGAAGGTTTGACCAGACATTGAGGTAGACTGAGTGTTTAGGGCAGTACTAGATCGGCTACTTTGTATGTATAGGCATTTGATCAACCATAGGGAGAAGAGATCAAGGAACATCAAAAGGAATCAATGAAGAGAAGCCATATCCAAATTCGAATCTAAAGACTATGGGGTAAAAGAAAACTTACAAGACAGAAACTTATCGATATGCTCGAAGATATGAAATTAGAGGAAATCTAATCTGTGACTTCTTATATGGGAAAAACCCCAAGGTGGAAGGTGGGTGAAAATAGAAGGGCAGGTGGTGGGCTTAAGAATGCTTGCTAACTAGCTGGCCTAGCTGGCCGCCTAGCTTGGGGGGATGAATTAGGTCGTTGGCTGGGGCTTAGTCAATCAATGGCAGAATCAATTCTAAAATATCATATTAATGGGACAATCACATTCTTTATGGAATGCATCATTAGCTTTGGATCGTTGGATGGATGAGTCTGATAGGTCCCGAATGAAACGGGAATCAGGTGAGCGAGGGATAACTTTGTATTCAATGGGTCAGGGAAGGACGAGGGGTTATGCTTCCCCAGTGTTAAGTTGTGATAGCACCCATTCCCCAGGCTTGACGAAAAAATAACTCGATAGTTGGTCCAACCCGTGGATGCTGCTAGAAACCGAGGCTGGTTGAATCACCCTTGAATTGTTGCTTGCTTTAGCCTAGAGATTACAGTCGGCCTTGTACACCCAGTCCCAGTCCGAGTAAGGCACAGTAAGTTATAAGCCTTGGCCCCTTCAAAAAGAAGTTTTGAGTAAGAAAAACTGCCAAATGATAAGTTTTTTTTATATAAGTTCCAAGCGAACTTGGTGCCTGGTTTGAAGTTGTAGGTGATGAATCAAGATCTAACTGGGATTTCCCACCCCGCTTACGCGCACTACCCGACACGTGAATTAAGGAACCCATGATTGTCCCAACCCCTGGTGGGCGATGAATTGCCCCACCTCAAAGGGGGTATCCACTACTACATATTACCAATGTTCCACCAAGTTTCTGGGACATAGGGGCGAGGGAGCGAGGATACGCAGGACCGGCCTATATAAAGCTCCCCACCAATTTTTAGGAAACGTGGGGGACGTCAAGGTCTTAAAAACTTATAAATATAAAAATATATGATATAACATTGAAATTTTAATATTTATAATGTAATTGTCTTTATCATTATATAATATATAACACTTACATCATGAAGGATAAATGATAAATTGATGAATCATATAACTGAGGTCTGAAACAAATTTAAAACGAAAGGCATGATATCGTATAATCATTCATCATACATGTAAGTTTGTAACTGTACAGTGTAACTACTAACAATGTTCAATGAAAATAAATGTTTAAAGTTTTAAAGTTTAAACCATATTGAAGTTCCAACTATGAATACTGAATATTGAAATAAAAGTCAAGTTCGATACATCAAGAGCAATGTTGCACGAAGCGGGGACGTTTTTTGGAAGCGGGGACGCGAAAGCGTCATTTTCCAAAAATCTAGGAAGCGAAGCGTTTGCGGAAGCATCTGCTATATATATATATATATATATATTTGCATTTATACTCAAAACAAACATCCCAAACAGGCGGAAGTGTCCAAAACAGGCAGAAGCGTCCAAAACAGGCAAAAGCGCGCTTCCGAATTTTGGAAGTGCACTTCCGGAGACGCTTCCTGGACGCATCCGCACGGGACGCGCTTTGGGCCTTGGAACTGGGGGGGGACGCTACCTGCAACATTGATCAAGAGTCAAATGTTTATAGAGTCAAGACTCAAGTCTAATATATCATATATCAAGATTCAAAATAAACTGAAGTCTCCAATTGAAGTCTGAAACAGAAAAGCAAATAAGTTAATAACATAAGAACATATCAAATGATAAATCATAAATGAGCATAATTGCTCAAGGTAATGTCCCGCTAGTCTCTGCATCCAGTTGATGCATGAATAATCAGGATCAACCATGTCACCATCTAAATCAAAGTCAGCAAGCAGTGGTTTGAACTTCAACGAGAGGATGTGTCTTGGATATGGCGGGCAGCATTCAGCGAGAGGACGACTGAGCAGAGCGATATCATGAAAAGATGAAACAATGTGAAATGAACATTGAAAATAAAGTTTAAACGCTTCGCGGTTCATAAAAATTAGGATTCTTTTGTTTCATTAAAAAAAATTGTGATTTTTGTCTAGGCAAACGACCCCTCACAACCCCACACGACCCCTTTCCCCTAGGAAACGATCACATTTGGAGGATTTGACCCCAAAAATCGAGGAAACGCCCCCTTACAAGTTTCTGCGCATACCCTTCTTTTTGGGAGCATGGGGAAACGACCCCCAGTCGTCCCCATGTCCCCCGAGCGCGAGGGAGCTAGGAAGCTCGACCCCTATGGAACACTACATATTACACATCATGTTGTCCATCCCCTAGAGCCCCAAGCAATTATCAAGAAAAATCAATCAAAGGTAAAAGGCATATGAAGAAGGGTGGAAAAACAAAGGTCGGGGTAACTCATGTACCACGATTTGCTCCCTCCTACACTCATATACCCAAGTGTGGGCTTCCCTTGTTATAGCTACCCAATGTACCTTGACATGTGGTCTGGATGATTCCCCTGATCCCCACTCCATTCCATCATTAAATCATTTGCCACCTACCTCTTAAAGGGTGTACTATGGACATGCCACCCCTTTTAGAAGTTGAAACCACCTAATAGGGTCCTTGGTCAACCCCCTATTGGCTTGCAGACACTTGTACATGCCAAATCCCACTATGGAAGGGCATGCCACCATGAAGTGCCCCATTGATCCCATAACTTGTAAGCATTATTACTTGATTATTATAATGATTTGTTGTATTGGAGGGCAACAGAATATGGTATATTCCACCGATTAGCAATCACACCAATTAGCAATCACATGTACATAAAGTAAAGTGCAGATAGAACATTAAACGATCGACAGAAAACAAGCCAAGACAAGAGACACAAGATGTTGCGGCTAGCCAGGGACAAACTCCACAATGTGTGGGGAAACCCTTTGATCAAATCTTCTTTTATCTTCAATAATTCATCAGAGAGAAATAGTACAATAAATCTGATTCATATCAGCAGTAGCAAACCCTAGATCAGCAGCATCAGTATTAGCGGCTTCATTATCAAACTAGAGCAAACGATATCTCACAAATCGACCGTCGGATTGACTTCATTCCACCACCAAAAGTTTCAGCTTCCAGAGGAGGTTCAGATGAACCTACAGCGCAGCTCAGATGAGGAGATCTTCTAGGCCATGCAAGTCAATCTTTACTTCTGCAGTTGCAGCTTTAGTTTCAGCAGTTTCCGGCTTCAAACTAGGGCAGTCAATATCTTGCAAACCGTTCGTCGGATTGACTTCATTCCACCACCAAAAGTTGCGGCTTTCAAAGGAGGTTCAGATGAACCTACAGCGCAGTTCCAAAGAGGAGATCTTCTAGGCCACGCAAGTCAATCTTTACTTCTACAATTGCAGCTTCAAATTCAACAGCTTCCGGCTTCACATGTGTGAGAGAGAGAGACCCATTTCAGCGCAGTAGAGAAGAGACTCATATCTGCGCAGTAGAGAGAGAGAGATGTGATGAGATGAGTGAGTCTAAATGAGGAAAAGTCCTCTTATATTTATACACAACGTTGGTGGGTGAATAGATGCGACTGTTGGGCTTCTAAGCCTACATGAGTTGTAGGTTGGCTTGATAATAATTCCATAATCAAAATAAATTCATATCTCCATGAATACTTATCGGAATTGGATGATCTTTATATCAATCCTACACCTCTCGATGAGAGGAATCTAATAAAAATATTATTAGCCATGAATAAGATGGCCCACATGAAGTTTTGCCCTGGTTGCCAATTTTAACACTCCCTCTCAACCATGGAGAACTTCATCTGCAATCTGTCTATCGGTCGTTACTATTCATCCATCAAATGCACTACCTTGTACAGTCTGACCCTTGCCCTGCTCTGCTCTATTTTTCCTGTTCTGCTTTGTCTTGTTCTGCCCTACACTGATCTGTACTGTTTTGTTCTGTTCTGCTCTGCTCTTGCATTGTTCTGTTCTACTCTGCTTTTGTCCGAATTATGAAGAAGAAGAAATGATCGAGGATGTATCATACTGACTCAAAGTCAGTCTCAGAGTATGTACCACTGGTCCCAGACCAGTCTCAACCAACCCAAAGTCAGCGTCATAGTGAGTACAACTCCAATGGTCCCAGACCAATATCATCCTCCACTGACTCAAAGTCAGTCTCAGAGTATGTACCACTGATCCCAGACCAGTCTCAACCGACCCGAAGTCAGCGTCATAGTATGGTACAACTCTTACCACTGGTCTCAGACCAGTATCATTGATCCCAGATCAATGGAGGTCATCCTAGCATAGGGAGTACGGTAGTTACAACGATGCGTCCATCGGTACTACTATGGTCCCTAACTTCATTTCCCTACTCATTGATCAGATGAGAGATACTTCCCATGAGTCCCAGACTGCATGGGTAGGATGCCTCGACAGGAGAACTAATCAATCCTGTCCTCAGAGGAGAACACATCAATCCTGCTACAATTGCCATGGAGAACACATCAATCCAGGCCGCCATGGAGAACACATCAATCCAAGCCTCACAGGAGAACACATCAATCCTGCTACAATCGCCATGGAGAACACATCAATCCAGGCCTCACAGGAGAACACATCAATCCTGCTACAATCGCCATGGAGAACACATCAATCCTACTACAATCGCCATGGAGAACACATCAATCCAGGCCTCACAGGAGAACACATCAATCCTGCTACAATCGCCATGGAGAACACATCAATCCAGGCCTCACAGGAGAACACATCAATCCTGCTACAATCGCCATGGAGAACACATCAATCCAGGCCTCACAAGAGAACTAATCATCCTACTACACAGGAGAGCGAATCATCCTGTTCCACAAGAGAGCGAATCATCTTGTCCCATAAGAGAGCGAATCATCTTGTTCTAGTGTGCACCACCAGGGGAGGGTGAGTCACCCTGTGGTCGTATGTTGCTCCAGTAATAACCGCAAGCCCTCAGAGCTCCCAGAGCTCAATGTATGTAACATGCAGGACCCTTGTACAAGGGTTTCTTACCGACTCCAAGTCGTTTGGGAAAATCACAGATTAGATCTTTCCTCAGGGCTTTGACAAGGTGTATCAACCTGTACATCATCTTAATGCGATGGAGCCTCCTTGCTCATCAACTTACCATATCCAAGATGATGTCTATCTGCTGGAGCAATCGACGAATACGGGATTCCTCAATAATCGAATCCCACCTCTGGTTGTTATAGAGAATCACAGTGGTATCCAATGTAAATCCAAACGGCTCACTGAAGAGCTTTCGCAACCAGACTACCTCACACGAGGTTATGCTACCAACAATATATCCTGCTTCGGCGGTGCTCAAAGCCACCGACTTCTGCTTCCTGCTCATCCAGGATATCGAAGCAGATCCCAAGGTGAAACAGCACCCGGAAGTGCTCTTACGGTCCACCACACTACCTGCCCAATCAACATCAGTATATCCAATTAGTCTCACATCTACGGCAGTGTATCTTAATCCATGAGAGATTGTGTCCTGAAGACATCTCAGAAGATTCCTGGCATCAATCCAATGAGGCTCAACCAAATATGAGCTCACAATGCTAACTGCAAAAAATATGTTCGGACGGAGGTTCACCAAGAACATCAATGTGAATGAGTTTATGAAACTCAGAGGCATTTCCCAAATCTGGTCCGACATCACTACCATATAACTTCTAAAAGTTAAGATCCTCGAGGTAGTCACAGGCTTGCAGTCCATCATACCGAATCTTTCCAATATATTTACCACATATTTTCCTTGAGATAGGAAAATTTCCCTTGGCTTTTACCACACTTCAAGTCCTTGGTCCTTCACTTCAAATTCAAAAGCCATCTCCCTCTAACATTTGTGAATGAGAGGGTTTGCACTTGTTAGAAAGAGGTCATCCACATACAATACCAGTATGAGAGGCTTGTCATCTTCAACCTTAAAGTAAAGGTTAGGATCAGCTTCACTCCTAGTGAATCCCAACTTCATCAAGTAGCTATCGATCCTCTCATACCATGCTCGGGGTGCTTGCTTCAGCCCATAGAGAGCTTTCTTCAACCTACATACATGAGATTTTCGATCATAAATCTCAAATCCTTCGGGTTGCTCCACGTAGACCTCTTCTTTGATCGAGCCATGCAAGAATGCAGTCTTGACATCCATCTGATGTAGGTTCCATCCTTGTGAAGCGACAAGGGCTATGATCGAGCGGATGGTCGTATATCTGGCAACAGGTGCAAATATCTCATCATAGTCTATACCTCCCTTTTGGGAGAAACCTCGAGCAACAAAACGAGCCTTATACTTTTCCGTGCTTCCATCTGCTACATGCTTTATCTTGTAAAGCCATTTGGAAGTAACAACAGTCTTGTCCTGGGGTCTGAGAACTACTTCCCAAACATCATTCTTTATGATAGACTCATATTCTTCGGTCATAGCATCCTTCCATACTTGATGCTTGACGGCATCTGAGAATGACGAAGGCTCATTTTGTATGATCGTGCTCATGATGGTCAGATATCCTTGATACCTATTAGGTTTCTTACTTTCACGAAAGGTTCCTCGAGGTGCAGCATGTCCTTCAGCATCATCAAGTAACCCCTTAAGCCATGAAGGCCTCTTCCTAGAAGAGGAAGGCTCATATGGAGGAGGATCAATCGGATCCATCGGTTCTTCTACATCAGGCATTGATTCATCATCCTTTTCTTTCGGTTCCCTGGTGTTGGCTTCTTGAGAGCTCCTCAAAGTCGGAAGATTGATCACCTTGCTGAGAGCCATATCTTCGTCAAAGGTGACATCATGACTAATTATGACTTCCCTTTGACCGGCTACATAGATTCTATAGCCTTTAGTATTTTCACCATAGCCCACGAAAATTCCCTTCTTTCCAGATGCTCCCAATTTATTTCTTTTCTCTTTCGGCACATGAAAGTATACAGGGCTTCCAAAAATTTTAAAATGAGAAACATAAGGTTTCTTACCGGTGAATTTTTTTTCCAGGAGTCTAGGAACCCAATGCTTGATGAGGGCATCAATTTTGTACATATACGACGGTGATTGTAGTTTCAGCCCATAGAAACATCAAAAGTCTTTGATCATGTAGCATGGCCCAGACAGCTTCCATCATCGTGCGGTTCCTCCTTCTTGCCACACCATTCTGCTCAAGAGTATGTGGTGTAGTAGTCTCCCTCTTAATGCCAACCTCAGGTATGCCTGAGTGAACCAATTGTAATATATCAGAGGTCTTGCTTTGGCTTGAGGGGAATGGTTCCCTTTTGAGCTTTCCTTCAGCACATCCTGGACATACACCTTCATTCTCTATTCAGAATTCGGGCATCCCTATCACCATTTGTCTTACACTGAGCATAGCTTTATAATGAAGGGGGGGAAACCTCTAATGCCAAAGTTCGGACTGAAGAGATGTGTCATAAGACATGACACCTAGCAGACTTCCATCGACCTGATATAATGAATCACTAAACCCAAGAGTAAAGGCATCTTTAACATTATTTTTCCATATACATACCTTGCCATCGCTGAAGGTTACCTTATAGCCTTTGTCTTCCGTTCCCGAGATGGACACTAGGTTCTTTTTGAGGTCAGGTGCATTTAATACATCCTGGAATTTCTGGCCTTCTTGAATGCTTGTCCTCTTCCTTGATTCCCAGCTCTCCTCTTACCTTTGCTGTTGAATTTGTCATTCTTTTGATTGCCATCGAAGGGATTTTGATCATCGTCCTAGAGTGAGTCCTTTCTATCAGGGCACTCCCTTGCATAGTGACTTGCTTTATCGCAAATGTAACATCGTCATTTTCTTCTAGCCTTAGGTCCAGCCTTTCCTTTTGATTTAGTCCCGGAATTATTTCTTTTCTTTGCATGAAAAGAAAAGGCAGCAGGAGGACCTTTAGGCATGGGCATTTCTTACACTTCTTCCCTTGTTTCTTCTTGAATGCATCTAGCCATTAATTCCTCGAAACCAGGAATTACATTGTAGTTCAGAAGAGTAGTCCTGAACACATACCATTCAGATGGTAATCCTTCAAGAGTTGTGAGTGCCATTTCTCTGTCAGTAATAGTTTCCCCAATAGATAGGAGATCGTTCTTGATCTCGGTGATTCTTAAGAAGTATGCTTGCATACTTTCATCTTTACCCTTATTGATTTCCCTCAGCTTATTTCTAAGAAACAAAACTTGATTTGCATCATTAACTTTAAATAAACTCACCAGTCTGTCGTAGATTTCCTTGGAGGTGTCTAGATCAGAGATGTCGGCCACCAAGCGCTTGTCGATAGAGTCCTGGATGATCTTCTTTGTTTTGACTTCTCCATTTTTCCATTTGTTCCAGGCATCAGCAGATGCATTTGATGAAGGCTCAACAATATTGCCTCTTACATGGTCTAGCACTCCTTGATCTTCAAGGGTTAGATTGATAGACATCTTCTATCCGTGATAGTCAGCTTTCTCACGGAGCTTGTCTTCGGCAGGAAAGAGTGTTGAGGACCCCATAGTTCTTTTAGGATAGCCTTGCCAATCTTCTCTTCAATGATTGCTCTTGCTCTTGCTCGGGCTTTGTCTTCACCTCAGCTCCGATACCATGTTAAGTTATGGTATTTTCTATGCTTATAACAGTTTACTTCTTTTTCTTATTATATTCCACCAATTAGCAATCACATGTACATAAAGTAAAGTGCAGATAGAACATTAAACAATCGACAGAAAACAAGCCAAGACAAGAGACACAAGATTTGGCGGCTAGCCAGGGACAAACCCCACAATGTGTGGGGAAACCAAGGTTGCACGAAACGGGGAAACGAGTACGAGTTTCCGAAACGGGAAGCGATACGAAACGCGACCTCCCCAAATTTTGGAAACGGGGAAACGCGAATATATATATATATATATATATATATAGATTAGGACATTTAAGAAATATGTGCAATCATAAATCATATATGGTACGTTCTAATTTATTACATTATGATAAAATTGTCAATTGTCAATGCATAAACTATAAGTATCTAAATTTACATCACATTTACTCATGAATAATCACATAATGAAAATAGAAATATCCAAAATCAACCATGAGAAATTTCTAATTTTTTGTCTCGTGATTGATTGGGGGTCTCCTCCTACATAGTCGAATGACCTTAGTGCTCTTGATTAAATACAAGTTTCATACCATAGTACCCTACATTCTCTTGATTATTGGGAGTCTCCCCTGCATAGAGGGCTTTGTTCTCTCGATTAAATACAAGTTCCATACCCTATTACATGATAAAATCCAATGGAAACATTGCAATCCCCCCAATCCTGAAATCCTGAAAAACAGATAAGTCTGCTGGATTTTGAGTGAGATCTAAAATTCTACTTTCTCCATATGAAATCCAATGAGGGCGAAACCACTCTCAAACATCCTGAGTCATTTCATGGTAATGTTAAAAATTTAAGTAAAAGGATGAAAATGAAAAATAAAGGAGAATATCACTTTTACCATGAACTGCATATCAACATTAGGGCAAAAGTTCACCTTTATAACTTTAAACAGGCATCTGTAAGCAACTAGAAGTCACTAGGCTAACGTAAGAATAGATTACAAAACAAATAAAATAAAAAATAAAAACACAAGTAAATGCTGAAACGTGGGTCGTACGGCCCTGAAACGCGTTTCAAGCTGTACTAGCCACGTTTCAGTTTCGTGAAACGTGGCAGTACGGCCTGAAACACGTTTCAGGGCCGTACCAAACGCGTTTCAGCGTTTCGTACTCGTTTCCGTACGGAAACGCCCTCCTACCCCACGTTTCCTGCAACATAGGGGGAAACCCTTTGATCAAATCTTCTTTCATCTTCAATAATTCAGCAGAGAGAAATAGTACAATAAATCTGATTCATATCAGCAGTAGCAAACCCTAGATCAGCAGCATCAGTATTAGCGGCTTCATTATCAAACTAGGGCAGACGATATCTCACAAACCGACCGTCGGATTGACTTCATTCCACCACCAAAAGTTTCGGCTTCCAGAGGAGGTTCAAATGAACCTACAGCGTAGTTCAGATGAGGAGATCTTCTAGGCCACGCAAGTCAATCTTTACTTCGGCAATTGCAGCTTCAGTTTCAGCAGTTTCCGGCTTCAAACTAGGGTAGTCGATATCTTGCAAACCGTTCGTCGGATTGACTTCATTCCACCACCAAAAGTTGTGGCTTTCAAAGGAGGTTCAGGTGAACCTACAGCGCAGTTCCAAAGAGGAGATCTTCTAGGCCACGCAAGTCAATCTTTACTTCTGCAGTTGCAGCTTCAGTTTCAGCAGTTTTCGGCTTCAAACTAGGGCAGTCGATATCTTGCAAACCATTCGTCGGATTGACTTCATTCCACCACCAAAAGTTGCGGCTTTCAAAGGAGGTTCAGATGAACCTACAGCGCAGTTCCAAAGAGGAGATCTTCTAGGCCACGCAAGTCAATCTTTACTTCTACAGTTGCAGCTTCAAATTCGACAGCTTCCGGCTTCACATGTGTGAGAGAGAGAGAGACCCATTTCAGCGCAGTAGAGAAGAGACTCATATCTGCGCAGTAGAGAGAGAGAGAGATGTGATGAGATGAGTGAGTCTAAATGAGGAAAAATCCTCTTATATTTATACACAACGTTGGTGGGTGAATAGATGCGACTGTTGGGCTTCTGAGCCTACATGAGTTGTAGGTCGGCTTGATAATAATTCCATAATCAAAATAAATTCATATCTCCATGAATACTTATCGGAATTGGATGATCTTTATATCAATCCTACACCTCTCGACGAGAGGAATCTAATAAAAATATTATTAGCCATGAATAAGATGACCCACATGAAGTTTTGCCCTGGTTGACAATTTTAACACCCATTGATCCCATAACTTGTAAGCATTATTACTTGATTATTATAATGATTTGTTGTATTGGAGGGCAACGGAATGCATTGTATCTTATGCAAGATTGCACATGGGTCTTCATTTAGGGCTTTGTCTCACTAGCAGTGCCCTAACTCTCCAAAGGGCCACATTGGCACTTGTAGGGTGAGAATTGAGAGCCATGGGTCTCCATCCCCAACAGTGTTCATTGATTTCTCGTGTTCCACCTTTTGGATGAGAATGATGCACCTGGTCCACCATGCCCAGTCGACTCCACAGTTGCACCATACACTTGGCAGATGTTCCAGGATGTGGTTTATGTCATCACTTAAGACCTTACAGATGATTTACAAGCATATTTGATCCATTTGGATACCCATGAGGTTGTCCTTGTGCCCCCACACCCACTTGGGAGCACCATAGGTTCTTGATTGGATAAGAAGGGGCCAACCCCTTGTCCACTATGTTTGGAGTCCTTTTCTTCATCATGGCACCCCCTGGATTTTATCAGGCCTCCTCAAAGGCCCAACGATTCACTTTGTTGATCATTCAACCCTCTTGAAAGGCTCAATTTTACATTATTTAGCTATTTGGTGGGCTTGTCACATAAAGTTTGTTATTATGCACATTATTTTATTTTAGGGGCTAAATTAGGCCTAATTAGCTAATTCAAATTCATTAGGAAGTGTATAAATAGATGAGAGGTGATTCATTTCTCTCATCATCACTTGGATTGGATTAGTATCTCTTAGAAGATTTTCGCACTTTTTGCTAGGATGAATTTTTGGAGGTTTTCTTGATGCACTATGATGTTTGGATTTCGCTATTGTCTTTGGAACTTCTCTAAAGTGAATGTGATAAATGGATATACTCTCTCTCGTGTAAGTCGAAATTTTGATGTTATTCTCGTTATTTCACTGGTTAGCTGCATGTACATTGTTATCTTCGGTTAAATGTAATGTGAAATTCTACTGGCACCTTGAAAAAGTAATTAAATGCATGCGTTGGCCTTTAAGAGATTGGGTGAATGTTCCTAAAGGCACCTCCTATCTTAAGGACCTCGAAAAATTGTTTCCTTCACGAATTTGAAGTATAAATCTCTATTGACCTAGTTGTTTCCCTTGGAGAGGCTACCAAAGGTCAATTAGGGCTCCTTAGCTTACGAAATTTCATGATCTATGTGTATCTTGACACCATTAAGCCCAAGCAATAAGGAACTGATCCTCATATCCCTTTGGTCGTCAAATTTACCTCTCTTTTCCTCACTTTTCCAATTTCTAGGCATAACCCTAGAAGGTCACCTAGGGCATCAAGCGAAATCTTTTGTGGCCATCCAAACACCTAGAAAATCGGTCCACAACTGCGCTAGGGTCTCCTCAAGGGGTCCTTCAAATTTCAAGCAATTCCTATTGTGGAATCCCGAGATATCACAAGCCCTAGCTCGAGGATCATTTCTCTCCCTAGGTTGATTTGGGTTAGTGTCCTCATTTGGATCATTGCATTCAAATCTCAAAAGAAAATTAGTCCTTTGATCCTATTCTCCTCCCCAATTAAGTCAAGCCCCTCTTTGAGTGATCAACACCAAATCCTTGACCTAGTTTGGGTACACTTGGCTTCTTTGTAGTCCCAAAACTTTGCAACTCATATTCTATAAGGATTAAATCTAAGCCATTTCTCCATAAGGATCCTTAAGTTTAGGAAGCCCCTTGTTAAGGCATATCCTCTAAACCTAGGCTAGAGTGCCCTATTAGCCCTTCCTAGAGAGCCTATCACCTTGCTTCTTAAGCAAGTAAGCCATATATTTGAGCCTCTCTTGTGAATAGGCTGTTAGGATCACCTTTCATCCTATCACTCATACACTGATTATCGTGATCCTTATTATACCGGGTCTCCTCCCGTCAGTGAAAGTTCATAAAGAGCAGGGAGCCTTAGTTGAGGTGACATTGGGATATTGCTTCATTATTACCCTTGACCTAACTGTTGCCCTTTTAAGATCCCCTCCTAGGACCCCTGCTAGTTTGAGCGGTAACATTTTGGCGCCGTTGTCGGGGAAACGAGACGTATGTTTTGTTCCCCATACGAGATATTGACATACCATTATTGGCAACTCCATTGGAAGATCGAAGCCCTTGTTCTTCATTGAACTTAAGGGTCAATGTTGTTGAAGGAAATGTAACTAGGTTCGGTCTTCATAAATGTACTTTTGATATTTGTACTTATTCAAGAAAAGAAATATTTTTTTATAATATATGTCAATGAGTTTCTTGCTCATTGAAATAGGTCTAACATTAGTTAAAGTGCTATAAGGGAGTCAAATAGTCAAAAGAAGAAGTTAAAGACCTTAAGGGATTGTTACACCATGCAATAATATGTATTAGGGTCATAAGAAGACCTCCAAGCAAAATCATAAGCCTCCTCCAAGCAATGGCACCATCAAAAAGAAGCAATCTGAATTTTGCCAAGCAAGTCGGCCTCAAGTCTTCATGTCGGCCTCTAGTCGGCCTAAAAGAAGGAGACAGACTCCTATATAAAGAGCCATTCGACCTCCTCAAAAGAGAAGAACATCATCTCTAAAATCAGCGAGAAAGAGGACAAGTAAAGGGTACGGAAAAGTCAAGGGAAGGGGTCTCCAAGTGTAGCTAAGGTGGAGGAAGAAATACCGAAGTTTTGAAGGTCTGTTCTAGGGCTAAAAGACAGTCACACGTGCGAAGAAGGAGAGGGTCTCCCTGCTGTCATAGCAGCCCTCTATCACAGTCCCACAAACTTCATTAATTGGGCTAAGAACATAGGCCTAAAGGGCCTCCCACTCAAGCGAAGAAACAAGGAAGAATAGCGAAGTTACTAGGGTTGTTCTAAAGCCTACTGCAGTCACACGTGCAAGGAAACAGAGGGTTGTCCCTATGGCTAGGACAGTAGCAATTCATAGTCACCCATCTATCTTCGTTTGGGGCTAAATCTAGGCCTACAAGGCCTCCTACTCAAGCGTAGAAGAAAGACACTCAAGCGAAGGAGAGAAGGGCATACAAATCCTAATGAACCTCCCACACATGCGAGAAACTAGGGCAGCAGAACAACAGTACAGTCATACACTCATATCTCAAGAAGGATCTCGATTGGTCAAAGAAGAAGTCTACTTGAGCAAGGGATAGAAGAGGAACACCTCATCTAGAAGGCTCACTCAAGGAAGGTCTATCTCTGGACAAGAAACAAAGAAGGAAGACGAAGTGCTGAGGAGCAAAGCGCTAAAAGGAGGAAGCCTATGTGCCAGAGAACAAAGTGCAGATAAGAGGAGAGGACTTGACTTCTGCTTGGAGGATCTTCTTATCAGGTCTAGGGTTTGGCATTGATCAATAGAAGCTTCAATAAGAGAAATTCACGAAAGGGTTTTCCTCTCAAGAGAAGAGAGGTTTTGGCCCTGGCAGAAAGCCAACATTTTGTGTTTTTGTACTTATGTTTTGATAGCAGTTTGATGAAATACACACACATGCATTAATAAGAAGAAGAAGAAGATTAAGCTAACAAGAAAAAGTAAAAAGACTCCACAAATTATTATCAAGTAACGAAGAATCACACTACACATATTTCCCCTAGATTCTTCAACATGGTTTTAGAGCTAAGGTGACACATCAAGGAAAGGGCATCTCAAGAACACTCATCAAGGAAAGTCATCTACAAGGTTGAAGCATCAAGCAAAATCAACTCAAGAAAAAGAAGGCATATCACCTATCATTCACCAAGGAAGACTACATAGCAAGAAGAAGAGCCTTACATAAAGGCACCTACAAAGAAGAGCAAATTGAAGAAGCACTTGTTGTAGCGCTACAACCACCATCCAAAATTTTGGCTTACACTCGTTTTGGAGCCTCCCTACCAACCTTTCACAGCACCTTGTCTTGCTTCATCAAGTACACAAGCTTCAGTGTTTTTCATGGACAAAGGCAGCCTGTCGATCAAAGCTTGATGCATTGGCCTCAAAGGCTGTCCACCCAGACTTGGTCCAGCTGCAGGCTGAGCAGCTTCCCCAAGAAAATTGCGCATTTCTGGAGGGCCACTAACCTACCCTCCAAAAATTGCACAATTCTATATGGCAGCCTACTAGGTTCATGAATTGCGCAATTCTGCCAGCCAACACTCCCAGCAGAAATTGCACAATTCTCCCCAGCAGGGCTGCTCAGCCCAGAATTTGCGCAAATCCGGGCAGCAGTCAACTGCTCTGCCCAGAAATTGCCCAAATCTCCTAGGCAGTTAGTCCAGCTCCCAGCCAGAAATGTGCATTTCCTTCAAGCAGTTGAACAACCTTTTGCATGTGCAGCTGAGTTGACTAGTTCCCTCCGGGACTGAGCAAAACAGACTTGCATGCATGGGTTGCTTCTCCCAAGGCAGCATGCAAAGGCATCCCTTGTTTCAGGGATCTATGTTTAGCAAGTGGAGGTTACATGCAAGGATTATTTCAGAAACCTCCCACCAATTGTTGCTTTCCCTAGATTTGCAGCATGTGCGTCACAACCTCGATGTTATCGAAAATCATCAACCAGATGCTGCAGAGCTCATTCCTCACATCAACCTTCTAGCTCTGACATCCCACATCGCATCTAGGAGTAGTCAGCACATTCAGCTCAGTTATTTTGGGGTAAGCCCACTTCCCATGCCTTGTGTTGCATTTCTGTCGCTTTTTGTGTTTTCGCTTGTATGAGTACTGTTTGCTTGATTTCTTTGAACGCTTGTTGTCGTTTACATGTATATTAGCTTGTCTTAACACCGTTTCATTTTTCATCAACATCTCCTAGCTGTCGCATGCATGAAATTGTTTTTCGCAAATGGTCGCCGATTTGGTGACGCGCCTCACCCACATGCATGCTGTTCCATTTCTGAATCTGTCATTCACTTATGCTTACACTCAGTATCATCATGCATTCGCGTTCACATTTGCGTTCAGTTGCCCGTCGGCAAGAATGGTCAACCTTGGCCTGGACTCTGCCTCACTAAACAGCATTGCGCAATCCTGAGAGGGAATGCTTTGCCTTCCTCTCCACAAATGCGCATTTCCGCCCAGCAGTTGTTCCCCAAGCCTGCTTTGTGCAATCCTAAGGGACAGTGACTGCTGGCCAAGGAAATTGTGGAATGCAGTCACTAAGCCTGCAACCATTGCCAGTTGAGATTGCACATTACACAATTCCAGCAGTCAACAGCCAGACTGGACTGTGCATTGCGCAGTTCCAGCAGTCAGTCAGTCTCCCAACAACCCAGACTGTGCCTCATGCAGTCAGTCTCCCAACCTCCCAGTCGAAATTATGCAACCTTCATGATCAGTCACACAGATATGTTGCAGGTCAGTTCTCAAGTTCAGTTTGGTTTTCGACTGACAGATTGCTTGCCATGAGTGTTGTCATGACTCCAAGTATTGCAGGTGTTCATCTGCCTCTCAGCAGTGCAGGTACAATGGTTTCCAAGAGGACAGAGTCGAAGACACTATTCAAAGCACGCCTGGAGATGCAGTCAATCAAATGTCTATGAGCTTGCCTACTCACGAGGATATCAAGTTGTTCGTAAACAAGAACATCAAGATATCACAACAAGAAGCATCATGAACAACAGTTGAAGGCAACATACCGAACGCAGCGAATGCAATGAATGTAAGAGGAAGGTTGTTGACAACACAGAGGCAGAACAAAGTTGCAAGATCAAGCAGATCCACTGATAATGAAAGCAACTTTGGAGACTCAGGCTATGAGGTGACAACGCGACATGAAAATCGTGCGAAGACAGAGAATGGAACAAAGGAGATGCATGTGCTGAAGCAGCAACTCAAGAAGAACATGAAGCTGCACAGACAGATGAATGAGTTGCAGCAAGAACAGGAACAGCAGTGGGTGCAACATGCACTCACGGATGAAACTGCGCCCGTACAAGTTAAAGATCCATCCCAGCAGCTGACACAAAGCAGACATGGTGAGCAGTGTTGTTGATCGCATGCAAGAGATTCAACAGCATGCATGTCATTGTGCGCACGCATGCAATCCAACCCATTCAACACACTCACCAAGGCAAAGACAAGAAGCAAGTCCAACTGGAGTTGAACATGTACTTCGGCAAGTTGATGCGCATGACCACCAGCACACACTTGAAGATCAGCACAGACACTATGCATCAGTGTGTTGTCAGTTCAACCGCACCCAAGAAGACCATGCGCATGTTAGCAGACGAGTTGGATGAAGGAGCCGAACCAATGCATCGGTTGCAACAAAGGCAAGAGTTCGCTTCGGCAAGATGTCACCGTGAGGTGCATGCACATCATCATGGACGACCAAGCTTGGCATCAACTCACCACCTTCACCATCACAAGCATGTCAAAGAGTTGGTCTCATCACAATGGACCAAGTGTCAGTGAGCTCTTGCATGGCTTGCTCAAGCCATGTTGTCTCACATGAGTACATGTGCATTGTAATGTTGAATCATGTCAAGTGTAAGTCAAGTGTCAATAGTTGTATAGACTTTTGGTTATTCAAGCTTCTGATAAGACGATCTTGGAGAAAGCTTGGACAGTATTGTAACGCGCCTTAGCTTCTCCACTGCACGGAGCTAGTTCATCTCTTTGGGGGAGCAGGTGGATTTAGTTGTAATGTTCCACTGTTGGGTTTAGCAGGTTTACATGGATGTATTGTATGATTGGGACTTACATTTCTTTATATAATAAGAGCCAACACATTTTCATGCATATGTTGTTATTGTAGTTGGACTGTTCCAGTTGCTTAGCAATGTATGTTGTTTAACTTAAGTAGTTGTGTATGAATCTTGTTGTAGATGTGTTGTTGGTTTAACCATCACTTTGGATTGTCGGCTAACCTGCTTTCCAACTTGTGATGCATCTTCGCTTGAGTGTTACCTTCCCAGCTAAGTATTGTTACAGGTTGTCAAGGGGCGCACTCATCTCAACCCCCCATGTGTTAGAACCTTCCATACACCTTCCTTGACTCACTGCACCGGTCACACCCTTGCTACTGACAGAGTTATCTTACTTGCCTCTGTGCGACATCGCGATCAAGGTTGCTTTACGACCCACTGTTGGGACTCCTACACCAAACGGTCTGAGGTCTAACTGGGACTTCTTACGAGGGAGATCCCCTTGAAATGTTGGCTCGTGCAGCACCGTCAACATTTATGGCGCTAGGAGGGCCTAATAACAAGCTATGTCCTCTCATCCAATTTTGAACCTCTGCATACCTTTCATGGATTCTTGCACTCTTCTCCCTCCGCGATGTTTTCTGAATCGTGAAGATAGTTGATTTGGGGTAGCATCGAATGTGCTCTAGCCACGAAAAATTGGTGGAGAGGCTAAGGCACATGAGATCTCCAATACTCAGAAAGGGTTTGGGCGGATTCTAAACAATTTGGGAGATATTAAAATAATGAATATTTTTAATGGAGTCCCTAAGTCTAAACTTAGGGAAATTAAAATATTAATGTGAATTAATATAAAACTGTGTTAGAATGGTCCAAAAGTCATAGATCAAGCCAGATCTAATCTTAGCCGTTGATTAGGGACTTAATCTCCACTGTTGATTTGTCAATGAGAAAAGTATAAAAGGAGGTTTGAGGGTCACTTGGAGAACACATCAAGAGATCAAGATTTTGACTTTCTGGGGCTGGGTTTGCTGAGAAAGTTGAGGGAGTGATCAGAGTTGCAACTGAGGGGCAGTGAATATAGAAGCAGAAGAAGAGATAGCACCAGGAGGATCAGCGCAACAGCCATAGAGGGACGCAGAAGCAGCCAAGGGTTCACGCAGAGCCAACCAGGGCTCACACAAAGCCAGCCAGGAGCTGCGCAGTGCCTCAAAGGGCCAGCGTGGTGACGCAGAGGGCCAGAGGACTGACACAGTGCCTCCAGAGGCTGACACAGGCCAAGCCAGAGTGACGTTGGGCTAACGTTGGGCCAGAGAGAGGCTGACGCAGTCCCTAGAGGCTGACGCTGGGGTTTCGTGGGGCAGATTGGAGCTGTGGAGCTGCCGGAGTGTTTATCCGGGGTTTCAGCCGGAATATCTGCTTCCGAGTAGAGAGGTACTACTGTCGAGATTTTTCTCTGTTGGGTATGCCGGATTTGGCACCGAGATTGTATTCTGAAACTGCTTAATAAATCAAACCCTCAGATAGCTGCACCGTTTTTCCCACATCGGGTTTTTCGGGGACATTAGTCCAAAAACAATGGTGTCACTTGTGTGCTTGTTTCTATTTCCTTCAGTTGATGATATGTAATGTGTTGAGCATGTACTTGTATTTATTTCCAGTATTTACATGGTAAATAACTTGTCAATTAACAGAACAAGTAGGTAGGAATAAATCAGTAAAGTACATGAAGGGTTTCTAACATGTCAGACTTAGAAATTCCAACATGGTATTAGAGCGTGGTTGTAGATCACAGGAGAACTGAGGACATCAGCCGAACAGAGCAGCAGCAGCAGAAAACAGTTGTCTCGAGTGATAGAAGTTGTTCCTAGCAGAGTAGCAGCAAGGAAGGGGTGACACAGTGCCTGCATCATCAAGATTGAGCCAGGAAGAGGCAGCACAGAGGCTGAGGGAGGCAAAGGCAAGCTCACGCAGAGCCACGCAAAAGCCAAGAGGGTTGACGCAATTGACTGAGGAGGTTGATTTGTCGGTGTCGGGATTGCGCAGAGCCTAGGAGCTCTAACCTTCAGTTTGTTGGGGTTTAGGAGGCTGTGGGTAAGTTGCAGAGTGGAGTTGGTGGGGTACTATAGTCAGAACAATACCTAACAAGGCAAGACCAAGGTAGAGGGAGTTGCTGCCGCGGTGGATTTCTAACCAAGGAATCTAGATTAGTGTTGCAATTGCACAGACGATTGGAGAGGGGCATCTCGACATTGGCAGAAGGGTTTCCAGGAGGGAAATCGAGGCTATACCGAGAACTTCCAGGAGGGAAGTAGAGGAGCAGCGAAATGGCACTACACAGAGTAAGAGACCAGGACAGACTGGACGGAGCCTCAAACTTCGTAGTCTGGAAGGTCAGAATCTTATCTGTACTAGACAGGAATCGTGTCAAGCACTTCGCCTTTAGGACGATAGTTATCCCAGTTGACGAGGTCAAGGATTATATAGTACCACATATTGCCGAGAAGAACACGACATAGGAGATGTGGGAGGCCCTGACCAAGTTGTATCAGCATACTTCCGTGCAGAGGAAGATGCTACTAGAAAATTAGCTATGATCATACCAGATGCAGAAGGGAGAACAGATCGACCCATTCCTCGGTCGAATGAAGGAGATGCGAGATCAACTGACTTTCATAGGGGCAACATCAGATCCACAATTGACAGTGAGAACAGCCCTGAACACAGTCTCAGAAGACTGGGAGGTGTTTGTCCAGAGCATACTCTGCAGGGCAACCCTTCCAGATTGGGAGGAAATGTGGGCTGCTCTTCACCAAGAAGAGATCAAAAGGCTTAGCAAGGCGGGACGCAGCAGCAAGGGGATCAGAATCAAAAAGGAGGAGGAAGAGGACGTTGCCCTAGCATCTGAGAGAAAGCAGGAGAAACGGAAGAAGAAGGACCTCTCCAAGGTCAAATGCTTCCACTGTGGGGAGCTGGGTCATTATGTGACCCAGTGTCCAAGGAAGAAGTGTAAGGGAGAGGCCTTCGAGACCAAGGCAACGCCAACAAGGGCAGAGAAAGAAGTGGAGACAGACGATGATTGTGCCATGAGTGCTCATGTGCCACTTCAGAAGAAGTGGGGAGACATCGACCTGTAGTCAGGAGGACTACAGGCGATGAGGGGCAAGATCCTCTAGGTACCCAGCCTCTTGGATTAGACCTTGCTACAGGAGCCCCGAAGAGGAGTAGCAGTACTGGCGATGTTAGTAGAGACGGATGCGGATGGAACGACAGAGGGAGCTACAGTGTAGGATTCCCAGGACAGCGCAAGACTAGCATGCTGCAACAGTGCGAGAGGCACAGGAATGTTGCACCAGTGCAGGATGGCACAAGGAGGTGTGCAACAGTGCAAGATGAATGGATTTGTTGCAGCAGCGTAGAGGTTAGAGAGGGAGCACTTGTCAATGACAGAGGGAGCTTCATCATCAGGAGTGCTTCTAGCCTGACAGAGATGTCAGAGTTGGGAGATCAGTTACTTAATTCTCAGTAACTGGGTTGCAAGCCAACAATTATCAATGGTAGTGCTATGGGCAGCAAGATGTAGCATGATGAGAGGGGTTGCAGTGCAGATGCAGCAGTGGCAGTGGCAGGGCCATGGGCAACAACACCGATGCAAAGGGAGTTGCAATACGGATGCAACAGTGGCAGTGGCAGGGCCATGGGTAGCAGTACAGGATGCAGCAGTGCAAAGGATGTTGGGCAGCAAGCATGGCATTAGCACAGGGACCGATGTCGGATGATCAAAGTGATGCTCAATGAGGAGTATTACTAGAGCACAGTCCTCGCTAAGAGGGAGTGTTGATTTGGGGTAACATCGGATGTGTTCTAGCCACGAAAATTGGTGAAGAGGCTAAGGCACATGAGATCTCCAATACCCAGAAAGGGTTTGGGCAGATTCTAAACAGTTTGGGAGATATTAAAATAATTAATATTTTTAATGGAGTCCCTAAGTCTAAACATAGGGAAATTAAAATATTAATGTGAATTAATATAAAACTGTGTTAGAATGGTCCAAAAGTCATGGATCAAGCCAGATCTAATCTTAGTCGTTGATTAGGCACTTAATCTCGGTCGTTGATTTGTCAACGAGAAAAGTATAAGAGGAGGCTTGAGGGTCACTTGGAGAACACACCAAGAGATCAAGGTTTTGACTTTCCGGGGTTGGGTTTGCTGAGAAAGTTGAGAGAGTGATCAGAGTTGCAGCTAAGGGGCAGTGAATACAGAAGCAGAGAGGCAGAGAGAGCACAAGGAGGATCAGTGCAGTAGCCAGAGAGAGAGACGCAGAAGCAGCCAAGGGTTCACACAGAGCCATCCAGGGCTCACGCAGAGCTAGCCAGGAGATGCGCAGTGCCTCAGAGGGCCAGCGTGGGTGACGCAGAGGGCCAACGTGGGTGACGCAGAGGGCCAGAGGACTGACGCAGTGACTCCAGAGGCTGACGCAGGCCAATCCAGAGTGACATTGGGCTAACGCTGGGCTAGAGAGAGGCTAACGCAGTCCCTAGAGGCTGACGTTGGGATTTCATGGGGCAGATTGGAGCTGTGGAGCTGTCGAACTGTTTATCCAGGGTTTCAACTGGAATATCTGCTTCCGAGTAGAGAGGTACTACTGCCGATATTTTTCTCTGTTGGGTATGCCAGATTTGGCACCCAGATTGTATTCTGAAACTGCTTAATAAATCAAACCCTCAAATAGTTGCACCGGTTTTCCCGCATTGGTTTTTCCGAGGACATTAGTCCAAAAACAATGGTGTCGCTTGTGTGCTTGTTTCTATTTCCTTCAGTTGATGATCTGTAATGTGTTGAGCATGTACTTGTATTTATTTCCAGTATTTACATGGTAAATAACTTGTTAACTAACAGAACAAGTAGGTAGGAATAAATCAGTAAAGGACATGAAGGGTTTCTAACGTGTCAGATTTAGAAATTCCAACAAAGATGTCTCCATCACGAGGGAGTTTCTCGATCTCTTGTCCACTTACACGTATGATGGTGAAGGCGAAATGGCCTGGCCTGAGTACTTACATGACTTTCTTTCCATGCTTCATGAGGAAGATGGTTGTTCTGATGAACAGGCTAGCTTGGTGCTTGCACACACTATGCGAATCTCCACGTCATTGGCTGCTCAGCCTACCGGCTGACAGCATGCACTCACTTGAGCACTTCTGTGATCTTATTGAAGACACTTTCTATCATTTTGATCCAAACCATCTTGACTGAAAACTATTACAGCAACGGAAGGCTCCGCATGAATCGGTTATTGATTTTTGGCAGCGTTTCCATGACTTGCAGTTTCAAGCTCCAAGGAGCCAGATGCAATTTGCCTATCTTTGGCACCGGTCCAAGTATTGCCTGAAGAAATTTGCCCGTCCCAAGAAGAAGCTTAAGATCAAACCTCGCTCAACATTCTTCATTGATGGTGCTGTGCAATCTCATGTGGATGCGTCACTGTCTTGACTAACTGTCTGCCTCCCTCTCATTCAACAGCTCCACCACTGCTGAGTGATGTTGAAGATCATGCTCACACACCTGTTCAGCTTTCACATCCTCCCAACATCACTTCACTCAATTTTCATGTAGATTTGGTTGTGAGTCCTTCAAGTTCTCATATGCATTATGTTCTACAACCTCTGTCTTCGCACTCGGGTGTTCCTCCAGATGATATTGTCTTGTGTTCATCCATTCCGGACTCTTCACTTGTTGTGAACGAGGAACAACCCATCGACGGAGTTGGTGTTGCACAACCAACATGCGTTGTCATTCATGAAGAGTATGAGTGGGAGCTTGAGCATCAACACTCGGCGAAGGATGACTCCCTTCCATCCGAGCCCCCTTCGTTCTTTCCTAACATCTTTGGTGAACCTACCATCCATGATTTTGCATGTGTGTCTTCATCCACGGATGCACCCATTGTTGATCACTCGCAAGACTCACTGAATGTTGGTCCATCATTCGACAATGGAGAGGATAAGTTATTCATTGAAAATCCACTTGATCTTTCATCTGTCTTTTCCGGAAACACAAAGGATGAGTTTGTTCGCTTTTCATCTACCCCTTTGTTTGATTCATCTGATCATGAGGATGCCGATGAAATCATTGATTTTTCTAATCGTGGCGGTTGTGATCCATTTGTTTCCGTATTTGATCACAATCATGGCTCTATCACAGTTGATCTTTCGAAGCCATCGGTTTATGATGATCTATCTGATGATGAAGTTGAAACACCCAAGACTGTCGAGGCACCTCAGCCCGAGCGGATGGTTACGTCAGGTCCTCTCTCTCTTGGGGTTAGTCTCACTTCCGATCATGAAATTGTTCAATCACCAAAGGCTTCTCGTCACTCATCTATATGCATTGGAGATCCATCTCACACAAAGATCACACTTCCTTCACTCGAACTGCACGATCCCATCGCTCATGCATTGCAGGAATCTTATATTGCAAGCACTCGTTCGCAACGCAAGTTATCTTTGTTTCTTTCGTTTGCTTGCATCTCACAGTCAAGAGTGTGCTTATGCTTCAAAGTTGCACACAGTGACCCACAGAACTATGATACGTCCACGGACTGCTCGTCATGAACTGGTACTCACTTAAGTCCCGTGGGCACTTTGAAACACGAAGTGTGGTTGTCTTCGTAGTTGTTTCGTTTTTGCTTGCTGGTTCGCACAACTGGGATGTTCGCAGACCAAACCTTCACCAACATGGGTCAACCAAAGTGTCAGTGGCTGCATTGGAAATATCACTTCACGTGATCAGGCCCATGCACCGTTAATGTAGGAGTAGTAGTGTTTGCTTTCAGTTGTTTGCTTGCATGCTTGTTTGCCTACATGCATTGTTTGCTGGTTTGTTTGCTTGCTTGTTTGCTTACTTGCCTTGCTTTCACTTTCGCTTATGCTCTTGCTTTGCTTTGTTGTTTGTTAGTTCGCTTGTTTCGTTCATAGGTTAGTTTCGCATGAAACCATGTATGACTCTTGAAGCGAGTTGGGTAAAGTACAAGAGGGCTTGTACAACTATCACTACTTGGTTATCTGTCATCTTGCCTCTGTATGAAGAGCTTGTTACTTTTAGTCCATGATACGTCGAAGGAAAATACGTACCGTTCGAAGTGAACCTTGGTGAAAACACAACGCTTGCGCGCTAACTAGTGTCACCTTCTCTAGTCGGTTGTTTTTGGGTTAACCCTTGTCAACTCAGTCAAGTAGAGTAAGGTGAGGGGGAAAACCTTAACAGGCACGTCAGAGATACAATAAACTACTTCTCTGCTGGAACAACCTCTTCTGCTCTCAATAAGTCGAGATCCCTCTTCTGCCTCTGAAATGAATAAGTGCTATGCACAGTGAAAAATGAAAAATGAAAAGACAAAAAATTCAAAATGAAAAATGAATAAGGCAAAAGAAGAGAAAGGCTTCCTACACAGGGAGGTGATGCAAGTAACTCCGCCGAGGTACTGACCAGGCTCGCTGGCAGCGGAGCCATGCTTGTGTTCCTATGTGACTCCACCGGGGTATTGTCCAGGCCTGCTAGTAGTGGAGCAACACCAGAGATGAAACTAAGACTCGACGACTATATAGCTTGTGCACCTATACACCCCTCAACCCCAATCGAAACAACTATGTTGCCTTGGCTTGGAATGTGTGTCAATCGACCAAGAGTTTGGCAGATGCTACATCTTACAATCAAGCTAGTGTGAAACCAAGATGAGCTGAGAATTGAACAATACTTCTGGAGGTGTTAGACTTGCTTTTCACGAACAAGGTCCATTCAGAGAGTTGGAGTTCTACCAGTGTGTCGCCAAGTGTTGTAGCAGATATAACCACACTCCAAAATTTTGCCTTAACCCGTTTTGGAGCCTCCCTACCAACCTTTCACAGCACCTTGCCTTGCTTCATCAAGTACACAAGCTTCAGTGCTTTTCATGCACAAAGGCAGCCTGTCGATCACAACTTGATGCATTTCCCTCACAAGCTGTCCACCCGGACTTGGTCCAGCTGCAGGCTGAGTAGCTTCCCCAAGAAAATTTCACATTTCTGGAGGGCAACTAGCCTACCCTCCAGAAATTGCGCAATTCTGCCTGGCACCCTGCTGGGCTCCAAAATTGTGCAATTCTACTAGCCGACACTCCCAGCAGAAATTGCGCAATTCTCTCCAGCAGGGCTGCTCAGCCCATAATTTGCACAAATCTAAGCAGAAGTCAGCTGCTCTGCCCAGAAATTGCACAAATCTCCGGGGCAGTCAGCCCAACTCCCAGCCAGAAATGCGCATTTCCTTCAAGCAGTCGAACAGCCTCTTGCATGTGCAGCTGAGTTGACCGGTTCCCTCCAGGACCGACCAAAACAAACTTGCATGCATGGGCTGCTTCTCCCAAAGCAGCATGCAAAGGCATCCCTTGTTTCAAGGATCTATGTTTAACAAGTGGAGGTTACATGCAAGGATCATTTTAAAAACCTCTCTCAAAGTGTCACTTTCCCTAGATTTGTGGCATGTGCGTCACAACCTCGATGTTATCGAAACTCATCAACGGGACGCTGCAAAGCTCATTCCTCACATCAACCTTGTAGCTCTGACATCCCACAGCACATCTAGAAGTAGTCGGCACATTCAGCGCAGCTGTTTTGGGGTAAGCTCGCTTCCCATGCCTTGTGTTGCATTTCTCTCGCTTTTTTGTGTTTTCTCTTGTATGAGGATTGTTTGCTTGATTTCTTTGAACGATTGTTGTCGTTTACATGTATATTAACTTGTCCTAGCACTGTTTCAGTTTTTGTCAACATCTCACTGTTGTCGCATGCATGAAACTGTTTTTCGCGAACAGTCACCGATTCGGCAACTCGCCTCACCCACATGCATGTTGTTCCATTTTTTGAATCTGTCATTCACCATTGGCATGCATGATCATTCACTTATGCTTACACTCAGTATTAGCATGCATTCGCGTTCACATTCGCGTTCAGTTGCCTGTCGGCGAGTCCAACAAACCTTGACCTGGACTCTGCCTCACTAGATAGCATTGCACAATCCTAAGATGGAAGGCTCTGCCTTCCTCTCCAGAAATGTGCATTTCTGTCCAGCAATCGTTCCCCAGGCCTGCTTTGCGCAATCCAGAGCGACAGTGATTGCTGGCCAAGAAAATTGAGCAATGCACTCACTAAGCTTGCAACCATTTCCAGCTGAGATTGCGCATTGCGCAATTCCAGCAGTCAACGTCCAAACTGGACTGTGCATTGCAGCCCAGCAGCCCAGACTGTGCCTCATGCAGTCTTGGCAGTCAATCTCCCAACCTCCCGACTGAAATTGCGCAACCTTCATGATCAGTCTCACAGGTATGTTGCGGGTCAGTTCTCAAGTTCAACTTGGTTTTCGACTGACAGATTGCTTGCCATGAGTGTTTCCATATCTCCAAGTATTGCAAGTGTTAATCTGCCTCTCATCATTGCAGGTACAATGGTTTCTAAGAGGGCAAAGTCGAAGACACCGTTCAGAGCATGCCTAAAGATGCAGTCGATCAAATGTCTATGAGCTTGCCTACTCACGAAGATATCAAGTTGTTCGTAGACAAGAACATCAAGATATCACAGCAAGCAGCATCATGAACAGCAGCTGAAGGCAGCATACCGAACGCAGCGAATACAGCGAACACAACGAATGCAGCAAATACAACGAACGCAACAAATGAAATGAATGCAAGAGGAAGGTTGTTGACAACACAGACGCAAAACAAAGTTGCAAGATCAAGCAGATCCATTGATAATGAAAGCAACTTTAGAGACTCAGGCCATGAGGTGACGATGCGACATGAAGATCACATGAAGACAGAGAATGGAACAAAGAAGGAGTTGCATGTGTTGAAGCAGAAAATCAGGAAGAACATGAAGCTACACAGACATATGAATGAGTTGCGGCAGGAACAGGAACAGCAGTGGGTGCAACATGCACTCACGGATGAAACTACGCCCGTACAAGTTGAAGATCCATCCCAGCAGCTGACACAAAGCAGACATGGTGAGCAGTGTTGTTGATCGCATGCAAGAGATTCAGCAGCATGCATGTCATTGTGCGCACGCATGCAATCCAACCCATTCAACACACTCACCAAGGCGAAGACAAGAAGCAAGTCCAACTGGAGCTGAACATGTACTTCGGTAAGTTGATGCACATGACCACCAGCACACACTTGAAGATCAACATGAACACTATGCATCAGTGTGTTGTCGGTTCAGCCGCACCCAAGAAGACCATGTGCATGTTAGCAGACGAGTTGGATGAAGGAACCGAACCAATGCACCGGTTGCAACGGAGGCAAGAGTTCGCTTCAACAAGATGTCACCATGAGGTGCATGCACACCATCACGGACGACCAAGCTTGGCATCAGCTCACCACCTTCACCATCACAAGCATGTCAAAGAGTTGGTCTCATCACAGTGGACTGAGTGTCAGTGATCTCTTGCATGGCTTGCTCAAGCCATGTTGTCTCACATGAGTACATGTGCATGGTAATGTTGAGTCATGTCAAGTGTAAGTCAAGTATCAATAGTTGGATGTAACAGTCATAGAGTAGGTGAAGAGTCATGAGGGTAGTTGAACTGTCACAAAGGGAAATGTCAAGGGTCACCCCACCCTTTGTTATAAATAGTCTCTCATGACTCATTGTATAGGCTTTTGGTTAGCCAAGCTTCTGATAAGACTATCTTGGAGAAAGCTTGGATAGTGCACCTTGGCTTCTCCACTGCACGGAGTTAGTTCATCTCTTTGGAGGAGCAGGCGGATGTGGCTGTAACATTCCACTGTTGGGGCTAGCAGGTTTACATGGATGTATTGTATGATTGGGACTTACACTTCTTTATATAATAAGAGCCAGCACATTTTCATGCATATGTTGTTATTGTAGTTGGACTGTTCCGGTTGCTTAGCAATGTATGTTGTTTAACTTACGTAGTTGTGTATGAACTGCTTTGTATGCAATTATATGAATCTTGTTGCAGATGTGTTGTTGGTTTAACCATCACTTTGGATTGTCAGTTGACCTGCTTTCCAGATTGTGATGCATCTTCGCTCGTGTGTTCCCTTCCTAGCTTAGTATTGTTACAGGGTGTCAAGGGTTGCACTCATCTCAACCCCCCCTGTGTTAGAACCTTCCATACACCTTGCTTGACTCATTGCAACAATCACACCCTTGCTACCTACAAAGTTATCTTACTTGCCTCTTTGCGACATTGCGGTCAAGGCATTGCTTTACGACCCATTGTTGGGACTCCTACACCAAACGATCTGAGATCTAATTGGGACTTCTTACCGGGGAGATCCCTTTGACATGTTGGCGGGTCCAGCACCATCAACAAGACCTACATCAAGCTACAAGTCATCAAGCAAATCTCATCATCAAGCAAGTCCACTTGGAGAAGGAAACTTGAAGAACATCAAGATCCTAGGAAGGCAAGCCATCAAGTCTTCAAGGAGAAAGCAAATCCACTACATCTCAAAATCTATCAAGTACATGTCCCCATCTAAATATACATCAATATCATTTTGCAAGGAAAGCAATAAATTGGTAGGTAACAATAACTCTCTTGGATGGAAGAAGAGGATTGATCTACTTCTCAACGAGAATGAACTTTTAGAACATATCAAAGGGAATATCACAATCCCTACTAAGGAACAAACCCAAGCCTTAGCTAAGTACAAGAAGGATGAGACGAGAGCACAAAGGATTCTAATAGAATCAATCAAAGATTCTCTCATTCCTTATGTCTCCAAATTTGAAACATCAAAAGAAATTTATGATAAGCTAGTAAAGCTATTCTCGGTATCCACAACCAGAGAAGTAATATCTCTAAGGAATGAATTGTACAAGATGAAGATAACAAAGGAAGGAATAGCTCCCTACTTCATAAAAATCTCTTAAATGAGAGATCAACTTCAAGAGCTTGGGGAAGTCATGTCTGACAGAGAGATGACAACTGTGGTACTCAATGCTCTACCTGAGGATTGGGGCATCTTACACATCAAGCATATATGCCAAGAAGGAAGTAACCACACTCAGTGAAATGTGGTCTTTATGCAGGACAGAGAAAACCAGACTTAAAGCAAAGGAAGATGTGGGATCAAAGGAGCAAGCATTTGCCACCATGGCCAAGAGAAAGGAAAAATTTGGCAAAGTTGGTCCACAAAGAACAAACAACAAAGCCATGTCCAAAATGTAATGTTTTGGATGCCAAGAATATGGACACTACAAAAGGATTTGTCCTAAGCTTAAGAAGGACAACAACAACAAAAGGAAAAGGGAAGAAGCTCATGTGACTTAAGAAATGAAAGAAGAAAACAAAAAGCAAAAGCAAGAAGATCCTCCGGATCGCTACTATGACTAGGTCAAACTCTTTACTTCAAGTCTTTTTTCAAGGTTTTGAGCAGGATGGGAGCATGTAGGAATAAAATAAAATTGCATAGCTAGAAACATCTTCTAGAATCTAGAAACATGAAGTACATAGAGTTCTAGATACTCATGTAGAAAGAGCATTTATAAATGAGAACAAAAATGCATGGTTAGAAATATCTTCTAGAATATAGGAGCATGATGATCATAGCTCAAGATATTCATGAAGAAGGAGCATACCTAGAATAGGACCTCATCCACTATGAAAGAAAATTGATCATGAAAAAGAATCTTAGAAGACCTCCATCATCAAAAGAAAGGAAACATTTGCGAAGCAAGGGTCTTTAAGATCCTATGATGGAATCTTCAAAAGAAGGTTCATAAACCAAAGCAGATGTCCCATTGGGAATCCTATTCATGGGATTCAAGAAATGTATGATACGCAGGCAAGCTAAGATGAAGCAAGAAGGGCCACACCAAGGACAACCAAATGAAGCTAAGATGATCAAAGGAGAATCAAGATGAGGTATGTATGCATCAAAGTTTAGTCATGTTATCATTTGTATATTATTGAGTCATGGGAATAGTTCTATAATATGAAAGAATCTCTTTCACCAAGAACATGCTCGAAGGCATGTACTACAATTGAATGAAGGTCAACAAAAGAATATGCTCACATAAGAAGTATAAGATTGCTGACTACGAAGCAAGAAGAAATGTTGATTGGTCGAGGAGGCAAGCAATAGAGAAATGCTCTCACAAGAAGCATAAGATGGTTGACCTATCTATCTAAGAAGAAGCAAATGAAGAAAAAGATCAAGCATGTGAAGAACGCCATGATCACCAAGAATCACTATCTGACAAGATACTTTGAAGATAGCTCCCGAAAGAAGGGAGGACAGCTCTGACAAAGGAAGGAAGGACCCTTGACACCTATGAAGGCCTTGGAGATATGAAATATGAAGATAATTGATTCTACTCTACAAATATGTTGCGATGAAGAAGCCATCCAACAAAAGAAAAAGCAATGTTGAAGCAATATCAGGATGAAGTCATGATGGGCCACTAGGTCAAAGCATGTAAACAAGCAAGTACAATGAAGCACCTAGGAGAAGAGTATTCTGAAGCATGGACAAATGACAAAGGAGTAGCTAGATGACAAGAAAACCTGATGTATGGCAAAAAAGACATTTTCCACGAAGGGAGCACTAACATGACAAACCAGGAAGGAAAGTGATCAATGGATGGTGCTCTACCTAGAAGAAGTTCGAACAAAGAATTCATGACATCAAGCAAGAAAGGAGATCAAATAGCTGAAGGACCCACGAAGAAGAAGTTGTTGGTGAATGAAAGAGTCCCTAGCTAAGAGGGAGCTCTGACAAGTCCCTAATCAAGAGGGATTTTTGGATCACCCCTGATTACAAAGGAGTGACATTTGTGTTTTTCCATCTCATGGGTCATGCACTAGACTAGGATTAACAACCATAAGTCTAGATGAAGGCCATGAATGGAAATGTAGACACAAGATAGACACAACATCACTTGGGAAGAAAGAATGGGAGGATTAGGTAATAATCTAGCATCCGATACTGTTTGAAGATATGTAGGGCATCCAAGGCAAGAGTAGGCAAGAGGACCGATATTCTTTGAGGGCTGGGAACCCAAGATAAGAATAGTCCTAGAAGATCATACTCAGAGAATACTCGGGTGGGTATGAACCTTGAGAGACAATGATGAAGGTGTCTATAAATCGTTGGTCTCGTCAGCATTGTAGCTCATGATCTCAAGAAAAGATGGAGTTGTTAGTCAAGGCCTTGCACTATGACAATGCTGATGGATCTGATGCTATAACCTATGGATTGCAAATCCAGTTTTTCTTATGTGAATTCTTCACGATTGATAATAGCCAAACCTTGTAATGTTGTATGAATACCTCCCTAGTTAAGAGGGAGTGTTGAAGGAAATGTAACTAGGTTCAGTCTTCATAAATGTACTTTTGATATTTGTACTTTTCCAGAAAAGAAATATTATTTTTATAATATATGTCAATGAGTTTCTTACTCATTGAAATAGGTCTAGCACTAGTTAAAGTGCTATAGGGGAGTCAAATAGTCAAAAGAAAAGGTTAAATACCTTAAGGGATTGTTACACCATGCAATAATATGTATTAGGGTCATAAGAAGACCTCCAAGCAAAGTCATAAGCCTCCTCCAAGCAATGGCACCATCAAAAGAAGCAATCTGAATTATGTCAAGCAAGTCGGCCTCAAGTCTTCATGTCAGCCTCTAGTCGGCCTAAAAGAAGGAGACAGACTCCTATATAAGGAGCCATTCGACCTCCTCAAAGGAGAAGAACATCATCTCTGAAATCAGCGAGAAAGAGGACGAGTAAAGGGTACGGAAAAGTCAAGGGAAGAGGTCTCCAAGTGTAGCAGAGGAAGAAATACCGAAGCTTTGAAGGTTTGTTCTAGGGCTAAAAGACAGTCACACGTGCGAAGAAGGAGAGGGTCTCCCTGCTGTCATAGCAGCCCTCTATCATAGTCCCACAAACTTCATTAATTGGGCTAAGAACATAGGCCTAAAGGGCCTCCCACTCAAGCGAAGAAGCAAGGAAGAATAGCGAAGTTACTAGGGCTGTTCTAAAGCCTACTACAGTCACACGTGCGAGGAAACAGAGGGTTGTCCCTGTGGCTAGGACAGCAGCAATTCATAGTCACCCATCTATCTTCGTTTGGGGCTAAATCTAGGCCTACAAGGCCCCCTCCTCAAGCATAGAAGAGAGACACTCAAGCAAAGGAGAGAAGGGCATACAACACCTAGTGAACCTCCCACATGTGCGAGAAACTAGGGAAGCAGAACAGCAATACAGTGATACACTCATATCTCAAGAAGGATCTCAATTGGTCAAAGAAGAAGTCTACTTGCGCAAGGGATAGAAGAGGAACACCTCATCTAGAAGGCTCACTCAAGGAAGGTCTATCTTTAGACAAGAAACAAAGAAGGAAGACGAAGTGCTGATGAGCAAAGTGCCGAAAGGAAGAAGCCTATGTGCCGGAGAACAAAGTGCAGATAAGAGGAGAGGACTTGACTTGTGCTTGGAGGATCTTCTTATCAGGTCTAGGGTTTGGCATTGATCAATAGAAGCTTCAATAAGAGAAATTCACGAAAGGGTTTTCCTCTCAAGAGAAGAGAGGTTTTGGCCACAGCAGAAAGCCAACATCTTGTGTTCTTGTTCTTATGTTTTGGTAGTAGTTTCATGAAGTACATACACATGCATTAATAAGAAGAAGAAGAAGATTAAGCTAACAAGAAAAAGTAAAAAGACTACACAAACTATTATCAAGTAACGAAGAATCACACTACACATATTTGACCTAGATTCTTCAACAGATGCTTGTAGGGTGAAGCAAGCATTTTTCTAGGCATCTTTAAGTTCACCCTAGCAAGTCCTACATAATTCACATGTATATCTCAAATAGGGTGTCTTTCTTTCCTGATTTTCCCGCTTTGGACATCACTAGGATACTTGGGAACCCTAATCATGTTACAGGAAGGTACATGGGGTGCTCGTGTTTGATGGTGATCTACTCTCCACAATTGGCCATGTAGAAAGATTTAATGCACATGCTTCAAAAGAGAAAGTGATTCACCATGATGTCCTTATGTTGTTGTTCATGGGATCTCTCAGTGGTCATAACTCATAGTTGCATAATCACGAACCCAGGAGCATCTCATCTATTGAGCAGTTCGTTGATGGCTTTCTTAGACATTTTCAAGTATACCATGCATTAAGCATTCAAGAGGAAGCCTTCATTGAGCATCATCAAGACACTGAGAATCTAAGTAACGAGCAAGAAGACGAGTCCTCCTTGAGTCTGCATGATAAAGAAGATAGTTTCGAGAACACATGAGTTGAGAAAAATGAATCTATGGAAAGTGAAGTTGAGAATCACTTTACCTTTCTCAAGGATATTACTCCCGATGATTCTCCTTTTGAGAACCTTCAAGCAGGTGATCCCATTAGCCCCTTGGAAGATGATATTGGCAATTACTTCCATATTGAAAAGGAGAAATGGGAAATTGTTGGTCCTCAATCTGATTGTGCTCCCACTTATGACACCGACAACGAGGATGAGGTTGAGATTGGTATTCCCTTTCTCTCGAGCATTACTTCTGATGACATGTCCATCGACACCCTTGAGAAGGAGAATTGTTATTTTCCCTTGCATGAAGAGGGGCAGTTGGAAGTAATCAATTCTCCTTTCAGCGGAGACTCAATCTTTGATACTAATAATGATGAAATCGATAAGGCTCCCACCTATCCTCATGATTCTATATTCAAATCACTTGAGCCTTTAGATTATGATTTTGAGAAGGAAAAGCCTGTTGAATGTGAGACTTCACCCTCCCCTCTACCCTTTTCCCTCACCCCTCGTCTTGAATCTTCCACAAGTGTTTCCCTCACCCCTTTTAGTATGATCTCCAATGACCATGGGCCCTTTCACCTCCCTAGGCATGATGTTAAGGAAGAACCATCTACTAGATGCATCACTCCTTCCCCCTCATACCCCCAGGGTTGTGAATACAATCACTCCATTGAGCAACCAATATATTGTCCCTTTCTGACATCTATAAAGCATAATATTATGAGCAGTGATTGTGATAGGAAGTTCCTAAGGGTGATCATTCATTCCACCATTGTGTACTAAGGGGGAAAGCACCGCACGTCTAGATTGACTTATTTTCCTTCTCCTATGGCTTCCTCTTACCTCGCATGGAAATCATATTTTTCCACCTCCCACTCGCTTCACCCTCCATGTGATTGTGCCTACATTCACGTTGGGATTTGCTACACAAGTAATCATATATGCAGGCATGTGTATATTGACTTGATGATATGTTGGTTGCATTGCCTTTACGATTACACTTAGCTTGACATTATATTATATGCATGTTAGGATAGGATGTATTGCATACTGATTTTATCAATAGAACTAACATCATATGATATTTCGCATGGTATATTAGTTTCATTTAGATTAAATTTGGATATATTAACTTTTTATGTTGATTTTACGGCCTAATACTAAGCATAGATGATCATAAGACACCACAACAACATGTTGCCACGTGTGCTTGGTCTTTGATATGTGCAGGTAACATGTCTATGGTAAACAAGAGATTGTTGGTGTTCTCATGACCTCTCGTTCGAGTGGCTTCGTGCACTTTTCTGAGAGGTCATGTCCCAATTGGAGCCAGTTGTTACCCACCACTTGTTGGTAGTGTATATGGGAGAAAAACTTTTCTCCTAGATGGTCCTCATTCGGTAGCCAGCAGCACCTAGATAGCTTGATGTGCCATTTTCTCCGCCACCTAAGCCAGCCATGTGGTCCCTCGCCATCTGTTATGAATGTATGTTTGAAGGTGGGCCTCCCCACCCTGAAGGTATGGCCTTTCATTGGTGTAGTTGAGTAGTTTTCCTTACTTGTCATGGGCACTTTTGGGCATGAATTGGTGGGGGGATTCAGCGGAAAGAGTGGGTCAGGTTTGTATTCTTGTCTCCATTCCCTGATTTTTTGGTTACCCTTGTATCTTAATCCCATGGGATCTCCTTTACTAGCCATTAGCTTTAGCGTTGGCACTAGATGGGAAATCTCGATTTTGGTTGCGCGGCCCCACTTCCCGACACCACCTGCATTACTCCCTTTGCACTCATTTGAGCCCCATTCATTTCTTTTCCCATCTGGGTCCACATGTGTCCACTAGGTCCAAACAGAGTTGGCCTCCCCCTCCCCTTGTCTACACCTTCGATCAGCGCTCTAACGATGCCCTAGAGGTTGATGTAGCTAAAAAGAAAAGAAAAATCATACTTTGGCAACTCTCAATAGGAAATGTACCACAAAATGCAAAAGATTGCCGGGACATACAAATTTAGCACGTGGGAAAAAGTCGAACATGAACTCTAATGCTTATTCATGGCCATCACCCTAGTTCCTATGGGCCCTAGATGAGCCCCCTCCATCATTAAGGAACCCATGATTGTCCCAACCCTGGTGGGCGATGAACTGCCCCACCTCAAAGGGGGTATCCACTGCTACATATTACACATCATGCTCTCCATCCCCTGGAGCCCCGAGCAATTATGAAGAAAAATCAATCAAAGGCAAAAGGCATATGAAGAAGGGTGGAAAAACAAAGGTTGGGGTAACTCATGTACCACGATTTGCTCCCTCCTACACTCATATACCCAAGTGTGGGCTTCCCTTGTTATAGCTACCCAATGTACCTTGACATGTGGTCTAGATGATTCACCTGATACCCACTCCATTCCATCATTGTATCTGTTATCACTCAGCTGGAGCAGGTTGGGTTGTGTCAACCTTTCAACCCAGTGTAACTATTTGTTAATTTTAGGTATGTTCTATGCTTAGAGCAATTTATTTCAATTTTCACAGTTACCTCAATATTTTTTCCAAATTAGCAATCACATCAGCATTAAAGTAAACTGCAGATAGAACATAAACATAAATCGCAGAAGACAAGCAAAGACAAGAGGACACAAGATGTGGCGCTAGCAAGGGACAAACCCCAATGTGGGTAAACCCTTGATCAATTCTTCTTATATGTTCTTCAATAGTTCAGCAGAGAGAGAGAGAGATAGATAGTACATTTACAACAGAAGTCAACACTTTGACTTATCTAGATAAGAGTATAGATTATCTCTAAGAAGATGATACATGAGATCAGTTGAAGACATGCTGCTTCAACTGATTCTCTAAGGTGACTCCTTCACATATCATCGTGTTGCATCTCGTCATCATGCTGCATCCATCATCACAATGTTGGACCTCATGACTGTTGCACCTTATGCTGCACTGTTGTCCATGCTTGTTGTTGTAAACTTGTACCATGCTTGCTGCTGTACCATGTCACAACTGTTGTCCCACTTTGCCTTCTACCATGTCACAACTGTTGTCCCACTTTGCCTTGCCATACCTGCAGTTGTCCCATATGTCTTAGCATACCTTGCTGATGTCCATGTGTCTTAGCAGCACCATGTAGCCTTGTTGTCCCTTGTATCGTGGCTCCACCAAGCTTCATTGTCTAGTTGTCCCATTCATCTTTGCAGCACTAAGTCACCTACTGTCCCTTGCATCTTGGCAGCACCATGTAGCCTAGCAGTCCCATTTACTTTGTTGCACTAGTTAGCAGCATCATGTAGTCTTAGCACTGTTGTACTAGTCACCTTGCTTGCTACTGAGCAGCACCATGTACCCTTGCTGCCATGTGTTGTTTCACCACGTTGCACTACTGCACTGCATCACTGGTTAGGGCATCACCCTACAACCCTTATTCTCCATACAAATCAACAAACCAGCCTTCTAAAGATTGCGGTTCTCCAAGGGTGTAACCCTCCACACCTACACTATTCCTTTTGGCTTTGTTTAACTGCGGCTAAGGCCATGCTGTCCCTACAGCCCCTTCACGTTGTCTAGGGCAGCCTCCATGATGTTTTTCTAGTCTTTCATATTGTGGCTAAGGCCACACTGTCTCTATAGCCCCTTCACGCTGTCTAGGGCAGCCTTCACGTTGTTCCTTTGACCCCTTATACTGCAGCTAAGACTTCGCTATCCACACAGCCCTTCACACTGTCGAGGGCAGCCTACATGTTGTCCCTTTGACCCTTCATGTTGTGGTTAAGACTCTGTTGTACACACAATTGTTCCTCAGCCTAATCTGCCCAGCAATACACACTTGGAACAGCCCTTACTTACCACATTGTCACCTACAACAAACCCTCACTACGGCCCATAAACTTGACTGCGTTAGGGCTTCTCACTTGACTGCATCCTAGGGCTTCTCACTTGACTGCGTCCTAGGGCTTCTCACTTGACTGCGTAGATACTAAGGTTGTCCTCTTATAGCGTTAGGGTTGCCTTCTTTTCCTCCAACGTCTAGGGCTTCCACTCCTAGATTTCTCTTCCACTAAAACCTAAGACAGGTGGAGAGAAATCAAGATAGAAGTGTGTGTAGAAACAACTATCAAGTCACCTCTTTTTATACTAAAACGTTGAGCACATGTGCGATTTATTTGGTTGTTGGCCGACCTTGACGAATTGTCTTATAACACAAATAAATTCGTAACTCCATGAATACTTATCGGAATCGGATGATCTTTAGATCAATCCTACACCTCTCGATGAGAGGGATCCATGAAAAATATCAGCTGCCATAAATAAGATGACCCACATGGAGTTTGGACCTAGTTGCCAATTTTAAAACTATTTCAAACCAACTTTTAACTAGAAGCTAACCCTTCCAATCTAACAAGGCTCTCTCAATATTTTTAAGAATGCAGATGGCTAACTCGGTTTTCTATTTGATTTTTCAGGTGAAAGAGTGTGAGGGCAGCCACCATTGGGCATGGAGTCAGTCAAAGAAAAACAACAATAAACAACATTGTTTTATGGAAACTGAGGCATCTTTTGTTTACTAAGGTGGATAAGGACATTCACAGTAATCACAACAAATTGAAAGAAATTGGAGTTGTTTGACAGATTTCCAAGTAATCAACAAACTGTGAAAACTAATAACAACAAAGGAATATGATACGATGGGACTGAAACCGGAATGAATCTCAAGTTAAAACAAAATTGCTGCAAACTGTATTTTCTATTAATTAAAAACAATACAACAGTGGTTCTCACCTCATCAATCCCCCCTTTTGCAGAGTCGAAAATCTTTGTATTTATAGAGAAGAGATCCCATTACATAATCTGCCACCTGGGCTAGATTCAATCGACAACTATGAGATCTAATCCTATCTGATTAATAAAACTTTGAGCCTTCTTAGGGATTTTCTGTTACAACAGAGTTCGAATACAAAAGGGAATCGTATGGACTGTTACGATAATTTAAAGCTCAGCAATATATTTGTGGAAATTCATACATCTGGCCCTTTGAATCCTTGTTGTGTTGTTTTTTGTTGAAACGTGCTGAAAGTGTCATTACTATTCCACTGTGTCTCATTGCCTCTTTTCTCTGTGTTCCATTTAATAACCATGCTGCTGAATAAATGCTGAGAAATACTCTCACTGTCTCACGGAGCGGAAGCGGAATGGACGTGTTGATCTGGGTCGTTCATTTGGGCAGCTGATTTAATGTGGGAATCTCATTGCGATCGAATTTAACAACGAAAACTAGGGGAACCGATTCTCTCGAACTGTGAAAGGATGCACGCGGAGGGGCCATGTGGCATCTAGGGATTGGAGGAAATGAACACACTATCGGGACAGTGGAGGCGAGAGGTGACATGGAGGTGAGTGATAATGTGGAGGCACATGGTTGGAGGAAAATATTAGGGGAGGAGGATGCGTGGCAAAATAGCAGTGGAGGAGGAGGAGGAGGGACGTGGCGGGTGAACGTTGGCGTGGGAGTAGGTGGTCAATAGGGACTACGTGGCAGTAGGGGAGTGGAGGTGGAGTGGGAGTATGGGCAACATAAGCGAGAATGCAAGTTGTGGTGGGAGCAAAGAAAACCGCTTTCGGAGGGGGGTCGAAGCAGTTTATGGTATTAGAGGGGGGGGTTCCAAATCACGAGGGAAGGACACGTAGTGGTGGAGAAACCACATTTCGGACCCCCCACTCGACTTAAAGAGAAACACAGCGAGGGGTTCGAAAAGGGTCTAGAGTTGTCGGATGGAAAGTAGGATTGCGATTGGAGGGGTGAACTGTGCGATGTTTACCATGGGTGGGCCCGACATCTTATTAAATGTGTTTTATGCCATTTCGCGTCTATGGTGGGTCCCGATTGCAATCACAATACGGAGAGGACTCGACAGAGTTCATTTGCCGCATGGGAAATGCGATTGCGATCGCAATTGATGGAGGGACCAGCGGTAATGGGGGGGCGATGACGGTAGGAGTTGGAAGAACAAAGGGTTTACAGCTAGAGTTGGGTAATTAGAGTAAAGAAATGGAAATGCGACTAGAATTTGGGATTTATTAAAAACAAAGGAAAAATGGAGTAATGCTAGTGTATATGGACTTTTAAATAAACAGAGGGAAAATGGATTTAAGGCTAGAGTTAGAAAAACAAAGGGTTATCATAGATAACAATGGCTCCAATGGGGATGTTGCGCCCCTGTGGTGCAGCAAAGAACCAACAGACCAGTTGCTTGACCATTTGGTTGATCCCACTCTGAAGACTACATCAAACCCACTTCACCAAACTTCAAAGAAGACTGCAACATGTAATCTAGTGTATATGGACTTTTAAATAAACAGAGCAAAAATGGATTTAAGGCTAGAGTTAGAAAAACAAAGGGTTATCGTAGATAATAATGGCTCCAATGGGGATGTTGCGCCCCTGTGGTGTAGCAAAGAACCAACAGACCAGTTGCCTGACCATTTGGCTGATCCCACTCTGAAGACTACATCAAACCCACTTCACCAAACTTCAAAGAAGACTGCAACATGTAATCTAAACCTGAAGGAAATGCTTGGCCAGCAAGCTTATTTATGTCCTATTCTAACATCTGAAAATCCACCTGCTTAATTCAAGCAATATAAAATCTCCAGTATAACCTGACAAAAAGTTGATTCAACACAAAGCTTCTCGACTATGCTTGAACAAAATTAGTAATGGATCATATGAGAGCAACTCATAATAAAAACTGAATCCATCACCTGAGCTTACAAATGAAAGAAACTTCACCCTCATTGATGATTGGAATAGACTGGCGGTAGAACTCATCTTGAAAATCTTCAAGCTACTGATCTGCAAGCAGTGGCGTCACCATGAAACTTCGATCTTCAGTATTCTTTAAGAGTGGAGTTGTTAGGGTAATATCACAACCTTCGGAACTTCTGATTTCCTGTTACCCTCAGGAATCAGAAAGAAGAGACTCAACGAGAATCCTAGAAAAAGGAGCTTTTCAACTCCCGGCAGACGCACCAAAATGTTATCACTCAGCTAGAGCAGGTTGGGTTGTGTCAACCTTTCAAGCCAGTGTAACTATTTCAAACCAGCTTTTAGTTGGAAGTTAGCCCTTCCAATCTGAGAGGGCTCTCTCAATAGTTTTAAGAATACAGATGGCTAACTCTGGTTTTCTATTTGATTTTTCAGGTGAAAGAGTGTGAGGGCAGCCACCATTGGGCATGGAGTCAGTCAAAAAAAAACAACAATAAACAACATTGTTTTATGGAAACTGACGCATCTTTGGTTTACTAACATGGATAAGGACATTCACAGTAATCACAGCAAATTGAAGGAAGTTGGAGTTGTTGGACAGATTTCCAAGTAATCAACAAACTGTGAAAACTAATAACAACAAAGGAACACGACACGATGGAACTGAAACTGGAATGAATCTCAAGTTAAAACAAAATTGTTGCAGACTGTATTTTCTATTAATTGAAAACAGTACAACAGTGGTTCTGACCTCATCGATCCCCCCTTTTACAGAGTCGAAAATCTCTGTATTTATAGAGAAGAGATCCCATTACATAATCTGCCACCTGGGCTAGATTCAATCGATAGCTATGAGAACTAATCCTATCTAATTAATAAAACTTTGATCCTTCTTATGGATTTTCTGTTACAACAGAGTTTGAACACAAAAGGGAATCGTATGGACTATTACGATAATTTAAAGCTCGGCACTATATTTGTAGAAATTCATGCATCTAGCCCTTTGAATCCTTCTTGTGTTGTTCGCTGTTGAAACGTGATGAAAGTGCCATTACTGTTCCATTGTGTCTCGCTACCTCTTTTCTTTGTGTTCCATTTAATAACCATGTTGTTGAATAAACGCTGAGAAATACTCTCGCTGTCTCACGGAGCGGAAGCGCAATGGACGTGTTGATCTTAGCAGCTGATTTAACCTGGGAATCTCATTGTGATCGAATTTAACAATGAAAACCAGGGGAACCGATTCTCTCGAACTGTGAATGGATGCACGTGGAGGGGCCACGTGGCAGCTAGGGATTGGAAGAAATGAACACACTATCGAGACAGTGGAGGCGAGAGGTGACAAGGAGGTGAGTGATAATGTGGAGGCACATGGTTCGAGGAAAATATTGGGGGAGGGGGATGCTTGGAAAAATAGCAGTGGAGGAGGAGGAGCAGGAACGTGGCGGGTGAACATTGGCGCGGGAGTAGATGGTCAACAAGGACTACATGGCAATATGGGAGTGGAGGTGGAGCGGAAGTCTGGGCGACGTAAGCGGGAATGCAAGTTGTGGCGGGAGCAGAGAAAACCACTTTTGGAGAGAGGTCGGAGCAATTTATTGTTGATTTGGGGTAGCATTGGATGTGCTCTAGCCATGAAAATTGGTGGAGAGGCTAAAGCACATGAGATCTCCAAGACCCAAAAATGGTTTGGACAGATTCTAACCGGTTTGGGAAATATTAAAATAATTAATATTTTTAATGGAGTTCCTAAGACTAAACTTAGGAAAAATAAAATATTAATGGGTATTAATATAAAATTAGGTTAGAAGGTTCCAAAAGACATGGATCAAGCCAAATCTAATCTTAGTCGTTGATTAGAGATGTAATCTCGGCTGTTGAAGGACCAACAGGAAAAGTATAAGAGGAGGCTTGAGGGTCAGTTGGAGAATACACCAGAGTGATCAGTGATTCGATTTTCTAGAGCGGGGTTTGCTAAGAAAAGTCGAATCAGTGATTAGTTTGCAGCGAGGGGCAGTGAGTACTGACAGAGAGGCAGAGATAGTGTCTAGAGACCAGCACAGAGGCAGAGATGCAGACGCAGAAGCTAGAGCAGGCCATGCAAAGGCTAGCTGAGACAGCGTAGATGCCAGAGGGCCTGCGTCATCCACGCAAAGGGCAGCAGGAGTGACGCAGAAGGTCGTAGAGGTTGCGCAGTGCCTCAGAGGGTTGACGCAAATGGCAACAGGAGTGACACAGAAGGTCGTAGAGGCTGCGCAACGCCTCAGAGGGCTGAGGCAGGGGGTTTTCAGGCTAACGCAGAGGCCAGGAGGGCTGACGCAATGCTTTAGTTGTGCTGGAGAGGGTTTCGTGGGGCAGATTTTCTGAATATCTGCTTCTGAATAGAGAGGTATTACTGTCGGTTATTTTTCTCAATCGGGTGAGCCAGTTTGGCACCCAATTGTAATCAAGGATAGACTGCATAATAACATAAACCCTCAGAATTGCTGCACCGGTTTTCCCGCATTGGGTTTTTCCAGGGACGAGTTGTCCAAAAATAACGGTGTCACTTGTGTGTTTAGTATTTCTTTCAGTTGTTGATCTGTAGATGGTTGAGACTGTATGGTGTTTATTTCGATGTTTATATGTTTAAATAACTTGCTTGTAATTAACAAGTAGGAGAAATAAACCAGAAGAATACAGATAAAATTTTTAACGGTTAGACTTAGAAATTTCAACATGGTATCAGAGCATGGTTGCAGATCACAAGAGAGTTGAAGGCACCAGCTTAAGTAGAGCATTTACAGCAGAAACAGTTGTCCCGACTCACAAAAGTTGTTCCTAGCAGAAAGCAGCAGAGAAGGGTTGACGCAGAGGGACTGCGTCATCAATCTGGACCAGAGAGAGGCCAGCGCAGAGGCTGAGGATCGTAGAAAAGGCTCATGCAAAGCCACGCAGAGACCAGGAGGGTTGACGCAATTGGCTAGGAGAGCATTTCAGCCAGTACCAAGATTGCGAAGATCCTAGAGGCTCAGTCCTTCGATTGTTGGGGTTTAGGAAACTGTGGGCAGTTTGCGATGAGTGAAGTTTGTGGGGTGCTGTGGACAAAACAGTACCTAATGGGCAAAACCAAGGTAGAGGGAGTCGCTACCGAGGTGGATTTCTAGCCAAAGAATCTGAATCAGTGTTGCAGGTGCATAGGAGATCGGAGAGGTGCGACTCGACGGTTGGCAGGCAAATTTCCAGGAGGGAAATCGAGCAGAGAACTTCCAGACGGGAAGTAGCGATTCAGAGGGAGTCGAAGAGAGAACTTCCAGAGGGAAGTAGAGACTCGGAGTAGTCGAAAGGAAGAGCAAAGAGATAGCCATGAATGGACTAAAAGATCAGGACAGGCTGGACGGGGCATCCAACTTTGTGGTCTGGAAGGCTAGGATCCTGTCTATTCTAGATAGACATCGCATCAAGGCCTTCGCCTAGAAAATAGTGGCTATCCCAGTTGACCCAGCTGATAATGAGAAGTATAAGGAGGCAATGGCCAAGGCTAAATGCATCATCCTTGATGGGGTCAAGGATCATGTGGTCCATCATATTGCCGAGAAGGAGACGGCAAAGGAAATGTGGAACACCTTGAAGACGTTGTACCAGCATACTTCCGTGCAAAGGAAAATGTTACTTGAGAATCAGCTGTGATCATACCAAATGCAGAAGGGGGAGCAGATGGATCACTTCCTCAGTCGGTTGAAGGAGATCCGGGACCAACTGACTTCCATAGGGGCCACGCCGGATCAAGAGGTCATGGTGAGGACCGCACTAATCGCAGTCTTCGAGGAGTGGGAGACATTTGTCCAGAGCATACTAGGCAGGGCAAATCTTCCAGATTGGTAAGATTTGTGGGCAGCTCTTCGCCAAGAAGAGATCAGACGGCTGAGCAAGACAGGAAGTAGCAGCAAAGGAGTCCGAATCAAGAAGGAAGAGGAAGAGGATGCAGCTCTAGCATCTGCAGGGAAGCAGGAGAAGAGGAAGAAAAAGGACCTCTCCAAGGTCAAGTGCTTCAACTATGGCGAACTAGGTCATTATGCAAACCAATGTCCGAGGAAGAAGCACAAGGGAGAGGCATCTGACTCCAAGGTAGCGCCGACGAAGGCGGAAAAGGAGGTAGACAAGGATGACGATTGTGCCATGAGTGCTCATGTACCTCTAGAGAAGAGGAGGGGAGACATCGAACTATAGTCAGGAAGGACTTCAAGCGATGAAGACCAGGATCCCTGAGGTACCCAACCTCTTAAATTTTACCTTACTACGAGAGCCCCTAACAGAGAGTAGCAGGGCCAGCAGATGTCAGTAGAAACGGATGCAGATGAAGCGGCGAAGAGTGCTACAATGCAAGAGTCCCGGGTAGCGCAGAGCTAGCAGGCTGCAACAATGCGAGAGGCATAGAGAGGGTTGCAACAGTGCAGGATGGCAAAGAGAGGGTTGCAATGGTATGAAAGGCAGGGAGTTGTTGCAGTAGCGCAGAGGCAGTAGAGGGAGCACTTGTTAGTGGCAAAGAGAGCTTCAGCGTTGGGAGTGTTTCTAGCCTGACAGGGATGTCAACAGTTGGTTGGATAAATTACTTCTCAATAACTGAGTTGCAGTGCAGTAGTAGTTGGCAATAGCACAATGCAGCATGATAAGAGGGAGTTGTCATACAGGTGCAGCAGTGGCAGTGGCAAGGCCATGGGCAGCAGTGCAAAGGATGTTGGGTGGGGAGGCCTAGCATCAGCACAGGTGCCGGTGCCGTATAATCAGAGTGCTGCTCAGTGTGGAGTATTACTAGAGCACAGTCCTTGCTAACAGGGAGTGTTGATTTGGGGTAGCATCGGATGTGCTCTAACCATGAAAATTGCTGGAGAGGCTAAAGCACATGAGATCTCCAAGACCCAGAAATGGTTTGCGCATATTCTAACCGGTTTGGGAGATATTAAAATAATTAATATTTTTAATGGAGTTCCTAAGTCTAAACTTAGGAAAAATAAAACCTTAATGGGTATTAAAATAAAACTGGGTTAGAAGGTTCCAAAAGACATGGGTCAAGCCAAATCTAATCTTAGTCATTGATTAGAGATGTAATCTAGGTTGTTGAAGGACCAACAGGAAAAGTATAAGAGGAGGCTTGAGGGTCAGTTGGAAAATACACCAGAGTGATCAGTCATTCGATTTTCTAGAGTGGGGTTTGCTAAGAAAAGTCAAATCAGTGATCAGTTTGCAGCGAGGGGCAGTGAGTACTGACAGAGAGGCGGAGATAGTGCTGAGAGACCAGCACACAAGCAGAGAGGCAGACGCAGACGCCAGAGCAGACCACGCAGAGGCTAGATGAGACAGCGCAAAGGCCAAAGGACATGCGTCATCCACGTAGAGGGCAACAGGACTGACGCAGAAGGCTGTAGAGGCTGTGCAGTGCCTTGGACCGTGGAGGCAGAGGGTTTTGAGGCTGACGCAGAGGCTAGGAGGGCTAACGCAATGCTTCAGTTGTGCTGGAGAGTGTTTCGTGGGGCAGATTTTCTTAATATCTGCTTCCGAATAGAGGTATTATTGTCAATTATTTTTCTCTGTCGGGTGAGCCAATTTGGCACCCACTTGTACTCAAGGATAGACTACATAATAAAATAAACCCTCAGAATTGTTGCACCAATTTTCCAGCATTGGGTTTTTTTGGGGACGAGTTGTCCAAAAATAATGGTGTCACTTGTGTATTTGTTATTTCTTTCAGTTGTTGATCTGTGGATGGTTGAGACTGTATTGTGTTTATTTCGATGTTTATATGTTTAAATAACTTGTTTGTAATTAACAAGTAGGATAAATAAACCAGAAGAATACAAAAAAATTTCTAACAGTTAGACTTAGAAATTTCAACATTTATGGTATTAGAGGAGGGGGGTCTGAAATCACGAGGGAAGGACACGTAGCAGCGGGGAAACCACTTTTCTGACCCCCCCCCCCCCCCGTGTCGTTAAAGAGAAACATAGTGGGGGGGGTCCGAAAAGGCTTTAGAGTCGTCAGATGGAAAGCAGGATCGAAATTGGAGGGGTGAACTGTGCAGTGTTTACCATGGGTGGGCCCGACATCTTATTAGATGTGTTTTATGCCATTTCGCGTCCGGGAGTGGGTCCCAGTTGCAATCGCAATACGGAGAGGACTCGGCGGAGTTCATTTGCCGCATGGAAAATGCAATTGCAATCGCAATCGACGGAGGGACCAGCGGTAATGGGGCGGCGATGACGGTAGGAGTTGAAAGAACAAAGGTTTTACAACTAGAGTTGGGTAATTAGAGTAAAGAAATGGAAAGGTGGCTAGAATTTGGGATTTATTAAAAACAAAGGAAAAATCGAGTAATGCTAGAGTATATGGACTTTTAAATAAATAGAGGAAAAATGGATTTAATGCTAGACATAGAAAAACAAAGGTTTATCATTGATAACAATGACTCCAATGGGGATGTTGCACCCCTATGGTGCAACAAAGAACCAGCAGACCAGTTGCCTGACCATTTGGCTGACCCCAATCTGAAGACTACATCAAACCCACTTCACCAAACTTCAAAGAACACAGCGACATGTAATCTAAACCTGAAGGAAATGCCTGACCAGCAAGCTTATTTATGTCCTATTCTAATATCTGAAAATCCACTTGCTTAATTCACGCAATATAAAATATCTTGTATAACCAGACAAAGAGTTGATTCAACACCTGGGCTTCTCGACTATGCTTGAGCAAAATTAGTAGTGGATCATATATGGGCAACTCAAAATAAAAAGTGAATCCATCACCTGAGCTTACAAATAAAAGAAACTTCATGTTCATTAATGACTGGAAGAGACTTGCGGTAGAACTCATCTAAAAAATCTTCAAGTTACTGATCTGCAAGCAGTGGAGTCACCATGAAACTTCGATCTTCAGTATTCTTTAAGAGTGGAGTCGCCAAGGTAATATCACAACCTTCGGAACTTCTCATTTCCTGTTACCCTCAGGAATCAGAAAGAAGAGACTCGAAGAGAATCCTGTAAAACGGAGCTTTTCGGCTCCCGACAGACACACCAAAATGTTATCATTCAGATGGAGCAGGTTGGGTTGTGTCAAACTTTCAACACAGTGTAACTATTTCAAACCAACTTTTGATTGGAAGTTAGCCCTCCCAATCTGAGAGGGCTCTTTCAATATTTTTAAGAATGCAGATGGCTAACTTTGGTTTTCTATTTGATTTTTCAGGTGAAAGAGTGTGAGGGCAACGACCATTGGGCAAGGATTCAGTCAAAGAAAAACAACAATAAACAACACTATTTTATGGAAACTCAGGCATCTTTGGTTTACTAAGGTGGATAAGGACATTCACAGTAATCACAACAAATTGAAGGAAGTTGGAGTTGTTTGACAGATTTCCAAGTAATCAACAAACTGTGAAAACTAATAACAACAATGGAACATATCGGGATGGGACTGAAACCAGAATGAATGTCAGGTTAAAACAGAATTGTTGAAAACTGTATTTTCTATTAATTGAAAACAATACAACGCTGGTTCTCACATCATTGATAATTTGATCCCACCTTTTGCAGAGTCGAAAATCTTTGTATTTATAGAGAAAAATTCCCATTAAATAATCTGCCACCTGGGCTAGATTCAATCAACAACTATGAGAACTAATCCTATCCGATTAATAAAACTTCGAGCCTTCTTAGGGATTTTCTGTTACAATAGATTTCGAATACAAAAGGGAATTGTATAGATTGTTACGATAATTTAAAGCTCGGCACTGTATTTGTGGAAATTCATACATCTGGCCCTTTGAATCCTTGTTGTGTTGTTTGCTGTTGAAATGTGTTGAAAGTGCCATTACTGTTCCACTGTCCCGCATTGCCTCTTTTCTCTGTGTTCCATTTAATAACCATGATGCTAAATAAACATTGAGAAATACTCTCGTTGTCTCACAAAGCATAAGCGGAATGGACGTGTTGATCTGGATCGTTCATCTGGGTAGCTAATTTAACCTGGGAATCTCATTATGCTCGAATTTAACAATGAAAACCAGGGGAACCGATTCTCTCGAACTGTGAATGGATGCACGTGGAGAGGCCACGTGGCAGCTGGGGATTGGAGGAAATGAACACACTATCGAGGCAGTGGAGGAGAGAGGTGACATGGAGGTGAGTGATAATGTGGAGGCACATGGTTGGAGGAAAATATTAGGAGAAGATGCATGGCAAAATAGCAGTGGAGGAGGAGCAGGGACGTGGTAGGTGAACAATGGCGCAGGAGTAGGTGGTCAACAGGGACTACGTGGCAGTAGGGGAGTGGAGGTGGAGCGGGAGTATGCACGACGTAAGCGGGAATGCGAGTTGTGGCGAGAGCGAAGAAAACAGCTTTCGAAGGGGGGTCGGAGCAGTGTATGGTATTAGAGGGGGTGTCCGAAATCACGAAGGAAGGATACGTAGCAATGGGGAAACCGCTTTTCAGACCCCCCCCCCCCCCCCCCGCGCCGTTAAAGAGAAACATAGTGGGGGGGATCCGTAAAGGCTTTAGAGTCGTCGCATGTAAAGCAAGATCGTGATTGGAGGGGTGAATTGTGCGGTGTTTACCATGGGTGGGCCCGACATCTTATCAGATGCGTTTTATGCCATTTTGCGTCCGGGAGTGGGTCCCAGTTGCAATCGCAATAAGGAGAGGACTCGACAGAGTTCATTTGCCGCATGGGAAATGCAATTGCAATCGCAATCGACGGAGAGACCAGCGGTAATGGGGGGGGGCGATGATGGTAGGAGTTGAAAGAACAAAGGTTTTACATCTAGAGTTGGGTAATTAGAGTAAAGAAATGGAAATGCGGCTAGAATTTGGGATTTATTAAAAAGAAAGGAAAAATGGAGTAATGCTAGAGTATATGGACTTTTAAATAAACAGAGCAAAAATGGATTTAAGGCTAGAGCTAGAAAAACAAAGGTTTATCATAGATAACAAATATCATTTGCCACCTACCTCTTAAAGGATGTACTATAGACATGCCACCCCCTTTAGAGATTGAAACCACCTAATAGGGTCCTTGGTTAACCCCCTTTTGGCTTGGAGAGACTTGTACTTGCCAAAGCCCACTATGGAAGGGCATGCCACCATGTTGTGCCCCATTGATCCCATAACTTGTAAGGATTATTACTTGATTATTCTAAAGATTTGTTGTATTGGAGGGCAAGGGGACACACTGGATCTTAAGCAAGATTGCAGGTGGATATTCATTTAGGACTTGGTCTCCCTATACGGCGTCCTTGTTGATTTTGGTTAGCTTGGGAAGTACTCCAAGCCCTAGCATTTGAAGGTTGGAGGTCAAAGAGCCATAAGTAGGCTTGTGGGCTTAGGACCCAAGCCTGGGGTTTTGCACCCAATCGTGTTTGGGGAAATTCCGAAAGCACATATCTACATGTGATGACATGAGACAATAGAGGGCGGAAAGGAGAATCCAACGCTTCGAGAATCGTCGAATTCCGAGTTGAAGTGGAGAAATGAATTTTTAAAGTTGACAAGTAATTATTGGTTTTCAAGTCATGTAGGCTTGAAGTAAAATTTGGCCAATAGATGTGTCTTTTCATCTATTCGTTGGAGCCCCTCCTTTGGCAATAAATAAAGGGTGAATTGGAGTTGTTTTAGCATCCATTTAGTGCAACATCTTCTCAAGAAAATGGATTCGGTGGACGAAGATATAATGAGCCCTAGCCGCAGCAAGAGGAGGACACCACAAGGAGGCCGAGATTTGTTTTTGGGCTAGAATGGGGGTCTAAGCTTGTTGTAATGTAGGTCGAGGCTGCTAGTTGTTAGGCCGAGTTTCTTATGGGCAAATCGCAGTTGTTTGGAGTATGTTTGGGCACCGTTTTGAAGATTGTCTCACTGTTGGAGGGTTGTTGTGCTAGGCCGCAAGCCATAGCACACAGCTAGGCTTGTTTAAGGGCTATCAAGGGTTGACATATGCCCTAAGGAAGCAACGTGGGTGAGGAGGAGCCCTCTTGAGGTGTGTCGCAGCCCTTTAATGGCCTGTTTGGTGATTGTTGGGAGGATTTAGGGCTGCAGCAAGTGCCCTAACCAGGTGTCATGAACAACAAAGTGCAGACATCGTTACAACAGTGTTTTTGGAGGGATGTTGGGTCAGAGACTTTGACCAATGCTTGGATTAGTTTGATGGGCAGTTGTAGGAGATGTTAGGAGTTGTTTGGAGGAGCCCACATGGACTATTGGGAAGCCTACCAAGCAGCCAAGGTAGCAACAGGCACATCAGATGAGAGGCAACAAGACAGCAGCAAGGAGAGTTGTAGATGTTCCCTTGGATGATAGCTTAATGATGTCCTAGGTGAGGACATATTGATGTGCCCAGATTTGTGCAATAGCTCCTCTATTGCAGAGCAAAAAGGCGGATTGGTAGTCTGTGGGCAGCCATGTTTAAGGGTCTCCTAGGTGTGGGGATGACCGAACTAGTACAACTACTACAGCGTGGACTTGGTCTCTCGTGGACTGTTGGAGGGCAGCGTGAGAGAAGACCAAGTGTGGATGTGATTGGGGACTTATGGTCTGCTGGAGGACAACATGATAGTGTCCAAGTTGGAGCCCGGTGAGCAACCCCTTGATGGACAAAGGTGGTTGCAACTTGCGAGAGCAGAAGTTGATGAGCTCAAGGGTCTGATCAACCAAGAGCAGGTTTGTGGAGCCCGAGACTTGTTTGTGGAGAAGGACATCTACAGCAGAAGATAGGCAGTCCACCTTGTTAGTCAAGGTTGTCATTGATGTCAATATGCCATTGATGAGATGGCAAATATTTTTTTGATGCGTGATGTTGCTCTAACCCTAGGGAAATCCTAGCTTTACATAATGCTCTAACCCTAATTGAAGCAAACACTAATCCTAATGATATCCAAACTATTGAAGAAGTTCCAAGTGTGAAAACCTTTCATATAAAACCCTACATAGATGAATCTTTAGGCATTAAAATATTAATGCAAGTCCCATATAATATCCTAGCCTTATTGAAGCATACACACCATATATACATGATACCCAAATCCTAGCAAATATACCTTTATGTATAAAATGGAAAGCCTTTTTTTATGATGCCTTTATTATATAAAAATAAATACTTTATTAAAATGTACTAAACATTAACCCTAGAATACATGAAACGCTAGCTAATTCTCTAACCATGCAAAACCATATGCCAAATTCATAAAATTTAATCCATTATCAATAACCAAAATTAAACTATTTACCTCACTCATTGTCGGCCTCACAACATACATGTCGGCTTTTGTTCTCAACAAAGCATGATTATTCATGTGTTGGCTTCATTATGTAAACAAGGAAAACTCATATATATAATGATATCATTCGAAACACTGTACGGGGACGAATTCGTGGATCTGAAGAAATATAAGGAGAACAGAGAAAGGAATACAGCAAGAGAAAATGCTTGGCATTATTTGAGGAAACTCACATATGTACACGTTTGTCCAGTAGAATTTGATTTTATATCTTTGTCCGAAAACTCAAGCTCCTGTGAGTGAATTGGACTTGTAAGGAGTTCAAGCTCACTTGTTTTGTGACCTTTGGTAAATGCAGTCATATCAAACCATTCTGCATTTCAGATCCGTGATTTTTTCGGTGGTCTAAGGCACTTGGACCTGTGGATTTTCGGTGACCTAAGGCACTTGAGCCTGTAGCATTTCGATGACATGTAATTGTGACCTATAACTGGGTAAAGAAGCTCAAATCAAGCAAAAGGATGATACAGTGAAGAGGGATTGAGGTAGATAGAGGCCGAGGAGAACAAGATTACAGACTTGTAAACCTGTATCCACAAACCTGTTCGAAGGTTGTCTACCTATAGGAGCTCAGAGAAAGTGCAGACATCATAACATCACTTAAAGGAGGCTCAGTTGACCTTGTATCTTTCAAACCTGTGATAAAGTAGCTACAAGGGTCGTTGGGAGACCAAATGGAGTCCAACATGTGCCAATATGAGTGGAAGGGCTCCAAAAATAGTGATGAAAGGGGTGGCCTTTTGATCTCCAAGAAAATGACCTGGGGTGCCCCAAAGTGGCTGCGGGGGCACAAAATAATCATCATGGGTCTCCAACTGAATCGAATAAGCATGTATCTCATCTGCAAGGGTTGGAAAATGATGCAAGCCCTCCCTTTGTCTCCCATGGTGAGACACAACCCCATATGGGCCCTGGATCAGCTGCCAAGTGTGTGGTGCAAGAATGTAACCTGTTGGGCAAGGTGGTCCACGTGCATCATCATCATTAAATAAGTGGGACAAGAGCGAGCAATGAACGGTGCTAAAGGATCCCATGGCATGGCTATCTTCTCTCAAGTCTCAACTATGGTGGAGGCCCATGTCACTCAACGCTCACCCTGCAAATGCCATTATGACCCTCTGGAGGGCTTGGATTGCATATAGGGAGACCAAACCCCAAGATGAAGATCCACCTGCAATCTTGTATAAGATCCAATGTGTCTCCTCACCTTCTAGTACAACCATTCATTAGTGCAATTAAGCAAACGAGCTTCCAAATCATGGAACCAAGTGGGCACTTCATAGTTGCATGACCTTCCATAATGGGCTTTAGAGTGTACAGGGGTCTCTAAGTTCAAGAAAGGGGTTAATCAAGGCCCCTATTAAGTGGTTTCAACCTCCAAGGGAGTGATAGGTCCATGGTACATCCGTCATATGGTTGGTGTCATGTGATATAATGATGGAACAGAGTGGGGCGTCAAGGGAAGCCTCCAAGCCACATGCCATGGTACAAGGGTAGCTATGACGAGTGAGGCCCACACTTGGGTGTATAGATGTAGGAGGAATCAATCGTGGTACATGAGTTACCCCAACCCCTTTCTTCATATGCCTTTTGCTTTTTATTGATTTTTCTTTTATAACTGCTCGGGGCTCCAAGGAATGAGAGCATGATGTGTAAGATATAGCAATGATTACACCCTTAAGGTTGGGCAGTTCATCGTCCACCAGGGGTTAGAACAATCATGGGTTCCTTAATGATGCAGGGGACCAATATGAGGAGCCTAGGAACCAAGGTGATGGCCATGACGATAGGGGTAGAGCTCATGTTGGCTTTTGCCCACGTGCTAAATTCGTATGACCCAGCCATCTTTTGCCTTTTATTATACATTTCCTATTAAGAGTGGACAAATAATGCATTTTACTTTCTTTTTAGTTGCATCAACCTCCAGGGCATCGTTGCAACCCCGACCAAAAGCATGGACAAGGGGAGGGGGAGGCTAACTCCTTGTGGACCCAATGGACAAATGTGTACCCAGGTGGAAAATATGTGAAAAGGGGTTATAATGAATGGAGGGGAGTGATGGATGTGATGCTAGGAAGCGGAACCATGCAACGAAAATCGGGGTTTCCCATGTAATGCCACTCCTAAAGCTAGTAGCCAATAGAGGAAATCCTATTGGACTAGGATACAAGGTTAGCCACTAAGTTGGGCAAGGGGACAAGAGTACAGACTAAGCCCATTCTTTCCATCGAATCCCCCCACTAATCCATGCCTAGAAGTGTCCATGATAAGTAAACAAAAATACCCAATTACATAATGAAAGCCATACCTTCAGGGTTGGAAAGCCCACCTTCAAACATACAATCATGACAGATGGGCGAGGGTGCATAATGGCTGGATCAGGTGGCGGAGATGATGGCACATCGAGCTATCTAGTGGCTGCAAGGGGCTGCTGGCTGCTAGCTGAAGACAATGTAGGAGAAAAATTTCTCCTATGGGTGTCACCCACAGGTGGTGGGTAACAAGATCCATTTCCAGGTTTGAAAGATCCATATATGTGGCGGATCCCATGTGAATCTGGGTGGATCCATATCCGGAACGCAGATTCACATGTCCAGCATCAAGACATGTAACACAACATAAGGCCAACTACCACATAGCTGTTTAAAGATGTGATTAAGAAAAATTAGTACCCTGTTCAGTACTACCACACAAGAACTAAATAATATATAGGATAGGTTACAAGTTAATAAAAGACTCGCTTAACGAACAGTGACAGATCTGTAATCAAATAGAAACGAGAGATTCTAGTTTGACAGATCTTCCATATTGATCTCCAAATAGATTTATTCTTTCCCACTCTTTTGCTTGTTATCTCTTGATTAATAAATCTTGAACACATCATAATTTTTAAATTTTCAAGTTTGATGCATAAAATTTGAAAGCAGAGCAACCACAGGCACTGCAAGAGCACTTGATAGATACAGCAGATCAATAATTGGTCCTTCAGAATGCTTATTTTTATAGAATTGTCAATTTTAACCATAGAAGTTGTACTTTGACATTGGCTAGACATAAAAGATACGTTGAGGGATTATTTTGGACTATGGAATAAATATTTAATTACTAATGTTTAAAAAATGAAGGGAAATAAAAGATTGGTCCATGTGCACAGCTCACTATACTTACTGCAGTATCATACTTCTCAGCCAATCTCATTAGCTTTTGTGCCATTCCACCAAGCAGACGAGTTCTAAGGGCCAAATCTTCAAAATCTTGCCGAAAATGGAATGGTACACTGTCAACAATTATAATTTTAACCTGAAAAACATGAAATCACACTTTACTTCATACACCAGAAATGCTTGGAAGCTTCACATATGCATAAGCAAACTTAACATGCTTTCATCAATCAAGAAAACCATAGGTACTTCTGCATTAACATCACACCCAAATTAATACCTCATGGAATCACAGAAACTCGATAATGTCTAAGAACAAATTACTACTTTATGTAGGAAGCTTGGAAATACAATTGGCAACTTTTGTGTTATACCATAAACCAAAACACTGAAAATCCAATAGGTGAAGCCAGAAATAGTGTAATGTCCCCAAGCATTGAGCATAGAAGTATCGCTCTCGCTTGCTTAACTGTCTCCTTTAGGCTAGCAAGAGGGAAAAATTGCTAAGGAGACCACCGAGTTTTGCCAAACTCACCCTTATATTATTAATAAATAAAAGAAGGGGTAAATAATTATTAATAAAAAGCGGGCAAAATCATTATTATTAAAAGGGGGTAAAAGTGACTTCATCATTTAAAATTAAAAAGGGGAGTTCTAGAAACTTGGAGAAGATTCAGTGAAGCCTTATAAAAGGAGATTGATGGCCATTCATCATTCATTCTAATCTTCGTAATCATTCTTGTGTTTGCATTTTGGCTCAAGGGAGTAAAGCTCAAGGGTTTCAGGTGAGATTTTCACACTGGTTTTGGTGGACAACATTGCCACCCTAGCTGGTTCATAGTCAATTTAGGTGGTCCTCCACAACCAATCTAGTTGGTCACTAGGGAAGATCTTTTATTTGTGCACATTGCAGAGAAATTGTTTTATCCATCAGTAATTTTGATTTGCAGGTGATCTCCAGTATCTAGGGGAATATATATTGTCAAATTCGATTGTCTGCAGGAGAGATGGAATCCCTCAATCAGAAAGCCAAGTTACTTCAAGTTATATACTTCACGAGGATCAGATTATATTTTACTTGAAGCCGAGTCTAACCTTCAGCCAGGACCAAATTGATTGTTAGATCTGGAGGCCAAGCGACCATACTGAATGCCAAAATTCATCAGTTATTTGGAGGCCGAGACCTCTTGATTGGAGGCCAAAAGTTATCCTCGAGCAACTTGATTTCTATTGCTGGGGTTTGCAATTATAGGAAAGACGAATTTTCCATCTATGGAAGGCTGAATCACTTCAGCATTCATTCTTATTTCTGGAGGCCGAATCTGGGGCATCTTTCTGAAGGTGAAATTGCTATCAAGAGAAGTTGATTCCATCTCTGAATTGGGACAAATTACAGTGGTATTCAGGAGGTCGAATTTACTATTGGAGACAGTGTTTCTTCCTCCATTAATCAGACCAAGTTCCCTTCAACTCTGGGTGTGTTCATCTCTGTCTGGCAGGACGAAACTTATTATATTCTTGGGCAAATTAACTCTTGTTGGAAAGACGAGATTCTTATATTTCCAGGCCGGCCGCATTCTCAAGTCGGGGCATATTTCTTATTGCTAACAGGCTGCAATTTTCCTTCAATCCTGAGTGAAATTACCTGGCATTTCTGGACTGAGACTCGTGGCATATTCTGGGAGAGACTCCTTAATTTGGCAAGCTGAGAAGAAGTGCAATTCTGGGCGTGATTTTTCCTTGACTGGCAGGCCGAGAGCACATCTAGAAGCTCAGATCAAGAGTTTTATTCCTGTATAAAACCAAGGCAATTTATGCAGGCCGAGAGCATCCTTCATTAATAAGCCGTGATCAATTTCTCTGTTGGGAACGAGTACATTACATTTGAAGGGAGAAGGTGACTGTAGGAGTTGGGTTTCAGAGCATTCTTCAGTTATTCAGCAGATCATTCCTCCACCATTACCAGGATTGAGCATCATTATCAAATCAGATTGAATTCTATTCCAAGAGCCTGGTCTGATACTTATTTGGAAGCCGAGTTGTATGTATTAAGAAGCCTGTGTGCCTTGTAACTGCTACAGCAGACTGGAATTTCCCTTCTTATCCTTGGAGCTGATCTATTACTTCAAGTGTAACCAGGTTCTTAATTGCCATTGCACTTTATCTCTTCTCAATAAATTAATAAAGCTCTGTTTGCCCCTTTTATATTCATCACTGCTCATATAATTCTGGGTTGTCTGCTACATGTTTGACGGAAGTCCTGAATGGAAATTTGTTTGTTACAGTCATCAATAAAGGTTTAAAAATTGTTAAAATTTTTGTTGTACAAGTTTTTGGCTAAAAATTAACTTTGGTACATTATAAATAGGCACGCCAAAAGCACAGTAATAGACACATAAAAAAAGTGTATATAGACTTCAGACATAAACTAATATAATGTTTTAGTTACTGACTGGTTATTTTGGTCATAAGATTTGCCCGTTTTACCCATTAATCAGGAAATCTTCATGGGACTAGCAACATTTTAGTCTTTAGGAAGGAAAAAACGAAACAGAGCCCAATTTGGCCCTTCTTTAGAGGAAGATTAGCAGTTTTGAAGTCATAAGGTACACCCAGTAGAAAGTGTTCTCCAACAAATCACAACCATTTGGAATGAGAGAAAGGCCTTTATTTATAAACGAGACTCTCACCTCCTCATTCTTTATTCCTTAATTCCAGCCTAAGGAATCACTCAAAAGTGACTAGTCATCCACATAACTTGGAGACTAAGTAGAAATTCAACTAAATGATGCTTTTACATGCTTGAAACCTTCATAAAACAGGATAAAATCTTACAAAAGATAAGGCATCCTCAGCTCCATAAAAGCCTCAAATAATGTTTATTAACCTTCAAATATGTCGAGGCAACTTCCATGAAGCATGGAAATGGTTTTCCAAGTCCAAAAGCTAGTCATAAAACCCCTAACAAGGAAAGTGACATCAATCTTAGAAGATGGATGATTTGGCTTTAGGAGGCAATGCTCCAATTGAAATGTGTTGAGGAGGTTTCATTTAGGTGCAAGCACTATTCCTTGTCCACTTTTCTTCAAAGTCTAGCCGTAAGAGGTGGAACGACCTCTCCAAGGGTCCAAAATAACCTCCCTCAAGTGTAAGGCTCTCTTTTTAAGGAAGATTTGTCTTTAACATTTTTACATTATCTTTACACCATGAAACACCTCAAGTATATGCCATATCATTTAAGTGATGTCCACGTCATCCAATCAACACAAAACACTCCCGCAGCTGTCATATTTACCACGCATGGATCAACCCTCAAGAGTGAGAAACTCAAATATTTTCTTTTATTTCATATATAATACAAAAAAATTTAGAGAAATGCAAAAGATAAACCATAAAAAAGTATTTACTCATTGTCTATTGCAAAGTTAATGGATTATTTTCATCTTCTAGACAAATTTTGTCCAAATATTTGCAATAAATCGTTTATTTCTAACCGTGATTGGGCAAAGCAGCCCCAGACATTTATGCTTAAAGGTTTTATTTAAGATATTGTGGGTTGATTTAAGGTTTTTACTAAATCTCAAAATTAATTATAACAAAATAAAGAAGATTTCATGAAACACTACTAAAGTTATGGTTTATCCCATAAAGATACATTCTAAACCTACCATAGCTCCTATTTCATTGTCAAATTGTTATTCAAGGTTATCTAACACATTCTAATGGTGAAATTTACCTCCTAAGTGGTTTACATTGCTTAATTTTTAATTGGGAGAATCATGGGTGAAACCCTAGGGGAATTCACACCCTTCTCATACGAGTTTGTGTTAATTTCAGATTTACGTTTCATTTGATCTTGTATTTTATCATTGCTGGGCTGTTTTCACATGTATATTTCATTTCCGTAGCCAAGCCATCCAAAATCCCACATTAAAAGTGCTTTTTGGCACATGACTTTTCCTTTATCCAAAATATGCATTTTCTGTGTTTTCTACTATAAATCAAATTCTTGAAAGTGTGAACAGCAACAAGCTTGTCCAAATTACAGCACATATTCAAGAGATAACCTTAGAATATCATTTGTCTTTAAATTATGTAATGATATCTCAGTCTTCCAAGGTAAAAGGTATATTCTTTCTAGGCTTAAAAGGTGAAATCAGTGTGCTGATTATATTTCTTTCGTAACATATCATATAACAAGTTCATCAATTATTAATTAGCTCCTATCCCTCATTGGTAGGTGGTGATTGATGCCCTAAATCTTCATTGAATAATTTAAAAAAAATTATCACTATATTGGCACTGCTCTAACTTGGAATGAGGTGTTTGCTGGTTGTTACCTCCCCAGATGTACCAGGCAGGACTTGCAATGAACCACCAAGGTTGTACAAGACACTTGTTCAAATTTCAAGTTCAGAAGCCTTGCAGGCAAGTTTGCTCTTTCTTCTGGTTTTCTTCTCTAAGCAATTTTCATACCCCCATCGGATAATTGTAATAAATGGGTTTAACATGATGAACTTACATAAAAGACTTAGCTCCCTAGGAATCAATTATTAGGGAAGTTACTCTAGAGTGTATTTTTACTTGGTTAATTATTTTTTGTTTGTTAGCGATTAATAATTTTCTAAACTTTTTTCACTCACGCCTCCAAAGCTGGAGTATGTCGTAATGGCTAGGACTCCATGGTGTTGTCTAAGTCTAGAGTCAATGTATATTACCATGCGACTCATTATCCAAAGCCTTACAAAATTGCATATGATCTTTCTGTTAATTTTTCACATGTTCTATATACCGCAATAATCACTTAAAACAATTTAGCATTCAATTTCATTCACCCCAGTAACAGTTAAGCAATTATAGATAGAACAGTAAACAGTAATCCACAATAGAAGATAGCCAAGTGTTGAAAATGAAACTTGCGTTAGTCTTCATAATGTAATAAAAAATTTATTGACATATTTATTATTATTATTTTATTTTTAGTCAAAGCATGTTCTTCATGCTTATAGGGTCAATTGAGTCAAAAAGAATTTATTACGAGTCAAAAGAAATGCATTTGAGTCAAAGTCCCATTTGGACCTTTTGTAAAGAAAAGAAAAAAAAAATATTGAGTCAAAGTACACCAAAAGTTGTCAAGTCGGCCTAGGCCTCCAAGAGTCACCTATTCAACCTTCCTAGATAGTTATATATAAGAGGCAGTTCGACGCATTTGAGAGCTCATTAATTCACATACAAGAAGTACATCTACAACATGTGAAGGATGTGATGTTCCTTTTTCTGGTGTTATGGCATGGTTAGGATGGACTTTCAAGATTCGAGGCAGACAGGGCACAGGTGAAGATTTATGTCATTAGCGGCCCTGGTGCTTTTGGAGATGTTTCATGGGGTTTTGAGGAGTTTCTATGGGGTCCGATGGCATTTGCTTGGCGTGTTCCATCATCTGCACAACTCTTCTTTCATTCCGTTGCATTCCGACAACTTTCGAAACGCAGGATTATTGAACCGGAACAAGAAGATCTATAGGATGGGATGGTTAGAAGTGATTTTCAGTGACCTGAGGAGGCATGGTGGCCAATTTACCCATTTTCCACATTAAAAAGAATATTTTAATTTAAATAAAAATGAGGGAAAAGTGGTCCATGATTAAAATAATAATAAAATAGGAGGTTCTAGTGGGGTCCATCAAATTTATAAAAAGAGGAGGAGGCCACTGGGACACATCTTGGATTTGATCTTTTTCTTGTATGAGAGATTTGAGAACCCAGTTCTATACTTCATTGTAGCCCCAGGATGTAAACCCTCAGGTGATTTAGACAAATTGGGCGAGTACCCATCTCCCCTTGGTGAATTCATCCAGAATTCACAAGAGAGTTTAGCAGTGGCATTTCAATTCAGTTTTGGAGGGTCGGTGCAGTGTAGTCGATTATCTTGGAGGCTAGCTTTTCATCTCAGCAATTTTTGTTGTATATGCATGTAACCCTAGTTTATATTATACATAAAGCTAAGATTATTTCTGCTCATTATTGTTATTTGCAGTTCTATGGTGATAAATATTACATGGCAATTTTCTGTTGAATTTATGAGAATTTGATGTGAAGATTTTGTTTAAGAAGCATTTTGGAAACACCCATAATTTCCCATTCAAGATATTACAGTGGTATCAGCAATGGTGCTATTTCCAGCCTGAGGATTTCAAATTGCAGATTGTTCGAGGATTTATAAGAAAATTATTTCCAGAGAAGTCGAGAGCCCAGTCTGCAACAGAATGAGAATTTATTTAAAGGGGTTCAACAAATTTTCTTGTTAAATGTGCGAGGAAATTCCTAACAAATCGGCTGAGGAATAATAGTGATTTGACAAAATTGAGTTTTATGGTGAGAAATCAAAAGGTCGTATCAAGTTAATTTATGAGAAAAATGTGTCAAAAGCCAAAGGTTAATTTTAAAAGGGGAGCCAAAAGTCAAATTTGAATAGTATAGAAGTCATGGCCATACTCTGAGAAAAGGGCCATGTTGATCAAACCGGCGACAAAATTTCCAACCCACATGTTGGTAGTCTGACTGCGCTGCGCCATTATACTACCTACCCTAGGTTCGAATCATTATGAAATTCATTGTTGACCGAAGTATTCAGCAACAAAGCCAAATTCTAATCTGCCACGTCAAGAGCCAAGTTGGCGTGCCTAGACTGGGAGCCGAATTTGTATTTGAGAGGGCTAGACTGAGTTTCTAGTCTACCAACTGGAGTCAGGCCACATTGTATATCGCCCAAAAAAATCACATGCATCTAATTTGGGCCACCGATCTGTGGGAAATCAAACTCTGGGCCGCCATTGATGTTGCGCGATTGAAGCATGGTGAACATCCTTGGAGCAAATCAGAGGTTGATCAAGAATAGTTTTGATTGATTGCATTCATCTGAGCCGAGAACGTGAACAGTGACCGTTCAACTAACCAAAGCCGAGGATTGGGTTTGTTACCGCAGCATGTTTGTCTGAGCGAACAAGTGGTCGTTTGTACACCATCGTGTTTTCACAAGCGTGAATGTTATGGGGAAGACGTGGAGGCTTAGCATGGGCCAATGTTTTCAAATGAAGCTAAGAATTAAGATTTAATCATTTTGTAAAATTAAATCTCAAATCCTTTATCGAAATTCACTTCAAAGTGTCAAGAATCCTTCTGTGTGAATATTTGATAGACAGGCTGAGTGAATTACTAAGATTAACAGGCGATTCGGCACCACAATTAAATAACCACTGAAGTAGCATTGCCTGATCGAGCCCTCTGTTTATCATCATGAATTGTTGAGTTGATCTGATATGTTACCAGTGATAAATCATAGAACCACATGGCGTAGATGATCGTCAAGAGGAATTCATGTATCAAATTGTCTACCTACTTCTAAGTCAAATCTGAAGGAGGCAAATAGATATTTCTTTGATCCATTGTTGAAGAATTGATGGTCGAAGGGGAATCCCCACGTGCACACTTCGAATTATTTTTTTTCCGGAGCATAATAGACAAACTCAAGTGCCAAAACCAATTAGTGGAAACCGTGGAATAGATTAAGGGTCAAACTATCAATTGTGAGTCATTTCCAAACGTAGTGCACAAGGGCCAATTGCATCATTGGTGATCGATCCGAGCTGCAAATTATAAGTCAAGCATGGTTGTAGCAAAACCTCCATTGTAAAGGAGTGGTTGACGTCGATTAAGAGGTCAGACTGCAAGGGTATTGGTACACAAGTGCGTGAAGACAGTGTTAGTTTTTGGTAGCATCGGAAGTGCTATAGCCTTGAAAATTGGTGGAGAGGCTAAGGCACATGAGTTCTAAAGAACCCACAAACCGTTTGGTGAAATTCCACCCGGATTGTATTTTATTAAAATAATTAATAAAATATGGGTGAGAATGATCTAGAAAGCAGATCAAGACAAGTTTTAATCTTAGCCATTGATTAGAGACTTAATCTCGGTCGTTGAAGTCTCAACAGAAAAAGTATAAAATGGAGGCTTGGGGTTCATTTGGAAATACACACAAAGAGATCGAGGAAATCAATTTTTTGAGGTGAGAAGTTCTTAGGAGGAAAATTGATTGGGGAGATCTTACAGCTGATGGGCAGTGAGAATCCACGAGAAGGATTTTCTAGAGAATACAAGGCAGAGAAACGACAGAAAGATGTCCAGAGGAGGGCTGACGCTGGCCTACACAATGCTGACGCAGAGGCAGCACAGTCATTGAGGAGAGATCGAAATTCTGCAAAGGGAATTCGATTTGCAGTTGCCAGGAGCCAAGGTGTGAAACTGGAGGCAAGAAAGTCGAATTCTCAACCAGCAGAAGATCCAGAGCAGAGAGGCAGTGTAATACCCAACATGGGTGACGCAGAAGTTGCCAGGGTGATGCAGTTTGATGCAAAGGCCATCAGAGGGTGACGTGGAGCCTCCCAGAGCTGAGGATCAGTCACTATTTCTCTAGTAACAGGATGAGATCATTTCACCAGTCTTTTGTCCAGCATTTTCTCTGTAAAGGATTGCAAGATGAGCATCCTAGATTTGTATTCAGATATTTCACCGGCATAATAATAAACCCTCAAATTTGTTGCACCGGTTTTCCCGCATTGGGTTTTTCTGGGGACTATTGTGTCCAAAAATATGTGTGTCCTATGTATCTTGTTCTTTGCTCTGTTTTTTGTTTCATGAGATCAAATATTTAATTAGTGTAGGCTGCATAAGTAATTTGCTTCAGTATTCAGAAGAATAACTTGATGAATGTAAAATCAAGTAGGTGAAGTAGATTCAGATTTGCTGCAGTAGGGGTTCCTTCGAGTATAGGAATTTTCACAGACAGGGGACAAAATTGTTTGTTGATTAACATTGTTGTCTGGGAAGTTGTAGTTTTGTGTTAATTTATTGTATACCTGTAGCCTATAATTGATTTTGATGTTAAGCAGTAGCAGTAGCTGACAATGCTTTTGTAGAATGTTGTCATATTATTACTACTGGTAATGGTTGTACACATTGAGCAGTGCCAATATGTATATTTGTTGAGTGGACAGAGTATTGCGTTGCTAGTGTTTGGTATGGTGAAGTCTACGTGAGGTGTTATAGCAAGGCATATAAATTATTGCTTGTAGAGAGTTTTCATCGTACGTATATGCTATTGTAAACCTCTACGTAATTTCCTTGTACTATGCATTGTTAAGAGCCATGAAAGTTGAGCGTAGTATATCTTGTCTAATAGTTGTTGGCTACTAGGAATAAGACACGGTGGATGTAAGACGTTTGGTCACTTTACCGTGATGTTATTGTGTCCTTTGTTGTATTATTAGTCAAGTCTTGTCAAAGAGTCAGAGTCTTGAGTTGCGAAGTTTATTTATCTTCATCATATGGCCTAGTAAATATTGCTAAAAGTTGTAAGCTCAGAGAGTATCAGTCAAAACAACTTGATATTCTTGTCATCATTGAGCTAAAACATGGATCAAACCTTCCTAAAATCTCTTAATAAATTAGCAACAAAAATCAATAGATTCTTTTCCAAGGGAATACTTTCTATGCTACAACAAGAGCAGCCACAGAAAGAACATGAGATGGGATACAAAATCTTTACTCTTGAAAGAGATTTGAGATTCATGGGATTTTCAACAAAAGCCCTTCTTAAACTAGAAGAACTTGCTTCACTCCTCTCCAAGGTACATTAGTCAGATGGAAAGAGCTTGATTTGGGCTCTAAAACCAGTCATATTTGCTCTCATACAACACAAGTTTTGGAGCATCCTTGTATAAGAGTCAAACTTCTAGTTGCCTCTTGTCTCACTAGTATCATGATGCTGACCGCACCTATACCTCCTTACAATGATGACATAATGAGAAGTCTTTAGATTGATAGTGGACACCTTTCATGTAGTATACTAGGGTTATTTTGCCCTGGGGTTTCCTATAGTAATAACCTTCCTTCGCTATTATAGTAACCAGAATTTACTTCACACTACAGTTTTGTCTGCAGTAGTACTATAAACAAGATAATATGAAACAAATTTGAATGAACAATACAGTAGTCTCGGCAACATAATAACAGATAAGACCAATCTCCCGGCATAAAATCTAATTCAACAATTCAAGTTTCGCATCAATGAGAACAATAAACCCCAGAGATTTTCATTAGGTCCAGATTTAACCAGATGACATGAAATATAAATTTTGGACACCGATCCTATATAATGTACTAACTTCAGTCTCCCTTCTATTAATCAATATGATCGTATTGTTCAGTTTTCTCCTATGTATGGACCTAAACTGCAACAATAATTCATGTACAATTTGAGCTCGGACCGCTTCCTTTCAGATTAGATTTCGTGTCTCCAATAAGATGGACTCTTTCAAGCCACAGAGTCCGCAATTTCCATCCACTATGAGACAACCTTGTTGACTCAGTTTATTCAACGATGCCTTGACAAAGTTACGTAACGTACCTTCCATCACGTGATCGTGTCCCCAACGCCATCACTAAAATGGGGCCTTGAAATTTTGTCGTGCTACATTCATCATATATGCCTCAATTGAAATCAAACATCTACGAACCTTCAATCGGTGAGCTATGCCCTCTTTGGACACTTTAGCAACTGCAGCTAGTCCCTCATAACCTTTACGTCAACATCCACTATTATGGGCACGATATTAATTTTTTTTTATGTGATGATTGGTTGTTAGAATTGGTCATTTGTTGGTCCGCTTTCTTAACTACTCGCTGACTCGAGCTACCTTCAAATTCTCGTTGTTCTAGCCCAGATCAAAATGAGACAGAAAGAGATCTCGTTGCCTAATCTAGAAACTAGATAACCAAAAGATCAATCCAAAACTCAAGGAATTGCTTCACAAGAAAATCATTGTCGCGCCAGACCCTTTGCTAAGAGATAATAGAGAAAAATCAATCCCAGAAGTTCTTTCTCCCTTCAAAAGACTTCTTGTGCCAGAATAGAGAGAAAGAAGGAAAGTCAACTAGGGTGGAATCTTTCACCACCAAAATTGACAAGAGAAGAAGGGGTCTTAAAACCCTCAGAGCTAATGCTCAAGAACAAATAAAATGATCCACACTTGATGCCTCTAATTAAATCCAATCTGCCTTAATTTATAGACTTCTATGAGGGGATTCACTTCCTTGAGTGGTTGAGTGTGTCACATTTTCACCCAACTTACCCAAAACTCGCCCAACAATGTAAGCTTTGGGTTTTTATCGCCTATTTCATGGACTGTAGCCTACCGAGACAAATAGGCTACTAAGTCCCCTTGGTCATTAATGTGTTGAGGACATTACATTCCAGGATTTGGATAACACTAAGGGTCCTACTTTTGGGAAGATGCTTGAGATTCTAGAAGACATGGCCCTGGTTAGATCTTATGACCTCATGTTTGAGCTGGAGTGTGACGATTTGATCCTGCAGATGTTCCAATGCTTCTTCAACATTAGGAAACATCATCTTGATATAGTCATAACACACATGCAGTCCATTTTTTCCTCATGTATGGGAGGCCATGATGCCATTTGCAGGAGGTTGCAGTCTAAGTTGTTGGCCATTTGGAGGGAGGAACAGTTGGTTTCACCTGTTGCTTATGAACTAGCCGAAAGGTTAGTTGAGTAGAACATTGGACTGTTCAGGAGACGGTTGACCCAGGAGGAGTTGCAGTGGATTTATGGTGACCAACCATGTAGCAGGAATGAGTTGAGGAGGAAGGGTCTTTGCTTCATCTGCAAGGAACCTTAGGGACCCGGCCACTCATGTTTGAGTGATTCGGAGGAGATGATAGGGGTAGAGCAAGAGGAGATCCCTTCTGACTTTCAGGGTGAGGATTCTGCTTTTATGGTTGAGTCCATGAGTTCATATGAGGATACCCCTGAGGAGCATGAGCAGTCATGTGGGTATGTTGGCAGTGGCCCAGGTATGCATTCATGTGAGATGGAGTACGATGAGCAGCATATTGTCCAGGGAGCAGACTTTCCAGGTGAGCGACTGATGATTCAGCATGGAGAGCACATAGAGGAGCAGGAGTCTGCTAAGGGGGACAATATGCACATGTGGAAAGCCAGTTGAGGGTTCATGTTGAGCCCATGATAGAGGAGGATGAGCAGCCATTGATGAGGACCAAACAGATGCACAGATAGCCAGTAGGATTGTAGTACTTGCAAACACTTGTTGTCGGGAGGTGCTAAAGACTGATAAGTTAGTCTAGCAGGGGGTTGGTAGACTGGAGGAGCATGGAGTTTTCAATCAGACAAGGGAGGGTCTTATGGAGATGGTGGTGCATCCATCTCTGCGCCAACCCACTAATGAGGTGCAAATAGGTGCACAAGCAGATGGCAGAGCTACAGTACTCTTAGGGAGTAGCCCTCTCCAGGAGTACATAGGCAGGGCGTTCTGTATAGTTTGGCCACGTGTACCCATTATAGGGAGAGAGACAAGATTTTCTCGATGGATATTGATGATTGGCCAGACAGAGTTGTGTGAGATGGGCATGGTGCAACATAGAAGACTTTCTCAGATACAAGTGCCTATGCATTTGATCCCTCCCACAAGATGGATTGGCAAGAGACCATGAGTTGGTACCCTATTGATGGAGTATCATTTTTAGTCAGGAGCATTGTACTGCAGGAGCCCTTAGATGTGAGGGATACTACATGCTCCAATTGGCAGCGAGATGTAGGTTGGCCACTCACCAGTATTTCAACACAGCATCAGCATGGTGAGATTGACCTTGGTCTATGCCAAGGGTTGGATTGGAGAGGTAATGAGTTGGTACACGGTGGATGGAGCAGCACTCATGGTTGGAGTTATAACACACCAGGAGCCATGGAGCATTGATATTTGTTCTTGGTGGGATTGGGATCCAAGAGGATTGGTTGATGACAAGTTCAGTCAAAGATTGGTCTTAGATCCTGGCATTGAGGGGTCCATTCATCGTGGGTTGACAGTGGACACAGAGGCATACCATCACCCAATGGTTTGTATGTGATCCAAGCATTGGGTCTCAGTTACATTGAGCCACCAGACTATTCCACAAGTTTGGATTGCTTGAGGGCAAGCAATCTTGGGGCGGGAGGATTTGTGATGTTCCTTTTTCTGGTGTTCCTTATGGCATGGTTAGGATGGACTTTCAGGGTTGGAGGCAGACAGTTCACAAGCGCAGGTTTATGTAATTAGTGGGCCCTGGGGCTTTCAGAGATGTTTCATGGGGTTTTGAGGAGTTTCTATGGGATCTGATGGCATTCGCTTGGCATGTTCCATCATCTGCACAACTTGCCTTTTGTTTCGTTGCATTCTGACAACTTTCAAAAAACAGGGTTATTAGTGGGCCTAACTCAATTAATTACGCTTAAGGTGGCAAACTGAGAGGAATACTTGACGGAACACCTTAGACTAATAGCTCGTTGGAACCAGAATGACAAGATCTACAAGATGATTTTCAACGATGTTGCACAAATCATAATCGTATAACACTCGTCACGACATTGACTCATTGACTCGTATAAGACTCGAGTAAAACTTAAAATGTGGTAAATTTTAAGCACAAAAAAGAAACTAATGACAATTCCAATTAGTATAAGTTATAAAAACCACAATATATGCAATAATTCATAACATCATCTCATATCTCTAAAAGTACAACATAACATATTTGATTTTTGTAAGCAAAACATTTAGACACTGAATAATAAAAGGACTCGTGATTCCATAATTAAAATCAAAAATGCCAGCAAGTTCAAAATTCAAATACATATGTCATAAATGATAAACGATTCTCATAAAAATGGACGACCACGCCTAAAATAAGCCCTCGTGGAGCTAGTGGTAACATCGGAAGACTGAAGCAACAGTGAGGCAGGTGTATTTGGAGTCTCCATTTGAGATGGCAAACTAGAGAGATACTCAGTGTCTTCATCAAGCCAACTCAAGTAAGGGGTCGTCTCCTCCACAACCCAATCAGACTCTAAATCAATAGTATCCAATAAAATTGGATATGTATCCTTTGGTTGCACTTGTTTTGTGAGCATTCGAAGGTTGTAGTAGATGAAAACCAACTTCTCCAACCTCTCATGCTCCAACCTGTTTCTCTTTTTGTTGTGGATGTGCTCAAACACTTGCCAATTGCGCTCACAAGAAGAAGCATTGCAAGGTTGACTCAGAACTCTGATGGCGAATTCTTGTAATTGTGGTGCCTCAGTGCCACAATCTATCCACCAATGAGTTGTAAAAAAATAACGACAAAGATTATCAGTTTGCAATGCCAAACATATAAAAGAGAACGAGCAAAATTACAAGCTAAGTTCTAATAATTTGCACTTACAAAGCATTTTCTTGTGCATTTTCTTGTCCTTGAGACGTTGGCTTGAGCTGAATCCAAACATGCAAGATGCTTCCTTGTACATATCTCGTTGTATGTTGATTTTGTCCTAAATATCTAGATCCGGGAACATCTTCTCAATGCATATCATGACACCTCTCATCACCTCGGGATCCCTTTGAATGCTAGACCCCTCATTGTAGAATAAGCTCAGATTGAGATATGCTCCTACTGCATGCAATGGTGAATGTAGTTGCCTGTCCCACCTAGAATCAATAATTTTCCATATAGGGAGATATTTAGATTCATTTCCCTTATAAAAAGTCTTGATGGCCTCTTTGGCCTTGTCCATGCCCTCATAAATATATCCCACTGCAGGTTTCTCTACATCCATCAATCTTAAGACTTTCACAAGGGGCTCAGTGAAGCTAACAACCTCAGTCACTTTGTCCCACAAACTATCAGCAAAGACAAATGTTTTCACAAACATTGCTTATGATTTTGTGCTATCTTTCTAGAATACCCATTGCTGGCTACAAAACATTCCTCTCAAAGCTTGGTACTCATACAAAAGGCTTTGGAGGGAAAGAAAGTTTGTAGAAAACTGTGTGACAGCTGAGCGACTAAGCTCACCCTGTGTGAATTCCCTCGTAAGGTTCAACATCCAAGCATGATTATAAATATACTTGGTAATATGCTTGCAATCTTGTACAACGCCTTGCACCCACTCCAACTTCCCAATGTCCTCTAGCATCAAGTCTATGCAATGGGCAGCGCATGGAGTCCAAAAAATGGTGGGATATTTGGCACAAAGCAACCTTCCAGCTGCCACATAATTTGTTGCATTGTCCGTGATTACTTGGACAACATTTGCAACCCCAACTTCCTCCACCACATCAGCCAACAATGAAAAAATCAAATGTGCATCTTTTACATTTGCAGATGCATCAATGGATTTTAGGAACATGGTTCCTTTAGGGCAAGCTACAACAAAATTTATTATTGTTCTACCCCTCTGATCTGTCCACCCATCAGACATAAGTGTACAACTTGTAAATTTCCATGAGCTTTTAATGCTCTCTAATTGTTCCTTGACACACTCAAGCTCCTCATCTAGCTCTTTCCCCCTAAGTGCATTATAAGATGGGGCTTTGTATCCAAGGCCAACACATGCAATGGCATCCACCATGGGCTAATAAAAATAAGACTTTGCATAGTTGAATGAAAAATTGTTATGGTACCAAAACCTCCTCACTGCCATATCTGCCTCCTTCCTCTTCTTATCATTGAAATTGTCCAAGGTTGGTTGAGATCCTGGAGTTGTACAAGGACTGAAGAAAGAAGAGGTTATACTCTTGTTTTCCATAGCAGTTGAAGAGGAGTTACCAATACCTAAACTTTGAAATTGTGTTTCACTCTGAGAAGAAGATCTACCTATCCTAACAATCTCATCCTTCCTTCTTGCCCTCTTAGAAGTTGCTTCTTTAATGGATTCCAAAGCAGCTACCATTTCAGTAGTGACCTCATCAGGGCAACTTTGACAACATCCCACACCATGCCCAGGAATTTTGGCTAGGTGGTATTTCAGCATGTTTATGTCTGCATGCATTGTGGCATTGCGATAATTGCACTTGATATTGTTGTCATTACTAGGAATGATTTGTTGACGATGTGCCCATGCCGGATCACGAGATTGTCTGAAACCCTTTGGTGGCATGGTGACAAAATCTGGAAGAGAACCAAATAAATAAATAAAAATGGTTTTAAAAATTTTTTATAATTTGCAAATTTTTTTGGTTGTGTGGCTGAGTTTCTCAGAGACACAGTAGCCCTACATGGCTGAGAAACTCAGCCACTGGCATTCCCAAACAAAAACAAAAAAAATTGCAAACATAAAAAAAATAAAAACAAAAAAAAACAAAAATGAATACATGGAAAACATTCTAACTAGGTTCATGAAGCCTACCTGAAGCTTAGTCTGATCCGATGAAGCCTCCTTTAGCCTCTTTTAGCCTCCTCCAACAGCTCCTTCACGCTCCTTTAGCTTCACTCTCAAGTTTCAACACTCACACAAATTAGCTAAACACTCAAATGACAAGTGAATGAGAAATGGGAGGGAGAGAGGTGCTTATAAAGCTTTGTTTTCCCTACAATTTCCCTTTTCCTCCACCTCGTTTCCAAAAAAGAAAAAGAAAACCCGTCAGGTAATGGTCTAGACCGCGGGTTCTATGCAGGTGACTCGGCCCAGCATAGGACTCGTCCTTACCCGCGGGTTTTATGAGGGTCGTGCTTCACTGATTTTCAGTGACTTGAGGAGGCATGGTGGCCGATTTACACTTTTTCCACATTAAATAGAATATTTTAATTTAAATAAAAAAGAGGGAAAAGTGTTCCATGATTAAAATAATAGAAAAAAAGAAGGTTCTAGTGGGGTCCATCAGATTTATAAAAAGAAGAGGAGGAGGCCATTGGGGCACATCTTGGATTTGATCTTTTTCTTGTATGAGAGGTTTCAGAACCTGGTTCTCTACTTCATTGTAGCCCAAGGACGGAAACACTCAGGTGATTTAGAGAGATTGGGCGAGTACCCATATCCCCTTGGTGAATTCATCCAGAATTCACAAGAGAGCTTAGTAATGGCATTTCAGTTCAATTTTGGAGGGTCAGTGCAGTGTAGTCGATTATTGTGGAGCCCAGCATTTCATCTCAGTTATTTCGGTTGTATATGCATGTAACCCCAGTTTATATATTATAAATAAAGATGAGATTATTTTTGCTCAATATTGTTATTTGCAGTTCTATTGTGCTAAATATTACATGCCAATTTTTTGTTAAATTTACGAGAATTTGATGTGAAGATTTTGTTTAAGCAACATTTCATAAAATACCCATAACTTCCCATTCAGGTTATTACAAAGGAGGACCAAAAGCAGAGAGAATTAAAGTCAAAGAAGTAATTTCGCTTGACTGAATTTCAAACTTGAAGAAAGAATTTTTTTGTGCTACTACAGGCCTGAAATTTCAAGGGGCTGAAATTTCAGGAGTTGACTAGATTTGGGAAAGTTTGACCATGTTTGACTTTGACATTGGAGGTGACTTGTAGGAGGGTTTGACTTGACATTTTGGTGGCAATTTTGGTCTTGGGTCTTGGATATCTCATTTTAATCTTATTCTATAAGAGAGATTTTTGGGTTTTCCCCCTTGTGGGGTTTTGCCCTGGCTTGGAGACTAATTTTTGGTGTTGTTTATCTCTTTGTGATCTTTATGTTTTGAAGAATCGTATAATTGCTTAATGAAGAGAACATTAAATTTAATACAATGTTGCATGGAACCCCCCCCCAAGGATCCAAACCAAGATCTGTGCCCCATACGGATCTGTCGGCGATCCGCCGTCGGATTCGCAGATCAGATCAGCAAACACAGTTCCTGGGAATTCGAAAGCGTGTCGGCCCGGTCTATGCTTATGGATTTCCAAACAGCGGATTCGCCTCAGATCCACGTTGGATCAGGGACAGATCTATACGGATCCAAAGTGGATTCGATGCCCAATGAACAGTTCCATGGCAACCGACCCAAAATAAAAATAAATAAAAATAAATAAAAATAAAAAATAAAAAAATTATTTAACTTAAGTTGGGGGTGGGTTTAGATTGAGTTAGGGAATTAATAGATGGGGAGAAAGCTCAATTCCCCCTCTCATTTCCTCACTCTTGCATTTTTAGAGAGCTTAGAGAAGAGAGAAGAAGAGAGCCTTGTGGAGAGCTTGGAGCAGTGAAGGAGGAGGAGCTTGGAGGAGTAAACAAGGGCATCTACAAAAGCTAAAGAGGTAAGTGCAAACCCCAAACTCCATCATTTTCCTGTCATTGTTGTTTGTACTTTTTCTCCTCCCTCCCCTACGCTTTCCCATTCTTTCTTCTTGCTCATTTCATCGCAAGTTGTCCATCTATATTCATATTCCAAAATAGTGTTCTTTTGCCTTGTATGTATCATTCCACTTTTGGTTTACGTGATGGCAAGGAGGAGTAGGAATAGAAAGGAAGAAGAACAAGAGGATAGTGGACCCTGTTGACCACATTTTTGTCAACAATCCAAGGAACAAGATCCAAAGAGTTGAAGAAAGAATTCATCAGCTAGCACATTGCATCATTCTAAACGCACTTTTTGCAAGTTATAATGTAAATGATGCTAGTATGATCGTTTAATTTTGTAACAACACCTAGGTAAGCCTTTAATTTTGACAATGAATTTCATCCTAGAGGTTTTTTAACCTCACCGAATTATGTGTGTTTCTAAACCCAAATAATCGGCAGAGTTTTTCTTCCAACTTAAACCCCAAAACTAGGGTAAAATTCATTGATAAGGGCTTGAGTGAGTCCTAGTGTTATATTGAGTCTTTGTAAAAGTGGTTTGGAAATAATTTAAGCTATTTGGCTAAATTATTTTATTACAGATCACTTGGTCTACACTAAATCATATTATGTCGTAGAATTGGGTAATTATTTTGAGGGTCTATAATGAAAGTGTATTCCCCCTTTGAGGGTTGAATTATTTGTAATATCTTATTTAAAAAATATTTCACTGCATGGTCCCTCATATTTAGACACCATGGCTAAAATATTTGAGGGTAGAAAAAATATTAATCCCCTATTGTGTCAATTAATTAATTTTTCTGGCTAAAAAATTAAATCCTCGGCTAGAAAATTATTTAATTTGGACTTAGAAATAATTATAAATAAATTAAATTTTCTCCAAATGGAAAATAATCAAAAAATTCATGGGTCAAAGAAAAGTCAAATTTTAGAGGTCACCCAAAAAAATGGATATTTTAAGAAAAATTGAGCCCTTTGACCTTGGTGGTTAAGTCAAAGTCAATTTTTTGACAAAATTAATCAAAAATATGAATTTTTGGATTAATAAAAAATGAGTTTAAGTGAAATTCGAAATTTTCCTCAAAATAAATATTTTCGACGGCAGAGATTAAAAGATGATCAAATTATCCCTGATCAAGGTGAGAGACGATAACTGGGCATTGATGGGATTCGTGCCATGGGCAGACGATTAATGAGAAAGGACAGTGGGCAGTCAATTGATGGCCCTCACACACTCGCCTGCAAGTGCAAGGTGGCAAAGCATGATAGACATTAATTGTGAGTGGAGAGATCGACGAGACATCTCATCATCGGGGTCTTATGCAAGTAGCCTAGCTCGATTTGGAGGTATTATTTCTCATATTGTTTCAGGTTTGCTTGCAATCTCCAGGCGGTGAAAATTCCTGGATCTAACAATCTTAGGAATCCTACTGCAACCAACTGAATCTACTTCACCTAGATCGTAAATTACATTACAAACTTATTTCAGATTTCTTCTTGAAACATTGAAGTAAATTACTGAAGCAGCCTACACCAAATTAAATATGATTATGAAACATAGAAACTGAGCAAGGAAATACAAACACATAGGACACCGTTATTTTTGGACAAATGTCCCAGAAAAACCCAACTTGGGAAAACCGGTGCAGCAGAGAGGGTTTTATTTTATTATGCAGCAGTGAAATCTGAGTACATCTATGGATGCCCAATTGGCAATCCAAACAGCAAGAAAATTTGACAAAGATATTCCTTAAGCAACCCCAGCACTCGTGTTACATGCACTCGCGTTCCTGCACTTGTGTGTTCTTGCACTTGTGCGTTCCTGCACTCGCATGTTCCTACACTTGCACGTTCCTGCACTTGCGAGTTCCTGCACTCGCGCATTCCTGCACTCGCGAGTTCTTGCACTCACGCGTTCCTACACTCACAAGTTCCTGCACTCACGTGTTCTTACACTCGCGAGTTCCTGCACTCGCGTTCCTGCACTGGGAATAACTCAACCTCTTGCTACTACCTCTATGGATCTAGAAATCTTCCTCCGAATCACTGTCCCTACCCCTCTACTGCAAAAGATCTCTACGATCAGAATTTTCTCCTAAGAACCTCACTTCAAAAATTCGATCTCTTGATCCCTCGATGTATTTTCCAAATGACACTCAAGCCCCTTCTTATATCTTCCTGTTGGACAACCAACGGCATAGATTAACTCCTAATCAAAGGCTCAGATCATTTTGACTTGATCTTCGTCTTTATCTAGAAGATTCACCCACAATTAGATTAATAGCCATTAATATTTTAATTTTCCTAAGTTTAGACTTAGGAACTCCATTAAAAATATTAATTATTTTAATATAATCGTCTCTAGACGGAATTTTCCAAAACGGTTTCTGGGTTCTTTGGAATGCATGTGCCCAAGCCTCCCTGCAAAATTTGAGGCTTAGAGCACATTCAATGCTACCCCAAATCAACACAGGCTGCCTGCGATGGTATCTCAACAAGTTTGCCATCCAAGTGCAAACGGCCTCACCCTCTTCCCATTGGACGACGAATGCAAGTAAGTTAACTCTGTGTGTTTCATTCATGCCCTTATCCCTATGATTCAATACTCTCTGATTCTTCGCTGGAGACGTGTCTCTAAGACGATGTCTTGGGTCAAAAAGGAAACCTTTCGTGAAATTTGGGAGGCAAGAATAGTTTACTCTGATGGGTTGTCTGAATATAATAGAATTATCTTTGTCTGTTATGGAATTTTGCTTTCTAGGATGTGCATGTATTTTGGGTTTGAATATTGGAATTCAGTTTGCACTTCTTGCATGGGTGATTTTGTCCATTATTTAGTATCTTTGATGTACCTATTGCCTCGTATGAAAAGGGGACTCCTGGGAAAGGAAACTCCCGAATGGACATTGGGTCTTGCTCCAAGAAGGCTCGAGGAGCCATGGGTTGTTGTGAAAGGCCTGTTTTGGCAAACCCAATTCATTATCGTGGTGAAAGATATGGTTTATAGCCCTCATGCTCACAACCATGTTGTATTCTATTATTGCAATTCTATAGGTTTGAATTACCAGTGTTTGCGTCAGGACCCTAAGCTAGGTTGTCTCCTCTTGCTAGTGGTTTTAGCTTTTGATTTCAGGTTATTCCATTACCTTTGTGGTTGGCAGAGCTACAGAATGTGTGCCTGTCCTCTGGCAGAGACAACTCGACAAGGGGAGGCCGCAGGAGGAATCGGGGTAGTGGTCAGAGGAGAGGAGGAAGCCAACCCCAGCCACGTCCAGCTAGGGGACAGGGTCATAGATCCACCTCAAGCCTAATTCGGGAAGCTACTCAGGCCTGTCAAGTTGATACTTAGCCTCAAATTTGCTAGTTCATTTCTGGATGGAAAGTGGACTTAAATCAACAGGCAGTAAGAACAGATCTGGATATGGAGGAATGGTGGGATCTTATGTCGGACCCTAGACATTCTAGAGGTCGGTCTTCTTAATATAAATAGGTTGTTTATCTTTACTGGTTGATGAAGAATATTATGGCTAGAGCCTTGGCGACTCCCTTTGCTGGACCTTCCAAAACTAAAACAAAATTCCAAGAAATTCACAAGGAATTTCAGCTCATTCAATTCCAGATTCAGCAACAAAATGCCTGCCTCAACAACATAGAGAAGCATATTCCATGCCTCCCTCAGACCGAATTGTCAGGTTCTTGTGCAAAAGATCCAACATCTATAGACTCGCCTGACAAGTAGTAGCATGACTTACATAGTTTGGTTTTTTATTTTTTGCTATGTATTGATGAATGTTTTGCAAACTTTAATATTTTGTCTCAGTTATCTCATCAAAAGTAGAATTAAGGACAATTAGACCTATATAGCTATGATAGACAGTCTCAAACTCTTTTGTTTTTGGATGGCTTATAATGCGGTAAGGTGACCAACAGACCTGGTTTCCCAATGGGCAAGTTGAGGCCACCTAACCATATGGATATGGATATTGCTGTCCTGGAGGCCGTACAGCATTTATTGCTGTCCTGTTTGCTGTAATTTCCAGATTGCTGTGAGGCACGGGAAAGGAGATAAGTTGTAAATTTGCTTGCTGATTTTTTGCTGAATAATTCTCACTGTAAAAAGGCAATTTTCAGAAATAAAGAAGAGCTCTCAAACTGGTTTTCCCCAAGAGTTGTAGGGGGTTTTTCCAGGGTCAAGTTGACCAAAAATATCAGTGTTTTAATGTGTTTTAATGGCTGTTTTTGATTGCTGATTTTTAATTCTGCAATTTCCAGCATTCTGAAAAATTTCCAGAATTTGTGTTTTCAGCAATATTTATTTTTTTCAATCTGTTAAATGTATGGTTATGGGAATGGGCATTTAACTACATGGGAGAAATAAGGAGAAACTGAAAATCGGGGTGGGAAAACAGAGATTTTTACACACTCATAGACTTTTCTCACTGTTTGCATTCTAAGTGCTCTCATATAATTCAAGAAGTGAGTATTGGATTTAATTTGGCATATCTAGCTTACTTCCGTCATAGAATTTGAGCATAAGTTGCATAAAGGTTCCTAATATTGGTTAATGCTTCATTGCTAACCATAACACATTGTGGAAAGGATTGTTAATTGTTGAAGTGATTTGACAATTGGTTAAGTTGTTGCATTGTTCTCTAATAAAAATGCTAACACATTGTTTTCCTTGTGAGTTTATAATCTAAGAGATTTAATTTTGCAATAAATAACTCACTCAATAAAAGCACTTCACATAATCTCAAGATCTAATATCTTCTTGAATGGTTAATATTATTTGAATTGGTCATTGCACTTGGGCATATTCGCATTTCTTGTTCTTTCACATTAGCATTGGAGATCTAATTGTTCTACGTGAAATTGGCATTGTGATAATTTGTTGTCATAAATTCGAGAGTTGCTAATTGTATTTAAAGAGCATTAATCGTCTAAATTGTCAACCTCTTGAGCAATTGTTTATTGGTACCCTTTTCATTCTTGTATGGTCTCTAAAGAACCTTGACTAATTGTTCTAAGTAATATCGTGGATAAGTTCTCTAATTTTTCTTATTCGCCATTATTGTTATTGAATTTATTGTTCATGGTTGATCTATTGTGATAATTTAATTCTATATTTGACATAATGGTGAATTGTTATAAAGAGCATTAATCTTGTCTTTTATTTAGTACTTGAGCAATTGTTGCTTGGTTACATTGGATATACCTTTTGGACACTGTTAAGTTTGAGCACTTTTTCTTATGGTTGAAATTATAATTTGTTTACTGTTAAGAAATCTGTTGTCGTAGCTAAAGATCAATTGTAACTAAGCACTTAAGGAACATTAAGTAATCTCACCTTAGGAGCACTCAATCCTCATCGTCAGCATGTTGCTTTCCTTTTCCTTCTTGCATGAGCTAGGACTTCTTCTTTCAATGGAAACAATGATCTAAGTCTAACTCTAGGGCAGTGTTCCACGGGGACGCGTCTCCCAGGGTCGAGTGTGCGCACCCCTCGCACCCCACGCACCTGGGACGGGGGGACGTCTGGGAAAACGTTTCCCCACGTCCCAAACGTCCCCCAGTCCCCCTTTTGGGGAGACGCGGGGAGACGCAGGGGGGGACGTTTCCCCAGTGTGGGGGACACGACTCCCCAAAAGGGGGACTCCTGGGCGTCTCCCCTCAATATGGGCTATGCGTCCCCTGTTAAATTTGCTTTTAAACAATGATTTATGACAGGGAAAACCTAGTATTTGACCATATTTCCCTACTAATGCTATGCAATTCATGGTAATATTAAATTCTTAAAGTAAAAGTGACATTCTCCTTTATCTTTCATTTTCATCCTTTTACTTAAATTTTTAACATTACCATGAAATGACTCAGGATGTTTGAGAGTGGTTCCGACCTCATTGGATTTCATATGGAGAAAGTAGAATTTTAGATCTCACTCAAAATCCAGCAGACTTAATAGTTTTTCAGGAATTCAGGATTCGATGGATTGCAATGTTTCCATTGCATTTTGTCATGAACAAGGGTATGGAATTAGTATTTAATCAAGAGCACCAAGCCCTCTTTGTAATTTAGAGTGACTTTTAGACTCATCACTCCACTGTTTTTGAGTTTTAGTTATATCAATTTACTATTCCAGTATTCATATTTTAGTATCTATTATAGTCTATTTTGCTTAGTACTAATTAGATTCTAGAATGATGAATGATGAATGATGAATTCTAATTTTAAATCAATTTAGAATCTAGAATGATGAATGATGAATTTAGTTTTTAAATCAATGTAGATTCTAGAATGGTGAATAATGAATAATGAATATGGATTGGAGTATTTCATTATTGAATCTTGTGATCTATGGATGAATCATGTACGTATTAGTAAGGATGATGAGTATGGATCATTGTATTTCATTATTTAATTCAATTATGTATGTATCATTGTATTTATGCTTTCATTATTGAATATGAATTATATATATATATGAAAAAGGAAAAAATATATATATACCCCGACGTCCCCCCGTCCCCCCTAAATTTCCCTAAAATTTGAGGGTACTCCCACACGTCCCCCTTGTGCATCTCCTCGCACCCACGTCTCCCCGTCCCGGAGTCTTGGTGGAACATTGCTCTAGGGTTTTATCCACAAACCTTCGGGTTTTCTTATCCAAGAATTCTAGATTTTTGGGGTTTACAAATCAATTCTTCCAAGAAGGGCTTGTAACACAAGTGTTATGACTTTTATAGTTTTAAGCGACAAACCCCTTTAGCTCCCTCTTGCTCCTAGCCTACTTGTAGAAATCAAAGATCTATTTGCAATTTTATCAACCTAGTAAAACATGTCCTTATCATTAGCTGCTAATGCTTTTGTAGTATCATTCTTGATTTCTTCTAATGTGGATGCTCGCCATCATCATTGACCTTCCTCTTCTTATTGTTCTTCCCTTCATTGCATTGATTTGTATAATGACCAAACTTATGGCAACAAAAACATTGAATATCCTTCTTTTGAGGAGATGGTCTTCTTCTTTCATTCCTTTGAAATTTTCCAAAATTTCTCCCTTCTTTGCCATTTTTAAATTGGGTTGTAAACGATTGAGCTCATCATCTTGAGGTCTTGGAATCTCCCCCTTTGATACAATTCTAGATTCTTCTTGGGTACATCTAGTCCATAGATCCTCAAAACTTGGAATCTGTTTTCAGCCACAAATGCTAGATGCAAACGAGTCCCATAAGTCAGGAAAACCATTAAATGTTGTACTCACAAATCCTTTATCAGAAATAATTTCATTAATTCCTTGAAGTTGATCTTTTAGATGAGAGATCCTTAAAAAATATTAGGCCACAATATCATCTCTTGTCATTTTAATATCATGAAGCTCATTCTTCAAACTCATTGGTTCACCAATATTGTTGATGGTATATAATCTATCCAAGGCATCATACATCTTCTTTTAAGTGTTAAGATTTGAGACATAAGGAATCAAATGATCTTTGATAGACTCCATAATAATACTCATGGTTGTGATGTCATCCTTCTTGTATTTTGCTTTCCTTTCAATATCTGCCGCTTCGGTAACCTTGCCCTTCACAATATCCAAAACATCCTTCTTTGCAAGAATAAGATCAATCCTTGTTTTCCATGCCCTGAAATTTATAGCACCCTCCAACTTGTTTTCTGTCTTAGTGTAGGAAACCATGGTCATAGATATGATCAAAAATTAACTTTGCAGAAGTAGATGATTTCAAAAATGATCTCAATGCCCTCTTCTCTTCACCAAACCTTTGATACCATGTTGATTTTTCAAGTGCAATAGATACAAGCACTAATTTCTGAAAACTGATAATTACTTCTAATGATGTAGATATTATTTTAGCACTTCCAATTTATCATTAAGCAATTACACTTCAGAATTCAACTATAAAAGCAGTAGGACAGTAAGAAACAATAATACACAAAGACAACACAAGAATTAACCTGGGAAAATCCATTTGAGGGAAAAAACAAGCAACCTTAGAGAAATTCTTCAATTCAACAAGAGATACAACTAATCTTTCCTAGTCAAAATAAAGTCAAACAGACCAGCAAGAGAATCCTGGTCAAAACTGGTCAAAGTGTCTTCTTATCAAGTCAAGATGCTGCCTAAAAAACTCAGCCTGATCTGCTCCGTTAGGGCCGAATTTCGGCCTCCCCCTGAACCCAAAAAAACTTGAACCTGCTGCCAGATATGCCCAGAAACTTGTCACACATGCAAAGTCAACAGAGAGAGAAACACACGTACGAGGTCAAACTTAGAGAGAGAAGATTCTGAATTTGTCTTCGTCCTTCTTGTCCTTTTACTCCTTCACTTGGATTAGAAGATGTTCTTTTCTTGTGAGGTTGAATGGTGCCAAGAGGAGAAGTTTGAATGACATATATATAGCTTTCTTGGGAGGCCGAAAGGGTTCCACACTAAGGCTGGGCCTACTTGATCATGAGGATGGCTGACTTGACTTTCTTGATGCCAAAATATTTGAAATTAAATATTCAAATTCTTTCTTTGAAAAATGACATGAAGAATGTGTCTTTGAATTTATCATTACATATATTATGAAGACCGACCATAGCTACAAAAATTCAACACATTGACCCCTGTTGGGGACCATATTAGCTACCCGCTTCCATCAACCAACCAAGCAATGCTTGACAATTCCAAAGCATTTGACTATTCAATTGTTCTATTTAGCTATGCTTCATGTTCATCTCTTTGACCCACTCTTTTTACAATGGCATCGTAATATAGTATTGTTTTAGAGTTTTCAACTAGAGAAAAACACAAACTAGATGATCCACAATTCACAGAATTTTGTTTCTTGTGTATTTTTAATAAAAGGGAAGAAGGATTCAATGCTGTCATTTATTGCACAGGGTAGCAGTGGAAGACTACTCTAGCTTTCCCAATATGACTATTGCTGAGTCCATTCATGAACTTCCTTATTCTAACCATGTTTTTACCTTATCATGTTCTTCAATGAATTTATCCATAGAGTTTATCACGGCAATTTGTTCAGTATAGTTGCAGGCACGAAAATAGAAGATGTTTGACAAAAACTCGTCAACTTTTAGTTTTGTTCGACATTCTTCAACCTTTCTTTCACTACTGCATGGAATATCTCTTAATTTTTCTATACATGCTTCAGCGATCTGACAAACACGCTCCACCATAAAGCTGCCTTCTGTATCTGTGACAAAACAAACTCATTTCTTATGAATTAGTCTCTGTTTCCCTATTGTTTACAAAATTCAGGATGCATAACAAACAAAAATGGAAAGTGTATTTGAATCATTAAGCAGAGCATTACCAATGTAAACTGCTTGCCCACCAAGCCCACCTAACTCTACTGGAATCTGCACATTAGTTGCTAGTTGAATCCTGCATGGATTTTCATCAGTCAAACATTATACTTGCATGGGAATAGCATTAATACTTTAAATTTCAGAAGTAATTATTTTTGAGGCTCAAAGGAACAAGTTCTAGTACCCAAGCTGAGTTTTTCCAATACCTGGTACACCACCTGGTAAAAAGAAGATAAGTTTCAATACTCTAGGTTTGTGGTAAATTCAAAGACATCTTCACCAATTCATTATAAATTAAACCTTCTGCATCTGCTTTCTCATTCCTTTGCAGATTAAAATCTATAGAAATATTACTTTTCTGCTTGTACTAATTCAAGTTTAAGAAGATCCAGTTGAAATGTGTAAAATAGAGTGGGAAATAATTCAACCACAACATGTGATACTTACCCACTTCAGTAACTTCCTTACGAGAAATGCCACCACCCAATATCACATCTAAATCTTCACAAAACGTGACAATACGCTTCATGGTCTGTTCTTCACAGAGTAAATCCCATGCTGTCTTTGCACCTGTTAAACATGAGGCCAACCAAACATCAAACTCCATCAAAAGAAAGCAAAATCACATTAACCAAAGTTCAAAGTTGGAACCAGTGCAGCTACTCCCGTCTCTTATCAAATCAACCAATGACACAATGCACTCCCATCACTTTTTAATTGAATTGATAGGTAACACTCACTCCGGTGAATGCTTTGATTCTATCAGCAAGTACAAGCGAAGGCCACATGAACTGTTCCATAGGAAATCAAATAGCCAATACAACCTGATCTTACACTTGATATAAATTATGAAATTCCAACTCACAATTGACAAAATGAAAACCCGTATCCTGAAGCGACTAAAAGGCTGAGCATCATTGATTCTTCACAAATCAGACTTTCTCAAAACCTTGTTCTCCCTTGCTGTCAAGTTCGGACTCTCAGATTCCTTACCTTTAGTCCCTCTGAAAACCCATATCTTGAGATGACTAAAAAACTGAGCACCTTTGATTCTTCACAAATCAAACTTTCTCAAACCTTGTCCTCTCTTGCTGTCAAGTTTGGACCCCTAGGATTCCCTACCTTGAGTCCCTCCAAGATATTCTAAATATACCTGTTGAAAGAATCAATGACAAATTCAATGCAGACAATTATGGCTCAACTGAAACAAAGTATGCAGATTTATGGGAGCAATTTACAAAGCCTAGCAGAAAGCATGTATTTGAAAGTAGTTTTATGTTGTTTATTTTAATCTTAGTGTTAAAATCCGCAACTAGGGCCAAACTCCATGTGGGTCATCTTATTTATGGCAGCTGATATTTTTCTTGGATCCCTCTCATCGAGAGGTGTAGGATTGATCTAAAGATCATCCGATTCCGATAAGTATTCATGGAGTTATGAATTTATTTGTGTTAAGACAATTCGTCAAGGTCGGCCAACAACCAAATAAACCCCACATGTGCTCAATGTTTTAGTATAAAAGGAGATGACTTGAAAGTCATTTCTCACACACACTTCTAACATAATTTCTCTCCAATTGTCTTGGGTTTTAGTGGAAGAGAAATCTAGGAGTGGAAGCCCTAGACGTTGGATGACAAGAGGCTGCCCTAGACGCAGATGGAAGGCAGAGCTAGAGGCGGACAAAAGGTTGCCCTAACACAGACCTAAAGGCTGCCCTAAACGCTGGTCTAATCCAGCCCTAAACGCTGGTCTAATTCAGCCCTAACCGCAGTCAAACAAGAGAGTCTTAGCCGCAGCATGAAGGGTCAAAGGGACAGCGTGTAGGCTGCCCTAGACAGCGTGAAGGGTTGTGTGAACAGCAGAGTCTTAGCCGCCATATAAAGGGTCAAAGGAACAGCGAAGAGGCTGCCCTAGACAACGTGAAGGAGCTGTAGGGACAGTGTGGCCTTAACCGCAGTTAAACAAGCCAAAAGGAATAGCATAGGTGTGGAGGGTTATTCCCTTGGAGAACCACAGTCTTTAGAAGGCTGTCTTGCTGATTTGTATGGAGGATAAGGGTTGTAGGGTGATGCCCTAACCTGTGATGCAGTGCAGTAGTGCAGCATGGTGAAACAACAGATGGTAAGCATGGCAAGCATGGAGCTGCAAGGGACAGCTGTATAGTAAATTAGGACAGCAAAAGAATGCTAAGGCAAGACAGCAGTTGTGACATGGCAGCAAAGGTACATGGTGCTGCAAACTCATTGGATAGCAGCAAGCATGGACAGCAGCATGTTGGGACAGCAACTATGATGGGATAGCCCAATGACATGCTAATTAGGACAGCAATGACATTGTGCAGTTGTGGCACAATAGGACAGCAGCAACAACAAGTACATGGTGCTGCAAACACATTGGGACAGCTAGGCTATGATGCTTGTTGGAGCATAACAGTGGGACAGCAGTATGGCAAACATGGAATGGCTATGTCACCAACAGTGGGACAGCAGTATGGTACATGGGACAGTTGTGGCAGCATGGTGCAACAAGTGCAGCATTAGGTGCAGCAATATGATGTGTACAGCATAAGGTGCAGCAGTATGATGTGTACAGCTTGAGGTCCAACATTGTAATGATGGGTGCAGCATGATGACGAGATGCAGCACAATGATAGGTGAAGGAGTCACCTTGGAGAATCAGTTGAAGCAGCATGTCTTCAACTGATCTCATGTATCATCTTCTTAGAGATGATCTATGCTCTTATCTAGATAAGTCAAAGTGTTGACTTCTGTTGTAAATGTACTTTCTCTCTCTCTCTCTCTCTCTGTTGAACTATTGAAGAACATATAAGAAGAATTGATCAAGGGTTTTCCCACATTGGGGTTTGTCCCTGGCTAGCGCCACATCTTGTGTCCTCTTGTCTTGGCTTGTCTTCTGCGATTTATGTTTATGTTCTATCTGCAGTTTACTTTAACGCTGATGTGATTGCTAATCTGAAAAAAATAATGAGCTAACTATGAAAATTGAAATAAATTGCTCTAAGCATAAAACATACCTAAAATTAACATGGTATCAGAGCTGAGGTGAAGACAATGCCCAAGCAAGAGTGAAAGAGCAATCATCGAAGACAGTTGGGAAAGGACAAAATGATCAATGGATTCCTCATCCCTCTTCAAATTCACCGAGGGTGAAACCAATACAGAGAATATTATCAAAATGGCGCAGCGGATGCTTCTGATGACCTACATAAAGATCACTTCAATGGAAAGTCCGGATCTAAGGATGTAAGGAAAGGTAGATGCCTTGGTTGTAATTACTAATAAGTCCGGCCATTATGCGAAGGAGTGTCTGAATGGTAGGGACACGTCACTTGATGATGATAACAATCATTCCAAGGACATCTTCAATGATCAGAGGAATGACAGGTAATGCACGTCATCAAGGAAACGACCGACTCTTTAAAGAAAGCAAGGAACCCTAGGTATGAAGAATCAAATGTTGTTTCTAATAAAATAAATAAGCGTTATCTTGTATTGGCCCTCTCCTTCAGATTCTTTAAGAATATGTCTTATTGATTGTAGTGCTTCAAGGCACTCTCTAATTTGGTAGAGATAGAAACAATCGTGGGATTATACTTGAAGTCAATGCCACCTATCCCGGAAAGGGTGTAGGGAATGTTACCCCTCAATTGAATGAGGGTAACTCGATTCATTTACGAGAATCTCTTTATGTACCTAATCACAAAAAGAACCTGGTGTCCATTTCGGCAATGGAAGTCAAAGGTCTCAGGGTGGCATTCATCGATGGAAAGGTAAGTGTTTGAAAATAGAATTTTCAAAGATGCTTGTACTTATGGGTTCAGGGTTGGCAATTTGTATCAAGTTGCAGGATGGTCCATTAGGTACCATGTTAGTTGACACATCTCATCTATAGCACCGGAGGTCTACTTATTATGGGGCCCTACCCGTGTGAGTCAGATGGTGACTAGGATGCTTGAATTCAAAAGGAACATGAAGGTAGATGTCTGAGATGTACTGAAGGAAAATCTTACAAGGAGACCATTCCCCTCATTTAGCAAGTCCACAAGCTTGGAACAACCCCAGGGGTTTGAGATTCATCAAGAATCTCATGTATGCAAGTGGAAGAAATCCCTCTATCACTTGAAGCAAAACACCTCGCGCTTAGTATGAGAGGATTGATAGTTGTCTGATGAAGCTGAGATTCACTAGGAGTGAAACCGATCCAAACCATTTCTCAAAGGTTGTGGATGATAGACCTCTCATACCGGCATCTTCTGAGTGCGACCTATTTCTGACAGGTGCAGACCCTCTCATTTGTAGAAGAGGGAACTGGATTCCGGATGCGGAATGGTAAAATGCAAGCCCGTGACTACCTCGAGGATCTTAACTTTCAGAAGTTATGTGGTAGTGATGCCGAACCAAATTTGGGAAATACCTCTAAGTTTCATAAACTCATTCGTGTTGATATTCTTGGTGAACTTTCGTCCGGACATATGATTTCCAGTTAGTATGATGAGCTTATAAATGGTTGAGCCTCACTGGACTGGTGCCAAGGATCTTCTGAGATATCTTTGAGGCACGATCTCTCATAGATTGAGATACACTGCCGGAAATGTGAAGCTGCATAATTATTCGAATATTAACTGGGCAGGCAGTGTGGAGGATCGCAAGAGCACTTCCAAGTGTTGGTTCTCTTTGGGTTTTGTTTGATATCCTGGATGACAAGAAGCAGAAGTCGATTGTTATAAGCACCGATGAGACCGAATACATAGCTACGAGTATGATCTCGTGTGAACTGCCTAGATGTGGAAGCTCTTGAGTGAGTTGTTTGTACACATGATGGATACCACCGTGTCAACCAAGGAGGGATTCGATTGTTGAGAAATCTCGTATTCTATGATTGCTCTAGCATATAGACATCAGATACTATCAGATATGGTACAGATTGACAGATGATTTGACAGTTGGATTTCTACCTAGTTGAGAGGGAGTGTTAAAATTAGCAACTAGGGCCAAACTCCACCTTGGACAGCACATATGATGTAGATGATATTTTTATTGGATTCCTCTTTCCGAGAGGTGCAAGATTAATCTAAAGATCATCTTGTTTGGATGAGCAGAAGTGAGATTTTGAATCTAATTCTAACACGTGCAAATTGTCAAGGTCGGCCAGAAGTCTAATGTAGGCTCATGATGCCCCAATAGATGTGTCTCCACCTCTCATCGAATTGTATAAATAAGAGAGACATTCTCCTCATTTGGATCATCACTCAACACATCTTTCTCTCTCGTCTCCTCATTGGTTTGTACAGCAAAGGAGTAGCTCTTCTCTCTTCTCACGTTGACTTGGGTTGACCGAAAATTTCAAGCAAAAATCAAAACACTGTTTTTGGGCTATTCGCAAGGGCGTTGACCGAGGGTCAACTCATCTACTTTGACTGCGGTTTTCAGGCAGTTATTCTGATCTTTTGAGGCCGCATCTCCTGGCACAAAAACTGAGGCAATTGGAGCAGGTTGACCTGCATTGACCGCAAAACTTTTGATCGCAGCATTGACTCTGTGTTGCTCGAGTTTGACCAAGATTTTCAAGACTGTTTTGGGTTGATTTTTATTGACTTTGGAGGCCGAGTTGACTAGTTTTGACCGAGCTCATTTGGGGGAGATTTTTAGCTAGTTTGACCAACGTTGACTTTTTGGTTAGGGCATCTTGTTGACTGTTGTTTGGCTAGACTGTTTCGATAGTGATTGGGTAAGTAAATTTTGTATGTACTCTCTCTCTCTGCTAAACTTTTGAAGAATAATAAGAAGATTTGATCAAAGGGTTTTCCCCACATTGGGGTTCTTCCCTAGCATCCACCAAATATTGTGTCCTCTTGTCTTGGCTTGTCTTCTGCTTATTGTTTATGTTCTATCTGCATTTACTATCATTGTTAATGTGATTGCTAATTTGGAAATTGATATTGGGCTAATAAGAAAATTGAAGTAAATTGCTCTAAAGCATAGAACATACCATTGTTCTAAAATTAACACTTTATAATCTTCATTAAGTCCAAATCCCTAACCTTAATCTCCCTTGACCATCTTGGAGACAACAGTTGAGATTATTTCTAACTCGCTTCAATAATTAAATTATTTATCCTTGGAAAATGACTCAATAGTCCACAATAATTAATTTCCTTTAATTATTGTACTTTTCCTAAGTTAGACTTAGGAAAGAAGACATAAATCACTTACTCCACCAAGCAAGCACCTAGAAGAGGCAAATATTGTCTTCCACATGCGAAGACAGCAAGCCTATGCAGAAGACCTTCCGAAGCACCCACTCACTTCAACAGAGGGTGCTAAGTTGACAGTGCTAACTCTTCCAAGTTCGACTTGAGTTTTCACTTGGCAAATACTTTGCACCTCAGGTGAGAGTTTAACTGGTAACGTGATAGGAGTCGGATTGGTACTTCTAACGTATATTCACACAAGTTGTACTTTTGAATCCCATTGACCAACTTTGCTGTGATTCATTGGCATTAATAAATTTATCTTACCTTACATCATTAAATCATGCCCATTTTTTCTGCCATATTTGAATGTGCCCATATCTGTCCCTAATTAGTTAGATACTTGTGCTCTTCTAATCTGTTTCTTTGTTATGTTCATGTTACTTAAAATTGTGCAACACGAGAGATTGCTGAAGCCGGAAATAAACATTCCACGTCACTCGTTGTATGATCTGTACTCCACAATCTATCACACAGTGGCAGACTGGTTTTGAGAGAAAAAAAAATGCATTATTCATATATAAACATTATTTGTGTATAAACCTAAATAAACTTATGCATAAAATACTCAACACTCTTGTACTTTCTGGTTAAAGGAAAAGAATAATGAATGCTTCTAACCTAAATGGTTGTATACTAAACTATAAGAGGCAAGGAGATTCTCTACCAGCAAGCAGGTTGCCACCCTTGGGAGAGTTCCCATCTATCCCTTTTGTACGCCATGCAACCTTTAAAATGTCCAGTGCCTCCTCATGAGAAACACCAATATCTGCAACCAAATTGAAAACAAGCCGAAGATACATTTTTAGACCATATAAGATTCAAATGAAAGATACAAAATTGAATTCCCACTGAAAAATTGTAAAACCTCCCAAATGAGTACACCAATTTGGAAAGCAAGTGTCACATGTGCTTGCAGTAGAAACAAAAAAATTGAACTGTGACATATGCCATATATAGTTTAAGCTAAGGGCAGTATGAATTCAGATTTGTAATATTCACGCATGCACAACGTTGACAAGTTAAACCGTTAAAGTGTAAAATACATCAGAAGCAAACAAATGCCAAATTTATACCAGGATTTTGGTTCTTTTCATGCTTGTTGCTTTCATTGAAGCCCTAAAAAATGAAGCTCATTGTAAAGGAATATTTTTTGGTTTACGACTAGAATCTAAACAGTTGCATCTGAGGTATGATTTCCAAAATCTTGAAATAATGCTGTTAGAATTTCCTGCTCGAAAAGGTATGTAATGGTGCACTATTTGGAAAAAGATACCGTTAGTAAGAGTCCAAAACAATATAGTTGTTTTAAAGAATTCCATCAACGTATTGTAATTGGAGAAAGACTACGAAAAAATCTCAGATATTTGTCAATGTTATACGAGGATTTTGGTTCTTTTTCTGCTTGTTGCTTCAATCAAAGCCCTCCAAAATGAAGCTCATTGTGAAAGAATTTTTAGTTTAAGAAAGACTAGAATCTAAACAATTGCTTCTGAGGTATAATTCCTAAAATCTTGGAATAATGCTGTTAGAACTTTCTGCTCCAAAAGATATGTAATGATACACTACTTGGAAGAGGATTGCTCAATAACTCTCGTGAGTCCAAGACAATATAGCTCTTTAAATGAATTACATCAGCATGGTCATTGGAGAAAGACTATGGAAAAATCTCAGGTATTTGTCAATGTTGTTAAAGTAGAATGACAGACTGAGCAAATATTGTGGAGACTGTTCCACATCACACTCCAATGAACATATAGAGGTACTCTATGCTTACATAAGTTATGATAGTGTTTTTGCTATTATTAGGAGTTAGTGTTTATTTAAGCATTAGGTGTTAATGTTTTAGCATTAATAATAAGTGGCATTTAGTGCGGTCTTATTTAATAATTAATCACAGAAGTTATGTAAGAGACCGTAACAGAACACAACTTCTGACTCATGTCACTGCCAAGAGAAAATACAGAAATAACAGTCAAGCTCCCAACAGGAGAATCTTCTTTTATCCCAGGAAGAAATCTCCCAATAACTCCTTTTCGCCAATACCAATCTGATGGGAAAATCAAGCAAGAATATATGCCAGTTAGATCCTCTTCAGCAGAATCAAGTGTGTCAGATGAATGCAAACTGTTAAATTATTCAAATCTTCAAGCAAATTTAACAGCAAAGAATTTAGATGATGTCCATAAGGATCTTCTCAGAATAATATATGATAATCAAGTTGAGAAAGAAGGATTGCAAAAAATTTCAGATAAAATGGACATCTTATCTCATGTTTTAAGTGATGCTGATGAAATAAAAAAGGCTATAGAAAAGTTAAATATTCGGCTTTCCGTTCTGGAAAATATTTATTATAGAGTCATAGAACTCTCTAAGTCATTTCAAAAGCCTATAAGGAATCTTGCTGCCTTTGACCCATTCAGACAAGGAATTACAAAAGAAGAAACTAAGTCTGGTCATAAAAGACAAAAGTCACTTGATCTGTTTGCTTGTGAAATAGAACCAGATTTACAACCAGAATGGGATTTTGGGATTTCAGAAAATTTGTATTTCAGTATTTGTAAAGATTTAAATTCTGTCAGCCAATGGGATCTTTTGCTGCCAAATAAAAAGAGCTACTTAGATATTCTGGCCTTGGAAATTGAAGGACCAGAAACATTCAGGCAATCTATGGCAGAATCTTCCACAAGTACATCAAGAATAACAAACATATGAAATTTGGGAATTGGAGCATTAAATAGACTAATAGCCACTATGCCAGAGCATCCCAGTCTTAACATCGGCTGCCAAAGCAGAGAAGGGATTAAAGAAGCCTTGCAGCTTTTGGGAAATTGGAGTATTGCAAAACGAGCTGAAGATAGTACAATTACTCCAAAGCACATGGCTAATCTCCTTATTGCAGGATTTACTGGTCTTGCATGGGAATGGTGGCATTGGTTGCCCCAAACAACCAAAGATGAATTTCTAGATTCTCCTACAGCTGACAGTGATCTGCTTGAAGCCTTAGGCTTACAGTTTTATGGATCCAAACAAGTAGGATCAGATGCAGAACATCTTCAATCTCTTTTCATGTCTCAGAGATTAGGAGATTTGTCTCTTAAGCAAAAATACTTCTGCTATATGCAGAAATTACTTATACAAGCAGGGAAAGCTAATGATCCTACATATATCAAGTATTATATCCATAGCTTTCCAGGAGCCCTTCCAGACGCAGTAGAGCAATATTTCAAACTTCAAAGATAAGGACATCAAATTGCAGGGTATGACATTAGCTATGGCAGACTACCATATAGATATGGTAATCCAAGAGCATTGCCTAGAAAAAAGGGTCTGTAATGATTTTAAAAGATTTAATAATATGTTTACTCCATCTTTGTGCAAGAATATTGGCAAAATGCCAGAATGGGATATGGTACTTTTAATAGAGGACACCAATGCATAACTTCTGCATCTTGCTACCCTAAACGATGCAAGCACAACAAGAAAAAGTATAAAAAATACTCTTTCAAATCAAGATGGACCCCCGATCTTCCTGCCAAATATTATAAAAATTCCAGGCCCTACAAACGTCCCTTCCCAAAAAAGTCCTATCTCAAAAGGCGGTAAAAGGCAGCTATTCTCGAGTACAATTGGGTGCCAAACTGGCTCACCCGACAGAGAAATCAATCTGGCAGTAATACCTCTCTTCGAAAGCAGATATTCGGCAAGTCTGTTCCACGAAAACTCTCCAATGCCTCTCTAAGGCACTACGTCAGCCTGAAACCCTCTGTGTCAGCCCTCTAATGCTCTGCGCAGGCTCTCTGGTCCTCTGCGTCACTTTTGCAGCCTCTACATCACTCACGCGGGCCCTCTGGCCCTCTACGCAATCACTCTGGCCCTCTGTGTAGCTTTTGTTGGCTCTACATCTGCCTCTCTACCTCTACACTGGTCTTCCGGCACTATCTCTGCCTCTCTGCTATGTACTCACTGCCCCTCGCTGCAACTTTGATCACTGGTTCAATTTCTCTTAGCAAACCTCGCTCTAGAAAATCGAACTAACTGATCAATCTTGGTGTATCTCCCACTGACCCTCAAGCCTCCTTTTATACTTTTTCTGTTGAGTCTTCAACAGCCGAGATTACATCTCTAATCAACGGCTAAGATTAGATTTGGCTTGATCCATGTAATTTAGAACCTTCTAACCTAGTTTTATATTAATACCCATTAATATTTTTATTTTCGTAAGTTTAGACTTAGGAACCCATTAAAAATATTAATTATTTTAATATTTCCTTCACCGGGCAAAATTTCCCCAAACCATTTTTGGGTCTTGGAAATCTCATGTGCTTTAGCCTCTCCACCAATTTTCATGGCTAGAGCACATTCGATGCTACCCCAAATCATCACTCCCTCTTAGCTAGGATCGTGCTCTAGAAATACTCCACACTGGGCATCACCCTGATTATACAGCACCGATACCTGTGTTGATGCTAGGCCTCCCCACCCAACATCCTCTGCACTACTGCATTATGTACTACTGCCCATGGCTCTGCCATTGCTACATCTGTACGGCAGCTCCCTCTGCATCCATGCTGTTGCTGGTCCTTTCTCCCAACACTGCATCTGCACTTCAGTTCACTCTCATCATACTGCATCATGCTACTGCTACTCCTGCACTGCAACTCAGTTACTGAGAAGTAAATAACTAATCTACCCAACTACTGACATCCTTGTCAGGATAGAAACCCTCCTAATGTTGAAGCTCTCTTTGCTGCTATCATGTGCTCCCTTTGTTGCCTCTGCGTTGCTGCAACAACTCTGTGCCTCTCGCACTGTTGCAAACCTCTATGTGCCATCCTGCACTGCTGCAACCTCTTTTGTGCCTCTCGCACTGTTGCAGCCTCTCTGCACTGCCTGCGACTACTGCACTTCTAACACTCTCTACCGCTCCACCCATATCCATTTCTACCGACATCCGCCATCCTGCGACTCTCACTTCGGGGCTCCTGTAGCCAGGTATGATCCAAGAGTGTGGGTACTTGAAGGATCCCACCCCTCATCGCCTGTAGTCCTCCTGACTACAGCTCGATGTCTCCCCACCTCTTCTCTAAAGGTACATGAGCACTCATGGCACAATCGTCATCATCCTCTACCTCCTTTTCCGCCTTCGTTGGCGCTGCCTTGGAGTCAAATGCCTCTCCCTTATTCTTCTTCCTTGGACATTGGTTCGCATAATGCCCCAGTTCCCCACAATTGAAGCACTTTATCTTGGAGAGGTCCTTTTTCTTCCTCTTCTCCTGCTTCCCCGCAGATGCCAGAGCTACATCCTCTTCCTCCTCTTTCTTGACCTGGGCTCCTTTGCTGCTACTTCCTGTCTTGGTCAGTCGTTTGATCTCTTCTTGGCGAAGAGTTGCCCACAATTCTTCCCAATCTAGAAGATTTGCTCTACCCAAAATGCTCTGGACGAATGTCTCCCACTCCTCGGAGACTGCGTTTAGGGCGGTCCTCACCATCAACTCCTGATCCGGCGTGGCCCCTATGGAAGTCAGTTGGTCCCGGATCTCCTGCAACCTACTAAGGAAGTGATCTACCTACTCCCCCTTCTGCATCTGGTATGACCGCAGCTAATTCTCCAGTAGCATCTTCCTCTGCACGGAAGTGCCTTGACACAATGTCTTCAAGGTATCCCACATTTCCTTTGTCGTCTCCTTCTCGGCAATATGTTGGACCACATGATCCTTGAATCCATAAAGAATTATGCATTTCGGCTTGGCCATCGCATCCTCATACCTTTCATTTACAGTTGGGTCGACTAGGATACCCACGGTTCTCAAGTCGAAGGCCTTGATGCGATGTCTATCTAGAACGAACAGGATCCTAGCCTTCCAAATGACAAAGTTGGACACCCCGTCCAGCCTGTCCTGATCCTTCAGTCCATTCATGGCCATCTCTCTGCTCTTCTTTTCGACTCCTCTGAGTCTCGACTTCCCTCCTAGAAGTTCTCTCTTTGACTCCCTTTGAGTCGCTACTTCCCTCTTGGAAGTTCTCTACTAGACTCCCTCTGAGTCTCGATTTCCTGCCTAGAAATCCGCCTCCCAACGTCGAGTCGCACCTCTTTGATCTCCTATGCACCTGCAACACTGATCTGGATTTGTTGGCTAGAAATCCGCCTAGGTAGCGACTCCCTCTACCTTGGTTTTGCCCCGTTAGGTACTGTTTTGTCTCGGCAGCAACAACAGCCGACCAGCGTCACTCCCCGCAATCTGCCTACAGCTTCCTATGCCCCAGCAACTGAAGGAATGAGCCTCTAGGCTCTGCGCAATCCCGGGAAGGTTGATTTGCTCCAGTGGCCAACTGCGTCAACCCTCCTGGTCTCTGCGTGGCTCTTCGTGAGACTTTTCTGCCTTCTTCTGCCTCTGCACTGGCCTCTCTCTGGCTCAAACTGATGACGCAGGCCCTCTGCGTCAACCCTTCTCTGCTGCTTTCTGCCTAGGAACAACTTCTGTCAATCGAAACAGTTGTTTCTGCTGCAAATTCTCTGATTCAGCTAGCGCCTTCAACTCTCCTATGATCTGCAACGCTCTGATACCATGTTGAAATTTCTAAGTCTAACCCATTAAAAATTTTCCTGCACTATCTAGTTTATTTCACCTACTTGTTTAATTACTTAACAAGTTATTTAACCATATAAATACTGAAAATAAACACAAGTGCAGTCTCAACCATCTACAGATCAACAACTGAAAGAAATAGACAAACACACAAGGGACACCGTTATTTTTGGACAATCGTCCCTGGAAAAACCCAACTTGGGAAAACCGATGCAGCAGTTCTGATGGTTTTATTATTAAGCAGCTTTTCTTGAGTACAACTGGGTGCCAAACTAGCTCACCCGACAGAAAAATTAATCTGGCAGTAATACCTCTCTTCGGAATCAGATATTCGGCAAATCTGCTCCATGAAAACTCTCCAACGCCTCTATGAGCCACTGTGTCAGCCCTCCTCGGCTCTACGTCAGCCTGAAACCCTTTGCGCCAGCCCTCTGATGCCCTGCGTAGGCTCTCTGGCCCTCTGCGTCACTCACGCAGGCCCTCTATCCCTCTACGCAATCACTCTGGCCCTCTGCATAGCTTCTGCTGGCTCTACGTCTGCCTCTCTGCCTCTGTGCTAGTCTTCTGGCACTATCTTTGCCTCTCTGCTATGCACTCACTGCCCCTCGCTGCAACTCTGATCACTGGTTCAATTTCTCTTAACAAACCCCACTCTAGAAAATCGAACTAACTGATCAATCTTGGTGTATCTCCAACTGACCCTTAAGCCTCCTCTTATACTTTGTCTGTTGAGTCTTCAACAGCCGAAATTACATCTCTAATCAACGACTAAGATTAGATTTGACTTGATCCATGTCATTCAGAACCTTCTAACCCAGTTTTATATTAATACCCATTAATATATTTATTTTCCTAAGTTTAGACTTAGGAACCAATTAAAAATATTAATTATTTTAATATCTCCTTCACCGGGCAGAATTTCCCCAACCCATTTCTGGGTCTTGGAGGTCTCATGTGCTTTAATGTGCTCTAGCCATGAAAATTGGTGGAGAGGCTAAGGCACATAGGATCTCCAAGACCCAGAAATCTTTTGGGGAAATTCCACCCGAATGGAGAGATATTAAAATAATTAATATTTTTAATAGGGTTCCTAAGACTAAACTTAGGAAAATTAAAATATTAATGTGTATTAATATAAAATGGGTGAAAAAGTTCTAAATGACGAGGATCAAGCCAAATCTAATCTTAGTTGTTGATTGGGGACTTAATCTCGGTTGTTGAATCGTCAACAGGAAAAGTATAAGAGGAGGCTTGAGGATCAGTTGGAGATACACCAAGAGAGATCATGAATTCGACTTTCTGGGGCGAGGTTTGCTGAGGAAATCGAGTTAGTGATCAGTTGCAGTGAGGGGCAGTTCAGCAAGGGATTTTCATCCAAGGCTGAAGAATACATAGCAGAGAGGCAGTAAAGTGTCGGGCGAGACAGTGTAAGCCCAAGAAGGGCTAAGGCAGAGGCCGAAGGAGGCAACGCAAAGGATGCAGAGGGCCATAGAGGATGACATAGAAGCCGTAGAGGCTGACACAGAGGACGCAGAGGGCTTCAGAGGGAACGCTAGGGGGATTCTGTGGGGCAGACTGAGAGCAGATCAACTAAGAGAGGGTAACGCAGTTCCTGAAGGGTGACGCAGTTCCAGGGAAGTGCTTGGAGCAGCTTTCACTGTCCAGCATAAGGAACAGTCAGAGTCACTGCAGGGTTGATCATTCGGTTGCTGACTTGCCGAAATATCTGTCTCCAAATAGAGGTACTACTGCTAAGGACATTCTCTATTGGGTGAGCCATTTCTGGCACCCTAGCTGTATTCAGAAATCTGCGTAATAATAAAACCCTCATATATGTTGCACCGGTTTTCCCGCATTGGGTTTTTCTGGAGACGATTGTCCAAAAATGACGGTGTCCCTTGTGTTGTCTCAGTTATTTTAGTGGTTGATCTGTATATGTGTGAAGGTTGCATTTGTGTCTATTTCGGTATTTATATTAATAAATAACTTGTTAATGGAAAGAACAAGTAGAAGATAATAAACCAGGTAATGCAGTAAGGATTTCTGATTTGTCAGACTTAGAAATTTCCACATGGTATAAGAGCATTGAAAATCAAAGGAGGACTGAAGGCACTAGTGGAAGTCTAAAATTTGTAGCAGTAGTAGCTGTCCCGAGAGACAGTGTTGTTCCAGAGCAGAAGCAGCAAGAGAAGTGACACAGAGCCTGCATCATCATTTCGAGCCAGTAGGAGGGCTAGCACAGAGGCAGAGAAGGGCAGATCAGACCTACATAGTGCCCGATCATCTTTCTCAGCCAGGAAGGATTGACCACAGAGTCAGCCTTTGTCGAGATTGCGCAGAGCCGGAAGGGCTCAATTTCTTCAGTTGTCGGAGTTTGGGGAGCTGTGAGCAGATTGTGATTTGAGGAGCTGGTGGGACGTTGTTTCTATCAAAGCAGAGCAGTGTTTAAGGAGGTAGGACCAAGGTAGAGGGAGTCACTACCTCGACAGATTTCTAGCCAAAGAATCCAGATCCAAGTTGCAGTTGCAAGGAGGATTGGAGAGGAGCGGTTTGACAGTTGGCCAGAGGATTTCCAGAAGGGAAATCAAGACTTAGAGGGAGATTTCCAAGAGAGGAGTCGAGACTCAGAGGGAGTCCAGAAGAGGAGCTGAAATGGAAATGAACGGATTAAGGGATCAGGACAGGTTGGACGGGGCTTCCAACTTTGTCATCTAGAAGGCCAGGATCCTGGCAATCTTAGATAGACATCGCATCAAGGACTTCGCCTTAAAACTCATAGTTGTCCCAATTGACCCGACTGCTAATGAGAAGTATGAGGAGGCCGAGAGGCAAAAATGCTTGATCCTAGACGGGCTCAAAGATCATGTCAGACCGCATATTGCTGAGAAGAATACAGCAAGGGAGATGTGGGAAACACTGACCACCTTATACCAGGGCTCTTCTATGCAGAGGAAGATGCTATTGGAGAATCAGTTGTGGTCATATCAGGTGCAGAAGGGAGAGCAGATAGATCTGTTCCTTCTCAGGTTGCAAGAGATTCGCAACAAGCTTACTTTCGTGGGGTCTACACTGAATCCAGGGTTTATGGTCAGGACTGCCTTGAATGTAGTATGTTGACCACTGGAGTGGCACCTGATAATTATATGAAAGACTCCATGCCCAAGGATGATCTAGAGGACACTTGTACCATCAGATATCATTAGTCAACAGAGCTTTTTAAACTCTACTTCTCTTTTCTCATCATCTTTCTTGTACCCAGATTCCACACCCTGCAGGGAATTGTAATAAGTGATACTAGAAATGATGAGTTTTGAGTCTGTAACAGTACTAGGATGTTGGGACTCAATCAGCAAACGAGTACACCTTGGAGTGTTTTTTTAATCTAGTTAATTATCCCTTCTTTTTCAGAGGCAGATAATTTTATGGGTTTTTTCACTCACTTGCTACCCCAAAGTCCGGGTGACAATTTGAAGGTTGTGCCCCTAAGACATCTTAGTGTCTAGAGTCGATCTATATTACCATACTAGATCACACAAAAAAATTCGTGGAATTTGGTTAGGTCTAGGTAGTCATTTTTTTAATTTTTAGATTTTCCACATTGCGGAAATTGCTAATAAAATTGTATTTGTAATGTAATAAGTGATGTCTAAAAAGGTTGTATGGGATATAAGTAATGAAATCTGCACCTCTCACCCTCAATTTTCTGTTATGACACACTTTGAGGAGTTAAAAAATTGTTTTGAACCCTCAAAACCCACTTTTTCTAAGTTTAGTGGAAAATATGGCAATTAATTAAGCCATAAATTAAATAAATGGAAAAAAATAAATATCCACACATGCTAAATGTTGTGGAAATGAGGTGGAAAATTATGGAGTAGTTAAAGTGAAGTCCCAAGGCGATGTGGACTCCTAAAATCAAGGAAATGACATGTGCTCAAATAAAATCGAATTTTTGGCATTAAATGAGATAGTTGCTTACTTGGAAATTCGAATTTATGAAGTTAATGCACATTTGGGAGGATTTTGGAGAGTATTTGGTGGAGTTTTTTGTGGGAAATTGTTCCCACATGGGTTACCACCCATAGACACTTGGCATTCCATCATAAAATTCGAATTTGACACATAAGAGAAGAAGAAAATGATGTTCATTTGCCAGAATTCAATTTTTACACTTGGCATTGGAGCTCCATTCAACAAATTCGAATTCCTCTTTGGGATTGTCACCTCATGTCACTTGTTTAATCACTTCTACATTGGGATTGGCTTCCATAGTTCTATATAATAAAGCCTTGAGCTCTCATTTGTATCATATTGTTACCAGCTATTGTGTTTGCGGAAGCGCTGGTGCTTTGTACACTTTCAAAATATCAATAAAGACTTTGGTGTTTCATTCATGAGGTGTTCCTCCTTTAGGAGTGTGATGAATTGTTGATCATTGGTATAATTCCTTTTACTCGTACTTTGATCTAATTTTTTTCCATATGCTCTTGTAGATTTGTTAATGTAGAGTTATCTTGCATTGACATTTGATTTAGAAGTATGCTCTAGGTATAGAATGTTCTAGTTGGTTTTAAATAAATCTCTAAAATTTCTTATCATTGTTTATTGCTAAATCTATATGGAACTAATTCTTGATTGAAGTTGTGTAGAGGGAACATCTTGTTGGGATCACAGAATCAAGCATGATGCGAAGTCTTTGGAGAGACCAACCCACTCTTGATACATTCTTAAAAGAACTCTCATTTGTTCTTTGAGCTTTCATAGTCTTATTTTACAAAGTGGTTTTGCAGGGGTTTTGGCACATAGCTTGTACACAAGCCGAGCACTTCTAAATTTAAATCTCTTTTAAAAAAACATTGTACTTCATTTCTTTCATTTGTTATATAAGAGCTTGAAGATAGCTAAGAAAAGACGAGAGTTTACTCTCACTCTTTAGCTTAGCCTTTTGTAAATTATAATTGTACATATACATTTTATCTTGTTGATTTTTTTACTAATACTTCACTTATTTCCAATCATTGTTTGGATTGTTTGCTAACTCTTGTGTGGCAAATTTTGAAGAGCAACCTCCCACAACATCTAACAAGTATTTGCGAGACCTTTGGCAAATGTTGGGGATTCGATTTCCAAAGATGTCGTGAGCCCTTTTGAGGCTTATTTTGGCCAAGTTGAGTTCACTAGAAGGCTGCCCATTTTCCTCTCTAAGTCGTGGGCATTTGGAGGAAACTCACACCTTGTTTCCCTTGCATAAGTTTTGTGAGACCTTGTCACTACTTTTTCAAAAAAAAAAGGTCTAGTGTCCAAGATTCAAGCAATTATTGTGAGGACTCTCCTTGAAATTTAGTTGAGGACTTTGAAGGGCCCCCTTCTCATTGTAATATTAATAAAAAATCTAATTTGCTTGTGGGAGCTTGGGATTTCTCCCATGGTATCCTGTCTCCATTTAGAGGGAGGCTTCTCTCGGGTGGATTGACATTTGCATGGTTTAAGCTTTCATACTTCATTCACTTACATGCATGCTTTAATTAGGAATTAACAAACCTCACTATCACATTTCATTTTTAAGTTAAAGTTTGTTACAATTTCATTTGAGCTTTGCATTTTCTATCTCATTGTTGTTTGGAGCTACAAGCTTACACTTTACTTTGGGTAATTCATCATTTACATGCAAGCATTTTATATTGTTAACAATCTTAGATTCGTTACCATTTAACTTGGTAAATTGTTTCATGAGCACTTGAATACATGCTTCATTTTTATGCTACATTTTTATCTTGAATATTGGAGCAATTTATTGTCATTGTCCATTTGAAACAAATTTTACTTTCAAGCAAATTACTTGTATCATTTTAATTCATTGATGAAACACATGCAATACTTGTAAGCTAATTTTATTCCTCCAATTGAAATTATAATTGCAACTTATGTTGAACACTATTTCATTTTCAAGCATTGCAAACCAATCTCTTTGAAGCATTTGAATGTAGCATTATTTTATTTTGGGGAAAACACTTACATGCATTTCATCTAGGCATTTTAGTATAGGACGGCCCCAAGCCTCATTAAAATTTTACCTCCAACATAAGTTGGTTGAGGCAAACGTCTTAAGGATCCTCTACTCCTCTATTGACTCCTCACTATGAGATCCATATCTCTGGGCAAGGATGAGGTCTGAGGATTGAAGAGTTAAATTGTAATCTTGTTGTAGAAATAATTAATAAAATTAACCAAAAGCACTTTCCATTACATTTACTTTACTTTTCTCTTGATGATTTGAGTTTTCATATGTGAAGTTTATTCCAAAAGCAAGTATTGTAATCATTTCAAATAAGTGTTTTCTTTTCATGTTTCAAGTCTAATTGCATATTGATGTTTTGGTTTAGCACTTCCTTTCATTTGCAGTTCCAAGTTAATTACTAATTTTTGGGTTTTGGCAAGATACGTTTCACATGTTTTGATTTATAAATAGTATTATCCCAAAAACATTTTGTATCTTACATATCTTGTGCTAACAATTTTTGTTTACATTTTAGAGTTACTTTGCTTTCTCTTTTGAGAGCATCGCATTTTACTTTGAGCAAATTCCCTATAAGGCACTGGTTTTATGGTTTTTGTCATATTAATGATTGGCATTGTTATTTCAAGTTGTTCACTTCATATTTGCTCATAAATCCTTAAAAGTAATCCATTTTCACTATAACACTCTCCTAGAAACCCACATCTTTTAACTTAACTTTTCATTAGGGGCCACCCCCCTTAGCTAACCTATGAGATAGTTCAAACGGAGAAAATCGGGATTAGTGCGATAGCCCCTTCTCTGAGTTCCCTACCACCAACCACACCTTGTGGGGTTGAAGGATTTTCTCACTAACTTGTAGGTAGTTGTAGACGGTAGGTTCAACACAGTCTGCAAGGAGTGGGAGACATTTGTCCAAACTATTTTGGGCAAGGCTACTCTTCCTAGTTGGGAAGAGATGTGGAAAGCTCTTCACCAGGAAGAGATCAGGAGGATGACCAAGGCGGGGAGTAGTGGCAAGGGATGTCGAATCAAGAAAGAGGAGGATGCAGCTCTAGCATCTGTGGGACAGCAAGGGAAGATGAAGAAGAAGGACATCTCCAAGGTTAAGTGCTTCCATTGTGGGGAGATGGGAAATTATGCATCCCAGTGTCCTAGAAAGAAAAACAAGGGAGATGCTTTTGATTCAAAGGCAGCTCCAGCTAAGGCGAAAAAAGAGGTCGAGACTGATGACGATTGTGCCATGAGTGCTCATGCACCTCTAGAGAAGAGGTGGGGTGACATCGAGTTGTAGTCAGGAGGACTACATACTAGGGGCAAGATCCTTGAGGTGCCTAAACTCTTGGATCACATCCGGCTACGGGAGCCCTTAACAACAGTAGCATGATGACAGATGTCGAGTGGAGCAAAGTGTGATGGAGCAACAAGGCAAGGCTAGAGTGCAGAAGTCTATAGCAGTGCAGCAGAGGTTGCAGCAGTGTGAGAGGCACAAAGGTGTTTGCAGCAGCGCAGTGGCAACAGAGGGAGCACGGGTTAGTAGCAGAGGCAGTTTCAGCATCACGAGGCTTCCAGACTAACTGGGATGCCAATATTTGGAGGAGTCAATTACCTACTCCTCGGTAACTGAGTTGTAGTGTAGCAGTTAGTAGTGGCAGTGTTAGGGGCAACATGGACAACATATTGAGAGGGAGTTGCAGTACAAATGTAGCAGTGGCAGTGGCAGTGTCATGGGTAGCAATACAGGGAGCAACAGTGCAGAGGATGTGAGGCAGCAAGCCAAGCATCAGCACAGGTACTGATGCGAAGGATCAGTGTGATGTTTCAATGGTGGAGCATTAGTAAAGCACATTCCTCGCTAAGAGGGAGTGTTGATTTGTGGTAGCATCGGATGTACTCTAGCCATGAAAATTGGTGGAGAGGCTAAGTCACATAAGATCTCCAAGACCTAGAAATCATTTGGGGAAATTCCACCTGGATGGAGAGATATTAAAATAATTAATATTTTTAATGGGGTTCCTAAGTCTAAACTTAGGAAAAATAAAATATTAATGCGTATTAATATAAAATGGGTGAGAAAGTTCTAAATGACAAGGATCAAGCCAAATATAATCTTAGTCGTTGATTAGGGACTTAACCTCGGCCATTGAATCGTCAACAGGAAAAGTATAAGAAGAGGCTTGAGGGTCAGTTGGAGATACACCAAGAGAGATCAAGAATTCGATTTTATGGGGCGAGGTTTGCTAAGGAAATCGAATTAGTGATCAATTGCAGCGAGGGGCAATTCAGCAAGGGATTTTCATCCAAGGATTTAGAGTTATTAGAGTCATTGTACATTTAAAGAGAGCCTTCTTGGCTTTCGGATCATGTAAAAAGAATTATTTTTGAGTCAAAAATGAATTTAGTCTCGTCCACACCAAGTCGGCCTCAAGACAAGTAATTCAACCTCACACAAGGGCTATAAATACAAGGAGTTCGAATTCATTTGGAGCATCTCATTCTCTATCACATAGTTTGATCTCTGAGGCTAAAAGTTGGAAAAGTGGGAAATCATTTAAGGGCTTGAAAAGGAGATGGAAAGAAGTGTGAGTTTCTGGAGGAAGATAGATGGCCTCAAGATCAAAATTTTGGGACAAATCTCACTCAATTCTGAGGTGTATCAAGGGAGATCGAAGTCTTCCAAGTTTGGTCGAAGTTGCTGCTGCTACATCTGTTGGGTCGAAACTGCTACTACGTTGAAGTTGTTTTTGATGCTGCTAGGTCGAAGTTGGTTTGGAAGGGTTATCATCTGCAAGAAGGATTGAGGGTTGACTTGGTGTAGAGGGAATCTTTGTCTGGGTCTAGAGTCTGGGTGTGGAGAGAATCTCGAAATAAAACCCACGAAAATCATAAAGGATCAAGGACTAGCAAAGCTTATGGCAGAGAGAAACAAGGAAGCCCTTCAGCTTAACACAGAAATTTGTGCCACGATAAGTGCAATAGCCAATGTTGCACAAAGGGTGGACAAAGCGGGGACATTTTTTGGAAACGAAGCATCGAAAGTGTGATTTTCCAAAAATCTTTGAAAGCAAAGCGTCTCAAAAGTGTCTATTATATAGTTGCAGAAGATATAAAAACATGCATATTCGTACATGTTGTCGCCTTGCTTGCACACCTGGGTTAGTGTGGGAAAAATCATCAATCCCACAAGGTGTGACTTGGTGGCACCCTAAGAGATGGGGTTGTCACCTATTCCCAACTCTCTTCGTTAAATCTCTCTCCTAGTTAAAGCTAAGGGGGGTGGTCCCTAATGAAAATTTAGATGAAATGATGTGAGTTTCTAGGAGATCTTAAGTTAATGGAACTATTTCAAAAAATTATGAGCAAGCTTAGTGAATATAATGAGCAATGTAAGATATAGATTCAATAATCAATCCCAACATTCAAGAGATAAACATGTAAACCAGTGCCTTAATGATTGCTTCAGAGAAATAGTAAAGACTTGCTCAAATAGATATTCAAAATGAAATGACAAGTAGTCCTACAAAACAAATCAATGTTAGATGAAAAATATCAATTGCAAGATACAAATTGCACTTTAAAGAGATGCTCAAATAAAGATACTATCATTCATGATCATAAGCATGTATAGTAGCAATTTAAAGGACAATGACTTGCAAATGAAATTAAATGAACCAAAGTATTACTTGCAAAAGAAAATGTTGTACTTGCTAAATGAGATACTCAACAACAAAGATGATAACTTCAATGGATAGTGAGGCTATTCACCAAGACAAGTACATGAGAAAAGTAAATTTGCAAGTAAATTGGAAAATGTTCTAAAATAAATGAGTTAGAATGATATGCAACTTAGCTAAGGTGAGATGCAATTATCTTGGTAAATTTTTAAACTAAATGCCTATTCTAGGTGAGAGATTCTCCCTTCAACCTCTTACCAAAGGGTAAAGATTGGGGTGACTACAAGGAAGAGGGGTTGAGGAAGCACTTGTCTTCGTTAACGATACCCTTCCCCTAATCCTTACAAGCCATGTGTGTCTTCGTTCCTACAAGGGGACAAAGCCACCTTCATAACTGCAGGGTCACACACTTTACCTTACTCCATACCAATTGGAAGAACTTTTAAGGAAAATCTTGGCCCTATTATTTCTATACAACCAAGCTTATGCTTGGAGGTAAATTTTAAATATGCAAGATCTAAAACTAAAATGCCTAAATGGGATGCTTTAGACGCTATTAGTGCTTGCAAAGGAAAGTACAAATGCCTCAAAGTAAATGAATCAATTGCTCAAAATAAAATTGCACTAATGACTTCAATTATCCCCAACATTACTCACAAGCTTTACACAAGTAAATGGCATGTAAATATAAGCTTCATAAATGACCCAACATTTGCAAGTATGTTCCAAGTAAATTGCTTCAAAAGATATACCAATATAATTAAACACAAGTGACATGAAGCATGCATCAATAAGTCATGTGAGCCAAAATGCTAAGTAAATGAAACTAGACCAATTGAAATGTAGCCAAAAATGAAAGGTTTGCTTGTAAGTGTTAAAATTGGCAACTAGGGCCGAATTCCACCATAGGATAGCTCAATTGATGGAGATGATGATTGCATTAAATTCCTCTTTTCGAGAGGACCAAAATTGATATAAAGATCATCTAATTTGGACAAGCAGAAGTGTGTTTTTGAATTTATGACCACACATGTGCAATTTGTTCAGGTCGGCCACATCATCATGTAGGCTCATGAAACCCAAGAGATATGTGAGTTCACCCTCAACAACTTGTATAAAGTGACCTCTCACCTCATTTGGCATCATCATCATCATCACACACATTTCTTCTCTCTCCTTCTCTCATTGGTTCGTACAATGATCCAGGTGGATATTGGTGGCCACCTGTCAAGTCCACCTGGACCCCCACCATTGTCTTTCTCAGCATTTTCAGTTTCCTTAATTGTAGCACAACTTACTATTTTTAGCAGTTTTTCGGGTCCTGAACTTCCGGAGCCGTTTTGAGGCCCTAAACGACGTTTTTTGGGGAATCCGAGGGCAACACCGATGTTGCCCGTTCCAACAATGATAGTGCTCGGATAGATCTTTCTAATGAGCTATTGTACGCGTCAAACGGAGATCATATGCCAAAGTTACGACCCCGGGAAGTTGATGTACCAATTTACCCCAAACGGGGCCCACAGTTTGGCGTTTCATCTCCTAGGGTTAGGTTTTGGAATGTTAAGGGTTTTCCATTGTTTCTCAACAATAAATAGGCCTTCGAGCCTCATTGTAACACAGTTCAGAGGCATGTAGCCATCACATCTCTTCTCAGAGATAAGCTACCATCGCCCTAGCTAGTTTATTTCCATTTTTGGTTGTAAGCATATTTCAGTATTTTCCATTAATGAAATGAAGTATTATTTCCGCTGCATCTTTGTGTATATGGTTATCTCTGTAATTTGTTGCGTTCCTGTTTAAATCCGTATCAGTGGTATCAGAGCGGTCTGCTTTTTCTCTGTTTTTCTTTGCATGTCCCCAACAAGGTCGGGATATAAGGAGTTAGGGCTTGAACTGATTGAACCTTTGCAAGACCAGCCTCGCAAATCCCGACGGCCTCCCATGGCGGACGAGAAGAAAGACGAGGGGGCAGGAGATCCCATCAAAATCTTGCTCGAAGAAGCCCTCGAGCGACAAGGGAACGCGATGATGGACAGCTTTGCCCAGATCCTTCAGCGGCTACCCAGAAGCAACGCATCGACTTCCAGCAGCTACTCTGGAAACGCCACACCCTTTAAGGTACAAGTTAATTTTGAAATCCCCATATTCGAGGGTCAGATAGACGTAGATGTCATAGATAAATGGTTAAATCTGCTAGAGGGTTATTTTTCTGTTCATGAATTTTCGAGTCGGGAAAAGATTGTTTTTGCTCTTCTCAAAGTAGCCCCCCACGTCAAGGACTGGTGGGAAACCTACTGCAAGCAGAAGGATGAAAGTACTGGCTCACTATTTTCAGCCGCACCCACCTGGGATTCGTTCCGGGATGCCATCAAGGAGCAGTACTACCCTGTCGGAAGCTATGAGGATGAATACATAAAGTGGACCACGCTGCGGCAGGGAAGGGACCAAGACGTGCCGGAGTTCACCAATCTTTTCCATACCCTTCGCACAAAGTTGGGTATCAAGGATTCGGAGCAACATTTGATACTCAAATACCGTGCCTGCCTGCACAAGTACATCCAGGAAGAAATACAATTCCTAAACATCCCCTCGCTCGGCGCAGCATACCGATATGCCGTCAAGGTCGAGCAGAAGTTTAAACAAAAGAAGCGAGACTTTGGATCTGCGAATCCAAAGCAGGGGAAAGGTGCCCCTAAACCACAGAACAAAGGACAAAGCCAAGGCGGGACAGACAACCAGCCGAAGCTGCAAGCAAAGAACAGCGCCGCGAAGCCGAGAAAGGACACTGGAAAATGGTGCGAGTTCCATAAGAGCTCCACTCACAACACAAGTGAGTGTCGGGCCAAGCAGTCACTGGTGGCTGAGCTAAAGGTTTCAGAATCAGATGCATGTTCCGACTCTGAGTCAGAACCCGATAAGGGGTATGAAAAAGGGAAGCAGATCATTGATGCGGATCCCAGCGCCACTGTTGCTACCGCAAAGATCCAGAAAAATGAACCCGAAGATCCAGAGGAGGAGGAGCGTCTCTTCCACTCCCAGATGTGGGTAAAGGGCTCCCCGATACAGTTCATTGTTGATAGCGGGAGTCAAAAGAACCTCATTTCGGCAGAGGTCGTGAAGCGGTTGGGCTTACCGACCACAGCACATCCACAACCATACACCATTGGGTGGCTTCACCAAGGACGAGATCTTCGCGTGAGCCAGCAGTGTCGCCTTCCATACAACATCAAGCCCTTCACGGATGAGGTATTGTGTGACATTGCTCCCCTTGAAGTTTGTGATGTATTACTAGGACAACCATACTTGTGGAAGCGACATGCTGTGTATGAATCAAGGCCCCGTGCTGTTATATTTACATTGGGAAATAAGTTGTTCAGGATACCAGAGGTAGCACCACCTGCCGCCATCTCTTTGATTACTGCAAAACAATGCAGTAAGATCATTTCCAAAACCAGGAAATTTGTTTTCCTGATGATACGCCCTCAAGGAAAGAAGAAGACAGTGGCCGCGACCTCCAAACGGGGTCCCTCTGCACGACAACTACAGATGGACAAGGTTGTGGAGGAGTACGAGGACATCTTCACCTCCCCGGCAGGGGTTCCTCTGCACTGTCAAGTCAAGCACTCCATCGATCTGACCCCAGGTGCGCCGCTACCCAATGGACCAATTTATCGGCGCTCCGTTCTGGAGAACAATGAAATCAAGAGGCAGATTCAGGAGCTCCTGCAGAAAGGTCACATCCGTCCGAGTTCATCGCCCTGTGGGAGCCCGATCGTGTTGGTACAGAAGAAGGATGGGACGTGGAGACTCTGTATTGACTATCGGGCGCTGAACAAGATCACTGTCCGTAATAGGTACCCGATCCCGCGGATTGATGACCTCCTAGACCAACTAAAGGAGGCGAAATATTTCAGCAAGATCGATCTGAAGTCAGGATATCACCAGGTACCAATCGAACCCTCCGATGTGTGGAAGACTGCCTTCAAATCCAAGGAGGGCCTCTTCGAATGGTTGGTCATGCCTTTCGGATTGACGAATGCTCCTGCAACCTTTATGAGGCTAATGGATGACATCTTGCGGCCATTCACCAACTCCTTTGTAGTAGTATACTTGGATGACATTCTGATCTTCAGCCAGAGTTGGGAAGAGCACCTCCACCACATCCAACAGGTTCTCCAAACACTGCGGCAACACAAGCTATGTGCCAATTTGGAGAAATGCACTTTTGGCATGACCCAGGTTCAGTATCTAGGATACATCATTGATGAACAGGGGGTGCATGTCGATCCAGCCAAGATCCAAGTCATTCGGGATTGGCCCTCTCCAACCACTCTAACAGAGCTCCGCAGCTTTCTAGGTCTTGCCAACTTCTACCGCAGGTTTGTGTTGGGGTTTTCTCATATTTCTTGGCCCTTGAGTCAAGTCACCAAGGGCGGGGCGAAAGCAAAATTCTTTTGGTCTGAATCTCAACAGAAGGCATTCAGGGAGTTGAAGGATCGCCTCTGCACGGCACCAGTGCTCGCGTTACCAGATTTACAACAACCATTTGAGGTCGAGACAGATGCCTCTGACTATGCTATTGGGGCAGTCCTTACTCAACATGGACATCCAGTGGCATATCACAGTGAAACACTTTCAGACACAGTCCCGAAGTACCCCACTTATGACAAAGAGATGTATTCCATTGTACAGGCCTGCCGACAATGGAAGCATTACATTTTGGGGAAGGAAACGGTCATCCACACAGACCACCGACCTCTGCAGTTCATACAGACCCAAGGGAAATTGCAGAATGATCGCCATCAGAAGTGGTCTACATACCTGCAACAGTTTCACTTGAATATCAAGTATAAAAAGGGCAGCACCAATAATGTTGCAGATTGCCTCAGTCGGCCACCGATCATGGCGCTAACCACCGTGCTCAACTCTTGTGGGCACGAGACTTCTGATTGGCCACTTCTCTACAAAAGCGACCCAGAATTCGGCCACACGTACCAGACACTCTTGGAGGGTCGGCATGTTGCAGATTTTCACCTCCAGGATGCCCTATTATGCCACCTCGGTCACCTTTGTGTTCCTTCAAGCGAGCGTGCCAAGATGATTTGGGAAGCACACTACAGTCGGGCTGCTGGGCATTTCGGGGTCGAGAAAACAGTGGCAGTACTGCAAAATTATTTCTATTGGCCGAATCTTCGACAGGATGTTGGGAAGTACATCCGATCATGTACTGCCTGTGCCATTGCCAAACCGACCATTAAGAAGCACGGCCTCTATACCCCGTTGCCTACCCCTAGTCGACCTTGGGAATCCATCTCCATGGATTACATGTCAGGCCTTCCTTCCACTAAGCATGGAAATGACTGTGTTTTTGTGGTCGTCGACAGGTTCTCGAAGATGGCCATTATGGTGGCCTGCAAGAAGAACATCACAGCAGAAGCCACTGCTAAACTCTTCTTTGAACGAGTGTGGGTGCACTTTGGGATCCCACAGTCTATCATCTCAGATCGGGACAGTCGGTTTCTCAGCACATTTTGGTCCAGTCTCTGGTCAATGCTGGACACCAAACTCACGAAGTCCACAGCCTTCCATCTTCAAACTGATGGCCAGACAGAGGTTGTCAACAGGATGATTGTGCACATTCTGCGCATGTATAACTCAAAGCATCCACGCACATGGGACGAGAGCCTCCCCTATGTTCAGCACAGCTACAACCGAGCTCTTCACAGCTCCACTGGCCATAGCCCTTTTTAGGTGGGTTTGGGATTCCAGCCACTATGCCCCATTGATGTGGCCATACCACTTGCAGCTACTCACATGAATTCAGCTCATGTCCAGTCCGAAACAGATAAGGCCACCAGCTTCATTGAGCGCATCCAACATATTCGCCAGCAGGTCCATGACATTCTTGAGAAATCAAATGCCAAGTACAAGCAGCGACATGATCAACCCCAGGTGCCACACAAGTTTCAGGTGGGCGACAAAGTCTGGTTGCATTTGCAAAAGGAACGCCTTACTGGAGCCTATCGAAAATTGAGACCACTCCGATATGGTCCTTACACCATTACTAAGGCTATGGGAGACAATGCATTTGAGCTCAGCATTCCCCCATTCCTTGGCCTACACCCAGTGTTCAATGTGGACCGCCTTCGGCCATACTTTCCACCATTGCTAGACACATCCGACATTGCAGAACAGCTCAAACCCACAGAATTAAATCCAGATTGCATGGAACAAGTTGCAACTGATCGGATCATGGACACACAGATCAAGAACACTCGCCAACAGAATATCCAACTGTATCGAGTTGTCAAAGCAGGCCAACTCCTTCAGCAAGGCAAGTGGCTCACCAGGGAACAAGTTCAGCAGAAGTTTCCTCATCTCATGGAGGAGCTCAACGCAATGGGGACCATTGCTTCCTAAGGGGGGAGGAATGATCCACGTGGATATTGGTGGCCACCTGCCAAGTCCACCTGGACCCCCACCATTGTCTTTCTCAGCATTTTCAGTTTCCTTAATTGTAGCACAACTTACTATTTTTAGCAGTTTTTCGGGTCCTGAACTTCCGGAGCCGTTTTGAGGCCCTAAACAACGTTTTTTGGGGAATCCGGGGGCAACATGGGTCCATGGAATGGACCGACGTTGTCCGTTCCAACAATGATAGTGCTCGGATAGATCTTTCTAATGAGCTATTGTACGCGTCAAACGGAGATCATATGCCAAAGTTACGACCCCGGGAAGTTGATGTACCAATTTACCCCAAACGGGGCCCACAAGTTTGGCGTTTCATCTCCTAGGGTTAGGTTTTGGAATGTTAAGGGTTTTCCATTGTTTCTCAACAATAAATAGGCCTTCGAGCCTCATTGTAACACAGTTCAGAGGCATGTAGCCATCACATCTCTTCTCAGAGATAAGCTACCATCGCCCTAGCTGGTTTATTTCCATTTCTGGTTGTAAGCATATTTCAGTATTTTCCATTAATGAAATGAAGTATTATTTCCGCTGCATCTTTGTGTATATGGTTATCTCTGTAATTTGTTGCGTTCCTGTTTAAATCCGGATCATACAACTATTGGGCAAATCTTCTCTCTCTCACATGTAAGGCAGAAGGACGAATTTTCTGGGCAAATTGCAAGGTCGAATTTCAAGATTGTTGCAGGAGTTTGACCAACATTGACCGAGCACTTTGACTCATCCTTTGTGATTTTTGTGGGAAAATTTCATTTTTGGCAAGCCGTACAGTTTGGAACAAGAACCAAGAATGTCTGGGCACTTTGACTGCAAGGTTGACCACAGGGTTGACTGCAAGGTTGACCACAGAGCTGACTGCAAGGTTGACCACAGGGTTGACTGCAAGGTTGACCACAGAGCTGACTGCAAGGTTGACCGCAAAGTTGACCAAGTTTGACCACAGTTTTCAAGATTGTTTTGGGCTAACTTTGACCACCTTATCAGGTCGAGTTTGACTAGGTATGACCGAGCTCCAAAAAGGAAGATTTGTTGTTGCGTTGACCATCTTTGACTTTCTGGTTAGGGCTGAATTTGACTACAGTTGACTGCAGATTTGACAGGGTTGTTTTGACTGTGATTTGGCAAGTCAAATTTTCACTTTTGTACTCTCTCTCTACTGAACATTTGATATAATAATAAGAAGAATTGATCAAAGGGTTTTCCCCACATTGGAGTTTTTTCGTGGCATTCGCCAAATCTAATGTCCTCTTGTCTTGGTTTGTCTTCTGCATTTTATTTTATGTTTTGTCTACAGTTACTGTCAATGTGATTTATGGTTAATGTGATTGTTATTGGAAACTAATTTGGAAATTGTCATTTTGTTGCTTAAAGTACATTGAAGTAATTGTGCTAAGAATAGAACATACCATTGTTATCTAAATTTAGCATGGTATCAGAGTTCGGTTGAAGGCAAAGCCCAAGCAAGAGAGAGAAAAGCAATCACTAATGGAAAGTTGTTAGACAAGATTTATTGGACAAGTTTCAATGGATTCTTCATCTTACTTCAAGATTGAAGACAAGCTCAATGGAAAATCTGACTATCATACATGGAAGATGACTTTGAACCTGACTTTGGAGGAGCATGAAATATTGGACTATGTGCAGGGAAAAGTGGTGGAGCCTCCTTCAAATGCACCAGCTGCTACTAAGATGAAGTATAGAAAAAGTGAGGTCAACGCAAAGCAAATTTTGGTTGACTCTATTCAAAATCATTTGGTTGCCTAAATTTCTTATTTGGGAACTTCTAAGGAGATATATGATAAGTTGGTTGGGATGTTCAAAGTAAAAAATGCAAATCAAATCCTCTTTCTCAAGAACAAGTTGAAGAACATCAAGATGGATAAAGGGTAGTCTATTCAATCCTACTTCATGGGGATCACATAAATCCCTAATGACCTTCTATCTATTGGAGAAGTTATTGTTGACAGAATCTCACTCTCATTGCACTTGGGGGTCCTTTAAGAGCATGGGATGTGTTTAACACCACCACTCTCAACAATGACAGAATTCCTCGTTTTGATGAATTTTTGGCTATATGCACTCAAGAGGAGATGAGGATGATGGAGAGAGAAGAAGAAAAATAATGTTGGTCCAAGGAGACAGGGTCAAGGTTTCAAGCAAGGATTCAAAGAAGAAAGGTGCTACAATTGTAAGAGATTTGGCCACTATGCTAGAGAATTCCCTCACAAAAAGAATTCTCCAAGGGATGATGACAACAACAACCACAACAATTTCAAAGGCAATGGCAATCAAAGGAACAACAGGTTCAACAATAAAGGAAAGAGGAATGCTCCCACTGCTCGATATGGAAATGGTCGACCTCACAAAAGGGCAAGAAATTCCAGGTATGAGGAAAGTAATGTTGTCTAAAAACAAAAGGAATTTTATCTTATTTCCACTCTATCTATTGCCTCTCCTCCAGATACTTTGCATCATTAGCTGATAGATAATGGAGCCTTAAGGCACTTCACTGGGTAAAAGGAGGCCCTTTCATATTTGGTTAAAAAGAAGACTAATTTGGAGATCATACTTGGAGATAATGCCACCTATCCCGTGAAAGGAATAGGTATTGTCACTCTTCACTTAAATCATGATCAAACCATTCATCTACAAGAAGTATTGTATGTGCCCGATTTGAAAAAGAACTTGGTGTCTATTTCTACAATGGAAGATAAAGGATTCAAGGTAACATTCGTTAATGGAAAGGTATGTATTTGGAAAAGAAACCCTAAAGATGCATTCACACTTGGATTTAGGGTTGATGGTCTCTATCAAGTTGGAGGAAGTCCTTTGGGAGCCTTGACTTGCGATGCTTCACTTCAATCTGAATTACGGCACTAGAGATTTGCCCACTTTCATTACAAATGTCAGAGCCTTACCTGGGGTAAGGAATATGGTCATAGGCATGCCCGATTTCAACATAAATCATGGAGTTTGTCAAGGTTGTGCAACTGGGAAACTTACAAGGGGACCATTCCCTTCAAGTGAAAGCCAAACTACCGATATTCTTCAATTGGTCCATTCTGACCTATCTAGTATGTTGCTTGTAACATCATTGGGAGGACACTTATACTACACAATTTTTGTGGATGAATTCGCAAAACATGGATCTATTTCTTGAAGAAGAAGGATGAAGTGTTCAAATGGTTCCGTTCTTTCAAAGCCTTGGTGGAAAATCAAACAGGGAAGAAGATCAAAATATTGAGGACCGACAATGGAACCGAATATGAATCAAATGAATTCAATGACTTTTGTAGAGAGGTTGGCATTAACAGGGAGACAATCGTTTCATACACTTCTAAGCAAAATGGAGTTGCTGAAAGGAATAATCGAACAGTTATGGAAGCCACCTGATGAAGGTCTACCTAAGTTCTTATGGGGAGAAGTTTCCAATACGACCGTATATGTTCAAAATAGGAGCCTGCATCAAGCACTGGATTTCAAGACGCCCGAAGAAATTTTCACTGGTAAGAAACCTAATGTTTCTCATTTTAGAATTTTTTCTTGTCCCGTGTATTTTCATGTGCCTAAAGAGAAAAGAAACAAGTTAGAAGCATCTAGGAAGAAAGGTATATTTGTAGGCTACATTGAAAATTCAAAAGCATATAGAATCTATGTGCCTAGTCAAAGAGACGTGGAAATAAGCCATGATGTCACCTTCGATGAAGACACTGCCCTTGGGAAAGCCAAAGATCTCCCTATTCCAAGGAAGGATAATGATGATGTTTCAAAAAAACAAGATGAACCTCCGACAGATGAGCCTATGCCCGATGTTGAAGGCCCAATGGATCCCATTGATCCACCTCTTGGTCATCCCTCTACCTCAAGGAAAAGACCTTTGTGGCTCAAAGATACTCTCAAAGATGTTGAAAGACATATTGCTCCAAGAGGGACATTTCGTGAAAGTAAAAAGTTGAACAAGTATCAAGGGTACTTAGTTGCTATGAGTACTATTGTTCAAATTGAGCCATGTACGTTCGAAGAAGCCATAAAGCACAAAGTCTGGAAGGATGCGATGAATGAAGAGTATGAATCTATCATGAAAAATGATGTCTGGGATGTGGTGCCTAGACTAAAGGACAAGTTCGTAGTCACCTCAAAATGGCTATACAAAATCAAACATGGAGCAGATGGGAGTGTTGAGAAATAAAAGGCCAGGTTCATTGCTTGAGGTTTCTCTCAAAAGGAAGGAGTAGACTATGATGAGATATTTGCACCAGTTGCCCGATATACCACTATTTGATCCATTATTGCTCTTGTTGCCACTCAAGGATGGAGCCTACATCAAATGGATGTTAAGACTGCTTTCTTACATGGCTCGCTTAAGGAGGAAGTCTACTTAGAACAACCTCAGGCATTCAAAGTACAAGATCGAAGAACACACGTATGTAGGTTGAAGAAAGCCCTTTATGGGTTGAAGCAAGCCCCTAGGGCTTGGTATGAGAGGATTGATAGCTATCTTATGAAGCTGGGATTTATGAGGAGCAATGTTGATCCTAACCTATACTTCAAGGTTCAAAAGGACATTCCTCTCATTTGGTCCTTTATGTAGATGATCTCTTTTTGACAAGTGCAAACCCTTTCATTTATCAATACAAGAGGGAGTTGGCTTCCGAGGTTGAGATGAAGGACCTATGATTGATGCACTACTTCCTAGGCCTAGAGGTCTGACAAAAGCCAAGTGAGATTTTCCTTTCTCAAGGAATATACATTGTGAAGTTGCTCGAGAGATGTGGGATGTTGGATTGCAAGTCTGTCTCTACTCTGATGGAACTCAACTTCAAGAAATTATGTGGAAGTGTTGTTGAGCCCGAATTGGCAAACCCTTCTGAATATAGACAACTTGTGGGGGCCCTGATGTTCTCGGTAAACTCCTATCCATAAATATGCTTCATTGTGAATACATTGAGTCAATTTATAGTCGAGCCGCATCACACACATTGGATTGCGGCTAAGAATCTCTTGAGATGTCTCCGTGGTACAATTAATTATGGACTGAGATACACTATAGGGAATTTGAGGGTACATCGATATACTGATGTTGACTGGGTTGGCAGTGTTGTGGATGGAAAAAGCACATCAAGATGTTGCTTCTCATTAGGGTTTGCTTCGATTTCATGGATGAGCAGGAAGCAGAAATCGGTCGCTTTAAGCACTGCCGAGGCCGAATACATTGCAGCTAGTATGGCTTGTTGTGAAGTTGTTTGGTTAAGGAAGCTCTTTAGTGAGCTATTTGAGCACGTGTTGGATACCATTGTGATCTTCTACGACAACCAGAGTGGGATTCACCTTTCAGAGAATCCCATATTCCACGACCGCTCCAAACACATTGATATCAGGTACCACTTTATTCGAGATATGGTACAACGAGGAGCAATAAGGCTCCAACACATCAGGACTGATGAGCAGGTCGTAGACATCCTCATGAAGCCCTTAGGGAAGGTCAAATTCTTAGCCTTCTGAGAGAGACTTGGAGTTATGGAAAGAGCCTCCCATGAGGGTCCCGCTTGAGTTGGACATTGAGCTTTGGGAGCTCCTAGGGGCTTGGGGTACTTCTTGGAGCTATGAGTGACCATACGGTGAGTGGTTCACCTTCCCCTGTGATACCCCATGACGGTTGACATGTGAAAGAAAGAAAGAAATTATATTAACGTCCACGAGGCTAAAGATAGCCTATGGGACAGATTGCTTCTTCATCTACTTGATGTAATCGGCCCTTTTTCTGTGAAGCTTCAAAATAAATGCTCCCAACTTCTCGACAAACCCCTCACTAGATAGATTATCCCAAGAGCTAGCTGCCAGCATATCTACATAACTTTCTCTATTGTCTTTGAAGACCTCACATTCTAAAATGAATTTTTTTTATGTTTCCACTTTTCCGGAAGAACAATAAATGCATACTCTTTCCTCCCACACTTCCTTTGGCCTTTTCCAAGCCCCTGTTTCACAATGGAGTTGATGAGAATTAGTCCTTAACTAAGCAATAAGAATTTTGGCTCTCCAATAGATATTGGCCTCTATGTATGCTTTTGGTTGATGACTATGAGTGAGATTAAACACTTCAATATAGTAATTTTTATTTCTTCCTACCTCCTTATCCCAAGTACACTTGTGGAACTTTTCCATCACAAAAGCTTTTATCTCTTTGTTGTTTATGGGACACGCGTTCAAGCAAATGCCCCATTTAGGGTGAGTGGTTCACCTTCCTCTATGATTGACATATGCATAGGATGAGTGGTTCACCTTCTCCTATGGCATATGAGCAAGATGAGTGGTTCACCTTCTCCTGCTAATGCCCCAACATACATCGTACCCATGTAGTCTAGGACTCATGGGAAGTACCTCTCGTCTAGCCAATGAGTTGGGAAAAGTGGATAGGGACCATATCACTACCGATGGACGCATCGTGTACTATTGTACTCCCTATGTCTAGGATGCATGATGTTCAACAACGTGATCTGGGATCAAGTGTGATTGAGGTTCTACCTCTGGACTAACTTTTGTTAGTCGAGAGTGGTAAGGTCTTGGGACTCACACTCAATCGATTCTTCTTCATTATTCATATTAGTGTTCAATAGAGCAGAGATGAGATGAAATACAAAGATGGTTCATGACGACATGATGGCATGATGATCAATGATGATGGATGCATTGGTAGGCGGAATTCTCACTAGCTGAAAGGGAGTGTTAAAATTGGAAATTAGGACCAAATTCAACCATGGAGCAGCTCATTTGATGGAGATGATGATTGCATTAAATTCCTCTTTTCGAGAGGACCAAAATTGTTATAAAGATCATCTAATTTGGACAAGCAGAAGTGTGTTTTTGAATTTATGACCACACATGTGCAATTTGTTCAGGTTGGCCACATCATTATGTAGGCTCATGAAGCCCAAGAGACATGTCAGTTCATCCTCAACTACTTGTATAAATACAAGTGACCTCTCACCTCATTTGGTATCATTGTCATCACACACATTTCTTCTCTCTCCTTCTCTCATTGCTTCGTACAACTATTCGGCAAATCTTCTCCCTCACATGTAAGGCAAAAGGACGAATTTTCTAGGCAAATTGCAAGGTCGAATTTCAAGACTGTTGCAGGAGTTTGACGAGTGTTGACCGAGCACTTTGACTCATCCTTCGATTGCGATTTTTGTGGAAAATTTTCATTTTTGGCAGGTCGTACAGTTTGGAACAGGAACCAAGAATGTCTGGGCACTTTGACCGCAAGGTTGACTACAGGGTTGACCGCAAACCCGACCAAGTTTGACTCATAGTTTTAAAATTCGACCGTTTCGAAACCGAAACGGCCGAGTTGATCCGTTTCGTTGCCCTCAGGAGTGACTCGGTAGAAGAAACGGCTCGTTTGGCCGAGTCAGCCATGACTCAGCCGAGTCAGCCATGACTCAGCCGAGTCATGGCTGACTCGGCCAACTCGGCCGTTTCCATACTGACTCGGCCGAGTCACAAACAGCAGCCCATAACCCCAGTAAAACATCGATTTAACAATTTTTTAATGATTTTTTAAGGTGTTTGCTGATTGGTTTGGACTCCAATGTGTTTTATGAATTAGTTAAATGTTATCTGGGGTCCATTTCCCCCTCCCAAACCCTATTTAACACACTCAAATGCTCTGTACTATTGATATCTATTCAAATTTCATGGTAATGTTAAATTCTTAAAGTAAAAGTGACATTCTCCTTAATCTTCATTTTCATCATTTTACTTAAATTTTTAACATTACCATGAAATGACTCAGGATGTTTGAGAGTGGTTTCGGCCTCATTGGATTTCATATGGAGAAAGTAGAATTTTAGATTTCATTGAAAATCCAACAGACTTATCAGTTTTTCAGGATTTCAGGATTGGAGGATTGCAATGTTTCCATTGAATTTTGTCATGTATTATGGTATGGAACTCGTATTTAATCAAGAGCAACAATCCCTCTATGTACCTTGATGTTAGTGACATTGGTTTTCGAACTCCACTAGGATTCGCTCCCAAACCAGGAGCTTCTGAAAATGTCGCTCCCGCTCCCGTTTTCTCTCTCGCTCCCCACTTTCTCTCCTGCTCCCAAGTAACACGGAGCCAGATGATGTTGGCAACTCTAGCCGTAGCCACTAGCCAGTAGTACTGGTCACAGACTTTTGTTGTAGAGGCCATTTATAGCCTCCTTGGTTATGTGATTTGTTTTGATCTCTATATCATCATCGTGTATGTGTTGGACAATGCACTGGGTGCCATTTTGATATAATGGACATATTCATGAGCCTACTTTGATCATATGTTGTCTTCTATCTATATTCTAATGCTGTGTGTTTGAAAACATGAATGAAAATCTTTAAAATTATGTGTTTTTATAAAAAATAAATATTTAATGTAATTTTTACAATGACCGAGTCATTGAAATTGAGCCGGTCGAGTCGATACCGAGTCGGAGTCAGAGTCGGAGTCGACCCTTGGCCGAGTTGGAGTCGGAGTCGGAGTTTTAAAACTATGACTGCAAAGTTAACCAAGTTTGACCACAATTTTCAGGGTTGTTTTGGGCTGAATTTGACCACCTTATCAGGCCGAGTTTGACTGGGCATGACTGAGCTCCAAAAAGGAAGATTTGTTGTTGCATTGACCATCTTTGACTTTTTGGTTAGGGCTGAATTTGACTGCAGATTTGACAGGGTTGTTTTGATTGTGATTTGGCAAGTCAAATTTTCACTTTTGTACTCTCTCTCTCTCTACTGAACATTTGATATAATAATAAGAAGAATTTATCAAAGGGTTTTCCCCACATTAGAGTTTTTCCCTGGCATTCGCCAAATTTGGTGTCCTCTTGTCTCGGTTTGTCTTCTACATTTTATTTTATGTTCTATCTACAGTTACTGTCAATGTGATTTATGGTTAATGTGATTGCCATTGGAAACTAATTTGGAAATTGTAATTGTGTTGCTTAAAGTACATTGAAGTAATTGTGCTAAGCATATAACATACCATTGTTATCTAAATTTAACAGTAAGTAAATAAAATGATTGCTAGATTACAAATTGTTTCAAAGTAAAGTGTTTGTATGATGCATGATCAAAGTAACAAGTAAGCATATAATGAGGCAATGTACTCCAAAGAACAAAATGCTAAATAAATGAATTAAGCTTGCCACATAAAAAAAAAGTATTTGCTTGCTCAAAGAATGTGCATGAAACATAATAGGTTTCCAATATACAAATACTTAAGAAATATAAAGCAAGTTGAAATGAAATTAAATGTGGATGTTATGTGAGTTAGATTAATAAATCAAAAGAGCATGTAAATGAACTAAATGAGAAAGCTAGAAAATAGAAATGCAAGTCAATCCACCCAAGAAAAGTCCTCCCTCTAAATGAGGAGGAGGGATGCCATGGGTAAATTCCCAAGCTCCCACAAGAAAAATGGAATTTTTATTAGATGTTACAATGAGGAGAAGGCCTTTAGAAGGCTGCCCAAAAAGATGGAGAAACTTTTACAAAGTAAGAACTATAGAAGCTAGAATCTCCTTGTGAAACTTGGCAACCACAATAGCCAATGGAAATCCCTCAAATCTGAAAATTACAAAGAGAAAACAGCCTCAAAGGGCCCATGGCCTAGCTATTTTGCAGCTGCCCTCAAGCAACTCGACCCTATAGAAAGTGCTCACGGCCTCCTTGAAATTTGATCTCCATGTGTGTGAAAGGTCCTGCAAACACTTGTTAGAAGTCTCAAGAAATTGCTCCTCAAAACCTGTCACAAGATGAGTTAGCAAATGCTTCAACTATGGGCTGCAAAACAAAAGGAATGTTAGTGGAGAGAGCATGCAAAGAAGACATTTTAATATACACTAATATACAAGGAACTAAACCAAGTGATGGGAGTGAAACCCCATACTTGTCTAGTCTAGAAAATTGCTCTTAATTAGCTTATGTAATCTTTGAAAGCTCTAGATCAAAAGAAATATGAAATTTAAATTTATAAATGATTCAAGTAACATATGGGAAAAGAGAACTCCCCTCTTGCTTCTCTTTAGATGAAAGCCTTGAAGTTAAAATTGATGGGTCTTGAGCAATCTTGAATCCGGGAGTGAGTTGGTCTATTTGAGACTTCTCCCACGCCCAAAAGGATCCTACACACAATTCAAACAAAGTTTTCCTACACACTTGGAGACAAATATTAGCTTACAAAAAAGAGTTAGAGCAACACAATGGGTGAAATAAACTAAAAATTCCTCCAAAAATCAATTAGCAATTTCACTCCTAGAATACTATTCTAAATCAAATATATATGCAAGGTAGTTTGCAAATATAGATCCACAACAAATGGCAATAGAAGCTAATAAGAACCAAATGCATAAAAAACTTCAAGCATAACAATATAACATGGAAAGAGATCACCTCAAGATTGTCAAGATAACACCACCAATGATACCCCAAAGTCTTTGTTTTATTAGCAAAATGCAAGTGTACAAAATGGCAAAGTTTCCTCAAGCCCAATAGCTCATAACATGAATACATAGTGAGAGCCCATTGCTCACTTAAATAGAAATTTGGGAGCCAATCCCAAGGCAAATGGTGAGAATCCCAAAGCAAATGGGTGACAATCCCAATGCTCCTCCATGCAATTTGAATTTCCCAAGTGGCAACTCGATTTCTTCCTTAGAGGCCCACGCAATCCTTGATGAGGGAGACTTCGTTGAGATGAGGGGACATGTGGGAGAGTGAAGTGGAGTGGTAGGAGACCACTCTCCACCTCACTCAAGTGAAATCCAACCAAACTCAAGACTTGAGCTTGAAACTCGAGCTAGCTTCCACAAATCGTGGGATATGTCCTTGAGAACTTGTTGTCTTCTCCCAAGAAATTTGATTTGCCTTTTTTGTCACATGTTTCTCCTTGATTCTTGGTCCATGGTGGAGTCCACATCACTCTTTGACTCTTATGATTTTCCATTTCATTTCCACATCATTTAGCATGTGTGGATATTTATTTTATGCAATTTATTTTATTGTTGGGCTAATTTATTGCCAAATTTTCCACAAAACTTAGGAAAAGTGGGTTTTGAAGGTCTAAAACTTATTTTTTACCCTTCAAAGTGTATCATAGTAGAAAGTTGAGGGTGAGAGGTATAATTTTGAGCACACATACCCCATACAACTTCTCTAGACATCACTTATTACATTTTACATTCATAATTTTATTCAAATTTTCGTCATGCGAGAAATTCAAAAATTTAAAACTCTAACCCCTAGACCTATTCAAATTCCATGAAATTTTATGAGTGATCTAGTATGGTAATATACAATGACTCTAGACACTAGGAATCACCCAAAGCTTTGCCATCAAGCGGCATTTCGACTTTGGAATTATGCTTGGAGGAAAAAACTCAATTAATTATTAAGTCCTTGAAAGCACCTAATAATTAACCAAGTAAAAAAAACCTCCCAGAATAAACTCACTTCATGAAAATGTCTCATGTTACCTAAGCCTGTTACATGACTCAATTCATCACACTAGCATCACGTTATATCATCCCTGCGGAGCTTGTGGAATACGAGTACAAAATGAGAAGAAGAAATTAGAGCTAAAAAACTCTGATGATATAGTGAACTCTGATGGTACATGAAGCCTTTGACATATCTTCGAGCATGGAGTCTTCAAAAAAAAATTAGGTACACTTTAGTGGTCAACAGTACATAACTCGAGATAGATATGGCATCCAGAGTACATCAATGATTAATTATTCAAGCATCAACCATCTAGATTCGAGCAATTACAAACAGACATCAAATTTTTAAGCATATCAAATATAGTAGAACATGGGTGGGACTCTTGCAAATCGATTCCAAACACCAAAACTCCAGAGGTTGTAGAATGTAGAAAGTATCAAAATTTTAAGCATGTAATAGAAGGTAGACCATTAAAAGAAAAAACATTCAAATAACTTATCTAGCAAGTTAGCAACTTTCAACATGACCAAATAGTAATGTTTAAAAAATAAGCCACCTAGCCACCACCAATTGTATGTTGAACTTAAGACCCTAATCTATCATCTATAGACTATGACAAAAAAAAAAGTGAATTGTGAATCTATGTACTAATCTCTCCTCCTTACACCACCATGACCACTACGTGAGCCTCCATGTGGTAGCAATGAAGAACATGGTGGTCGTGGTACTAAAGATGAAGCCACTACTACTATTGTTGAAGACTGGAAAATGGGGACCATAGCATTGGATGGGGGTGGCATCTCAACATCATCATAATCATCCTGGAAAATAGCATCCTCCAATTGCTCTAAATACAACACTTCATCCTCCAAATTGTCCTCCTTTGGATTTTTGTCCCAAATCTTCAAGTCTTTATTTCTCTTTCCCTCCTAACAGAAATGGGACAACAATTGCAACTTGTAATGAACATAAACCATGCTCTCTGCCTGATTTACATTTAACCTTTTCCTTTTGACGTTGTGGATGAAACTATAGGTGCTCTTATTGGAAAATGGAAAGTGGCAGCGTATTATATCAATTTTCCTTTAACCTTAATATTTGTTTGTGAACTTTATTAATCTTCTTGATGTTCTTTAGTTAGATCTTTTCATCAAACAAATATCAAGAACGAAACAGCAACAACAGAGGACACAAAAATTAGCTCACAGCCAAGGCAAAACCATTCCAAGGGGAAAACCCGGAAAACTCTTCTCTTCTTATAAAATTTTCTTCAAAATGAGACACAAAGACCCAAACCCTAGACCAAGTCCTTCTCCAAGTACCAAGTCAACCCTCCAACAAGTCTTTCCCTGATTTTGCACCAACCAGCTTCAAACTGCAACTTCGACCTAACAGCTTCAATACTGCAACTTTGACCCTACAATTTCGGCCTTGCAACTTCTCTAGAAACCCTAATCTTGCTTCCTCCTGAGACCTTCCGAGAGCAAGACAGCTCCTCCCAAGGTCAACGAGGACAAGGTAAGGTATTCTCCTTTGCAGCTACAAGATTTTGCACTTCCTCCTACTGCAACTCGGACTTGCAACTTTGACCTCCTTCTACAACACTAGAAACCCTAGAACTTCGCACGTGTGAGAGAGATAGAGCCCAAAAACAAGATATTTCATCCTTCTTTCTTCTCCTAGACCTTTGTTCTTCTTGTTTCTAGTTTCCCAGCTACAGATCGAATTCTTTCTTGATAAATCGAAATTGTTGAGTGAGTGAGTGCTAAATAAGGTCAAACTGCTTCTTTATATATCCTTTCCAAGGGATCAAATTCCCTCCTTTAGGCCGACTTGTAACTTCCAGGGCCAACTTGTGCTTTCGGAGTTTCTAGGACTTTCTAAACTCAAAATAATTCTTTTTACAATTACATTTTGCCTGGAAGGGTCTTATAAAGATGATGTTGACTCCTTTAACTCATGACAATAAATCCTAAGACCTAACAAACCCTAGAAGCATGAAGAACATGATTTTACCTAGAAGACCATCAATAATGAGCATGAAACCCATGTTTTAATAATAATAACCTAAGAAATCGGATTCATCTTCCCCTTCGTGCCTAAATCACGTGTGTCGAACACAATTCTCGAGGGACATGTGTCTGATTTGTGGGTCGAGCGTGTCCAAACACGAGGGATTCGTGGACCTAATGAATCTGATTCTCCGTAGCAACATGTCACAATTTTGGGACATGTGTCCCTCTCAAAAAGCATGTCACGGCTCTTTAAAAGTCTGATTTGGGCCGCTTTCTCTTCATTGTAATGCGTCTCTCTTGCTGTCGGTGTGCGGGAGCAAGTAGCAAAGGGTTTAGGAGCGTATTTCCTGAAGATATGGGTTTGGATAGCAATGTTAAGTTTGCATTGGCAAACTTGGATATGAATGAATCAGTGCTAGAGCCTATCACTTTTGATGATGGTGATACTCTTAAGGAGTCATCCTCCACACCAGCAGATGCAGAGATTACATTGGATACAAAGGAGGAGGATGCAGAGATTACAATGGATACAAAGGAGGAGGATGCAGAGGAGAGTAGTGGTGACCATGACAGTGATGTTGATTTTGATGATGATGATTGATGAGCTACCTACTAACTTGTAGTTGTATTGTATTTGCTATTTCTATTTGTCATTGGCATTCCCAGTCGGAGTCCTCGGGACTCAGTACCTATGTAACACATTTTGATTTTGATGACTTAATGAGAAAATTGCAGTTTATTGTTAATTTCTTGCCTTTCTCATATTGGATCATTGATGAATCTGTCACGATTGTATTTGTAAGAATAATGTTACAAATTTACAATGTGGAATCTAGATGTATGATTGAATTTGTATCATCATGAGAATATGTGTAAATATGAGATATCTATTTAGTATTATATATATATATATATATATATATATATAATGTGCCCTATGTGTCTTGTTTCGAGGGTCTACATGCCCCGTTTCGGACACTCGAATTTGTGTGTCCGACATGTCTCATGTCCCCATGTCAAGTAACTTAGACAATAACTTTTTCTTTTCTTCTCTTGTTTGTTACAAAGGATACATATTGAAATGAGTACAACAACAATTATGAACGAAAATAGTTATATTTTCAACAGTTCTAACACCTCTGCAAAAGAAGTGTCCACCACCTATGAGAGCACTTGTATTGCCAAATATTGTAAATGTGGAGTAGCACTACCATGCATGTTCCAACGCTTGAGAGAATACAAATCCCCTCGATCTCTAACTGCATGATTGGTCTCGAATGCACTAGTGGTAAGGATATAGTGGCTCAATTGTTTATGTATGGTGTCACTCTCCTCATCAGGGACTATTTTATCCAATGCTTTCATATAACTAGCTAGAACCTCTGGATCTTGGTGTGGTTTTCTCTTGGTCCCCCACTAGGTGTTGGTGTTGAAAGCCATGATAAGAGATAGTATTTAAGTGTAAGAACATATGCTAAGGCATGCAAAGGAATGTTTAGCATTTCCCATCGTTTTTCCACCTTTACATGAATATACTTATACAAGGTGATATCTCTAGGCTCAATAATGTCTTTAATCTGCCCCAACATGCTATTTATGTGCTCCTACACCTCCCCAATTATTCGTCGATCTAAATCTGCAAACTTGATAATGTAATAAATTGGCTTGGTGAATTGCAAAATATATTTAACCTGTGACCAAAAGTAACTATCAAGAATAGTGTCCTTCACTACATTAGCACCGTCTCTATCAATTGCTCATCTTGTCCCATGAATCACACGTCATCATAGCACTTAAAGCTTGTGTCACCTGCAATAGGCCCCTAAAGGTGAGGTAATAGCTTGCACGTCTAGTTTTTGAAAGCATAAGCAATTACAACTTGGAGTAAGTGCCATAAAAGTAGTTGACCCGTGTATGCCCTATAACATATTTAATGAGTTACTTCCTTCTCATGTATAGATGATTAATCCATCCACATTCTTTAAGCTTCACAATATCATGCATCAATAGGTTCAATGTGTGCACCAAGTACCTGGACCAAAAGATGTGTGGATGTGTCCACTCAATGATTTTTCCTGCTCCCTTACATTTGTTGCATTATTAGTGATCACTTGAGCCACATTATTAGGACTAATGTCATTAATTGTTTTCAATAGGAGATCTGCAATGTTTTGAGAAGATGCAATGATGGAGGAAGAGACATGACTTGCAAGAAACATTGCATTACTAGCAGAAACACCAAGAATATTTATCAAACATTGGTTTCTAACATTTGTCCAACCATTTAATATAATGGATACCCCACAATCTGCCCACCCATCTGTAGCTTGTGTCAAAGCTCTACGAATCTTTGTCGTTTATCTATTCTTTGGAGATGGACTAGGTCCTCCAGACCTCAGCAGCACGTGAACTCCCCCAAGCAATGATTTAGTGGAGAGTCTTCACTTCCCACCGGCTCTTCATCGGGCCAGCAAACTTTGTTGAGTTTCTTCAGTGTTCTTCATTCAGCCTCGGATGTTAGGAGAGATGGGTTTGATCCTCAAACCTATTAGCTCTTGGATCTTCTCCGCCAGGGCATCTCTGCCCCATCGTTGGATTCTACTTCATGCATTGTATCTTTTATCTTTTATAGGAGACTGTTTGGCTCTCTCGCTTTGTATGGACATCATTGTACTCAACAGTCCCTTTGACCTACTTTGTGGTCAACAGTTGGACATTAATATAATTATCTTATCTTATCTTATCTGTCAAATAACAAAGATTTGGCTTTCTCATAGTTGGGGCTCTTGTATCCTTTTGGGACTTCATTGATGGCGTTAACCAAATCATGCTAGTAGGGAGAGTGAAGCACATTAAATGGTATACCACAAGCAGAAAGAAACCAAGCCACTTGTGTTAATTTTTAGGGCTAGATTGTTCTCTATCGTAGATAATTGCATTTTAAACTTTTTCAACAATTTATGCATTACATTCACCCCATAACATCATATCACCATTAGCAATTATGTAGAGAGAACAATAACATCATCAATGCAGCTGAACAATAAGGAACAATAAAAGAAAAGCATACATAATAGAGACACCATGATTTAGGTTAGAGACCAAGGCAAAACCCCACAAGGGGGAAACCCAACCAAATTTTTCTTCTTAGATATTCATCAAATGTTCAACTGAGATACAATGTACAATTATAATGACACGTAGTCTTTCTGTTGAAGTTTCTATGTCTAACAGTTAGAAACCCTCCATGTACTTTCTAATTTATTCCTTTCTACTTGTTCTAATAAATTAACAAGTTATTTCCCATGTAAATATTGAAAATAAACACAAGTACATACTCAACACATTACACATCATCAACTGAAGGAAACAAAAACAAGCACACAAATGACACTATTATTTTTGGACTAATGTCCCTGGAAAAACCCAATGCGGGAAAACCGGTGCAGTTATCTGAGGGTTTGATTTATTAAACAGTTTCAGAATACAATCTGGGTGCCAAATCCGACTCACCCAACAGAGAAAAATCTCGACAGTAGTACCTCTCCTTTGAAGACAGATGCTCCGGCTGAAACCCCGGATAAACACTTTGGCAGCTCCTCAGCTCCAATCTGCCCCACGAAAAACCCCAGCGTCAGCCTCTAAGGACTGTATCAGCCTCTTCTTCCCTTTGCGTCAGCTTTCCCAAAAGTTCCAGATGTTCCTGGCAGTTCCGTCTTCTGCCCTCTACGTCAGCTTTCCCATCAGTTCCAGTTGTTCCCGACAGTTCCGGCTTCTGCCCTTTGCGTCAGCTTTCCCGGCTGCTGCGTTGATCCTCCCGACACTATCTCTGCCTCTCTACTTCTGTATTCACTACCCCTCAGCTGCAACTCCAGATCACTCTCTCAACTTTCTCAGCAAACCCAACCCCAGAAAGTCAAAATCTTGATCTCTTGGTGTGTTCTCCAAGTGACCCTCAAGCCTCCTCTTATACTTTTCTCGTTGACAGATCAACGACCGAGATTAAGTCCCTAATCAACGGCTAAGATTAGATCTGGCTTGATCCATGACTTTTGGACCATTCTAACACAATTTTATATTAATTCACATTAATATTTTAATTTCCCTAAGTTTAGACTTAGGGACTCCATTAAAAATATTAATTATTTTAATATCTCCCAAACTGTTTAGAATTTGCCCAAACCCTTTCTGGGTATTGGAGATCTCATGTGCCTTAGCCTCTCCACCAAATTTCGTGGCTAGAGCACATCCGATGCTACCCCAAATCAACACTCCCTCTTAGCGAGGACTATGCTCTAGCAATACTCCTCACTAAGTATTACTTTGATCATCCGGCATCGGTCCCTGATGCTAGGCCTGCTACCCATCATCTGTACTACTGCATCCCGTACTGCCACCCATGGCTCTACCACTGCCACTGTTGCATCTGTACGACAGCTCCCTCTGCATCCGTGCTGCTGCCCATGGCCTTGCCACTGCCACTGTTGCGTCTGCACTACATCCCCTCTCATCATGCTGCATCGTGCTGCCCATAGCACCGCCACTGCTAATTGTTGCACTGCAACTCAGTTATTAAGAAGTAAGTAACTGATCTCCCAACTCTGACATCTCTATCAAGCTAGAGACACTCCCAATGCTGAATCTCCCTCTATCACTAACAAGTGTTCCCTCTCTGACCTCTGCACTGCTGCAACAACTCCCTGCATCTCGCACCATTGCACACCTCTTTGTGCCATCTTGCACTGGTGCAACACTCTCGTGCCTCTCGCATTGTTGCAGCCTGCTAGCCTCACGCTGTCCTGGGAATCCTGCACTGTAGCTCTCTCTGTCGCTCCATCCTCATCCGTCTCTACCAACATTTGCCAGTCTTGCTACTCCTCTTCGGGGCTCCCGTAGCCAGGTATAATCCAAGAGGTTGGGTACCTCGAGGATCCTGCCCCTCATCTTCTGTAGTCCTCCTAACTACAGCTCGATGTCTCCCCACTTTCGCTCAAGTGGTGTGTGTGCACTCATGGCACAGACATCGTTTGTCTCCACTTCCTTCTCTACCCTTGCTGGCGCTGCCTTGGTCTCGGAAGCCTCTCCCTTGCTCTTCTTCCTCGGACACTGGGTTGCATAATGACCCAGCTCCCCACAGTGGAAGCATTTGACCTTGGAGAGGTCCTTCTTCTTCCGCTTTTCTTGCTTACCCTCAGATGCTAGGGCAGCATCCACCTCCTCCTCCTCCTTGATTCTGATCCCCTTGCTGCTGCTTCCTGTCTTGGTCACCCTCCTAATCTCTTCTTGGCAAAGATCCGCCCACATTTCCTCCCAATCTGGAAGGGTCGCCCTGCCCAGTATGCTTTGGACAAACACCTCCCAGTCTTCTGAGACTGCATTCAAGGTTGTTCTCACCATCAACTCTGGATCTGGTGTGGCCCCTATGGAAGTCAACTGATCTCGGATCTCCTTCAATCGACCGAGGAAGGTGTCGATCTGTTCTCCCTTCTGCATCTGGTATGACCGCAGCTAATTTTCTAGGAGCATCTTCCTCTGCACGGAAGTATGCTGATACAACTTGGTCAAGGCCTCCCACATCTCTCGTGTCGTATTCTTCTCGGCAATATGTGGTACTATATGATCCTTGACCCCGTCAAGAATGATACTCTTGGCCCTTGCCATTGCTTCCTCATACCTGTCATTGTCAACTGGGTCAATTGGGACCGCTATCGTCTTCAAGGCGAAGTGCTTAACACGATTTCTATCAAGTACGGATAAGATTCTGGCCTTCCAAATTACGAAGTTTGAGGCTTCATCCAGTCTGTCTCTTACTCCGTGTAGTGCCATTCCACTACTCTTCTACTTCCCTCTTGGAAGTTCTCGATGTGACTCCCTCTAAGCCTTGATTTCCCTCTTGGAAATCCTTCTGCCGATGTCAAGATGCCCCCTACTCTGATCGTCTGTGCAACCGCACCACTAATCCGGATTTCTCGGCTAGAAACCCTCGATAGCAACTCCCTCCTCCTTAGCCTTGCCCTATTAGGTATTGTTCTGACAACAGTGCCCCACCAACTCCACTCTGCAACTTATCCACAGCCTCCTAAACCCCAGCAACCCGAAGGTGAGAGCTCCAAGGCTCTGCGCAATCCCAGCACCGACAAACTAGCTAACTAAGCCTACTGCGTCAACCCTCTTGGCCTCTGCGTGAGCCTATCTTTGCCTCCCTCAGCCTCTGCGCAGTCTCTTCTTGGCCCGAACGCCTGCGTCACCCCTTCCTTGCTGTTTTGCTTCTAGGAACAGCTTCTGTCACTCAGGACAGCATTTTTCTGCTGTTGCTACTCTACTCGGCTGATGTCCTCAGTTCTCCTGTGATCTGCAACCACGCTCTGATACCATGTTGAAGTTTCTAAGTCTAACAGTTAGAAACCCTCCATGTACTTTCTGATTTATTCCTTCCTACTTGTTCTGATTAATTAACAAGTTATTTACCATGTAAATACTGAAAATAAACACAAGTACATGCTCAACACATTACAGATCATCAACTGAAGGAAACAGAAACAAGCACACAAATGACACCGTTATTTTTGGACTAATGTCCTTGGAAAAACCCAATGCGTCGAACAATGTGTATGGACTATTCACCCACAAATAGTCCATACACACTGTTCTTTAGGTTGCTCCAAGCATTGTGCAAAACCAGACATACCATACTATATCACTTTGGCAAATCTTGCATAGGAAAACACTCATACATACCTCTTCAAAAATGACTTCAAGTAGCCTTGACAGCTCGGACCTGTGTATTTTCTTTCTTGAGGATTTCGGCCCTCTTATAGGGCATCGGAGCAACCACATATTAGTTCTTAATGCGGCCTCAAACTTCTCTAATTCATTTCTTTTATTCCAACATTGTTTGACTAGGCATTTCGGCCTTTGACTACTCACCTAATTAGGGTTTAGTCTTGTGTCTTATTCCATGAGGTTATTCAGCCCTAGTTAGGGCACATATATAGCTAATTAATTATGGTGCAATCTTACTTATACCTCTGCGTTGGTTCCTCTAGAGATGAGGCCTTATCCCAGTGATAGTCCTGAACTTTCGGCCCTCTAAAATATGCCATACGCCCTTCTCCAAACAGTGGTAATAAGGCTCGGCCCTTTCCAAAGAGATCCTCCACCTACAGTCAAGATAACATGGAGATATGCATCAATACAAAGTCCAGGACTTACCTCATAAACTTGTCTAGTTGTTCCTAAGATATGTCCACACAAGAAGACCAATACAAGACTTCTTCTCCAATTCGGCTAGGGCACTCAAGGCCTGCAGCTACCTCAGATCATAGGAACCTCAAATTATAAGAGAATGAGATGTGTTGATGTGTATTTGAATGAGCTCCAAGGTGGTCTATTTATATTAATCAATGGAGGAGTCAAGGGGTCTCTTATGTGCAAACATGGTCCTTCATTAAGTGAAGCCGACTTGAAGAAAACCCACTTTGATTTGCTCTTTACTAATATTAAATACATTTCACCACATGCCTTAAAGATTGCTTGCCCAAACAAAATTGTGACATCAAAGAGTGTCGAGAACTCATCAATGATAATATTTTCATTTATCCAATATAAAATCTCTTTGGGCCAAGATGGGCTTTCCTTGGGGTAGTTGGGTTTCTCTTCGGGAAATTCATCTTGAAGCCACCCAAATTTCAACAACTTATCCTCCCTCCCACCAATATTGAGGAAATCTACTATTGTTCTTCTAGATTCAGACGTTCCAGAAGTACAAAGAGAAGATGAGGTGTGGCCATCAAATCTAAAGGTAGCACTTGCATCAAACTGAAGTTTTTGTTTCTTACTTCGTCTTTTTATTTCTAGTCTCCTCTATTTTGATGGACTTTTTCCTTTGTTCCATTGACACCTTCGGCAAATTAAAATCCCTATGGCACCTTTATTTTCATCACTATCCATTACTCACAAAAAAACCTCCTCACACAGGTATATGAACCGCTATAAGGTTGACAATCATGAGGGCATATAAACTTGATTTCAACAACCTATCCTCCCTCCCACCAATATTCAAGAAATCTACTATTGTTCTTCTAGATTCAGAGGTTCCAGAAGTACAAAGAGGAGATGAGATGTGGCCATCAAATCTAAAGGTTGCACTTGCATCAAACTGAAGTTTTGTTTCTTACTTCATCTTTTTATTTCTAGCCTCCTCTATTTTGATGTATTTTTTCCTTTGTTCCATTGATACCTTACAGCAAATTAAAATCCCTATGGCACCTTTATTTTCATCACTGTCCATTACCCACAAAAAGACCTCCTCACACAGATAGATGAACCGCTATAAGTTTTTCCTCCATGACAATCATGAGGGCATATAAACTTGAAGGTTCCACCACCTCTCCCCCCCTCAAGTTTTGTCACAAATTTCCACAAAGATCTCATTGCAGTTTTTCTCCCTTGCATTTCAATGCCCTCTTCATCCCCTTCCCCTTCAAACCCTCCATCCTCATCATAATGGTCACTATGAGTGTGACCACTATCCTCTTCTTCCATTTCTTCCCCTCTATGCCTACCCCCCACCAACACCATGAAAACCAAAAGTGAAATGTTAATCCAAAACAACACGACTTTAGATGGACAACCCGCAATAAAATGAGCAAGAAGAAGGAATGGGAAAGAGTAGGAAAGTAGGAGAAAAATTACAAACAAGAATGATGAGAAAATGAGGGATTTAACTGGGGTTTGTGAAAAAACGGTCATCTAATTCCTATTGCAGCAACTGGAAATAATTCTCCTGATTGTTAAATTAGTTCTTAATAATTTATTTATTGTTTGCTACAGCAAATACTGAATCAATCACACTGCAACCAACACGAATAAACTGCAAAAGAAATAAACAATGGAAGAAATGCTAGCATACACACATAAAATGGCACAATTATTGTTGGAACAATGTCCCCGGAAAAACCCCAACTTGGGAAAATCAGTGCAGCAGCTGAGGGTTTTATTATTATGCAACAGTGAAATAATCTGAGTACAACTGGATGCCGAAATTGGCAATCCTACAGAGAGCAAAGAAAATCTAGTGAGGAGAAATTCCTCACTCCATAGGCAAATCTGAGCACTGACCTCAGCTCAAATTTGAGCCGTCCAAATTGCCTTTGCACAGTGATTGCGTCACCCTAGCGCAGTTACTCATGCTCTCAGCTTAAAGCAACTTCTCCTCAAGCCGTCTGACCAATTGTTGGCCTCTGGAACCTCTACCCAGCTTCTAGGACTGAAATTCTACTTCTCCCTAGCAATTCGACTTTGCCTCTAGGGGCTACAGCCTACTGCGTTGCTCTGCGTCAGCCTCACTGTGGCTTCTCTGCCTCTCTGCAAATACACTCACTGGAACTGGAATCCTTCTCCGGGCTTCACTGTCCCTGCCCCTCTCTCAATGCTTTGATTTCTCTGGCTCTCTCTCCGGCAACTGAATGCTGCTACTCGAGAAATCGATCTCCTCATGAAATCGAACTGCACAAGTGATTTCCCCAAGCCCCATCGACTTCTTCTTCTAATCCTCTGTTGAGACTTCAACGGCCAACATTAGATCTTAATCGATGGCTAGGATTAACTTGAAGTCGATCCGTGTGAGTTTCTAGAACATATTAGGATATTCCGACACATAGGATATAGTTAAGTTCAACTTGGTCTAGTATAGAGTTAGGTTAGAGTTAGGTAAAGTGTGTTTCTTTACCGTTGTACATTTTGTAACTTACAATCCGACGGTCACGATATGTAGTGATCCGACGGTTCACTCTCACCTCGGTATTACCAGTGTTGTTAAAATCGCGATAAAATCGCGATTTTATCACCAATCCGCTTAAATCGCGATTTTTATCCCAAAAAATCGCGGCATTTTTTTATAGCGATTTTTTCGAAAAAATCGCGATTTTTTTCGAAAAAATCGTCAGATGCGCGGGCAAGCGGGCTTTTAATAGGCAAAAACGAATTTTTTTTATGTCATTATGTTGTCGCCGCGCGGAGGAGGAGGAGAAGAGCTGAGGGAGAGGAGCTGAAGGGTTTCCGTCGAGTTTGGGAGCGAATCCAAGTGTTTTTAGGAGAAATCCAAGACAAGATCACCAATTTGTCCATAAAAACGGTATGTAGATTAATTTTTTTTTGTTTTGCTTCTTTAAAAACTTTGTTTTTCATTGTTTTTAAAGAATTTTTTGTAATTTTTCATTGATTTGGGATGGGTAATTTGTTATGACTATGAGAACCAATTTTTTATTTTTATTTTTTCATTTTTTTTAAACATTGTTTATGTTTTTTGAATTTTCATTGTTTTTTGGCATTTGCCATTGGCATTTGGTTGGGTAACTTGGGTTTGGAAATTGGGATTTTGGAAATAATTAACTTGTAATTTTGTAAATGCTAAATTGTAATTTGTAATCCTAAATTCCTATTTCCTAATCCTTATTTTTCCATAGGTTTGCAAATTCAAAATTCAAAAACAAACATGCCAAGGAAATTGGATCCTTTCTGGGAATATGGTGAACCTAAAGCTCCGAATGATAGACAAAACTTGAATTGCAAGTTGTGTGGAAAGGAGATATTCGGGGGGGTGTACAGGTTGAAGTTCCACCTTGCACAAATCCCTGGACGTGATGTGGGGCCCTGTACAAATACAAATCCTGAAATTATCCAAAGAGCCATGAGAGCATTGGGAGAATTAGAGCACACTAGAGAGGCCAAAGAAGAACTCAAAAGGCAACTAAAAAGGTCAGCTGAAGGAAGTGGGCCAAGTGGCACTGGTTCTACTGCAGCGTCAGTCAATCCGGTAGCTGCATCATCATTTTTTGTTCCTCGAACCACACCTGGTTCACAACCAACTATCGGTTCAATGCTAAAAAGAACTGAAAAAGAACAAGCTGATAGGTTGATGGCAAAATTTCTCCTCTGGAGTGATATTCCTTTCAGCATTGTAAGGAATAATCCATTTTTCCAACCTACTGTTGATGTTATTGCCAGTGTTGGCCCGGGGTACAAAATCCCTTCTCTTCATGATTTCAGAGGCCGGATTCTTCAAGAGGAAAAGCGTGACTGCACCCAAAGATTGGAGGATTTTAGGGCATCATGGGCACAAACAGGATGCACTGTTATGTCAGATGGTTGGACTGACCAAAAGGGGAGAACCCTTATAAACTTCTTGGTTAGTTGTCCCAAGGGGACTATGTTTATCAAATCTATTGATGCAACTCATCAAATCAAAGATGCAAGAAATTTATGTGATTTGCTGGATGTGTTTATTTTGGAGGTGGGTGCAGAAAATGTTGTCCAAGTCATAACGGACAATGCTGCAAATTATGTTGCTGCTGGTAGAATGCTTATGGACAGGCATCCTACTTTATTTTGGACACCTTGTGCTGCCCATTGTATTGATTTGATGTTAGAGGACATAGGGAAAATTCCCTTTGTCAAAGAGATTGTTGACTCATCAAAAAGCATCACAAAATTTATTTACAATCACACATCTGTGCTTAGCTTGATGAGAAAATGCACCAACAACAAAGAGTTGGTGCGCCCCGCCATTACACGGTTTGCGACGAGTTTCATATCTCTTCAATCCCTCTTGAATTCTATGTGGGATTTGAAGAGAATGTTTCTTTCAGAGGAGTGGCGTGCTTCGTCAATGAGCCGCAAACCAGAAGGAGAGGCCGTGTGCAGACTAGTTTCATACCAGGAAGACTTCTGGGCGGGAGTGCATGAGGTGTGCGCTGTTATTGAACCTTTGGTAAAGGTTCTTCGGTTGGTTGATGGTGAGAAGCCCGCAATGGGCTATTTGTATGAAGCCATGGACAAGGCCAAAGAAGCCATTCGGTCCTACTATGATGATAAGGGAGATGATGGGTTTCAGAGACAACTCCTTCTATGGGAAGTCATTGATGAGCGATGGAACAACACACTCCATCGTCCCATTCATGTTGCTGGGCTTTTCCTGAACCCTGCATTTTCTTATGCATGTGGGTTTGATTTTGATGCTGAGATCGTGGATGGATTATTAACCTGTGTCCAGAAGATGGTGAGATCTCCAGAACAACGTATAGAGATCTCTAAACAAATTGAGACATATAAGATGTCAGGTGGCACATTTGGCTTTGAGATGGCTGTCACTGATAGGACGATTAAAATGCCAGGTATTTTTTAGTTTGTACTTTGTAACTTTGTTTCAAATTTCATTGTCTCTTCAAATTCCATTTTTTTCTTATGTTTATTTAAAATTTTATTTGTAATTTTGTTGTAGACGCATGGTGGAAGATGTATGGTGGCAGAGTACCCCTTTTGCAAAAGCTTGTCGTACGCATCCTCAGCCAAACATGCAGCTCCTCAGGATGTGAGCGCAATTGGAGTGTATTTGAAAAAATACACAACAAGAAGCGCAATAGGTTAACAACTTAACACTTAAACATTTAAAATATTGCAAATTTCCAAATAAATTTTTGAATTCATTAAACAATATTTTTTTTATAATATTAATTATTAATTATTATTTCATGAACTTTGTACAGGTTGGAGTCCCATAGACTTAATGACATGGTCTATGTCTACTACAATCTTCGATTGTGGGTGAGGCAACTAGAGAAGACACCTGATATGGAAGCCATCTCATTGGATGGGATTAACACCACTGCTGAATGGAGGGTTGACACCGAGAGGCCTCTCATGGATCCCACTGATGATTGGTTAGTGCAGGATGAGGGGGAGGAGGAGGAGGAGGAGGAGGAGCAGGAGCAGGAGCAGGAGGAGGAGGAGGAGGAGGAGCAGGAGGAGGAGGTGACACCGCCTACCCGGGCTACCACTACCACCAGTAGAGGACGTGGTCTCCGTCTACCTACAGTAGCTGCTACTTCTACTTCTTCAGCTTCTAGAGCACGTCAGACTCCACTGCCATTTCCACCAGCACAGGCACCAGCATCTTCATCTAGGGGGAAAGGGAAAGCAGTGACATTTTCTCGCAAGAGGGGCAGAGGAAATCAATAGGATTAGAGTCTTAGACTTTCATTTTATTGTATATGACATTATGACATGATGAGATACATTATCATATTTTTTGTTGATATTTTGAGGCTGTGTTGGGACTCAGGACTTACTATTCAGGACATGATTCAATGTTATGTGTGATTTTAGCGCTAGAAATGATATTAAACATCTTATATATTAGTTTTTTTATCATATTTATGTGTCAATGTATTTATTTTATGTTGTAGATGGTTTAGATATTAAAAAAATTGAAAAAAAATGAATATTTTTGTGTCAAACGCTTTTTTCCCGCTTTTTTCCGCTTTTTTCCCGCTTTTGCCGATTTTTTCCGCTTTTTTCCCGACGCCGATTTAATCCCGATCGCGCTTTTAACAACATTGGGTATTACCGACACTTGATCCGTGGCTTGACACCCGATTGGTCCATGAGTTATATTTAAAGCGCATGGAGGGTCATTGTTCGGGTAATCCGTGCATGAGAGAAGCTTATGTAAATTTTCATTCTTTGATTAATAAATTGCCTGTAGTACCCACGTTGGGACAGGCCGTGGACTGTTTCCCTCCTTGCACTTTGAGGATTTTAACCACGTCAAAAATACTGGTGTATTGATTTCAGATCTGGTTGTGAGCGGTGTCCTTTTGGTATTCTTTCTGAGGAACTTACCCTGTAAATTCCTACATGGTATCAGAGCTATTTGAGGGCCGCGTCCGTTGGTGATCCAAATCTGAAGCCGGTAGAACTGCATGCGGCTGTCGTTTCCTAGATCTGCTGTTTCTGACTGCTTTCGGGCCGAGAGGACTGCTCTGTTGCGTTCGGAGCATCTGTTCCAGTGAGGAACCCCTTTCTTTTCACGCGAAAAGGTTTCCGGTAGCCCTAGCTGCGTCATTTTTCAGATCGGGAGGTATACAGTGTTTTTTGCAGTTTACTGTTATTTTCTCTCTGCTTATTTCGGTCTCAGTTTATTTAGCCTTTTTTTTTAACCGGATCTATACCTTTCATTTCTGCGTATGCTCTTTGCCCTGCGACTCTGTGCGATCTGGGCAAATCAGAAACAGAAAGGAAGGATTTTTCTCATGCGTATGCTCTTTTCCCTGCACCTTAGTGTGATCTCGGAAAATCAGAAACATTGAGAAAAATATTTAGTTTTTCGGCTAAAGCTAACTTCGAGATTTTTTTTAAATTTCTAGTTTTTTGGCTAAAGCTAACTTCGAGCCGCAAGGTTCGTTTTTCTTTGCATATTCGTGTTGGGTTTTGTGTTTTGTGTTTTGTAGGGAAAAAGAGCTTTCTCAAGGCAAGCACGCAAACCAAGGCCCCCCCCCCCTCTCTCTCTCTCTCTCTCTCTCTCAAATTTTTTGTATAGATCAATTGGTTCAAAGCTATTTTAAGAGAGTAGAGGTCTTGGGTTCAAGTCTCCATTTTGTGGGGGCGGATTTTTTTTCATTCCCGCACATTCGCGCACTTTGCCGGCAACGTCAACAATTTTTTTTCAAAAAGCCATAACTTCTTCATCCGGAAGCCTTTTTAGAGCCGTTTTTTTTAAAACCGCCTATTTTTTCGAGATCTATCCATTGGAACACTTACTTTCAGCATCTTCAGCTTCAGTTTTTTTAAAAATGGAAAGTCCATGCCAAGTCATTCTTGACAGCACTAACTACTTCCAATGGGTAGCCTACATGGAAGATTTACTTAGAAGTAAAGGTCTCTTCAGAATAGCCACAGACCAAGAGAAGAAACCAAAAGATGAAGACAAGGCGGCAAAATGGGAAAATAGACAAGATCAAGCACGTGGTTTGATAGGGATGTCTATTTCTCCTGATCTTAGATTCCACATTGCAGAACTTGAGACTCCTCATGAAGCATTAGAAAAACTTGCTAAAGTTTTTGGGATTAAAAATGAAATTAGAGCCCATCAACTTGAAAATGAGCTGCTTACTTTGGATCCTAATAATTTTTCTTGCATTGAAGATTTCTTGTCCAAATTCAAGACCCTTAGATATCTCTTGGAAGGTGTTAAAGTTAAGAAAGAAGATGGTAACCTTATTTATTCCATCCTTACTAAGTTGGGACCAGCCTATTCTGTATTTGTTTCCACTTTCCATTCTACAAGGGAAGCTTTCATTTGTCAAGGTCAAGACTACAAGGCCCCTTCCTTTGACTCCTTTTGTGATTCCTTAATAAGAGAACAAGAAAAACTCTTACACCTTGGTCTTCTTAATCTTGGAAACTCTTCCACGAAAGCGTTAGCCGCCCAGCAGCAACCAAATTCAAAGAATCCTAAGAAGTCATATCCTCAAAAGAATGGTCCTAAACCATCTCAGCCTCAAAATGAAAGATCATTTCAGCAAAATGATAAGACCAATAAAAACAAATGGAAGAAGACTGATAGACATTGTAACTTTTGTAATCGAGATGGCCACTTAGAATCTAAATGCTTTAAGAAGATGGAAGCCTTGGAAGCCACAATGAAGAAACATAACATCCATGTGGAGCCTACTTCAACTTCAACTTCCGGAATGGCACTTTCTGCATGTCATTGTCAATCATCTCAGTCTGGTTATGCATTAAATGTATCTTCTTCTTCTTCTCATTCTCATGAGTGGCTCATTGATTCTGGAGCCTCTTGTCACATGGCCAAAAACCAAGCCATGTTTTCTTCTTTAAATGATTGTAACACCAAAAATATATATATTGGTGATGATAGATCTCTTAATGTTGTAGGGACTGGAACTGTTCATCTAGACAATGGTCAGTTTAATGATGTATTATGTGTTCCAACCTTATCCTGCAACCTTCTATCTGTCTATCAGATAACTCATTCAGGTGAAGGTAAAATTGTTGAATTTTCACCTCATGATGTTGTAATCAAGGATCTAAAAGATCCTAAACAGATTCTAGCTACTGGTCTTGCTGATGATTCCAAAAGGTTGTATAAGTTTCACAACTTTGGGTCATCAAATCTTCCCTCAGTATTTGTTGCTCATAATGATGAAGTGAGCAAACTTTGGCATGAGCGATTTGGTCACTTAAACTATCGCTCCCTTCAGCATCTATGTAAAGAAAATATGGTGACAGGTCTTCCTATGGTATCTTGCAAAGATGGTGTTTGTTCCGGATGTGTACTCGAAAAACATCATCGGGACAGTTTTGACAAACGTGCCTCTTGGCACGCCTCAGCCCCTTTACAGCTTGTGCACAGTGATTTATGTGGTCCTCTTCCTGTTGCTTCATTCTCTGGATGCAAGTACTTCTTAACTTTCATTGATGATTTCTCCAAACGCACTTGGGTATACTTCTTAAAACTCAAGAGCGAAGTATTTAACACTTTTTTGGCCTTCAAAGCCTTTGTTGAAAAACAATCTGGACATCAAATTCTTAAGCTAAGAACTGATAATGGTGGAGAATATGTTAAAAACACATTCATCAACTTTTGCACCGAAAATGGAATTCAAATGCAACATACTGTTCCATACACTCCACAACAAAATGGTGTAGCTGAAAGGAAAAATCGCACCTTAAAGGAAATGGCTAATTGTATGCTGCAATCTAAAGGACTCAGTCTCAGTTTTTGGGCCGAAGCAATTAATTGTGCAAATTATATAATCAATCGCACTCCTACTAAGGTTCTAGAGAATATCACTCCAGAAGAAGCTTGGAGTTCCATTAAACCAGATGTAAGTCACTTTCGTGTGTTTGGAAGTGAAGCATGGGCCCATATTCCAGATGAAAAGCATAAAGCTTTAAAACCTAAGAGTGAGAAATGTACTTTTGTTGGATATTCTGAAGATGTAAAAGGTTATAGACTTATTCCATTTAAGTCCAAAAATGTTATCATTAGAAGAGATGTAAAATTTGATGAAAATAAATCGGCCTGCGAGCCTAGTCCGGCGGATGTGCCACCTCTTCCTTCTACTTTTGAAAACATTTCTTCTTCAGATGATGAAAGTGAGGATGATAATCCTCCCCCACCTTCTCAGGATCCTCAACTTCCAAGATGGGTCCGTGCTGCTCGGGATGCAGCAGGTGATCTTGCCGGTGATCCTACAGATCAGCGACGTACACGTTTTCAGTTTGAAAGAGCGTCTTCTTTACTGGCTCAAGCTCCAGTAAATCATGATCCTGACACTTTTGCAGAAGCTTCAGGCCATCCACATTGGGAAGCAGCTATGAATGAAGAATATCATTCATTGATGACAAATGATACATGGGATCTTGTTCCTCTACCAAAGGGACGCAAACTTGTTAGATGTAAATGGGTTTACAGAACCAAGTATGGACCAGATGGGAAAGTTGATAAACATAAAGCTCGTCTCGTTGCTAAGGGCTTTTCACAGGTTGAAGGCATTGACTACACTGAAACCTTCTCCCCTGTTGCCAAAATGAACTCTATCCGCCTTGTTCTTTCCCTTGCTGCCTCTTTAAAATGGGAAGTCCATCAGATGGATGTTAAATCTGCCTTCTTGCATGGGGACTTGCAGGAAGAAATCTATATGGAACAACCCATTGGCTTCATACAAACAGACTCCAGCCTTGTTTGTCGACTTAAGAAATCCCTTTATGGCCTCAAGCAAGCTCCTCGGGCTTGGTATGCCAAAATGGATAGCTTTCTTTTAGAATCTGGCTTTTCTAGGTGTCATTCTGACAATACTGTCTACACCAAGAAAGTGGGCAACTCTCTTATCATCCTTGTTCTTTATGTTGATGATCTTATTCTTACTGGTAGTGATCCCAACCTTATAAACCATGTGAAGTCCAGCCTTAAAAAGAAATTTGAAATGACAGACTTAGGACACTTACACTATTTTCTCGGTCTTCAAGTCTTGCAATCCCAAGAGGGTATTTTCCTTTCCCAGTCCAAGTATGCTTGTGATATTCTTCGTCATTTTCACATGGAAGACTGTAAGCCAGCCCCTTCTCCCTTTCAGTCTGGAGTCAAACTTTCAGTCTCTTGTACTTCTCCTGAAGTTGATGCTACCTTATACCGTCAACTTGTCGGAAAACTCTTGTATTTAACCCATACTCGTCCTGATCTTTCCTTTGTTGTTGGCCTTGTTGCTCGTTTTATGAAAAACCCCCGTGAAAGTCATTGGAAAGCAGCTAAAAGAATACTTCGTTATGTTCGAGGTACAGTACAGTTTGGGATTCATTACAGTGCCAAAGCAGCTCCTCTGTTAGTTGGTTTCACTGATTCTGATTGGGCTGGTGACCCTGATGATCGGAAGTCTACTGCCGGTTATGTCTTCACTCTTGGTTAGGACCTATTACATGGGCTTGTAAGAAACAGGCTGCCATTTCTCTTTCGTCAGCAGAAGCAGAGTATCGTGGTGCCGTGGAAGCTAGTAAGGAAGCCTTGTGGCTTCGTCAAATCCTATCAGAGTTTGGCTTTGAGCAGCAGCATCCAACCACACTTTGGTGTGATAATCAAAGTGCCATTCAGCTATGCAAAGATCCAGTCCAGCATCAGCGCAGCAAACACATTGAACTACACATGCACTTCATCAGAAAGCTCATTCATGACCATGTTCTTGAAGTGCAATATTGTCCAACAGATGATCAGGTTGCAGACATCTTCACAAAGGCTCTCACAGAGGCGAAGTTCAGTAAACTTCGATATATGCTTGGAGTTCAGGAAGTTGTCACTAAGGGGGGATAGGCTCTAGTGCCTCCTTCCTTCTCCTATTGTGTCATATTTGTAAATCCTTCAATCCTATCCCAAGTTGTTCTTAAGGGGGGATGTTAGGATATTCCGACACATAGGATATAGTTAAGTTCAACTTGGTCTAGTATAGAGTTAGGTTAGAGTTAGGTAAAGTGTGTTTCTTTACCGTTGTACATTTTGTAACTTACAATCCGACGGTCACGATATGTAGTGATCCGACGGTTCACTCTCACCTCGGTAGTACCGACACTTGATCCGTGGCTTGACACCCGATTGGTCCATGAGTTCTATTTAAAGCGCATGGAGGGTCATTGTTCGGGTATTCCGTGCATGAGAGAAGCTTATGTAAATTTTCATTCTTTGATTAATAAATTGCCTGTAGTACCCACGTTGGGACAGGCCGTGGACTGTTTCCCTCCTTGCACTTTGAGGGTTTTAACCACGTCAAAAATACTGGTGTATTGATTTCAGATCTGGTTGTGAGCGGTGTCCTTTTGGTATTCTTTCTGAGGAACTTACCCTGTAAATTCCTACAGAACATTCACACCATAACTTAATTAATTCTGATTAATTAGTCATATTCTCTAAGTTTAGACTTAGGAAATATTTAAAAATTGATTAATAATCTAATTAAGTCATTTCTAGACGAAATTTCCAAAAACAATTTATGTGTTTTGGAGATCTCACGCATTCTAGCCTCTCCACAAAATTTCGTGGCTAGAACACATTCGATTCTACAAAAACTAACACTCCCTCTTAGCGAGGAATGTGTTCTAACGTTGTTACTTCCTGAAGCAACACTCTGTCTCTGCATCATCTCCTGTTACACTGTTGATGTCTAGTTGTCACTACCCACCAACTACTGCGCAACTATGATATACGCTGCATCTATGTTGTTGTTGGCCCTGCGATACTGTTGCCAACACTACAACTGCACTGCAACTCCCTCTCATCTGTTGTTGCTACAATTGCAACTGAGAAGCATCCTAAATACTAAATCAACTGTGATCATTATAATGCATCCATCACCCGAGTCTCTAACTATTACTAGTATCTGCGCTGCCATTGAGGCATCTGCGTTGCTACTAACTTTGCACTGTTCCACCTACACTAATGCCAACTCTGCACTACGCTCCCCAGCATCTGACTGCAACTAGACTTTGCATCTGTCACTCTGGCATTTGACTACATCAACTGTCACTGACCCATCCTGCTACTGAAATACTGTGGGCCCTCATAGCAAGGTACTGATTCAAGAGGTGGACCTCCCCAAGAATCCTACCCATGTGTACCACTATGAGACTACAAAACCAAGTCACCCCACTTCACTCTGGGGGGTATGTCAGCAAACATGGCGAAGTATTCCTCCAACCCTGAGGAAAGCATATCGATCTCTCTTGATGCTGCCTGTTGATCTTGCTTCTCCTCCTTGTCCTTCTTCCTAAGAGGACACTGGGTACTGTAATGACCGAGCTCACCACAGTTGAAGCACTTGACCTTCGATAGGTCCTTCTTCTTCTTTCGCTGCTCCATGTCCCTGATTGGGACCCTTTGGTGTGAGGGCCACATTCTCCTCCTCTTTCACATGCTTCGATCCGATGTTGCTGCGATTGAGGGAGCTCTTCACTAAGTCTCGCCTCAACTCCTCTTGTTGCAAATCGGCCCACATCCTATCCCACCTTGGCAAGGTTTCTCTGCCCAAGATGCTTTGGACGAATACCTGCCACTCCTCGGAGACATTGTTCAGTGCCAATTGTACTAGCTCTGTGGCTTGAGGCGTTGCCCCAACAACTGACAGTTGGTCCCAGATCTCCTAAATCTTGGTGAGGAAGGGGTCTATGCGTTCCCCTTTCTGCATCTTGGTGCATCTCAACTTCTCCTCCAAGTACATCTTTCGCTGCTCGGAAGTGCCTTGGTACAGCGTGGAAAGTGTATCCCACATCTCCTTGGTCGTTCCCTGGCCTGCTATGTGTGATACAATGTGATCTCGAACACCATCAAGAATCAACCTCTTTGCCCTCGCCATCTCCTTCTTGTACTCCTTTAGCTGATCTACATCCGTGGGGATAGCTACCACTGCATCTATGAATGGCTTCAGGCCATATTCATCCAAAAGGAAGGACATTCTTGCCTTCCAAATGACATAGTTGGAAGCACTGTCCAACCTGTCCTGATCTCGTAGTCCGACAATGGCCATCTCAGATAATGTCGAAAATCTCCTCTTCCCTTCTGCTCAATTTTTTCTTAACTATTCACACTCCCTTCTAGAGTGAGAAACTCTGCACACAACGACTGTTGATCTACAAGGGAAATCAAACTTCTTGTGACTAGAAGTTCCCTGAGAAAAATTTTCCCTCAGCGTGTGCTCTTCTTCAACCCGGCACTAGTTCTACTCTAACAAACTGCTGCAAAACTTTTGCGTCGAGCTAAAGATATGCTCTGCGAAAAATATTGGATGCTCCCTCTGGAAAGATCGAATTTTTTTGTCCCTCTCTCAGAAAAACCGATTCTCCTCAAGAAATTCGACCTCTTGGCCAAGGTGACTACATTGCCTCTGGGGTTTTGACCTACTACCCCTCAAACAGCAAAACTCCCTCTTTCTTCGCTACTGAGTTCTCTGACTGATCATTTGTCCTCTGATACCATGTGAAAAATCGATCATCTGATTCCTGTTGCAGCAACTAGAAATAATTCTCCTAATTGTTAAATTAGTTCTTAACAAATTATTTACTGTTTGTTATAGCAAATACTGAATCAATCACACTGCAACCTACACGAATAAACCGCAGAAGAAATAAACATTGGAAGAAATGCTAGTACACACACATAAAATGGCACAATTATTTTTGAACCAATGTCCCCGGAAAAACAGAACTTGGGAAAATCGATGCAACAGTTGAGGGTTTTATTATTATGCAGCAGTGAGTACAACTGGATGTCGAAACTGGCAATCCTACAAAGAAATACTGGCAAGAAAATCTATTGAGGAGAAATTCCTCACTCCACAAGCAAATCCGGGCATTGACCTCAGCTCAAATTGAGCCGTCCAAATTGCCTATGCACAATCATTGCGTCACCCTAGCGCAGTTACTCCTGCTCTCAGCTTGGAGCAACTTCTCCTCAAGCCGTCTAACCAGTTGCTTTCTGGAAAACGTCTCTCCTGGCCTTTGGAACCTCTTCCTAGCTTCTTGCACTGAAATTCTACTTCTCCCCAACAATTCGACTTTGCCTCTAGGGGCTACTGTGTTGCTTTGCGTCAGTCTCATTATGGCTTCTCTGTCTCTCTACAAATGCACTCACTGGAACTGGAATCCTTCTCCCGGCTTCATTGTCCCTGCCACTCTCTCACTGCTTCGATTTCTCTGGCTCTCTCTGGCAACTGTATGCTGCTACTCAGGAAATCGATTTGCTCATGAAATCGAACTGCATAAGTGATTTATCCAAGCCCCATCGACTTCTTCTTATAATCCTCTGTTGAGACTTCAACGGCCAACATTAGATCTTAATCGATGGCTAGGATTAACTTGAAGTCGATTTGTATGAGTTTCTAGAACATTCACACCATAAATTAATTCTGATTAATTAGTCATATTAAGTTTAGACTTAGGAAATATTTAAAAATTGACTAATAATCTAATTAAGTAAGAGGAATTTCCAGAAACAATTTATGGGTTTTGGAGATCTCATGCATTCTAGCCTCTCCACAAAATTGTGTAGCTAGAACACATCTGATGCTACAAAAACTAACAGGGTTTGCACTTACCTCTTTAGCTCTTGAGAAGTTGAGAACTTGAGGTAGATGGCAACCCTTCTTCACCCCTCCAAGCTCCTCTTGCTTCACTACTCCAAGCTCTTCTTTGCTCTCTCCTATGACCTCTCACAAATCTAACCTCAAAAGCTTGTTATATCATCTTTTCTCCAAGGTCACTTCTCCTCTCTTCTCCAAGCTTAAGCCAAAGATGCAAGAATGAGAAAAAAAGAGAGGGAAGAGGCCTTTTAGCCTCATCCTCCCTTTCCCTAAACTCACCCTAACTCACCCTAGGCCCCACTTAAACCACAAGTTAGCAAAAAATAAAAATAAATAATAGCCTCCCCGTAGAACCATGCATGTGCCATCTAGAACCACACAGGAAAAGTCTTGGAACTGTGCCAAAACCACATTTCGACCTATGGAATCCGAACTCCCACGGATCCAGGAACTGTCATTCTACACATGAAGTGCAATTTTTATTTTTCGATGCGCATTTTTTTCTATAGTTCAAGCACAAATCCACACGGTTCGCGGTTTTGGCCTCTCAGACATGGGGAGGGGTTGATTCCTTCAACATTGGTAGTAACCCAAGTGTTAGAGCAAAATGATTGGTATAAAGATGTCATCTACTACGTTTGACACTTGAGTAACACCTCCCAAAGACCAAGAAAATATCACTAAGGTTAAAGGCCTCAAAATACTACTCTATAGATCAAGGGTTGGTATGGAGAAATCTTGATGGGCTGATATTAAGGTGTGTAAATCCATACGAAGCCCAAAACATGATTAAAAATTCCATCAAGGATTGTGTGGGGGGCATCATGCAGCGAAAACAACCATGCACAAGATCCTTAGGGGTGGCTACTATTGACCATCCATCTTCATTGTTGTAAATAGGTTTGTCAAAGAATGTTAGCCATGATAGCTCTTTACAGGTAACAAAAATCAGTCACTTTACCTCAACAACCAGTGGTAGTAGAGGCACGATTCCAACAATGATGCCTTGATTTTATTGGAGAATTTAAGGATAACTCTAACGATGGTCATACATGGATCCGGACCATTACCAATTACTTCACCAAGAAGGTAGAAGCTATACCCACTAAGAAGGCAATCGATGAGGTAGTCATAAGTTTCCTCAAAGACAAGATCTTCACTAGACTCAAGGTACTTTCTAAAATAACAAAAAATAATGCCAAAGCATTCAACTATACAGAGTTATCAACTTTATGTTTCGACTATGGCATTATCCTATCACATTCATCAAATTACTATCACCATGGCAATGGATTGGTTGAGTCTAGTACTAAGAATTTAATGAATATCATCAAAAAGATAATTGACAAGAACAAGAGAACATGGGATAGTCATTTGAAGTATGCTTTATAGGCAGACAAGATTACAAAGAAAGATCAACTTGAAAGAGCCTGTTTGAGCTAGTGTATTGGATGGAGGTCACATTGCATGTACATTTGTAAACCTATCTATGAATTCATGCAACATTTTTCTAGTGACACTAAAGCCATGTAGAGTAGAATTTCTCAACTAATAGAATTGGATAAGAACAGAAAGAAGGCCTTCGATCATCTCCTCAAAGCCATGAAGCTACAAAGAAGAAATTCAATAAAAAAGCTCGTCAGCAAGGTTTCCAAATCGAAAAGTTGGTATTGCTTTGGAACAAAAAGGGTGAAAAGCCAAGTAAGCATAGTAAATTTGAATGTATTTGGTTAGGCCCTTCCCAAATTGTTGAAGTTGCAAGTAACAATTCATTCTACATTTGTCATCTCAATGGAGAAAAGTTGCCATTGCTCGTAAATGGCCAAGTTTTGAGATTGTTCCACAAATGTGATATATAAACACTATCAATGGCATATTTGAACTTTAGTTAGTTTTAAATTTTGCTTGTGTGATTTCATTTCATTGATGTGATGCTATTTACGTGTACTCGATTAATTATATTTTTATGTTTTACGTAGATGTTATTTTCATCTATTACATTAATTATGCATTTTTTCTTTGTTCAGTTGTTTTATATTTTGATTTATTTCCATCTTCACGAAGGGATAACACTTCATGTCTTACTCCCTCCCAATATTATACATCTATTTTTGAAAGACTATTTCAAGTTACATGTGGAATGTTTTGGGGTTCTCACATCCTCCCAAGTGGAGTGTGTGTTTTGCAATTAGACCCAGTTGTTACCCCTCATTTCAGTAGGAGTATATATGCACACTTTCATTTTTGGCGACACCTTTGTAAACCCAAAGAATGCAAGTCATAAGCCTTGTAGGCCATGTACAGGCTATGTATTATGGTATCCTAGGCCTACTATGGTTAGACATGGGTGGTCCCTTTGGGCTAAGTTCCTTGTCCTTTCATCTTGGATAGGATTGAAGGGCTTTGGATGGATCTCATTGGGAGTCATGATTTAGAGGAGCTACTGGTTTTGTAGGGGTGATCACACATTGTAGGGCCAATTCAACCATGTCCCATGTGCACCTCTCTTTCCCACATGCTTTTGTCATAGACTCTATATGCATTCTTTGGCCATGGTATAACCATCAGACAATTTTAAACATAACAATCTCAAAGTTTTTCAGCAATTCACATTTCCTAAGGCAATACACATTTCCCAATGCCTATGGTCCCGAAAGGAAAAAAGTCAACTTGGTCTTAGATTGCTCAACAATAAATCTAGATGACATGCCACAATGAACTTTTCTCAAAATGTGAAGGCATCATCAAGAAAATGGAACTCAAAGGTAGTACAATAGCACGTGGGGGTTCCAAATGGAAGAACAAGGCCAAGTCTTGACCAAATAAGACATGTCGTACATCAAAAGTAATCTACAAAATTGATCGGACAAAACCCAAGTGGCAGAATTTCCAAATTCCTAAGGGCATTGGAGATCCTCTTCTCATGCATGATGATGCGGTACATGTGAGCCAAAAAGGGATGACCTAGAGGTCAATCTAGCTATTGGGGCTAGTGGGATGTTGCACATTGTCAAGGATCCAATGAATAGTTAAAGAATCGAAGCAAAATGAGCAAGGGCATTGGAGATTGACCTTCATGGACCAAAACGTACCATTCACTATTCTCAACTATTCTTAGTGATTGTTGAATTATGAGATCACTCATGCCATAATAGAACTCTTACTTGCAAGTATATCCCTCCTCACTATGAGATTACCATGCCATAATAAAACTCTTATTTGCAAACATATTGTCTTCAATTTGTGGATTGCGTCTTTCTATTTTGTTCTTTCTTGGCTTTGTCGTAACAAGGCTTAATAAGATAAAACATAGGGAGTAAGGGTCACACAAAGGTTGGAGGGACAATCCACTGAGGGGCTACATAGCCAGGTGGAGGAAATAACCAAGGCGCTAGTCTTGGTTATTTCCCTTGTTAGATGTTGAAAGTATTTTCTACCCCATAGCTAACCTGAAGATTGGAGGCAGTTTGCTAGAGGTCGCTCCTAGTTGGATATAGAAACTTGTGGAGAGTCTTAGACATAGGTAGGAGCAATACACTCTTCTCGACTCCAAGGTCACCTCACTATCCAAATTGCAAGACTGGTTTAAGAGTGAATGTTATTAGAGACCCAGCTTTTGAAAGCTAGAGTTGTCGCCAAGCTAAACATCTCAACAACCATCTTCTTATTTAAAAATCCAAAACTCTCAATTTTTTGTTTTATAAATAAAAAACAAAAATATTTTACTACTTGCAAATTTTCAAATTTTCATCTTCAACTGGCTAGTATCCTTGGGGTTTTGTGTAGAAAATCCACGAAATTCTGCAACTGCTAATATGAACAATCTGAAAACTACTTTCTTTTCATATAGACACAGAATTTCTCTACTAAATTTTGCAGCGGAATAGGAACAGAAATAAACACACCATCACAATAATCAAGGCACAAAATTTTCTAGGGAACCCAACTGGGAAAACCCTCTGCTTGTTTGAGAATTTTATTGAAGAAATTTGAGCAATAGATCTCTTACAAATACAACTTGTTTCAATAGAGAATACAATTTGATTCCCTCTGCTTGTACTAAGCTGAAACACTCCTTGCAAGACCCCTGATCTACTCCTTGATTTCCTCCTAATTCCTTGCGCATAGGCTGCTCCTAAATTCTTGCGCAATTCCCAAGGAAATTCCTCTCTCCAATAATGCACACAAGCTTCTCTTGGCACACCTTTCTCTCACAAGCTCCACACATAAACCTGTGCAACCTTCTCACAAACCCGTGAGCTCTATTGTCTTGTCTCACCAACTTGTGCTCACAAAACAATGAATAATTTTGTGCCTCTGTCCTCCTTATAAGCTTATTGAATAGCTAAACTTAGCAAGTGGTTATTTCTGGAAAGTCAAACTAGCGATAGAGTGAGTAAAGTAAGTCTAACTGACTCATGTAACTCGATCTGCCCAAATTCAGACTTGGAACTCACACATGTTGGCCTCCACGGCTAACTCGAACTAGAAAACACTAAACTGAGCCTTCCACTTCAGCCTATTAGTTAACTGCCTCATAACTCGTCCTAACTTTTAGGAACGAATCCTAAATTATAGGAATTTGCCCTAACTTATAGGGAACTCGAGCATGCTAAGGAAAAATTAATTGTGGCTCCTTGAATTAAGGCACAAATCAAGGAACCCTTTCTCGTTATCATTTTCAACATTTTGAGCACAAATCTAAATCTAGTCCAAGGGATCAATATACCTTTGCTTCGAGCTTTCAAACACCTATATTTCACTGTTATATTGAGCTGGTTTTTGCAGATTTGCAGTAAGTCAGCCGAAGATATTCAAATTTTGCATTAATCCAAGGTGCAAGAGCTTCTCCATGTAAGTTCTCATGATAAAACCATTGTAAGAGTTACCAAATCTATTATTCAAGTTAATATCATTCATTTGATATTGTTTTAAGCATATTCCAGCACCTAGAAGTTTAATTTATAAGCTAGAATTTATTTCTGGGTTTTTTCCCAATGGGATTTGATCCAAAAACCTCTGCAACAAAGTATCCAGTTTGTAGGAAAGTCATTTTTGTGCAAATATCAAGCTAGTAAGGACCTAAAGTAATCTAAAACTGTTGTCCTAGCTTCCCCGCCACTAGATTATAAATCTAAAGTGTCAAGGCACTATTTGGTGGCCCCGTAAAGGGAGATTTGTTGACAATTTCCGAGTTTTTCTGAAGATTTCAGATGTGCAGTCAGATGACAGTAAGCAAAAATACATAGAAACCCACCTTACCAAAGGTTCAATTTAAAAAAGATTCATAGATTAGTGAATATATTAAATTTTCACTCATTTGAGTTGTTTGCATGTTATTTATCTTCAAATTTTAAGGAATCATCTTGCTAGTCACCATAATTTACATTTCCAGATCAGTAAAGCAATAAATAATTAACTCCTTACTTCACCCAAGACCCCATTCAAGGCACTAGTCTATTGATTGTTGGGTGAAGCACTTCAATTAGGGAATCCTCACATAGACATTAAAGTAGAAGTTGGGCATAAAGAGTGGGGGTCTTGTGTCGAGGTGACAATTGGCACTTGTCATGTGTGTGCCATCGTAGCAGCTTGCAAGGACCTTGACGAGCCTGCTAGTTTGTGTGGTAACAGGACCCACCACCATGAGGAAAACCGGGGTACTTGTCAAACTCTACGTTACATGGGAGCCTATTGAGAATGAAGAAACCATGTGGTTCACTAGATAGAGGAGGTGTCTCCCATAGGCCATGATGGGGGAGAAACCATCCACTAAAATCCTCTTAAACCAATAAAAATTGAACGTACCTCATAGAGGCAAAGTGCAACCTTCCCTCAATCACAAATTGGTGCCAAAAAGAGCCCTATTGCAAGTATTAAAATCACCCAAAACAATGGTACTCTTTCGAGGAATATTGAGAGACCTCATGATAAAGATGAAGAAAGGAGTCACCATAGCTAAGACACACATTGCCTGGAATCGTGCACAAGGGATACAAACCTATGCAAGAAAAATGATCTCGATGAAAACATCTATGTTCTAAGTATTTTATTTTATTTTTAAATGCTCCATATATTACCTCAAAGAGGAAATAAGTACAATAGAGTTCAAATAGTTACATCATACAAACAACAGGGTAATCAAGGAAATCCAATCCACAGAAGTAAAAAGGCCATTGTTTGAGCTAAAGCTTCCACATGCAGGGATTCAACATCACAATAGAAAGAACATTGATGCACTTGCAAGGGTAGATTCAACCCTTACTTAAAACTATACAAACACCCCAGAAAAAGGGGATAAGGAATGTAACTAAAAATAGCTTTACAACAATGTTTCCAATAAAAAAAATTGTAACCAGATGATGGGAAAGGCAAAGTAATTTATAGCTGTCCCTAACAATCCAATTGTCCTCTGGGAAGGGCCCTACCAAGACAGTGGAGCCACAAACATAAAGTAAAATTCAACCTGAAACCAGGAGAAAACATTTCCAAAAAACATGTTGCATTGTTCCCTTAGAAGTTAGTGCAGACTACCCAAGTTGAACTAGTGATGCCAACTCTTAACAACTAATCTCTGATTAACTTATTAAGCAATAAACAACACCAAACTCTAGGCTTAAAGGAGGCACAAACCTTTGATGACAACAACCATCTCTCCACTAAATCGCCAACTGCGCACCTTCTAGAATCTGCTCCTCATCTCAGAAAATTTCCTAAGGACAGATCTGAATTCTGCTTCAGTCAGCCTGAATTAGAACTCAGAAAATTTGCCCTAAAATGAGGCCACAGATAGGCCGAGTTTAAAAGTTGCTTCTTTGGTTGATGGTTTGTCTTTTGTCTCTATTATCATTTCGTATGCTGTAAGAGTGCTTTGTAATTCTTCCATTGTCATCTTGGTCAAGTCCTTGGTTTCTTCAATACAGATACCTTGGCATTGTATTTTAAGGGAAGCGATCTCAGGACCTTTTTTACAATCAAAGGATCTTCAATTTTTTCTCCTAATCCTCTGATGGAGTTGACAACTTCATCTACTCTTAGTAAGTAAGTCGCAATATCTTCTTTTTCATGCATTTTCAGATTTTCAAACTAAGCTCTATACTTTGAATTTTGACCTACTTGACCTTATCATCACCTTCATACAAAGTTTTAACTTTATCCCAAACTTTGGTTGTGGTGCAGGACATCACCTTGGAATTAATGGTTCTTGACAATCCGCCCATGATAGTATGAAGAACTTTTGAATTGCACCTAAACAACTTCTCATCAGGATCAGTTAGAGGATTTTTAGGAACTTTGTAGTCATTTAAGATGGTGGGCCAAACATCCAATCCTAAAGACTTCAAGTATGTTTCCAAGCAACTGCTCCACTGCTCCATAGTGGATAATCATTTCCATTAAACACCAGAATTGTTCTTGAAGAGATACCTTTCATTTCCATATGCGCTCAAAATCTTCCCTCCATTGATTAGACTGTTAGAGTGTAACCTGCTCTGATACCAATTGTTGGAAACACTGAGGGGGGGTGAATCAGTATTTCATAAATTTCAACAATTTAAGTATCAAAACAGTTAGCCAATAACATTACATCAAACGAACACGAGATATATATGAACAATATATTTATATTACAAGAGAAGCTACAACTTCTAGTTTACCAGCCACAAATGGAAGGGCTACAACCCTAAGATTTACCAGCTCTCGATGGAAGGAGGCGAAGACCTCCTGAAGGAAGTTACAACTTCTTTCCCTAGCACCACCCTGCCACCCTATAGAATAAAAGATGAGATAAAAACTTCTTGGGCTCCCGTACTAGGGACAATGACCCAATTACAAGAACATTAAGACCCTAGTTATTTCCAACTCCAATATTGCCCCTCTATCATGTACAACTTGCATGTTGCATTGACTCATACTGTAGACAATTCAACAATAGAAATGCATACCTCAGATCACTAATGCAAGTGCCCTTACTCTGCCTTTGATTCTACTTCACAAGTTTTTCAAGGTTAGCTCCAGGACTTCAACAAAGGAGTGCTTCCTGCTTCAAGACCAACATCAAGTCTGGTCCAGTATATCAAGGCTCTGCTACAAGACAAGGTCTGCATCAGAATATCAGCTACAAATCAGAATATCAAGACTATGCCACCAATCAAGGGCCTACTTCAAAATAATTATCAAGGTCTGGTTTCAAAACATCAAAGGGTCTGCCACAAATTACATGCAAGGTCTGTTTCAAAACAAGTACCAAAGTTTACTCCTCACCTCAGAAAATCACCTAAGGACAGATCTGAATTCTGTTTCAGTCAGCCTGAATTAGACCTCAGAAAATTCTCCCTAAAACAGGACCAAATTAGGCCACATGTAGGTCAAGTTTAGACCTCAGGAAAAGTGTAGATTAGGGCTTCAGACCAGCCCTGAAATAGGCCGAAAATTTCTTGGATCGGGAAGTTTGAATCAGAACTCAAGAAGACCCAAACAAAGCCTCAGATATGATTTGGACCTGCAACAAAGAGACCTTTGCCTAGGAAGATTCGGACCAGCCACAGAAGGTTTGTCCTACACCAGCGGAAATAGGCCTCAGTCAATTCGTTTAGGGCTCCAGAAAGGGCTTGTGATTGTCCAACAAACTTTGTCTAATCCAGAAACCTTGATCAATCAGCTTGCTCATAAAATGCTTGAAGAATCGGATCTCTCAACCTTGGTCATTATGCTTCGTGTCCAGATTTTTGTCTTTTGCCTACTTCAGATTCCTCCACAGATCTGCTTGCCTCGGAGATGCCGAGTTGGTGATATTTTGTTGCTCCACAAGTAGGGTATATATAGTGATAGTGGAAGGCCTAATTTGGGGCCGACATAAACCTATTCAATTAAAGAAATTTCCTTTGAACAGACACGTCTTTTTAGGATCCAACCTAAGCCTGTATCAAGCCAACTTGTGAGAGGGGATTTTGAACATTTTAGAAAATCAATTTTTGTATTTCATAGGTTCTCCTTTCAAGCCTGATTAGGACACATGATTTTAGACAAATTTAAATTATGATTTTGATCTTCTTTGAGAGCAGCAAGGAAGTGTTTAAGGCCATAAACTTTGGGCCAAAGTGTTGGTGCTAAACCCATCCTTGGGGCATCAAACTTCAAAAATTAATATATTTCCAACCAAGAGGACCCACAAGGCATGCCACCTATCAAATGAAATGGCGTGACAAGGGCTACTAATCTAGAGGGTCCCCGTACCCAAATTCACTTGATTTGAACAAGCAAATCATCAAACAAATGTTGGCCCATTCACCCTTTGACATCAATGGCAATTTTTCCAATAGGGGCACACCGAGTTGTTGGAGGCCGAGTTTTTCAAGTCAATTTCATCCAGACGCAGATTTCCTTGAGGCCGATTTACCTAGGCCGAGTTTTTCAAGACGATTCATCTGGAGGCAGATTTCCTTGAGGCCGACTTACCTAGGCCGAATTCATTCTCAGGGAGTCAAGTTGCAAGTTCCAAATTTGTATTTTTTCTTGTATCTTTGTGGGTCAAAAAACCCATATTTTCCAAATAATGAAATGACGGAGAATTGTTGTGGGTTAATTAATTTTGCAATGTGTGATTGATCTCTCTAGTTTATTTTCGCTCCATATTTTTAATTCTAGAAGTTAAAAATACCAGCGATTTTATTTTTCAATAAATCGTTGTTTATTTGGGTGAATAAATAAACTGTTGATTGGTGGAAGCATCTATGGAAACTAAAATTCCCCCCAGGAGCAAACTACTAATGTGGACCATTCTGAAGAACAAAATCCCCGATAACCTGTTAAAGCGAGCTCATCATGGCCCCTTCTGGTGTCATCTTTGTAAATGCAACAATGAATCTGCAATCCACCTCTATATTGAATGTAAGGTTGCTCGCGATATTTGGCTATCAATCTCAGCAGAAATCCCCTCCCCGACAAGATGGCAGGGTGCTTCAGTTTCGGAAGCCTGGTCATCTTGGTGGACTAGAGCCATCCCTAAAAAACTCAGGAACCTGCCTCTTCTGGTCTGTTGGGGCCTATGGATAGCAAGAAATAATCTCATCTTCCAAAACTCCCTGCCGCATTGGCCTTCCATCTCTTCTTGAATCATCTCTGATTACTCCCTCATCCCTGAAGACGAAGATATACCTCGATCCAAGACTATCATTCTGGAATCCATAGACCACTCAAAGCCATGGGCCTATTTTGACAGGTCTGCCCAAGAGGAGGGATGCGAGGGAGGAGCCATCTTAAACCTCTTTGTTTCACATTCTCTCCACATTCAAATGGGGTTAGGGGGTGGTACAAACAATTTTGCAAAACTGTCATCTACAAAATTCCTCATCCAATATGCGTTACAAACCCAATGCCAATACCTTCAGCTCTTTGGTGACTCAAAAATTGTCTATGATTGGATCAATAAAAAGACCAGATGCTCAGCTTTCTCTCTATTTCACATTCTGGATGAGGCCCATCGTCTTATTACTGCTTTTGACTCATTTACATGTCAACACATTTACAGGGAGCGAAATGCGGATGCTGACAGCTTATCCAAAGAAGCTGTGCACAGGCCTCCCGACACTTGGTTGATACAAGAGCACAGAGAAGGGCATTTCTATCAGTTCTACCACAGACCTTTTATGGACATAGTCGATGCAACAATCTCTCAGGGAGCTTAGTTTTTTGTTTTTTTCTCTTCATAGTCTTCCGCATGTAAATATTCATATGATCTATTTATTTTCTAGCTACTTCAGGAACTTTTTTGGACTGATTATAAAGCTGGCAGCCTTAGGCCAGTTTTCCTTTTTTTGACAAAAACAGCAAAATGTTTATCTAGAGCTGAAAGCCTCCCTGCGTGGAAGAAAGGCAAAATTTTCTTGCTCCTTTTTGATAACTGACAGGCATAGCCTCATATAGCATATGCTCCTGCATATACAGCGTGTAATTTTTATATCTCAATGAAAATTACATTTTTTTCCAAGGGAAAAAAATAAATAAATAAACTGTTGAGGATAAATTAATTGGATGTGAGAAAATAAATTTGGCTAGTATAATACTAACCTCAATGAGACAACCTAGAGGCATTATCAAGCAAGCCACCTACTTCACCTTGACTACAAAAAGAAGGTACCCTAGTCTATGGGTGAATCCATGTTGCTATAAAATCTAGCAAAACCGATGCAAGACCTTATGGTAACAATGAGGAAGGATTGTCACTGTCACCTCAACAACCTTCCTCTTGTTCTTTAGTGGGATTTCAACCACAAGGGAGGCTTCCCTAAATCACCGATAAGATATTATAATGTCAGGGCTCAAGGTGACTTGTTTATGAAGGTCTAAGGGTGGATAGAGAAAATGGCAAGGCCAAAGATGACCTATGTATTCAATGTTCTGTTTCAATCACTCTAGGGTTAGACCAATGAAAAGGCTTCTATAAGTTATGGTTTGAATGATCTTCAATATTAGGGCATGTAATGGCACACAGCAGCATAAGAAAACCATCCAAGTGATTTTCAACAAGAAAGGAGCAAGGTTTTCAAATAAAGACTAGGGTTTAACTCAAGCAAATATATTTAAGGTTATTAGATATGCATACACAGCAAGAAAAGAGGTGACATCAACCCTTCTAGGGCATGTAAGGCACTCTGCAATGCTACATTTTGCTTGTGAATGATGTATAGAGATTAACATACAATTTAGAGCCACATTTAAGCAATAAAACAGCAAATTTACACATAAATCAGCTCCTAAACTCTAGCAGCTTCCCTAGCAATATAAGAGAGAAATTTAGAAGGGGTTTTATTTAGTTTTGAGATGATCAACACACTTTTAGACTAGTGCCTTATCCTACAAGGGCTAATGGAGTCTTAATGGCACAAAATACCAAGGAAGGACAATGAAGGAGTAAGGGGGGATGCTCTAGGGCATCCACTTCTAAAACCCTAATTATTATTCTTATGAGGGGATAAATTAATTATAAGGTATGCACATAAAGAGTTTCCTTATAGGCTTTGAAGAAGACAATTTTACATGCAATTATGAAGCAAAGTTTCAACAATGATAAGCATTTAGTCATGGAACAAGAGAAACCCTACTTTAAACATGAAAGCATGCAAAATATCAATGATAAACAAGAGCACTTCTTTCAATCCTAGAATAATGTCTCCAAGCAAAAATCTCTTCCAATAGCAAGTCGCATCCAAAAAAGATCACATTATGCCCAAGTAGCGAAAAAGAGACAAGTTTGTGCTCTCTCTAGAAGAGGCCAAATTACATGTATGTGATGATGAAAAGAAAAATGAGGAGGAGGCTCTATTTATATGAGCCTTCTACCACTCATTTTTACAAATAAAACAACTAAGAATCCCTATTGACAAGTTTACTTTAAGTGTTCCACAAGAAAGAGGTTACAAGCCAACCTCATAGCTCAAAAACATAACATAAGTGCCATAAAATCCCACACGTGTGGAATAAATGCTCCAAAAGCATGACATCACCCTCCAAATGAGCACAATAAGCCACCAAAAGGTGAGATAAGGGCTAATGAGTGCTCCATACTCCAAGATGTATCTCAAGGATCATGTGCAAGCCATCAAAGTCACTCCATGCCAACATGTCATGTCCAAGGTGCCCTATATCACCCTCAAAGGAGGAGAAGGGGTGACATGGCACTAAATAGCTCAAGCGTTGGGGCTCCAAGGTGATGTACAAGCTCTCCCTTGTCATCACAAGAATGAACACCATCATCTCATCTTTGGAACAAGTGATACCCCTCAAATAGTGTCAAGGCCAACCTGGGGGCATCCTTGTCCACTAGGCACATCATCAACATCTCCAACACCAAGCTTTATGGGCTCAACGTTTCAACATCTGGGGGTCCCATGGGGTGTCAAGCATCACGTGAAGTCATCAAATAGCCCAACGCTCTACTCTGGGTAGGCGACACTATATCATCATAATCAATCTCTCTCTTTGCACTGAATAATATAGCCCTTGTTACTCTACTAAGGAGGTGGAGCAATAACCTCAAGAAGCCTTTGTTGTTTTAATGTGAGCCACCTGACAAAACCTCCACAAGATCAAGTGAAAATCAACAAGCATTAAGTAACAAAAACTATAGATGCATCAAGTGGGCCATACTTAATGTTAGGGCCACAACAAATACTTCACACATCACTCTCCTCGGCTTTTCTCTCTCTACATCTCCTTGTCCTCTCCTCGTCCCCCCTCCCACCCCTTTATCCACACATACTTCCTTCCTTTTTGATAGAAATTATGCAGAGGCATACAATGCCCACCTCAAAACATTGCTCCCTCCCATCTCTGACTTTAGAGCCTTACACATAACCACAACTAAATACCACACACTCTCCACGACCCTCATGGAAGCAGCCCTTGACTCCCACCCCCATTCCACTTGCAAGTCTCACCCTAAAACTACCCTTGGTACCTATCCCATGAACTGGTGGTTTGATGATGAGTGCAAATCTTTCCATAAATGTAAATGTCTCACGCTTTTGCATGACCTATCTTCCTCCCCTAACCTCCACAAAGCTTATTGTAGACTACTTCATCGCAAAAAATGAACATTCCTCTTCCAACAAAGACAGGAACTTTGCGATGCTCTCTGCTACTCCCCAAAAGCTTTCTAGCAAGCCCTCTTTCCTATATATCACGCCATCTCTCCTAGCCTTGACTCCCATACCATGTTCTCCCACACCAGCTCCCTTTACGACATCCTTGGACAACCTCCCACCCATCTCCCCTCCCCTCACACCTTATGCCACCTCTTCTCTAAACTAGAAATCAAGAGAACAACAAGAGCTTTAAGTACCAACAAAGCAGCTGATGAGAATGGGTTTCAGGCCGAATTCCTCAAGCATGGCATCTAATCGCTTGAGTCATATATTGCAAATCTTTTTAATCATGTGGTTTGTTCAGACTTCCCCCCTCCCCGGGACAAGACACATCATCCATTTGATCCACAAATCTGGGAGGAGTGCTAATTCGAATAACTATAGAACTATCCTGGTGGGCCACACATTCTCCAAGCTTTATGCCACAGTTGTCACCTATGAGCTATTGACTTAGAATATTTCTTAGGTGACTTGTACTGGGAAGCCTAACCTTGTGGTGAAACTCCACTAAACAGTAGTAGGTGGAGTGTTGAGGTGACAGTGGCCTCCACCCCATTGTTGTATCTTGGTCTAGCCCTTGTCTTGTGAGGCCTCTCACAAGACCTGCTAGACTTTGAGGCAACAGGACAAAAAAGGCATCGACATTCAAAATTTAAGGAAACAGTGGCTATGTACAAACAAGGTATCGCAGCATATGGAATTGGCATTTGTGACAAAGATTACAAGGTTGCAACAATGGCAACAAAGAACAATAGTACAACTAGGCATATTGAATTAATATGCCATGGCTTGATCTATTGTATAGAAGATTGTACAAGCTAGTTGCTGACAATTGAATCTTACAAACTGATTGATGAGTACAAATGAATTGTTGAAAATAAACTGTGTACAAACTTAAAGCTGAGTGCAAAAATTGTACGAACGATAGTGGTAATGTGTACAATTAATAGTAGGTATATTTGTGGAATTAACCCATGATTTGCAAATCGGTGGCTTTAATACAAAAGGAATAAACAATTCCTATTTATTATGAGATTAACAAAGTAATTATACAAATATTTAATAGAATAGAATATTTAGTAATAAATGACTGAGGTGAATGAATGCTTACAATATGCCTTGTGATGGTATATAAATATACATTGACTAGTCACAAGGTGAAGGGAAGTGTGGCCTTTGACCTTTCATTAACATTATTGTTATTGTATTTTATTGATATTATTATTACAAACTCTAGCTTAAAGCTTCTAACAGCCCCTATAGTAAGGGGGTGAGGAACCTCATTGAAAGCAAATTTACAATGATATTGCTACAAGAAAATAGTCACAAACAAATAAGTTCAATGCTAAAGCAATTGGAAGATGTCCTTAACCATTCAAGTGGCTCCTTCCATGAGAGAAGAAATACAAAAAGGGGCTGAAACTCAATGTGAAACCATGCCCAAAAGAACTTTGGTAGGTACATGTTGAATTACTTATGCCTAATCTATGCAACCTACTCTTGGCATCTAATCCTTGATGAAGCGATAGCCACCCCCCAAACTTTATTTTTAATGAGATTGATACAACTTAGAACTACTCACAAGATAAGTCCAATCTTCAAGTACAAACGCTAGGGCAACTTTTGGAAGTTCTATCCAATATCACCTCAATAGAACATACCTTTACTTTAGGCCAACTCTCCTCCAAAACAAGGAAGGATTTCTTAAGATCAGCTAATCTCTCTAGTAGCACAGAACTAAAAATCAGATAAGTGATTTTTGTGTTTAATGATCTTCTTCAAAGAATGAGAAGACAATTAAGACCAAGTGCCTTGTCCTTTGGGCAAATGGAGTCAAAGTATTACTTAATGAAAAAGTTTGCAATGTGATGGATAAATCAGCAAATTATAGAACATGACCAATAAATTCATTATTCAACCACATTAATGTAATGAACTATATGATAAGCTCATTAGAATGCTTTGTCATTTACAAAGTGGATCTCATGGACATGTGTATCCCTATAATGAGGATCAACACCTTACAAAGTGGATCTCATGGATATGTGTATCCCTATAATGAGGATCTCATAGAACAACATGCAAGAATGGTCAAACCTAGGAACCCTTTAGTTGATGGGTGCTCCTCTCCAAAAACATGCAAGGACAAGTGTGAGTGCATACTAAGTGTAACCTCCTCCCTTGGTGTCCCTATCAAGAAGCTCATCCAATGATGTACATTAAAATAATAATAAAGGACCAAGTCAATGGAGCGCTCCTCGAGATGTGGTTCCACCCCTCCCATGGGATATCATTAAAAAAATGCCAAGTGTCTTCATGCATTGCATGAAACTCTCCTAAAAGCTTCAATGGTGTGAAATGCCTCCAAATACATGACTCATGCCTTGGTATATGTGAAATGCCTCAAAGTACAATTTAAATTAACAAATGCATCATATTTTGTTGAAGGCACCCCAAAAGGTAAATTACTACTACATATGTAACACCACTTCCAAATATGTGAACTCAACTAATGCCTCAAAAGACGTGAGCACCATAACATATGAAAGAAAAAGGAAAACATGAAATGCAAAAAAGAGTCTTGCATTTTCAAGTGATGATCGGGACCACAAGCCTTCAAAATGACCCAATGCCTCCTCAACGAATGCTCCATTGGATCACCAAGCCCCTACCCTTATCTTTTATTTAATTGGGTACCTAGATCAAAGGATTGCCTAGCCGGCTCATAAAGTTTTTTTTCTCTCATAGATGTAAATACGTATTCCACTTCTTCATCTCCAATTCTGCCATCCAATGCCTTCGCCATGCATCTGCATTTTATATAAACAACTCATTGGATACATTTCAAAATAACAATCCTTTCAGCTCCTCAGGCGACAGAGCAACGGGCCGTAAACGAGTAGCCAGCATCATAAACGATGTGGCCAATGCTTACCGTGAAGGAACCAGCGAGGAAATTAAGTGTTTGATTGAGGAGTGGGAAGCTAATCTGAACCGCCAGGCGGGCTCGACAGATATTGAGATGGAGGACTAGCGGGCAATGGTGTCGGATCTTGGGCATACCCGCGAGCGAGTGACCCAGTTCAAACAGACTTTATATTTGTATTGGACCATGAAAAGTCTCTTGGGCAAGGCCTTGGAATAGATTTCAGTGAGCATGGCGACAGCGGTACAGGACTTCCCCAACTACAAGCAGGACTTCTAGAAACTTCAGTTCCAACTGCAAAAACAGGATGGACGCCTATGCCGAATTGAGGATCACCTCCCTTGCCTTCTTTCGCAGACAGTACTATCAGGTTCCAATGTTAAGGACCGAGCCCCGGTCGAATCTGCATCCATCGAGGGAGAAGAGTAGGCTGCTAGATGGTTTCAATTTTGATTAGTATATATGTGGGTAGATTTTAATTTTCAAAATGATGTTTTATAGAAGGTTACTTGGGAGCAGGAGCAAAAACAGGGAGCGGGAGCGACATTTTCAGAAGCTCCCAATTTGGGAGCGAATTTTTATATAATATATATTTTTTTATATTTTTTATATTTGGATGCATATATGTCAACAAAAGCATGAGGAATGATGAATTAGATATAGAAAGCATAAAAAACATAGATTGAACCATATAAAAACAATCATCTAGAAGTTATAATCTTCATCAACCACATCCACAAGTTAGTAACATACAACATCTCATAATTCATCAATCTTAAAGTTTCAAGCTTTCAAAATTCAATATATAACATTTATCATCATTGATCACTAAAGTTGTACTTGTAAGCTAAGTGTAACCATTACAACAAATAATATCTAACATGAAATGAAATGTTATAAAATGAAATGAAATGAAACAACTTTCAACTTTCACGAAGCATCATATTCATAATTCATTACCAATGAGTTAAAATTGCCAACTTCAAACTTCATACTTAAATTGTCATATATTGTTTACAAAAAATATCATAATAAATATGAAAGAGTCAACAGTTATAAAAACTACTAGAAACTAGAAAAGACGAGTAAATCTATTATTTATTGCTAATGCTTGAGCCTCTTGCCACCTTGAGAAATGTCTAATTTTTTAGTCTTGTTGGAAAATTAGAATCTTTTCATTAATATCACCCTCTAAGCATTAATATCCAAAGGTATCTTTTTCATTACCTTTGGATCTGTATAAGGATCCTTGTCATTACCTCTGGATCTGTATAGGTGTTATGCTCTTAACCTGCAAAGCAATACCCAAACATAGAATTTGCGAAGAAAAGATACCGAGAACACAGAATATGCGAAGAAAATATACCCAGAACACAGAATAGCAATGATTTTATTATTCAGAGAGAAATGTTCACAGGCCTCTTCGAGGGGGCAACCTCCAATAGAGCAGAGCTCGATTACAAAACAAGACACGATGCTCCTCGCAGGGAGTCTCTATCCTTTATATATGACTCATACATGCAATACCACGGGCCAATATCGTGGGTTTTATTAATACCATCTATCTAATACTACCGCCCATTTACCATCTATCTAATACTACCGCCCATTTGCAACTAACTGTGGTCCCGTCATTAATTGCGGGTTAACCACTTACAAATATTAATATGGGCTTTATTGACTCTTGACTATGACGTGATCCCATGACATAAATAAGGGGGTTAGGGTGGGACCCTAACATGCCCTCCCCCTTAAGACTAGCCTTGTCCTCAAGGCTGAAGCTGCGGAAACTGCTGAAGAATAGTGGCTGGTTCCCAAGTTGCATCTTTCGGAGAGGTGTCTTTCCATTTGACGAGGACCTCCTTAAGCATGCGGCCGCGCAAGTGCTTGTCTCGTGTGTCTAGAACCTGTTCAGGTTGAAGCCAGATTGACCCTTCTTCGTCCAATTCAGGTAGACTGGTTTGAACTCGGCAATTGTTCCCAATCACTTTCTTGAGGCATGATACATGGAAAACTGGGTGGATTTTTGCTGTAGGTGGCAAAGCCAACTTGTAAGCCACTTCTCCAATGCGCTGAAGTACTTGGTATGGTCCGTAGAATTTTGGAGAGAGCTTTTGACAACCCTTGTCTTTGAGTGATGTTTGCTTATATGGTTGCAGCCTCAAAAAGACCTGATCCCCTTCTTGAAATTGGCGCTCTGAGCGATGTTGGTCAGCCTGTTGCTTCATACGGTTCTGAGCTTGATGAAGATTCTCGCGCAGATGGGCAAGCATGGTTGCGCGGTGTTGTAAGAGTTGATCCACGGCTTGTACTTTGGAGCACCCCGTGAGATAAGAAGTAGGGGAAGGCGGAAGTTGTCCATAGACTGCTTCATAGGGAGTCATTTTGGTGGTGGCATGATAGTTGGTGTTATACCACCATTCCGCCAGAGGTAACCACTATACCCAAAGGTGTTGTTTTTCTGAAGTGAAACACCTAAGGTAGGTTTCTAGACATTTGTTGACGGCTTCGGTTTGACCATCTGTTTGCGGATGATATGAAGTACTGAGTTTGAGTTGAGTGCCTTGTATTCTGAAGAGCTCCTGCCAAAAATTACTGGTGAAGATTGGGTCGCGGTCGGACACTATAGAAGTGGGCATGCCATGCAATTTGAAGATCTGATCCATGAAAGTTTGAGCAACCAAAGTGGGTGTGAATGGTTGGGGTAGGGCGCAGAAATGAGCATACTTCGACAGTCGGTCCACAACCACCATGATGACTGACTTGTTCCCAGACTTTGGAAGACCTGTAATGAAATCCATGGAGACCTCCGTCCAAATTGACGCCGGAATGGGCAATGGTTGTAATGTGCCTGGTGTGTTGACGGTTTCCCCTTTGTGGCGTTGACAGACGTCACATCCTGCTACGAAAGTAAGGATGTCCTGTTTCATGCCGGCCCAAAAAAATGATCTTCTGGTGCGAGCATATGCCTTCTGAAAGCCCGAATGTCCTACAATGGGATATGAGTGCAATTCTGCCAAAATGCGACTTTTGAGGGTGGATGTTGGTGATATTACGACTCTGTCCTTGTAGCGAAGAATATCATTCTGCCACGAGTAGCCCTTGCTGGAATTAGGATCTACTTGCAATTGAGAAATGAGTTGGGAGAGCCCGGGATGTGAAAACCATTCCCTGCGAGCCTCTTCAATCCAGTCTGGAATGGGGAGGGAAATTGCGAGCAGAGTACTTTCCTCCTCAAATTGGCGCGACAATGCATCTGCTACCCTGTTGTCTTTCCCTTTCTTGTAAATGATCTCATAATCATATCCCAGCATTTTGGCTAACCATTTATTTTGTTGTGGGGAAGATAGGCGTTGCTCCAAAAAATATTTAAGACTGTGATGATCTGTGCGGATTTGGAAACGTCGCCCCAACAAGTAAGGTCGCCAGGTCTCGACTGCATGTAAGATGGCCATCATTTCCTTCTCGTAGGTAGATTGGCCCAGATTCCTCCCACTTAGTTGTTGGCTGGTGAAGGCCAATGGTCGCCCTTCCTGCATTAAGACCGCTCCAATACCTATTCCCGAAGCATCACATTCAATGACAAATGATTTGGTGAAGTTCGGTAGTGCTAAGACAGGAGTGGAACACATGGCGGTTTTGAGAGCGGTAAATGCCTGTTGTGCTTCTTCGTTCCAGAAGAAGGAATTTTTCTTTAGGAGTTGCGTTAGGGGCTTCGCTATGCGGCCATAGTTGCGGACAAATTTACGATAATAGCCTGTGAGACCCAAAAATCCTCTCAAGCTTTTCGAGGTCTTAGGTTGAGGCCATTCTTGCATTGCCTGGATCTTTTTTGGGTCCACCTTGACACCTTCACGCCCCACAATGTGGCCCAAATACTCAACTTCTTCCATGCCAAACGAACACTTAGACATCTTGACAAATAATTTATGCGTGCGGAGCAGTTGCAAGAGTAGATCTACATGCTAAAGATGTGCCGCCCAAGTGCCACTATAGATGAGGATGTCATCGAAGAAGACAAGGACAAATTTTCTGAGATATGGTTTGAGGAGGTGATTCATAAGGCTCTGAAAAGTAGAGGGGGCACTACAGAGACCAAATGGCATGACCAGGAACTCATAATGGCCTTCATAAGTTCTGAAAGCTGTCTTGGGAATGTCGACTTCCTTCATGCGAATTTGGTGGTAGCCTGAGCGAAGATCCAACTTAGTGAAGAATTGAGCCCCATTGAGTTCGTCCAGCAAATCGTCAACCACTGGGATGGGAAATTTATCTTTGACTGTTAACTTATTGAGGGCCCTGAAGTCGGGACACATCCGCCACTCCCCATCTTTCTTGAGGACCATGACCACTGGAGATGAATAAGGACTAATGCTGGGACGAATGACACCTGCTTCCAACAATTCCTTGATGATTTTTTCTATTTCATTCTTTTGGGTGAACGGATATCTGTATGGCCGCACACTTGGGGGTTGGGCCCCTGGAACCAATGTGATGCTATGATCATGTTCCCCTCGCGAGGGTGGAAGCTCATGAGGCTTGTCAAAGACCGTCCAATGTTTATTTAAAATCTGTTGCATCTCAGGATGAATTGGCGGAGACATGGTGTCTACTACCTGGATGGCATTAAATTGAGCTACCACTCCATGATGGCCCTTTTTTAACAATTTTTCCATCCTATGCGAGCTGATGATAGAGGGGGCTCCCGCCTGTAGTCCACGGAGGGTATGTGTGGAGTTGTTCTGCTTAAAACTCATATATAACTCCTGGAAATCTATTGTGATTGGTCCGAGTGCGGAGCCATTCCGCGCCTAGGACAATGTCGCAACCCCCCATGTGTATTGCAAACATGTGGGTTTTCAATTGATAGTCCCCCATTTGAATTTTGACATTTTCACAGCGACCTTCACATTTCATTGTGCCCCATCTGCAATCTGGACTTGGAAGTTAGAAACTGCCCGGACAAAACAATGTGTTGCTTCAGCGATCTTTTGGTGGATGAAATTATGGGTACTTCCACTATCAATCAAGACTACTACTGGGCGATGTTTAAGAAAACCCCTGATTTTGAGAGTTTGAGGGGAAGAAATTCCTGCCAATGCATTTAGCGAAATAATTGGTTCATCAGATACAATCTCTTTTTGGTTATCTTCTTCGATCGCCTCCGGTTCCTCAAGTGGTGGATCTTCCTCGGTGGAGCTGTAGTCAGTGGCATCTATTTGAAAAAACTTGTGCTCTTTGCATTTATGACCCAGGGAATATTTTTCATCACAGTAGTAACATAGTCCTTGCTTCCTTCTTTCGGCCATTTCCGCCGGTGACACCTTTTGAATCTTAAGTGTCTGAGTCATATTGGGAGCCTGTGAGGGACGACCTTTAGCGGGGAAGTTGGGGCGGCTGGATTGGGCTGTTAATGCACGTTCCACCTTACGGGCTACCTGGCAAGCCTCTGTCCATGTGGGAGGGTGGTGGAGTAGAACCTGAGCTTTGATGGCTTCTTTAAGACCGCTGATAAAGCATTCCATGTAGAATTCATCTGTGAGACCCTTAGTGCGGAAGGCTAAGGCTTCAAAAGCAGTAATATATTCCTCCACTGTACCCGTCTGTCGGAGCTTAGTGAGACGCCCCAAAAAAGAGTCTTCCTATTCAAAGCGACTGCGAAGAGTTTTAGCAAATTGGGCCCAATTCTGAAAATGTCCATTGCAACGTTGATGCCATTCCTTCCATTGCCATCGTTCATTGTCCAAGTACATGGTGCCCACCATAAGCTTAGTCCCCTCATTTGTGATATGATTCAATTGGAAATACTGCTCCATTTGTGCTAGCCATGCGGACGTGTGAGAACCGTCAAATTTATGCATATCCAACTTGGGAGGTCGCTGACTGGGTGGTGGATGGGAATGCCAAACGTGAGGAGAGTGGCTAGACTCACCCTCATGGTATTCATGGCCATTATACGCCTCCTCGTGGGCTGGCTCCTTGCCCTTTGGGAGTGCCTCCTGTATCTGGTTACTTATTCCTTTAAGCTCAAGTTGTATATGGTTACTCATTCCTTGAAGCTCAAGTTCGATCTTGTTCACCGCAGTTTGGAGGGAGTGCACATGGTTTTCAATTTTGTCGATCCTTTCATTGGCCATCGCTTGAGCGCGAGTTTCTACCATACACCAACCTGATGAAAAATTGGGACCGCCTAAAAATTTTTACTAAGAAATTGAATGGTACCACCTTGCTCAGCTCGTCGTCCTGATACTGATGGGCTAGGTCACCAATAAGCGCCCCGGAAGATCTCAGACTTTTTTTTTTTTTTTTTTTTTGGAAAACTCCTAACGGAGTTTTACTCCTTCCTGATCAATACTGCAGTCGCCAAATCCTCAAAATGTCAATGCCGCCAAAAGTCCTGCGAAAATTATATCCAGGTACAGGAACCCTTCACAACTACTCCGATCTGGTGGATCTAAGAGATCTGAATGGTGGAACAACTGTTGCTGCTGATCTGGAATATCCGATCTGGTGGATCTGAGAGATCTGAATGGTGGAACAACTGCTGCTGCTGATCTGGAATAGATGATGTGTGATCCCCCGATAGAAAGGGAACTATGGTCTTGGGGAGTGTCAGGTGCTACAGATCGCAATATACATAAGGGTCTGACAGTAGTACTCGGCCCAATGTTTCAGGGCTCTAACTAAGGAGGATCGACCGTACCCTTAGCCGTACAACCCGACTACCCTATCGTACGGGCGAGTAATCTCTCCGAGTGCTGTTCTCGGTGTACTGTAGCCACCAGACGACCGAAGGTTTATCTATGGCGAGGTTTCAAGGGAGCTAGGGGGCTTCCTATATACCCAGAGGGTACGTGGAAGACAGTCCGTGCGCGGTTCTGTCTAATGCTCTACTACTCGAAGGGGTACCCACAGGGGTTACAAGGGAGTCCAACAGACGTGACCACCTCTTGTATTTCCTGCGTGCATGCCTCCCCAAATCCGCAGGTTTATGCGCTTAACGACAGATCCCGTGGTTTAAAGACGCCGGAACACGTCTCTAGCCAAAAAAAAATTTGCTAAAATTGGGAGATCCCACCGAGCCCTAGAAAGTGCTCTGATACCACTTGTTATGCTCTTAACCTGCAAAGCAATACCCAAACATAGAATTTGCGAAGAAAAGATACCGAGAACACAAAATATGCGAAGAAAATATACCCAGAACACAGAATAGCAACGATTTTATTATTCAGAGAGAAATGTTCACAGGCCTCTTCGAGGGGGCAACCTCCAAAAGAGCAGAGCTCGATTACAAAACAAGACACGATGCTCCTCGCAGGGAGTCTCTATCCTTTATATATGACTCATACATGCAATACCACGGGCCAATATCGTGGGTTTTATTAATACCATCTATCTAATACTACCGCCCATTTACCATCTATCTAATACTACCGCCCATTTGCAACTAACTGTGGTCCCGTCATTAATTGCGGGTTAACCACTTACAAATATTAATATGGGCTTTATTGACTCTTGACTATGACGTGATCCCATGACATAAATAAGGGGGTTAGGGTGGGACCCTAACAATAGGGATCTTTGTCATTAATATTACCCTCTAAGCATTAACATAAGATAGAAAAAACATAGCATGTCAAGTAAAGATTTTGTTTGAGTGATGGGTACATTTTCAGTAGGGTCATGATAGAGGAGTTCGACAACCAATGTCACTAACATCAAGGTACATAAAGGGATTGGTGCTCTTGATTAAGTACGAGTTCCATACCCTAATACATGACAAAATCCAATGGAAACATTGCAATCCCCCCAATCCTGAAATCTTGAAAAACTGATAAGTCTGTTGGATTTTGAATGAGATCTAAAATCCTACTTTCTCCATATGAAATCCAATGACATCAGGACTCGGAACCACTTTCAAACATCTTGAGTCATTTCATGGTAATGTTAAAAATTTAAGTAAAAGGATGAAAATGAAGATTAAGGAGAATGTCACTTTTACATTAAGAATTTAACATTACCATGAATCACATATCGATAATAGGGCCATAGGCTTGATCATTAGGCTGCCCCACTCAAAAATTATTTGTTTCTTTGAAAAAATTTGCATTTGGAATGTTACTGCAAAAAAAAAAAAAAATTGCAAAGAAAATCTTGGGAGCGCACTCCCAACTAGCTCTCGAGCATAGCGCGTATTAGGAGCAGGTTTGTGGGGGGGGAGGGCGCTCCCTCATAACCCTGGTTTTGTATGTTCATAGGCAAATAGTGTGTGGACAAGGTAAATATATACAAACCTATATAGCATGGGTAGAAAGACTTATTATTTTTTGCTACTAGATGCTTATCATGCTGTTAGGTGGCCAACAGACTTGGTTTCCCTTTGGGCAAGTTGAGGCCACCTAACTATTCATATGTGGATGTAACTTGCTTATATTTTAATGAAAATGGAAGGATCTACCAAGCTTACAAAAAAAAATAACAATCCTTTCCTGGCCAACCTTTCACCTGCATAGTTTGGCAAGAGTCCAATCTGACCCTCTAAAGATTGGAACTCCCAAATAGGCAGGGATGCTAGATCTAAAGAGTCAGGAGGCCCCTCAAATTACCAGCAAAGAAATCTCAAGATTGTATGCCAAATTACCCACAACCTCTTGAGCAGAACTGAACTAGAGATCACAAATGCCTTCGCATTACCAATAATGTCGCACATATGAAATCCCTACAATTCGTTGAGCCTAGTCAATTCAATGATACACCAAAACCTGCTAAGGAGCATCCCCATCCACTGCCAATATCACTCATTTGCTAGCAAGGGCCACTTGTTTGGATTTTACATTAGGAAGGCCGAAAACCCCTTGAACACAAGTAAGGTACATATGTTCGAAACCACCAAAGGCAACCCTTTGTCCCTCCCTACTTTCTCAAGAGAAAGCTCTAGAGCACACGCTCTTGGGCTTTATACATTGACTAACAAAAAAAGAGACACAAGAAGTGATACAAATGTCCCAATACTAAATTATGTCCAAAACTATAATTCACCCAAGTAGCATGTCTAGAGTGAACCAAGAAAAAGGTTCTTTTCAAATTTGCCATGATCCACCTCCATTGATCTATAAGAGAAACCTACATGCCAAAGGGGATGCCTAAATACCAAATAGGGAAGAATATGAGAATAGATGGATCATGGAACAAATGAGGATAAATAAAAAAGCTAACTAGAAGAGGTTCTTTATAGCCTCCAAGTACTAGGGAACCATGAATGGTGCACAAAGAAGACAGTGATTAGGTGGGTCCATAGGCCTACTCAAGCTATGGATTTCGGCTACCAGTAGTGGAAGAGATGGCAAATCTTGCCTTGGAAGAAATAAAGGGGTTGCTGGTGGAGGAAGTTGCATGTGGTCCCACGAAGATTTCTCCATCAGCAGTTTGTTAGAGTGACTAATTGCAGGGAGACTAGATTACTTCAAGAATGATTTGTAGCAATGATTGGCTGCAGGGATAATTGTCGACGTTTGGTGAATGTTTGCTGAGAGGAAGTGTTAAAAGAGCAACCAAATACTCGAACGGAGATTACACTTAGTGTTAGGGTAATTTAAACCTAGTTTATCTGTATGCATTCTGCAGATAATTAAATGATCACCAAGTAACTATCCCAAGATGGCCTACCTTCAATAAACAGGGTATCTGAGTATCCTCAGATGATCATTGAATCTATGCACTATCCTTGTCTGGAGATAGTTTTGCCAGCAAATAGAAGCAATCGATTCATTGAAAACTCAAGCTGCTCACTCGATGGAGACCACTTCCCCATGGCCACTCGCTGCATTCAGACTTGCACTCTACCAGAAAAATACCTAGAGACCTTGAGTTATAACAACTAATGTGCGCTTATAGCATAGCAATCGCTAAACACACCATGGGATACTCTCAAATAGAGAACAGATTAGATTGCCAATTCAATATTTATTGTTGTTCATACGCCTTCACAATGTTGGAATTTATCATACAATCCGAAAAGCTTTCGAGCATTCTAAAACTTAATGTATATAATAAAAATTCAGTTGATTCCCAATAAAACTCCAGCTCTAAGTTCCATACTCGAAAACCTATGAACCAGAAATATATATAACAGCCAGCTGATTGTACAATTCAAACTGGCTGCGCAGTATGCAAAGAAAAAATGCAAATGAATGAATGAATAATACCTCGAGCGAGATCGAGGGGAGAGAGGTTGGTGAAGGAATCGAGCGTTCTGTATCCGGCAGAGACCAGCTTTGCCCTTTGAGATGGCGCCAGAGGAAGGCATATCGTCTCCATAGTTGCACGTTGGCATTTCACAATCGTGGATGGACATATTCATATATAAATAGTTAATTCACGCGGTCTTTTTAATTTAAAGCAATTAGTGTTAGACGGAACATTTAAATACTTGCAGAGCGGTCTCGACAAACCCTTACATAGATTCTTAAAATCACTGGATGACTTCCTAGGATGACCATAATGTCCTTTTATCGACTAGAAGTAACAAGCACACACCCAATACATTTTGTATCTCGGACTTATGAGACCATGCATTCCTTTTTAACACTGATTTTTAACTAACAAACCCATTCCTATAAAATCCTCCTTAATCTTGATTTTTAACTCATAAATCCATTTCTATCATTTTCACTACCCATTCCTGTAAAACCCCTTTAATCTAGATCTATAACTCATAAATCCATTTCTATTCATTCCTTTAAAACACCTTTAATCTTGATCTTTCACTCATAAATCCATTTATATAAAGACTTTAATGCATTTTCATTTCGATCACACTTCTTCTTCTTCTTTTTTAAATGGGAGGGGCTAGTTCCTTTTAGAAGCATCATGGGCCCTCTTTTAATTACATATATTACATATATTGTACAAATGCGTGTCAGCAAGCTGACAGCCAACAGCCATCACATCAGATCGAAACCCATCACATCAGATCGAAACAATCGCCATCACCGAAGTCATGGCACAAGATATGCTACAGCATGCGTAGCCTCTGCAGGAATCGAACGCGACCGGGGGGAGTGCAACCAAGCCGCCCCGACCGCTGCGTCATGCACATCACATCACACTTCATTAACTAACAAACCCATTCCTATAAAATCCTCTTTATCTTGATCTTTAACTCATAAATCCATTTCTAAAAAGACTTCAATGCATTTTCACTAGGATCACACTTTAGCTACTTACCCTTTGCAAATCCAAACATGAGATAATTAAAAAAAAAAAAAAAATAACATTGGAAGAATTTCAATGAATTATCTTCAATTCTTATAATTAGGTCATTTTACTCTTTATAAAAAATCAAAAAAAAAATATATATATATATATATATCTTAAACTTGTGAGTACATTGTTAAGTATTATGTTGGTTTTTCAATGTAGTTTAAGAGACAATAAGATCATTTTCCTAGTCTTACTTTATTTCTTTTAATGTGGTTATTAGAACATTTTTTTCTCATTTTTATTGTGTATGTATTTAATGAAGAGTAATTATTTATTATATTATATCTATACATGTTTTTTTTTTCTCTCTTGTTACGTGATTTGATTTATTTTACTCTAATTTTATTTTGTATAGTTAATGTGATACTAAGATATTAGGATGAATCATCAAATCAAATGGGTGAATCTTGTCCATCATTCATCCTACCTACTAAACTAAATCTCACTATAAAATGACCTTACTAAATCCTGATTGTCACTACTTGATTATACTTTAGAATCATATTGAGCTACATTGTAATATTAATATTATTAAACGTCAATAAAATTATCATTTTAATTTGTTAACATGCATGTTTTAAGAAATCAATATAACTCTATTTACGTTGAGATTCATCATTTACCTACCCAAATAAAATAATAATCTACCTTGCAAAGATATCACTAATTTTTAAATATAATGTTTTTAACATATCAAGAGATTAGTAAAGTGGCAAACCTTCCAATAAATTTTGTAATCAAAGAGGAAACATATGTGAGTGAAATTAGCAAAAATAGTGGCAAACCTATCGATGAATTTTCCAATGAATAAGAAAGCATATGTAAGGAAATTTACAAATGACCTCTAAAAGGGGGAAATTAACGTTAAAAGAAAAAGAGTATTAATCTAAAACTGAATTTTGATTATGGGATAGTTTGTTATGAATGTCACTTATATAACAACTAGAAGTCAAAAAGAACCCACAATGTATAACACCAAAATAATCAACAAAATAGGTACCTCATCAAGAGAGGATTCTATTACATAATCAAATAATATACTCCACGCTAGCTTCGCGACTAATAAAACATTTTGCGTGTAGTGACTTATAAATCACCTTCATTTTACAGTTGTCATGTATGTGGCATTATTCATAACATAAACATAGTTATGAGGGATGTATTAACATGAACTATAATCATAAACCATTGTAGCCATTGTAGTACTGAGACTTAATGATTTGTAAGACACCTCCATTTTAAAATTGTGTTGTATGTGGCATTATTCACAATGTAAATATAGTTATAAGGTATTTATTAACATGGACCATGATCCTAGTTAGAGGATACGCCATTGTAGTAGTAAGACCTACCATTATCATGAATGCGTTGCCAGAGGGAGCCCAAGATTATAACAATAAAACTACTAGCAATGCAAAACTTTGTATGACAATAATATAATAGGTTTGGTATTTTATTATTCTTTCAATATTTTTAGTTTGTCAAAATAAAATTTAACTTAAATTTTATGAGGTTATGAAGCTTGTGAACCAACTTGCTCTAACTAATGAGATTTTATTGAGCCATCATATCAAGGGTGGTAGGGAAGATCTATGAGCTAAGTCTTCATGTTAGATAACAAACAATGCATGGAATTTAAGAGAATGTCGTTTTTTTTAGCGGTGAGATGGGTTTTTCAAAAATATATTTGTCTTGACTCGTATCAAAGGAGGAGAAAAGGAGGGCAAGGATGCAAAGGATGGGGACACAAATGAATAACCAAAATGTCTATTAAATGAGAGTCAACAAAGCATGTTTTATTGTTGTTACAAAATGGAACTATTGTTGCAAATATTGAAGCAATCGATAACAAAAAACTAATCTTAACAAAAATAAGAGCCAAAAGCAAGGAAAAAAGAGTGAGGGCACACACACACCCAAGGGCGGATTGTATTCGCACGTTAGAGAGATGGGGAAAGAAATCTCCAATAAACATTCAAAATTGGTTTATTTTATCGATAAGTGATATGGCATGCATGTCGAAGAGGATAAATCAATATTTATACTAGTAAAGGAGCAAAAAAGTTAACTTAAAGCTTATGTTGCAATAATATATATTGGGCCCTTGTTACATAAAAGCAGTATTTTAACAAATATAATTGTACTCTAGAATCATGAGCATTCACATGAATATATTATTCACATAGGGTTCAATACCTAACAAGCATGTCACACTTAGGTATGCAACAAAGCGAAGCATACATGAAGGGCATGTTTTAATAAGAAGAAAAAACCCCTTTGTCAAGTAGAGGAGGCTAGGGAAAGGTTGGAGAGGGGATAACATTGTGAATATAACTATCTCAAAGGTCACAAGGAAACAGGGCAACTCACTGGAGTTGATATAGAGAGTAATTACTTCTATTGGAAATTGTAATATGGAAGAAGAGTGGTAAGGGAGGAAGGTACATGAATGAAGCTTTAGGATCCTAACCACTTGTACCTTGTGTGAACCATCTTCAATTTAACATGTGAAATAAATTTGGACATTGACAATGCATTGTCAAGTTTAGGTCTAACTATGGAGGAGATTGAACACAATCACAAGTAAGTACTGAGATACATATTGCAAGAAATTGTAATCTTAATACATCAATGCATCCAATTAGTGAATTGATTAGGGAGAACATAAAACATGGTAAATAACCCTTTAACCAATAAAAATAGCAAGCAAATATAATCAATACTATAACACGAGTCTATGTTGTAATTATTTATGTTGTGTTTCAAGCAAAATGGAAAATGGGATGCACAACAATCCTTTTGCATCCCTATATGTTCATTTTACATCGCTACTGTCATAAAAATACCTAGAGACCTTGAGTTATAACAATTAATGTGCGCTTATAGCATAGCAATCGCTAGACACACCATGTGATACTCTTAAATAGAGAACAGATTAGATTGCCAATTCAATATTTATTGTTGTTCATACGCCTTCACAATGTTGGAATTTATCATACAATCCGAAAAGCTTTCGAGCATTCTAAAACTCAATGTATATAATAAAAATTTAGTTGATTCCCAATAAAACTCCAGCTCTAAGTTCCATACTCGAAAACCTATGAACCAGAAATATATATAACAGCCAGCTGATTGTACAATTCAAACTGGCTACGCAGTGTGCAAAGAAAAAATGCAAATGAATGAATGAATAATACCTCGAGCGAGATCGAGGGGAGAGAGGTTGGTGAAGGAATCGAGCGTTCTGTATCCGACAGAGACCAGCTTTTCCCTTTGAGATGGCGCCAGAGGAAGGCATATCGTCTCCATAGTTCCAGGTTGGCATTTCACAATCGTGTATGGACATATTCATATATAAATAGTTAATTCGCTACTGTCATATTTTCCATCTAAAGCCCTCACCTTAAATCCTGTCAAAGTCCCCTTCTCTTTATGAACTTTCATCGATGGGAGGAGTCCTGGTAGGAACAGAACCACTTAGAATGAGTAGATTAATGATTTAGGTGTGATGTGATTCCACAAAGCCCATTCAAGGGGAGACACAACAATGGCCCAATGCTTCAAAGAAGTTAAAATGCTCTCCAAGAAAGGCCTTGAGATACGTAATATGGAAGTAGAGTGCTAAGGGAGGAAGGTATGTGAATGGATCTTTAGGATCCTAGCCACTTGTACCTTGTGTGAAACATCTTCAATTTAACATGTGAAATAAAATTGGACATTTACAATGTATTGTCAAGTTTAGGTCTAGTTATGGAGGAGAGTGAACACAATCACAAGTATTGGGAGACATATTGCAAGAAATTGGAATCTTAATACATCAATGCATCCAATTAGAGGATTGATTAGGGAAAGCAAAGAACATGATAGAGAACCCTTTAGCCAATAAAAATAGCAAAAAAATATAATCACTACTATAACACAAGTCTATGTTGTAATTATTGATGTTGTATTTCAATCAAACCGGAAAATGGAATGCATAACAATCCTTTGGCATCCCTATATGTTCATTTTACATCTCTATTGTCATCTTTTCCATCTATTTAGCATCTCATTTACATTTTTTCAAGTCGTTTTTAATCATTTTGCATCATATTTGTGTCCTTTTATGTTTTATTTGTCCTCTTTTCATCTCATTTTTTCCTTTTTGCATCCTTTCACACCTTGAATATGTCCTTTTTGCATCATTTTTTAATCACGAGCCCATTATTTTTCCCTTTGTGTTGCAAATCTTGTTCCAAGGTTTCTAACACATATTTAAAGTTGTAATTATGAGCTACAATTCAAAAGTTATGGCTCTAACAAGTTAACCTAGTTGCACATCCACTTCAGTATATGTTAATACATTTTTGTCACATTACATGTGTATATGGGTAAGAGTATGTTGATGGCATCGATTATGTTAGGTGTGTCACTTATGTGCATGTGTGTGTGGGTCAAGTGTGTCAATTATGTGCAAAATATATGCATGGGTTAGGTGTGTCACTTATGCACATGGATGTGTGGGTTAAATGTGTAAGTAGTGCATAGGTTAGGCGCATTGCTTATGTATGTGGTCTAGGTACATGGGTTAGATGTGTAAGTAGTTGCATAAATCATGTTAGTGTGTAACTTATATACATGGGTGTGTGGGAAAATGCATCACATAATGCTATGTGATTTTATTATGTATCTGGATTGTAACAACCCCAGGTTAAAAGTTCATGTAATAAAGTTAATAAAGGAAAAATAAGACCAAGGTCATGGGACACATATTTCAAGCTAAATGTTGGGCAAAAGATCCTAATGGGCATCACTTTTTGTTTATTATGGCCAAGGAAATTGGCAAAGGCATTGGCAAAAGCTTTGGAAAGGTAGAGAGGCATTAATTGGCATTTTATTTATAAAATAAAGGAAAATAGGAGACAAGAGAGATGAAATGTCACAAGTTTGCATGAGGAGGAAATTGAAGGAAAATAGAGGGAAATGAAGAAATTAGAGGCATCAACAATAAAAAGGCATCAAAGCATAAGTTTGGGGCCTTTGTCAGATTGGCTTTGGAATTAGCTGCAGAGAGAAAAGAGCACCAAGAGAGAAAGCAAGTAAAGGACAAGCAAGGAAGGATTGGATCAAGCAGCTTCAACAAGAGGACTTGCAGGTAACAGGTTGCATGTGTGGTTTCCTAGCTGAAGTGTGAATGCATGGTGCATGCATTTGTGCATTTGGCTCATTTTTTATCATTGGCATGGGTTTTGCTTAGTTCGACGATGGTTTTAGCCTTGCCTTGCCATTTTTGGATAGCCAAGGTGTCATGGGATTCATTCATGGTTGAGTTTTGGATTGCTGGAAGTTTTTGGATCCGGGTGAAGTGGTCTTAAGAAAATCCCAAGGGTTGGGGCTAGAGATGGTTTTCTCCTTAAATCCCTAAACAGGTGGGTGGAGAAAGCAAAATTTCTTAAGGGATGGTGAAGGAATTTTGAGGCATCCAATCTTGGTTTGGTCTTATGATCCTGGTACCGGTTTAGGTGAGATCACGGTAATGTGAGGGTGAAGGTGATTTAACCTTTGGATTCCCTTGGTTGTTTATGTCTTCGTTTATCCCATGATATCCCACATTCATTCTTGGAATATGGCACGGGGCAATTGGCTGAAAGAAAGATTTGGTTCAACCCAATCTATGGTCGAGTGGTACGTGGAAGTCCCTAACTTGGTTGGATTTTGCATATGTTAATAAAAGCCATTTTCCTCTTGTATTTTATGAGTAAATGTTTTTGCTATGATGTGGCTTTAATGGTTGTTTTTCCATTATTATTATTTTGGTCATATGTTGGTTATAAGCATGGTTTTATGGCAGATTTTAGTTATGGATCTTATCATGTTTTGATTGGTAAATGAATGGTTATTTAATGCATTACCTAATACATGTTATTGCATCTATTGTGATAGGGCATTAGACCTTCTTGATGATTCTCAGATAAGTATTAGACCCCTATGTTTAGATATGCATTCATGACTTGTAGATTTCATGTTCACTATATGTTTGACGAAATGACTGTCATGGTTAGGCCTGGTTAGGTCAAATTATTGACTAAGTTTTGTATGAATTCCTTTGTCATGATGTGTTATGCAACCAATTCACAAAATAGAAGAAAAGATAGATAAATGACTTAAAAACTATACTCTTCGTGGGTGAAACTTCCTTTACATTACATAAATGAACAATTCTTAGATGATACAAATGATAAGACCTCCTTGGTATATATAGGGGTCTAAGGGGTCACAATATAATCAGAGCCTACATATCAATAATAGTGTAAGGGTGCAATAATAACAATAGTGGGCTTCTATGGGGCACAATAATAACAACATGGGGGATACATGGGCAAACCAATAACAATAGGGGTCTACACTAACAACAACAATAAGGGGAATATAATAGTATTATAGGGACCTAACATGCCCCTCTCTTCAAAAAAGTTTTGTCTTCAATGCTTGAGTAGTTTTGGATGCTTTTGTATAAAATTCTCATCCTCCCATGTGGAATCTTAAACGGGTAAGTTCTCCCACTTAATGAGATACTCTTAAATTAATCAATTATGTAGTTGTTGGGTTCTTGTTCCATGACTGCTTCATGCTCAAATATGATTTTTCTTTCTTTGTAAAGTTTTGGCAACACTGTTTGAACTAGAAGCTTGTCACTACTAACCTTCTTTAAGCATGAAACATGGAAAACTGGTTGTACTCGAGAAGATGCAGGTAGCTCCAATTTGTATGCCATAGTACCAATCTTTTGCAACACCTTGTAAGTACCATAGTAGTACTTGGGTGGTAATTTATTATCCTTCTTAGATTTCTTGAGGGACATTTGTTTGTATGGTTGTAGCCGTAAAAATACCTAGTCGCCTACATCCAAACTCCTTTCATTGCGATGTTAATCTACTTATTGTTTCATTCAATTCTACACCGGAGTGAGGTTATCCTTTAAGAGTTTTAGAACTTGTTGTTGATGCTCGGTGTGATCTTCCACGTATTGAACATTTTTCTCTTAAAGATGTTGTGATGGATTGTGGATGATATCCATAAAGTACCATACATGGGGTCATTTTTGTTGCAATATGGAAGGAAGTGTTATACCACCATTAAACTAGAGGTAACCACTTGACCCATTGTGTTTGTTTATCGTATACAAAGCAACGAATATATCCTTCCAAACATTTGTTCAATATCTTAGTTTGCCCATCACATTGAGGATGATAAGATGACCTATGATCTAATTGAGCACTAAGACAAGAAAATAATTTCATCCAAAAATTTCCAATGAAAATGGGATATTTGTCACTTACAATAATCTTTGGGTTTCCTTGTAGCTTTTAAATTGTTTTCGTAAATGCAGTAGTCATTGTACTGGTTGTAAAAGGATGAATTAATGCATAAAAGTGTGCATACTTGGTAAGTCTATCAACTACCACAATGATGGCACTCTTTCCTTCAAACTTGGGTAAACTTGTGATAAAATCCACCGAGATCTCCTCCCAACACTGACTTGGAATGACTAAATGTTGTAATAGACCCGGGATCTTAATTGTCTCAACTTTATTTTGTTAGCAAACCAAACATTATGCCACAAACTTCTGAATATCATATTTAAGGCCATACCAAAAAAATCCTTCTTGACCTTGTGGTAAGTTTTTAAAAATCTTGAGTGCCCTCCCACGGGGGAGGTGTGCATTCCAAAAGAATCTTTTGCTTGAGTTGGGAATTCTTACAAAGATATAAGAGATATTTGTAACATAATGAATCATTTTTCCAGCTAAATGTATCAAATTTACTGGGATCTTGCTGCAACTTTTGAATGAGTGTCCACACCTCTTCGTCATTCTTCCGTTCATCCTTTGTTTCAGTTATCCAATCAGGTTGGATAATAGAAATGGCACAAAGCAATGCTTCCACATCCTCATCCTTTCTTGAGAGTGAATATGCAACAACATTTTGCTTCCTTTTTTGTAGATGATGTCAAAGTCATAACCCAACATCTTTGTGACCCATTTTTGTTGCTCTTCTAAAGATAATCTTTGTTCCAAAAAGAATTTAATACTATCATGATTTGTCTTCACCTTGAAGTCTCTTCCCATTAGGTAAAGTCTCAATTGCTTTAGTGCATGTAGTATTGCCAACATTTCCTTCTAACAAATGGGTTTGTGTAAATATTTTCCTTTGATTGGATGACTTTCAAAAGTAATGGGTCTTGCTTCTTGCATTAAAACAATGCCAATTCCATTTCCTAAGGCATCGCATTCCACAATAAAGGTTTTTGTGAAGTCTGGCGTAACTAAGACTGGTGCTTGGGACATTGCCGATTTAAGATGTTCAAAGGCCTCAGTTGCTTCTAGAGTCCAAGAAAATGCATCTTTCTTCAGTAATGTTGTTAGAGGTGTTGTTATTCCCCCATAAATTAACAAACTTGTAATAATACCCTGTCAACCTGAGAAATCCTCGAAGATGTTTTATGGTTATGCGATTTTCCATTTAATTTTGTTAGGGTCTACCTTAACACCCTCATGAGATACAATATGACCCAAATATTCCACCTCCTATACTCCAAAGAAACATTTGGAGGTTTTTGCATACAATTTTTTCTCCTCCAATAGTTTGAGCACCCTGTCAACATGTTGAACATGATCCTTCCAAGACTTGCTATAGATTAGTATATCATCAAAAAATACTAACACAAGTTTTCAAAGGAAGGGTTTGAAAATGGAATTCTTCAAACCTTGAAATGTGGAAGGCGCATTAGTAAGGCCAAAAGGGATGACCAAAAATTCATAATGACCCTCATGAGTTCTGAATTTTGTTTTCGAAATGTCTTCAATTTGATGATACCCTTAATGAAGATTCAACTTGGCGAAGTAAATTGCTCCATGTAATTCATCCAACAATTCATCAATGACGGTAATGTGAAATTTATCTTTAATAGTGAGCTTGCCAAGCTCCCTATAATCTAGACACATATGCCATGATCCATACTTCTTGTGCACCAATAATGCTGGAGCACAGAAAGAACTTTGACTAGGTTGAATTATACCAACCTCTAGCATTTCTGCAACCATACGTTCAATTTCACTCTTTTGGGCATATGGATATCTGTAAGGTTTGATGTTTGGAGGAACACATCCTAGAATCAAATGAATAGCATGATCATGATCACAAATAGGTGGGAGGCCTTTGGGAATCTCAAATACCTTGGAATGTGTTGTACCTTAGAAGACAATTCCCGACTGAGTAGAAATTAGTGCCCAAGACATTCATTAAAGTTTACATATTTATTATTTGTTTGTCTCATCATTTTGCAAACCCCAAAATATTAAATTTTAAACCCTTTAACCTTCAATACATGGAACATAACTTTAAATGGCCTTTAACTGTTGGATACAAATGGATTGAAATTTGTGAGAAGTGTTGGTGAAAGCTTCAGAATAAAAGGTTGTCTCTGCAGAATCTTTTATCATAAACCTAGAGGAAAGTGTGTTTGATGAGAAATGGAAAATTTGAAAGAAGAGCATTTTTTAAGGATTTTTAACCTCTAAATTTACAGAAAGTTATAACCATTAACTGTAAATAAAGAACAGACTGCTTCAATTCTTTCAATGAAGAAATACATACATAATGTGACACAAGGAAAAAAAATCATACCCAACAATTTATGGAATCACTGAAATCTTTATTCATCATTAAAGTGAAGATAAAAGTACAAAAGTGGTCCTCTCTGAGGTATTGCAAAAATCCGGAACCCTTTTTCATCTTGTTGAAGTACATTTATACAAACTTTTCAAAAAGATAGTTATCAAAACTATCAACCTCCTAACTACCTAACTATTCAAACATTACATTGAAACATAAAAATTACATGGCTTGAAAATATAACAACTTCTAAAAGTAAACATTTCATCTCAAATCAATCTGAGATTGTGGAGCAGTAGAGGGTTTTGCTTCTGTAGCAGCAGCTTGTGGCGACATCCATTCCTTGGTCTTCCTCCATATTTCTGTACTTGTACTTGGGGAATTTATAAACTTAACATGTGTTATCCTGAAGTCTGTGATTCTGTTGTATGTAGGCTTCTCAATAAACAGAGTCTTCATCATCCAAACAAGTTGAAAATCTTTATGAAGATAATTGACGATTGTAGCTCCCTTTAAGACTGTAGTCTTTTCATGTGTAGAATTAATTTTACTTTTTGCTTCCACCAGTAATGTTTCATACAATTCCCAGGATAACAAATTGTTTTGCTGATCCCAACAAGATGGAAAACCAGCCCTTGTTCTTTTATCAAAATTGATATCAAAACTCATCATTGCTTCCTTAATCTCCATCAATTTCTTCTCTGTTGATTTCCTATTGGCATTTTTCAATATCATTTTGTTTATTTCCATCACATGCTTGGTCCTGTCTTCTATTCCAAACTCCTTCATTTCTTGTGCAGACTTTGAGTTTAAGAAGTCAATTAATTTCTTAGCAAACTAGGCTCTATTCTGCAACTTCTGTTTATTACTAAGGATGACTTCTTCTAAGTCTCTAACAATAATCTTTTCCTCTTCAATGATAGCTAGGAATTGCTAGACACTCTTTACAGTATTAATTATGTCATTCCACAAGATTTCTCTTGCTTGTACCAGGGACATGTTTCCTTTCATTTTTTCCTTTAATTCTTTAATTTCTTGCTGAGTAGCCTGGAAATCCCTTATGTATTTTTCTGCAGTCTCCTTGGTCATAAACAACTCTTGCTCAGTTGCTTTGATGATTTTCACAGCATTGTCCAAATCTGTCTGCTTCTTCTTTAACTCATTTTCAGAAATGTGCAACTCAGTCCTAACCTGAGTCAACTTCTCAGCAGGATCATCTGAATCTGTTGCCACCACAATTGTGCATACATGTGAATCAATCTTTTGTTGTAAAGAAAGATTCATTTCTTTTAACTTCATTATCTCCTCATCCCTTTGTAGAAGTTCTTGGACCAATAATTCTTTTTCTTTCTCAACCCCTGCTACCTCTGAAGCCATGGGATGCTCTACTGAGGGCAACTTCAACTTCTTCTTCAGTGCTTGAATCTCTATCTCAGCACTCTGCAGTAACTTCTGAACTGTAGACCTATCTTCTGGATTCACACCAATCTTGACAATTATCTTTTTCAGCTCTTCATTTTGGGTATTAAGAGCTATGGAGTTTGCTTTTTCCAACTTCAGCTGGTTTACCACTTTCTCTAACATATTTTCAGCTTTAGAAGCAGCTGAAGCAGATTTATATAAATCATGAAAAATTAATTGCCCAGTTTGCATATGTAGATTAATCTTATCAGGTAATGGAATCCTCTTTGCATCCACTGTTAAATTAACAATCTTGAACCCTGCTGCAGATGTTACTGACATTGTTGATGGATGAGAGAGAGCAAATTTTAGCTGACTTTTCTCTAAATCCATAGTTGATAGCAACCTTGTCTGATATTCAGAAGATACTTGAGCTTCTGATTGTGATTCCATGTTTTCTCTAATTTTCTTGTTTCTTTCCTCCACCTGCAAAAACATTTGTTTAATCATGGAAACTGAATCTTGAGAAGATTCCCCTGAAACTGGAGAAGAAGTAGTACAAAAAGTTTCCCCTAACTGCAATTGTATATTGGGAGCTGTTGATGCACCAGTCTCTTCAAATATCTTTGCCCTTTTTGTTGCTCTGTCTTCTTCTTCCTCTAGATCAACTACCTCTAACCTGCCTCTCTTCAGGTTCTTTTCAGTAGCAAGAGGGGTCTCAATTTCTATATTTCCCAAGGGAGTTGACTGCCCTCCATTTGCCAATTTCTCAATTTCTGGTTTTGATTCATGCACAAAAGGAGCATATCCATTTTCTATTCTTCTGTTTGAAATTATATGATATGGATCATAAGCCCATTTCTCTTCTAGTAATAAATTCATCCCTTCTAACAATTTATGGACTTCATCTGCTACTTTCCTAGTATTTACAATGAATGGTCCAATAGTCCTAGGCAACCTGAAAAGGAGTCCCTTCTTTGCAGGTACAAAATGTACCTAATCCACATTTAGACTCTGTCTAATGAATTCAAGAGCAAACATCCTCATGGGAACAAAAGTTGGTAATCTGTAGGGCTCAACCTCAGCTCCATACAACCTTATTTCAACATGATCCTGGAAAGAAAACCAATCTCCAACCTTTACATCTTTACTCACTTGAAGGAAAGATTGGGCTTTAGGGAGTAAAGCTAGTGCAGGTGAACTATTGATGATTGAATATACAACAGAAAAAAAGAAGAAGATGCAAAATAGGATAGACCCTCATTTCTAGGATCAATTCTTACTATATCAGTCCATAAAAACACTGATTATTTATGCTTGAGAGTGTCCATAATATTCAACCCTAGATGCATGAATTTCTCAACATTGGAATACAAGAATAGATATGTCACAAGTGAAGGAAACCTAAAACAACATGTAAGAGTGAAATTCATGAACTGGACATTAATTTATTTTTCCCAATATGTTGGTATATCTAATACAACCCCAAGCTTCATCATTACAACAAACATTCCTAAAACTACTTTGTCAACTACTATAATGTCCTCTTTCCCTAAAATTATGGCCAACACCTGAAGAACTAGTCTTACATCTTCGGCAAAGATATCCAAGGGAAAATGAGTGGAATCTACAGGGAATTGTTTTCCATTAGTCATTAAATACAAGAGAATTACAGCAGATTCTGGTTCGGATAAATCTTCGAAATAAGCAGTCAATGATTCTTCGGAGAAAGAGAAGTAAGACTCTGCATAAGGATAGCACAATGCTTGCTGAATCAAGAGAGATGACACCTGAAAAACACTTTCTCCTAGCCTATTTATCACAAAGCACCTTTGAGGGTACATTGTTGAAACTAGCCAATGAATAAATTCAGGAAACATATATGTTTGAGGGAAAAAGGCTGCCAACACACCAGATTTTACCATTGCAGCATAGATTGGGGAATTTGATTGGTTTAACTGGACATGTTGGTAGAATTCATGATGGTTGACAGGGAAAGAAACATCAAAGATATCTCTTTCAGTATCCATGAGCGGAATGTGAGAGGATGAACCGGCTAAAACAATTTTCTTGGCCATTTTTAAAAGATAAATGGTTGATTTTGGCAAAATACCTGGTACTGGTGACGAGGCTGACTCGGATGTGAGTTGGAATTTGAATTTCTTGGCAGTGAACAACAAGACAATGTACTGAGCAAAAGCCAAGAAAAGGTTTTTATAGCGGAATGAGAAATTATAAGAGGGAAAACGACATTAAATTCCATCGTGGGAAATGACCGAATTAAATGAAGGATTTGATAGTTTGGAGGACAACTAGACAAAGGAGCGTGACATGGCAAATGAAATTAGAATGAGTTGGCTCGCTTGTTGTCGTCACTGCAGGGGGCTACTCTGTACGGGACTAACTTCTGGGTGGTGCCCCGCAGTAAATCTACACCGTTCATTCGAAAGTCAACAGGCCCGACAAAAGTCTTTGCACTACCTGTGTTAACCTCTGACTTAGTTGTGTCGTCGAGTTTTCTCCATTGGGCGGGTCCCATCCTCTCTGCCTTTCGTGCACTACCAACCTGCTCACACTTTAACACTTCCGACTGCCACCACAGGGTCCCACCGTCTGTCTCAATTTATTACAATAAACTTTGTAGGTACAAGATATTAGTAATGCAAAAGACTTTGATAAACCAACATAACTTAGTTTAATCAAATAACAAAAAGTCTTTCACATTTTTCTTTTTCTCTTTCAATATTTGATTTTTTTCTTTTCTTTTTACACTTATGTTTAACATGTACATCACATATAATTTAAAACAGGTTACAACATCTGGCTCCACCTAGGGATAGTGTTTTTAAGAAGAAAGAACACTAAGAACCGCAGATTAGTGCCTTCACCTCAGGCATGGATTCAAACTGTAACATCACACATTACCATGAAAAACTCACCGACATTATTACAATGGACACTCCGATATATACAATGATTGGAAAAACATCAGTTAGTGCTGGAAATAGTGTTTAAGGTACTGCCCATTCACTGGCAGTTGTAGCAGTTCACCATCTAAATTCTCCAAAATGAAGGTGTTGTTTGCCTTTGACTCTGCAATTCTAAAAGGACCAAACCACAAAGGATCAAACTTACCATGCTTGCCTTTGTCTTCCCTTCTTGTATCCCATCTGAGGACTAGATCACCAGGCTGAAAAAGAATATCTTTAGCTTTCCTGTCAAAAATCATCTTCATTTTCTGCTGATAACCAATCAAATTTTCCATGACTTTTTCCCTGTTTTCATTAAGTTCAATCAACTGATTCATCCTTCTCACCAGAGGGCTCAATTCTTCTTGAATATCTTGGACCAATAATGCAACAGGCTTTATCAACTGACTAGGAAATAATGTAGTTGTTCCATAAACAAGTTCAAATGGTGATTTTCCAGTAGACCTTCTTGGGGTTACTCGGCTTGCCCATAGAGAAAATTTCAATTTAGTATCCCAATTCTTTTGATTTTCTGCAATGGTCTTCTTAAGTATCCTCACCAATGTTTTATTTGATGATTCTGCTAACCCATTCCCCTGAGGGTGATAAGTAGTAGAATGAGACAATATCACATTATATTTTTGACAAAAATCTTGTAATCTAGCATACCTAAAAACTTGAGCATTATCTACCACCAATCTTTTAGGACATCCAAATCTGCTAAAAATATTTTCCTCCAAAAATTTAATCACCACCAAATCATTTGATTTCCTTGTTGGAACTGCTTCTACCCATTTAGTAAAATAATTTGTACCTGTCAAAATCCATTTATATTGCCCACTTGATGCTGGATTGATTTCTCCTACAAAATCTAACCCCCACTATCTAAAAGGTTCTTCTATAAAAACAGGAATTAAAGGCAATGGTGCTAACTTCTTTTTCTCAGCAAACATTTGACACTTTTGACATCCCCTTACCAACCTGTAAACATCTGAAAATAGAGAAGGCTAGAAAAACCAACTTTCAAAATCTTATGGGCTATCACTTTCCACCCATAATGACCACCACATAAACAACCATGATATTCATTCACTATTTCAATAATTTCCCCTTCTGTCAGACAAAGTAAAAGAACACCACCAGGATCCCTCCAATACAATTTTCCATTAACTAACACATATTTCTGAGTTTTAACTTTCAAAGCTCGGTATTTTGATCTATTCAAATTGGGAGGACAACAAAGAAAACATAAATAATGGACAATGTCCTTATACCAATCAGAACACAAGTATTTATACTGAACTTTATCCTTAGAATTTTCTTTCTTACCTTCATTTACCTCTTCATCTCCTTCTGCATTGGTACTATTTTTCTCAACTTCAGTTAGCAAATTGATTCCCATAGCTTGGAAATTTGTTTATGTTAAGATCTTTGCCAAACCCTGCCCTTTTACTAACTTAGTTGGCTTTATATCCAAATCATATTCTTGTATCTTTGTTATCCATGTCCCTCTTCTTCCTTCTACATCACCCTGAATCAAAACATCTTTTATAGCAACATTTGGAACATATGCAGTTACCTGAGATTGAAGGATATAAACCCTGAAAGCCTTAAGTTCCTTGACCAAAGCATAAGCCTGCTTTTCCAAAATATTATACTTTAGTTCTGCATCTCTTAATACTCTGCTAAAGAAAGCCACTGGTTGTTCCCTTCCTTCTTCATTCCTCTGTAAAAGTACTGCTGCAATAGTAGAAGCAGAAGCAAACGAAAACAATTGAAAAGGCTTTTTATAGTTTGGGCTTATTAATACAGGAGCTTCTTGAAGTGCCACTTTAATTCTAGAAAAAGATTCCTTAGCAATTGAATTCCATTTCACTTCAACACCTTCCTTTAGCATATCAGTAATGCCTTTTACAATCTCTGCATAATTGGGAACAAATCTCCTAAGAAAATTTATCCTCCCTAAGAAACTCTGAATTTCCTTCTTATTTCTAGGGAGTGGTATTTTCTTGATTGCTTCTACTCTACTTGGATCTATCTTGACTCCTTCTTTTGACACAATATGGCCTAACAAATTTCCTTCTTTTAAAGCAAAATGGGATTTCTTAGGATTCAATGATAGACCATACCTTCTACATTTTTCAAAAATCTGTTGTAGATGCTCCAAATGTTCTTCATCTGACTTTGAGAAAACAGTGATATCATCCAAATAAATGACAACAAACTTATATTTTTCTCCCACGAAAGCTATGTCCATAGCCCTCTGAAATGTAGCCCCTGCATTCATCAATCCAAAAGGCATTTTAGAATACATAAAAGTCCCCCAAGGAGTTGTGAATGTTGTTTTCTTCTAGTCCTCTTTATCCACTGAAATCTAATTATAACTAGAAAAACCATCAATCATTGATAACCTGTAAGAACTAGTCACCTTCTGTAAAATATGATCCATCTTGGGAAGAGGATAGTTATCTTTCAAAGATGCTCTATTCAAATTTCGAAAATCAACACATAATCTAATTTCTCCATTCTTCTTCCTTACAGGAACCAAATTTGCTACCCAGTCTGAATACCTTAAAGGAACAATTATTTTTGCATCTAATAACTTCTTAACTTCTTTCTCAATTGATGGTAACAACAAAGGATTAATCTATCTCAACTTCTATCTAAAAGCTTTCACTCCTGGTTTTAAAGGAATCTTATGCTGAATAATCTTGGTATCATAAGTCTTTAAATATTCATAAGACCATGCAAAAACATCCACAAATTTCTTAAAAAGACTCACATACCGTTGCTTGAAATGTTCTAGAACATCTTTAGCTAGCCTTACCATTTTGGGTTGTTGATTTGTTCCTAGATTACATTCTTCAAGATCTTCCTCCAAATCTATTTTTTTGGATTCATTGCAACATCATTTGCATTGAATAACTTTTCCAGGGGTACCAAACCTTTAGGTATTACATTATCTTTAAGTTGAATAATCTTGTGATTCCCAACTGAGTCTTTCAAAAATGTCATGTTTGAATGTTCTTCTTCAACCTCTTCTTCTTGATCAATCTCTAAACCTGCAAACTCTCCAATCAACTCAAGAAAGTCTTTAATCTGTTCCTCATCCTCAAACACTTTCCAATGTTTAACATTATCTGGGATTGATGGTTTGTGCCTGATTTCAATTTCATACCTCAATCTAGGATTTAAAGGTGGTTTGAAAGTACTAGCTGCAACTGCTAAAGAATCAACCATTATGTTTTCTTCTCTAGGCACAAACTGTATATTGAAAGCAACAAAGAAATTATCTACCAAATCCCATATTTCATTTCTATATGTTCTTAACCTTGGATGTTTTGTTTGACATTGATTCTTTATCTACTTTACTACCAATTCAGAATCTCCAAAAACAGAAATGCATTGTACCCCTAAACCTTTAGCAGCTTGTAATCCCATAACTAATGCCTCATACTCAATGATATTATTTGTGGAGTCAAATTCCAACTTGTAAGAAAAAGGAAAGAAATGACCTTTTGGAGAAATAAAAATATACCTGCTCCACTTCCATCTCTTGAATAAGCACCATCAAAGTAAAGCTTCCATACTCCACTGACTGCTAGCTCCTCATTTTTAATTGCTGAAGGGAGCTGCACTTTATTGTCTTCAACAATTTCCTCTGCTTCTTGGAACATAAAACAGGAAAAATCATCCTTTTCCTGATTGTACACAGGAGAATTACTAGAACCCTCCTTTGTAATGGTTTTAATAAACTTGGTTTCTTTGTATAACCTCCTCTCTTCACCTCCGAAAACAGGGATTATTGCATATGTAAAATCCAATTTTAGTACACCACCCAATTTTTCTCCCCAGGACCTTGAAAGGAGCATTCTAAAGCATGTAGGAATATCTTCCACCACCACATCCATCACCAGGCTTCTAGTTGGAATCTGGGCCAGAGAAACAACTAAATCTTTGATCACTCCTACACATTTAACCTTTTTGGAATCAAATGAATAAATATCCTTATAAGGTTTAGTAATCTGGAGGTTCAATTGTTTCATGATTGACAATGGCATCAAATTATGTGAAGCTCCTGAATCCAACACACAATTATGCAGCATAAAAGAATGAATCAACAAAGATATGTAAAAAGGTGGAGTGGAAGAATCCACTTCTTCTACATGGGGTCCAAACATTACTACTGGTCTCTCCTCCTGTAAATTTACTGTATCTGCTACATGATCATCTTGAGAGAGATTTATAAAATCAAAAATTTGTTTTTTGTATGTAGGAGTTTTAGCCAATTCTGTTAAAGGAACTTGAATCTTAATCTTCTCTAATTCCTTAGTTAGGCTAAAAAATTGGTTTTGCTTCCCAATATTTTCTTGTTTTTCATCATTCATCTTTTGCTTTGAAACATCATTTGAATCATCTACCTATTCATGAACAGGTCTATTCAGAATTCCCATACCTGATTTTGCTTAGAACTTTCTCCTTGCTGAAAAGAACTTTTTGTGCTTGAATCAACCTGTTTCTTCCCCTTATCCTGTTGATTTTGATTTTGTTGTGGAGTCGCCATATGTTGAGACACTGGATCCTATTTTTCATCAGTAACCTCCTACATCCTTGACCTTTTTCTTGATCTAAGGTCATATTTCCTGTGCAATTCATCCTGCATAAAATCAGTAAACTTTCTGCAATAATCATCAATTTCATTATCATCTAGAGAAACCTGAAATTCAAAATTCAAATCCTCTCTTCTAATCACATCTTCCTCCTCCCCATAAAATGTTGATATTTGATTTTCATGCTCCTTAGAAGTTCCTTCTACTACATCCTCTAATTCATCCTCAATGTATAAGGGAGGTTGTATTTGATCTTGATCTTTCCTATCCCTCTGCAAAATATGTAATGGTGGATTTCTAAACTGAGGGTTGAAATTTCTATTTTTCCCCTGTTGAAATTGTCTAGGTGTATTCTTATTTTCCAGCTCCAACTTGATTAGTTTACTGGACAAATTTTTAATAACCTTAGTCATTTCTTCTAATTTTTGCTCATTATAATCAGGTGTTTGACTAACAACTTTCATTTCTTCTTCTTTTCCTTTCCCCTTATTTTGTTCAGTGTCTTTTGGTTTAATCTTTCCTGCTGTAGACAAATTGGCTTCATCAGTCTGTATTTGGTCCAATGAAGGGGACCTCCTCTCCCTCAAAGTGAAACCAAAATCAGAATCAAATGCTCCTGCAAATACTACTTTTTCTCCTGCAGGAGGAGGCTTAATTTCTCCAGGCAGACTATTGTATAATTTATTGAACCTTTTTATGAATTCACCTACTTGTTCTTCAGGCTTCCTTTTAATGGCATTAAATTATGTTAGAAAATAGTCGTGATCTTTCTTCTCTCCCCACCTCTGTGTAAACACATTTTCCAATTCTTCCCATGTATTAATTGAATTTGCAGGAAGGGTTTTGAACCACTTCCTGGCCTCTCCATCCAATGACTAAACAAACAATCTCATCACCACATCTAGAAATTCCACATTCAAATTTTTAGCAAATGCACAAAATGTGGCAATATGATTCTCTGCAGTTACCTCATCTTCCCTTGTGAAACAAGGTAACAATTTAAGGTAATCTTGAGGCATTGGATTCATAGGTTGAGGGAGATTCAAGGGAGCATATCTATTCAACATAAAAGCAGGAATAACCATATTTAAATTCAAATTAACCATAGAAGGGTTACCTGCTTGAAAAACAAATGATTGTGGAGGCAAGGATGATATGGGAACTGCTTGATTTACAATGGAAATAACTGAACTTGTAGATGAAGGGTCAACTGTTTTGATTTATTGAAACTCAGGGAAAGAAAATGAAACTGACTCGAAAGATTTTTCCTCCAAATTTGGTTCAGAAAAAAGGTGTCTGAGAAGGGGAAAGGACTTCTTCAAAAAAATCAAAATTCCTTATTACTTCTTTTGAGTGGAAGATAAAAAACTGATGTGTAGAACTAATACTAGAAGCAGATAAAGTGGGATCTGGGGTTCTTCGTGATTGGTTTCCGAACTCTCCTAGAAACCAACTTTTCTGGAGCAGGAGTTCTCTACTATGAGGTGTCTGACCTTGTGTTTGGTCATTTTGGGACTAGGGGGTTGCACTAATAACAATAAGGGGTTACACTAGTAGTATAGGGACCTAACTATGTCCCCTTTTTTATACCATCCATGTCCCCTTATAAGTCATCCATGTCATCTTTGGTTGCTCTTTGTGAGAGCAAAATTTGTTACACTTGGTCCCGTAACTTTGATATATCATGTTGCAATTCTTCCTCTTCATGCGTCATAGTAGAGCTTTATGAGGGCTTAATGGGTGTAGAATCATTTTGTTTGGCAAGCATTTTAAAAATAAATACTGATATCTATGCTTCAATATGTCCTTTCAAACTTCCTTTTTAAAGAAAAGTTATGCAAAATTAAAAAAATGCATACCTTTTTATTGTTTTTTAGGAGCTCAATATGGAAACTATTGTATCTATGTAATATCGGATCTCTAGGTCTGAAATTTCGTCTCATGGCATCCTTATGAGTCTTCTTTCCAACCCCACAATTCATACCAATATTGGATCTTCGATAAAGAGTTATGCCTAATCTCCCACAATGACCTGATTATCGACTAATTCAGTAGAGCGAACTTGTACAGAGTGCCACATGTCATTGTTTCGACCTTCGGCTTTGAAAATGATACACGAAAAACTATAGTCCATGCAGTTTTTAGTTTGTTTGTTTTTGTTTTTTTAGTTTGTTTGTTTTTGTTTTTGTTTTTGTTTTTGTTTTTGTTTTTTGTTTTGTTTTGTTTTTGTTTTGTTTTGTTTTTGTTTTTGTTTTTTTGTTTTTTTTTACGAAATTCAAATCTGATGCTCGTAGAGAAAGTTATGACAATTTTCCCTAGGTCGCGTGTTTGAGATTAAGTTCTAGAGCTTGCAAAAACGTAACTTTTGTAGATCATATCTCGAAAAATATAGCAAACCGAGATCTGAAAATTCATATACGAAGTTCACCAATATTTCGGCTCTACGTGGTTTCAATTTCAACTTCCAAAGACTCATATAAAAAAAGTTACAGTGAAAATTCCAAAATGACCTGTTTGAAGAAGCGAAACCCTAGAATCCAAAGCTCTGATACCAAATCTTATGCAACCAACTCACAAAATAGAATAAAATATAGAGAAATGACTTATAAATTATCCTATTCGAGAGAGAAACCTCCTTTACATTACATAAATAAACAATTCTTGGATGATACAAATGATAAGACCTCCTTGGTATATATAGGGGTCTAAGGGGTCACAATATAATCAAAGCCTACCTATCAATAATAATGTAAGGGCAGAATAATAATAATAGTGGGATTCTACTGGGCACAATAATAACAACACAGGGTATACATGGGCACAACAATAACATTAAGGGGCTCCACTAACAATAACAATAAGGCGAGTATACTAGTATTATAGGGAGCTACACTAACAATAAAAATAAGGGGAATATGCTAGTATTATAGGGGGATACACTAACAATAACAATAAGGGTAATATACTAGTATTATAGGGACCTAATATGATGTTATATATCATTCTAGAAAGTCTCATTAAGTTTTGGGCAGTGGTTGGCAGTCAATCCTAAAAAAGGTGGCTTAGATTTTGGGGACACATGCTCAAAACTGGGAAATCTAGATTGCAGTCGCTAGGAGGCAGGGTTATCCATGCCACTGAAGGGTCAAATTTGTTAGCTTTCCTTGTTATGCAAGCGACTGGGACTCCAGGTCAGTAAAAAGGCAAGTTAGCACAATGTTTGGACACATGGAGTGGTTGTTTTACTCATGGAGTCCTTGTAGCTCCTAAGGAAGGTCGATAAAGTTTTAGATTGTTGATTCCACTTCTTTAACTGTATTTAGGAGGTTGAGTTATGTCATAGTAGCCCTCAACTCATGTTTACCCTGGCAGGCTAATGAAAGTGGGTAAATGTGGGAGGGGTGGTTAAAGATTGGTATCAGAGCGAGTTTCGTTCTCTTCAGGTGATATATGATACCACATATTGGTATCAAAGCATGGTTCAATACTTGGACCAAATGGGCTAGATGCATGGTGTTATGCATGCATTGTCATGGTTGCATGAGGTCATTTTATGCAGCTAGTGTTGCCATGCATGATGTCGATATATTGATATGATTATGTACATACATGTATCATGTTAATTTGATTGAATTTACAGATGAGATAGCCTCCGTTGAATGCCATTGAGGTATGATTTTGATTATGGTATCTATTTCGTTTAGTTTACATGGTATGCTTGCAAGAATAATAAGATTAGAGATGACGAGCTAAATGGTGGACTAAAATTCACGTGAATCTCCCTACATATTAGTTGAGAAACAAGGAGATGAGTATTCTCCTGGTATAGCATATACATTGAGGAGTTTAAAGGAATAGATCAGAAGTTGCAAGGCAGGTAATAACAGATTGGTTGAGGCTCAGGAAACATTTGCAAGGGCTCATGAAAGACTTGTAACGGCTCAAGAGAAGCAGGTAGAGGTCAATGTAGTGATCCTTCAAAGTTTGTTAGAATTACAGAGATAGGGACAACTAAGGATTAGTCAAGAACATGAAGATAAGACTAATGGGGCATATGGTAGTAGGTCTCGATCAGGATACAGGTCAGGTAAAAGGGATACATTTAGAGGTAGTAGATCATTGGGTACAACTACCAGGACAACTGGTATGTATGGGTTTCATTCTAGTTCCTCATCCAAGAGACATCATCACCATCATCACATCCATCATCCTTATAGGAGGAGTGGGTACTTTCATGAGGATTTCAAAAAATTCAAGCCGCCTACATTTGTTGGAGAGTTGAAAAAGTTAGAAGACACAGAGGCATGGTTGCTTGGGATGAAGAAATTCTTTCGATTGCATAGCTATTCAGAGAAAATGAAATAAAAAATAACTACCTTCAGTATTAAAGGGAATTCATATATTTGGTGGGAAGTGTTGTGTTGTACAACAAACCCCATTTAGATTTAAATCCTTTAGATAATAAATGGGGACCCTTTAGAAAATAATCTAGTTTAAATTCATTAAAATCCAAATAAAAAAATTTGTTTGTTTTGCTACAAAGTGAAATCTCATTTCGCATTTCGCAAAGTCTCGTGCAAAACACTTAACCTTACTATATGAACATCACTGATTTGCGATATGCAAAGAATCAAGGAATATTCCAGTCAAATCATGTCAGACTTTTCGCATCGCAAAAAAGCAAAAGAACATGTTAAACCTTCCCTTACGTATTGCGATATAATGATGGACCCGACAAATGAATTAACCATAATATCAAAACATTTCCACATCCGTCACATCGCAATTTCGCAAATCGCAAAACTGGTAATCAAAACTATTTGTGTGACATTGTGAATCGTCGATTTGCGAAAGAATCCAGGACCACCAACGTAACACGTCATTAAATCGTAAAATCACATCTCACGTATTAAGGATGGTACGTTAACAAGTTTTTAATGATATGCTGCGAAAATATTGTTTGCAACATATTACATTAATGTGAGTTAATCCGAATCTTACACAGATATCATTTTCGGTTATTGATACTTATGATCCGTGGCTCAAAAAATTCAATGTCTTCTCACCATTACGGGTGCATTTAAGTGTTTCAACTTCATTAATTTGAAAAAGGTTTTCATATCCACATACCATTATATTTCCATTTTTCATTCTCTGCACTATCACTCTCGTCTTCTTTGTGGTGGCAGGACTATAACGAAGATTCGATTACTCAACTTAATGATCAAGATGAATAAGGGAAAGGTTACACAGTCCCCAGCTAAAGATGTATTGGAATCGTCACCTTTATTTTCTGATACAACTTGTTCACTAGAGTGTGGTGTCGGCTCCTGGGAGAATGTTTATGATATATTCGAGAAGGAAATATTGAAGGAAGCGATGATAGATGATATTGAATCCTTAGGCGCTTCTTACCCTGAGGTCGCAAGCTCTATTTTACATAAGGTAGTAGTCAGGCCAAAAATATTACCCTAAAATGATATGGTGAAATGGGTTATTGAAAATGTGAATATTGAAGACAGAGAGTTTGTAACCTCAAGACAAGTGGTCATCGACTCTTTTAAACTAGAGGATATGTATCATTTACCATGGCCACACAAGGTTTATGATAAAGCATTTGTTGAGCAATTTGCTGTTGAAAATGAAGAACCATTAGAAGTTATAAAACAATGGAGGTCAAATCCTAGCAAGCACAAGATGGATAGAACTGGTATGTATTCAATAGCCTCTATTGCCACTCCTTATTTATACATTGTCGTAATGCTATGTAGATTATTTGGATATGCAGACGCTACCAAGTTTTCAATTGAATGGGTACCTTTGATTGATGCCGCTTCTAATTCTATAATAATGGATTGGGCCACAATATTGTCAAATAATTTAACCCACCACATCACAGAATATATAAAGAACCGTTTTGTCACCACAAGAACTGTTCCTCCGCTTTTTATGAGTGCCTACATCATGGATGCTGTGTGTTTCATCTTTCTGTTTCCGATTATGGATGGAAGTGGACGCTTGAAGATCCCACACAAACTCATGTATATCATAAAGCCCTTTGGAAATCTTGTTTCAATGAACGTTTCTATCAGATTTGTCAGGGGGTTATGCTCCCTATTCATCAGGTTGTCTTTGACAAGAAATCCCCAAGGTTATCTGAAGAAGCCAAGGTCGATATTCAACCTATGGTGAGATGGTTTGGAGAGGAATTATTCACATATATTAGAGTTTTTGGAAGCACCACTCCACCACATGTACTTCCGTGGTATGTCCCTGATAAATTATTAGCCAGAGAAATTGCATACCAGATAGTTAGAAAGGGTGTAACTAGGTCTCTCAAAGAGTCTAAAAAATCTCTCTGGCCCACTTTTCCGCTTCGGTGTGGTGTTTATTGTTTAAATGACTTCAGACATGCACAGGTTGAAGTCAAACACATTTACAATTTAAATCTTGTTGAGTTTCGCAAAAGGCAGTATGACCCTATTAAGGTCATGTATGATTTTACCTCGTCTGTTAAAGTCAAGGCATTTATTCATGAGGACAATCGTTTTGACGATATTTTTGAAGTAGCTGAATAATTTTCACAAGTACAAATATTAGCTGCCCTCAAACTGAATCCAACTGAATTAGCAGAATTTAAGGAGTACAAAAATCAAAGGTTAATGCAAGTGCCTTTAAATCTACTTCAAATAATCCTGCAGGAATCTCAAGAAGAAAGGGTTTCTACTAATGTCTCAGGAAAGCATGCAAAGAAAGCATCCAAAGATGTTGAATCATCAAGGGAGTCTGCTATAGAGAAGAACGTACAAGAACTTGTTGTGGTAAAACATAACCCCCAATTTTTGACTTGTTTACTTCAATAATGAGGACCCTTTCCATAAAATTTTTGGCTAAACACCTTTTAGGTTTTTTATTAAGTTGATTATCCTCCGCTTTTGTTAATTTTTCATTTTTTAGACTTTCGTTTTTGATTGCTTTGTTAAAATCGATTTTTTATAAGCTTCCCATTGATACTTGTTTCGCCTCAATTGATCAACTGGTTTGTAAATGACACTCCTTTGAAGTCTAATCATGTATGTTGTCTGGGTGAAAATATGTAAAATGTACAATATTCAATTTTTGTAATTAAATTAGTTCAACAATGCATTTATTTTAAATATTAACCCCTAGTTAGTTATTACTAACATTTTCATTTTATTTATTTATTTATATAACCAAATCATGAAGCATCCTGATTTCAATGATTTACCCCAATTTTCAAATAAATTAATAATCTCGAAAACTCTAAATGTCAAAGTAGCTGTAGTTTAAAAAAATTCATAACTTAAATAAACCTCATTATATATGTATATATATAACGAGATCGGAAGGTTGCATCGGAGTTTTTAGTTGCAACATCTTTAAAAAACCCAATAACCCCATACTCTCGATTGCCAATCCTCCGATGGCGAAAAGTCAAAAGGTAACGTGGCATTAACCAAAGTTTCATAATTCATTTGTTTTTTGAGTTTCAAACTCACTCATAGGAATGAGTGAAATGGTAGGATAATATAGTTTAATATTAAAATAAAAATTAATATTTAATATTAAATTTTAAATTAATTAATATATAAATTATAATTAATTTAATTAAATTAAAATTTAATTATTAGTTAGATCAATAGTTTATAAATAGTTAATGTTTTAGTTAATTAAATATTAATTAATATATAGTTTATTAAATAATTAGTTTAGTTTATAATTAACAATTAAATTAGAATTAGTTATTAGATAATTAGAGTCTAATTTAGGATTAGATCTTTTAATTAAAATTTTGATTTTTTTAGCTCAGCAACGAAATTTCTAGAATTAGGCCAGATTTGACTTATCAACTTTGGATGCTCATAGATTGAGTTATACTTGGCCAAATGAGGCCCAAAACAGCTCATTGAAAAGATAAAATCAAGGAGAACATTTCTTAGGAGGTTTCACTAACAAATTTGGTCATTTATTGGATAAAAAATCAGACATAAGATTAAGCTTTGAATTTTTAAAACAAAATCAATTTTCTGAGTTTTATTTTCTGCATTTTCATTTGTACAAGCCTCTTCTGAATGCAGATCCATTTGTCAATGGTATCCTTAGCTAATTAAACCATCTCAGGCATCAATAGAAAGCTTATATTTTATTTTCAATTATATGATTAATTGCATTTTATTGGATTTATTTTAATGCCAGAAATGACATTTTGATTTTATTGTTGCATCTTAATTTATTTTGATTTGTTTTTGCAGGAAAACAATAAAAGAGATATGGAGAAAAAGATCTCAATCAATGAAAATGATTCAGCAATTAAAGATTGAAATTTTGAGCAAATAAAATTGATTGGGCAGATTTTTCTTCAACAAACTTTCCTTTCAAAAATACCTTTGAAAATATTATAAATGACAGATTGCAGAATGTAATAAGGGGCTGCTCTCCTCTGCAATTTTGGACTTCTAAAAGCACTTTTGCAATAGAAATTTAGAGTTGTAGGAGGGAGGAGAGAAAATCTCAGATCTGAGGATTATTAAGGATTTTTCCTTTGTATCTTGAATTATGTATGATGGACAGAGTTTGCACTATTGAAACTCTAGTTTTGAAAGCAGAAGTTCAAGCAATGTAAAGCACTGTTGGAGACCAGGGTCAGAGAAATGGATGTAATAAATTGGTATTTCTAATACTACTGTTTCAAATATTAGTTTCATTTTTATGATAACAAGAAAGTGTCATTTTATTCATGTTTGTGCACTTGTGTTGATATGGGTAATTTGTCTCAATATTGTTATTATGTATCTCTGCTCTTATGGATTAAATTTTGATTTCTGAGTAACTATTTACTCATAAATCTATCTTATAAAATTGATTTATTAAATAGTGATGTGTTGCGAGCTATTTCAGAATATTATTGTTTAATTGTTGGATTTACTGATTTGACAATCAATATCATTTTTGTGAATTTCTTTCTGAGTGTTGTTGATTGATTATTTCAGTTAAGGGGTCTCAATATGATGTGTTTTGGTATCCATAATGTTAGTTAATTGAACTACTTCATTAACTTTATATTCATTATAAACAAGACATATTTAAATCCAAATATTTTAAATGCTTCGCTCTTGATTGGGTTAGATCTATATATGCCTAATTGAGATATGATTAATATAGTTCTTTTTGTTTGCATTTTAGAATAAGTTTGCATTTAGATTAAATTCTACATTCTTTTAAGTCCTCTTCTCAAAGAGGCAAAATTTTAGTTGTGGCTTGACTGAACCCAAATCAGCTTAACGGTCTTTCTCTTGCCCGATCAGCAAGAAGAAATGATTTGATATCCCTGTCTATTGATAGTTAAAGATATTATCATAAACCAATAATTATAGGGAAAATGTAACTTGACCTAGTTAAACCAGTCGGAGCCACTACTCCAAACGAAAAAGGAGCTGCTTTAAAGTTTGGACTGGGTGGTTATCCCCTTATGTTGAGGTAGACATTTTTGGCTCTCAACATTTTTGGCGCTAGAAAGAGGGCCTGAAATTGGTTGTCTATTGGAGTCTTTTCAATTTTAACATTTTATTTAAATCATGATGGCCCCTCTTAAGCTTCTAATTTGGAGTTGTATCCATGGATGTGCATCTTCCAATACTTCACCCGAAGTGATAAGACTCTTGTCTCAAGTAAATTTTAATGATAAGAGGAATTCTTCTGATTTTAATCATGTCTTTCAATTTATTCAAAATGTTTCAAATTATGATTTTCAAGGAATTGATGAAGGCAGTTTATGTAGAATTTTTACTCTCACATTTGCGGCAAGAGCTAGAAACTAGTGTAGAACTCTTCCGGTTGCCTCAGTCCACAACTGGGATCAATTTGTTACAATTTTCATTTGTAAATTTGACGGCTATGATTATGAACAGGTATGTAATGAAATTGAATATTTGCGAAGATTTGAAAATGAGTCTGTTGAAAATTTTAATATTTGATTTCATTTGAATTGTTTAAGATTTAAAATCGAAGATAAACCTACAAAAGAAGAATCACTAGATTGGTTTGAATATATTTGTTCTCTTCCTCCCATTCCCAATCCATATGAAATTAGTTCAAGTTTTATTTCATTCCCTTCCAACATAAATGAGAATTCCAATATGGATTTGCAAATAAATTATGATGAGATGGTTTCACAAAGCTTAGAAAAGAAGTCTAATCAAATGCAAGAAGGAAGTAGCAGCAATTTTGGAGAAAAAACTGCCTTGAAATCTGAAAGTTACTATACAGTGAATTCAGAAAATCAGATTGCAAATCATCAAATACAAGCAACAATCAAAGTAAATAATAACACGCAAACTACTGTACAAATTTCTGAATTTTTTCATGATGAACAAATGCCAAATTCTAAGAACCAAAGCACATTTCTTCAAGAAAGCGCAAGTAGACAAAGGAATGATCTACAATATGAAATTTACAATGAACATAATGCACAAAAGTTCTCAAACAGAGACATTTTTAAATGCATTGTTTCAGATTCACATTTTTCCCTTTATCCTGATATTTTGCATGATGTATTTTTCCCCTCTTGGTATTAATGATATTTCAAAAAATAAAGAGGTTGATCTAACTGAATTACCAATAAGTTTTTATTAAGATAAAGAAACAATTATTGATCATTCTTTTGCCATTAATGAACATGAAATTTTTATTCCTCGTTTTGATATATTGGACGAGATCAAAGGGAACTTTAGATAATATTGTAAAGTCATTTATGATAATTACTCTGACATTGAGGATGTTGATTTCTATTTTTTTCAAGAGAATTCTCATGATAAAATTCAAATAACATCTAAGAATGAGGAACATTTCAATTTAGAAATTATTCCAACCAATCCTCATTCTAGAGCAGCAAATTATCTTCATGATTTCACCATTCGAGAAAACATTCCAATTTATGATTCATATCATGATCAAGCTCTCATTCCTACTCATAATCATAATTCTCTTTCTAATTCACAAGTTGGAATTGACAATTATTCAAATTCCATTATTCTGGCCAATCCTTGTGAAAAAATAAATTATTTCAAAACAATCCCAATTGTGTTGTAACATTAGTTGTACCAATAGTGATTTCATTTTATTTTTTCTTTTACACTTATTTTGTTCAAATTTAAATTTATTTTTTGATTTTATTTCTAATATATTTTTTGACACTTTACGTTGGCATACTGAGCACTTTAATATTGAACACTCAATTAATCCATTGCCCAATTGGAAAATCGAAGTTTCATATTATAATCATGAACATCAAAAGCTATTAATATTTCAATTTCAATCGATGTTCATCTCCTATCAATTGTTTCTATATTCTCAAAGGCAATATCAACAAGAGAGTGTATTTTTACAATCTGGCCAGCAATCCAATTTAATTAATAATCTTCCATTATATTTGACAGACTTCCATCCATTTTTCATTAACTCATTTGAAAAATATCTGGAAAGTTTTCCTTCATGGAAGATTGTCAATAATTTAACATTTGTAAATAACACTGTCAATTTTCTCAAGGCCTTTGAATTTAAAAGCTCATATCCACAATCTGTCTTGTCATCTCATTTTTCGAACATTTTCCAATCTTTAATGGAAACCCATCCAGATTTTTATGATTTAATTGGAATTCAGTTTGAAAAGACATTTCAAGAGAATAAGATTTTAATTAAGTTGTTAACAATAACTATAAATTCTATTTAGATATTTATCTTCCTTAGTTTAGTTAGATTTGTGTTTTTTTTATTTTTTTTTAGACAAATTTCGGATGCTATATTATGGCTGAAAAAGAAGGAGTCAGTTCTCCAAAAAACATACAGTATTTTCTGGCTATTCTGGGTCCAAGGAATTACAAAAGAGATCCTTTCCTTGACCCTTGTCTTAGTAGTTCTATCACTAAGTATTTCTAGGCTACTGTAGATCCTAACAAACTGCAGGGACCAAAATTTACATCTACACTTCATACTTAGTCTATTTCAATGTGACTGATCTGTCTGGCTGTAGATTCTTCTGGGTGAGGGTCTGGATTAGGCTGCTTGACGCTGGAGGAGCTGGGGGCGTCCTTGTTCTTCTTATCCACCATATATTGGAGGATTGAGATTGATTCCTCTGCATGGCTGCAGCGGTTGGCCAGGTTTCTAAATTGTTCATGAAGTGAGGATACTCGATGCAGAAAGAGGTTGATTTCAGCTCTGTACTTCTCATTCAGAATTTTGAATTGGTCCTCCATTCTTGTCTCCAGGCTTTTGACCTGGTCTTCCATGGCAAGATGTTGCGCTCTCAGTTCGTCAAATTCAGCCTGGAGGTCTGCACAATGCCAACAATCCTCTGATCTAGCCATCTTTGTCTTCGACCGCGTTCTGATTGCTACTCTTACTACTGATTCCTGAGTCTTCAATGCCTGAGCGTAGCTGAGTGGCGTTGCTGCTATGAAAGGAGCGCTCTTGCTGATTGGAGCAGAATGCTCACTGCTATACCAATACTCATACGAACTTCTATTCTTGGTGTGTTGTGTAGATCTGTTCTCTGGTAAATTTATAGAGTCGGGCTGCTGCTTTCGGAGGCGGGGAGAAATCAGATCGATCATCTTAAAATCACTGTTGGCTTGATGTGTAATCGGTTGCAGATCTGGCTGAGTGTGGCGGTTCGATCTGGAAGGACGATCCTCTTCTGTTAGCTTGTGCCAATTCACATTTCTAGGCAGGTTTCGATATACCAATCCGAGCAAAATCCTTTTCGCATGCTTTACTCTGCCACCGGCACATATTACCTGATCGTTTCTTCTGTTGCTGTCAGTTTGGGGCAGAGAGCTATTGACTGTATTTGGAGCGGTCATGGTAGCGGTTGGGACGACACGCTGGAGTTACAGCGAAGACTGCCAACGGGCCTTTCACATGCCCTGTTGGCAAATTTGTCCGCTTCCTTGTTCAGACTGCGGAGAATGTGATAGTAGCTTACCTCCTCCATTGCTTCATGTAGTAGTTGGTTTCTCCGGTTTATTTGCTGAAGAAGAATGTTGGGAGTGCTCTTCCTGTGCGCCATGAGCCTAATTATTATTGCAGTCTCCAAACACGACTACTTTTTTTTATCCCGAGTTTGGTTAGTTGGATGAGACCCTGATACAGGGCAAGTCCTTCGGCTCTATTATTTGAGTTCTCCCCTAGTCCCCATTCGTAGTAAAGGATTCACTCATCATTCGCATTGCAAATAAGGCCCCCTGCCCCTACCAATCTTGGATTCGACTTTGAGGCCCCATCGAAAAATAGGCAGAATTTATTGCAGTTGCTCATCCACTTTGACAGTTCCTCCTCTTTCACTCGTAACTTCCATGCACTGTTTACTTCCTTCGCCTTGATCCCTATCCTGCTGGCTTCCTGGGCCCTAGGAGTGTTCTCCAAAACATAGCTGAGGAAATTTCGCTCCTCAACACTGTAATTAGTTGCACTGACTTTACTGTTGGTGTGATTTGTTATTGATTCCAGAGCTAGCATTTTGGCCTTGTAACAAATTTTCCTAATGCTGGATCCTTTTTCTTGGAAAACTTTGCCATTTCGCGCTAGCCAAATGCGCCATAAAAGAGTGAGAGGTATGGTGTTCCATACTCTTTGTGCCAGTTGACTTCCTTTCTTCTTCCACGGACAGCTCCTCCTCCATTTATGGATGGTTTCAGCAATTGTGATCTGGGGTTCCCATGGTGCTTTTCCGAGTAAGGCCATTTCCTTCCAGCACTCGCCAGCTACCGGGCAGTCAATAAATAGATGCTGCATTGTTTCTTCTGACCTACAACAATTTGGGCATCTGGATGGGCCCATTATGCCTCTCTTTTTTAAATTCTCTACTGTCAAAGTTTTCCCTTTCAGGAGAAGCCAGAGGAAAGACTTAACCTTAGGGGGAGCTTCTGCTTTCCATACTAATTTCCAATTGTTCCAGGATTCTTGCTGGTAAATACTGTCACAGAGATATTGATGTCCCGCTTTGACTGTATACTGCGTTCCAGATGGATTTCAACGATATCCGTCCAGAGCGCCTTCTTGGACCGGAGCTTTGCTGTGTAGAAGCTCCTTTAGCACATTGAGACTATCTTCCAGCTCATTGGGAGGATCAGGGAAGTTCCAACCTATCCAGGCTTGGGAGGAGGTATCCCATTTAGAAATTTGGGATAAAAGATGAACTCCTTTTCCGTTAAGCCATCTTATGATTGGCTTTGCCTCAGCTTTTTCACCAATAGGCTGCTGCCCGAGAATTTTGTCTAAGGAGAAGTTGACATTATTTCCTCCACCTGGAACTTTGGATATGTTTTGGTTCATGAAAGGTATTGCCTTTTTGCAAAGGTGCCAGATCTTTGTGCAATCCCTATTAGGAATATTGGAATTCAACAGTTGCTGCCTTATGCAGTTTAAATATTTAGCCTCCAAAACCCTTTTCCACCATACTGAAGACCCTGTGATCAGATTCCAAACAATTTTTGCTCCTAGGGCCAGATTGAGAAGCTTTGGGGATCTGATGCCCAATCCTCCCTTCTCCTGGATTTGGATTATGCTTTTCCAACTGACAAGATTAAATTTGCTTTTATCCGTTTTCCCCCCTTGCCAAAAAAAGTGCCTGAGAAGTTTTTCCATTTTCAGATGGAAGATAGCGGGAGCTTGATATAGAGAGAAGCGATAGATAGGGAGGGAAGCAATACCTGTTTTTAGAAGAATCAGCCTTCCTGTTGGGTTCAGCCACATCGTGCCCCATTGTTGCACCTTCCTCTTTATTTTGTCCAATATCTCATTCCAAGTATCTGCTTTTAGCGGGCCAACACTCACTGGCATTCCCAAGTAGGAGAAGTGATTCCAGCCTATATTACAAGTAACTCCAAATATGCCTGCTATACTGTGGATAGTGTGGTTTGAGGTATTCCAACCATAGATGCAACTTTTAACTTGGTTGACTTTCCCTCCTGAGTAGTCCATGAATTGATCCAAGATCTTTTTAAATCTCCTTGCGATTGTAATTGAAGCACCTCCCATCAACAGTGTATCATCCGCAAACTGTGAGTGGTTAATATTCTTTACTCCATGCTCAATCTTGATGCCAGTGATTAAGCCTACTCTCCTGTTATGATCCAAGGCTTGGCTGAATGATTCAGCCATGAGTAGGAACAAGTAGGGAGACAAAGGGCAGCCTTGTCTAAGGCCTCGGGATGACTGGAAGGCTGCACAAGGCCTCCCGTTTATTAGAGGGGAGATCCAAGGTCCTTTTATACAAGCTGTGATCATAGTAATGAAGGAAGGGTCAAACCCAATTTTGTGAAGAACAACATACAGATAAGAGTGTCTTACCCTATCAAAGGCATTGGCAAGCTCCAGCTTTATAACAAAGCCTTTTTCCTTTCTGGTTATGCTGGAGTGGATAGCCTCTTGAACAAGGAGAATAGAATCAGTAATGTGTCTATTGGGGAGAAAGGCCCCTTGATTTTCAGAGATCAAGGTGGAGAGAAGGGGTTTTAGCCTGGTTGCCAAGATTTTTGATATGATTTTGTAGGCTGAGTTACATAGGGAGATTGGCCTGAATCTCGAGAATGTTGTAGGACAATTTTCTTTTGGAATTAAAGCTAGGTAAGTGGAATTGGTGAAGCCCCCCATTTTACCTTTTCTCAACACCCATCGAATCATCTTTAAGAGGTCTTTTTTGATCAGAGACCAGTATTCCCTATAAAAGCATATTGGGAATCCATCCGGTCCTGGGGCCTTATCCGGTTGCAGAGTCCAGATAGCTGCTTTAAGCTTGTTGTTCATTTCTGAGGTGACCCCATTTGGTAAGTGCTTGAGCATGTCTGAGTAGTCTTCTGGATCTTTGTCTTCTGTCAGAAGTTGACAGAAGTGCCTGGAGGCTGCTTCTTTTATTGAATCCTGTGTACTATATATATTTCCCTCGTTGTCTATTATGGTGCTCACTGTGTTTCTGAATTATCGCACAGTGGCTTGCTTATGGAAGTAAGCTGTGTTTTTGTCCCCTTCTTGCAACCAGAGCTGTCTTGATTTCAGCCTCCATTTTTCCTCTTCATCTCTAAGGATTGGGTCAATTGAGAATAAACTCTGCCCTCTTGCTCTTTGTTCTGCTGTGTTAAGCCCTGCCTTTCAATACTCTGTTGTATTTCCTCTAGCTCTTGTTTGATTTTTTGTTTGTTTAGCTCGGGCTCTTGATAACTGGTTTTTGCCCAGCTCTTTAAGGCCTGCCTTACTCGTTTTAACTTTGTCTCCCAGATGTGGCTTGGAGATCCCTCTACGTGCTGGCGCCATGTTGTCTGCACCACTTCTTTTGCAGCAGGGATCCGATTCCATATTGAACTGTATTTGAAAGGGATGGGTCCTAAAGGGAAGTGACTTTGGAGGGATAGAGTTATTGGATAGTGATCCGAAGCCGACCCGTTTAGAATATTTGAGTAGCCTGAAGAAAACGAGGAAAGGAAGTTTATACTGATAAGGAATCTATCCAGCCGTTCCATGATGTTACTGGCTCCAAGTCTTCTGTTGCTCCAGGAATACTTACGATTTTTAGGCCTGACATCGATCAGATCATGGTGTTGAATTATAGTTTCTAATCGACTTCTGTAGGGATCAGTGGTAAAGATACCACCTCTTTTTTCGTTTGCATGCAGTACAAGGTTAAGGTCCCCTGCTATTATTAGGTTGGCATTCTGGTCCAGATCTATATTTTCTTTCAAAGTGTCCCAACATATCTCTTTTTCTCTACATTGATTTGGGACATACACATTATACACTATCACTGACTGACCTCCATTTCTGTTGTCCAGAGCAGTTCGAATCCAATGTTGGTGAACATTTGAAGAGCTGCACATCCATTTGTTACTGTCCCAAAGCGTTGCTATACCGCTTGAGGCTCCTCTTGCCTCACTTATGATTCCACAAAGGTTTTTTTGCTGGCTAATGACTTTGTTCATTTCACACTGCTCTTGCTTTGTCTCTTGAATTAGGATGATTTCAGGTTTCTCACTGTGGATCAGGTCCCTGAGGGCAACTAGCTTGGAGGGGTGCCCTAATCCCCTGTTGTTCCAAGAAAGGATTTTCATCATGATAAACTCACTGTGTGGAGAGGTGCCCGCCTCTCATGTCCTTTGCAATTGTTTTCTTTTTCCAGATGCCCCATTATAAAAGATTCTATTGGCGTTTGAGTGCCCATTGCTATGTCTTTTTGAGCACTTTCATCCCTTTGCTGTTTAGCTGATTTTCTGCCAGGTCCATGCTTTTTTGGTATATCACTAGGCCCTCCATGATCCTTTGAAGAGCTTCTGGTAATTCTCGAAACTAGAGGTTCTGGGGGGGCCTGTTGGTAAGGGGTCAGCTGTTGAAGGGGGGGCTGCATAATGGGAGAGGTCGAGTGCATAGGCAGGGGCTCGATGGAGGGAATGTCAGGCCCTGGTTCCACTTCGGAAAGGATTGAGAAGGGATTGGTAGAGGGAGGGAGAGGAGGATCTAGGGTCCGAGAAGGGGAGGCAGGAGGATGATGATTTGAGGTTTCGGGGGCATCAGAATCCACGGTTGGTTTGGAGGGAGGAGAGGATTTTTTCTTTTTTTACAGGCTCCCATTGCCCTTCTTGTTAAACATTATCAACATTCACATTTTTTGGAGATCTATGTTGGCATTATGATTTAAGTGTTGTCCTTGATGGCAACTCACTCAGAGGTTGGTACAGGTGATGGCAACTTAATCAGAAGACAGATCTCAGTACAACATGCCAAGGAAGCTCATACACGCCGTTTCGTTAAGCCCAAGTCGCGTGTACACGCTAGTTCGATTCAGAAAAAGCGCGTGTATGTGGAAAGGTTCCCTTGGTCCATGGTGGTTAGTCCTTGGAAGTTGTGCCTATGATTTCGGACCATTATGTCTCGACGGGCGTGTCGATCCCTAGTTTTAAAGTTGATGGTATTGTGTTACTATGGTTTTGGCTCTTGGTATTGAGCTAGGCCTAAGACTATATAAGGAGAAGAAGATCATTAGGCAAAATTATCTTTCGACAAGGCTTGAATATCTAAGAGAGAAAGAGATCTGATATGCAGGTTCTGAGTTGCTTGATCTAAGCCAAGGAGAGATCACATCGGTTGATGGAAGACTAGATCTAAGGATAGATCGGGATCTAATGGTTTGAAATGCACTATCATGATATGGTTGATTATGCGTATTTCTAGATCTGCATATTGTCGCAATGTTACGTTCTGGGTCTAACTAATGTCTGGTACAGCTGCAAATTGAGAAAGTTTATTTTTAGATCTGTACGCAGGTTGGCTTCGGTAAAAGCGCGTGTATACGCGGGTTTTGCTCATTGAAGTAGCGTATATCTTTTGAAGCTTGATTTTGGGTTTACAGTGGGGTCTGACTGTTATTACAGAGTTCTGTAGTCTGCTCTGTGTTCTGGTAACTGGTGATTGACAGGGTTCAGTGGTTCAGTGATTCAAAGTTTGGTTGTTTTATGCTTCAATGATCTGTTGTGGAAATTGAATGAATTGTGGTCTTCAGATTGTAATGTTGTGCTTCAGGAATATCCAAGTCTGAAAATGTATGAAAAGTGATACCTGAAAGAAGGAAGATTGTAGGTCAGCACCTACGTACTAGTATCTTGGCTAGTACAAGAGCAAAGGGGGTTGGAGCTCCCTTCCAAGGAAGTTTGGAGAACGAGAGAAGGTTGTAGCCTTCTGCAGGTTGTAGCCTGCGTACTGGTATAAGGCTGCACCAGTACAAAAGATTGTAAACTGAAGTTTCATATTAAAGAAAGATAGAGACAACTTGCAGCAGGTGGTTTTCACCCACATTGGGTTTCCACCTTATATCTTGGTGTTCATGTGTGTGGCTTTTTATCTGTTCTGTTATACTGCACATGTTTACTGTTAATGTGGTGAATAATGTCCTGATGCACTTAATTGAAGAATAAGCTAACTAAATTGTGAGTTTTCTTCTTATACGCTGTTTTACTTCGTCACAGTAGCGTGTACACGCTGGTTCACTTAACTGAAGTAGCGTATATGTTTCTGAGCATTTAAAAAGTTTGATTAATCTGATAATACTGATTCACCCCCCCTCTCAGTATTATTTCCAACAATCTATTTGCAAAGTGGCCGTACTCGTGACATACCTTGCACTTAAAAGGAATTTGCTCGTAGTCCAGCTGTTGAATGTGACTCCAGTCATCCACTTTCAGCTTGATCGCCTCTGGCAGTCTGCGACCTAGGTCGACTTCAACACATATCCGAGCACACGCCTGCATTTTGTCTTTGGGCTCGCTACGATCTATGTATTTTCCTACTGCATTTCCTATGGCTTTAACTGATTCGTCCCCCCAGCAGTGAAGGGGAAGATGGGGTAACCTTACCCATACTGGAACCACATTCGGAATATCAAGTTCTGGATCAAAGTCTGGAGTCCATTTGTTGAGGTAGAGACCCCTGGAGTCCATAAAATAGGGCCCGTTTCTGAATATTAGATCTTTATCTTCCTTGGTCTCAAAGTGAAAGGTAAAATATCCTCTGCCACAGAATCTTATGGCGATTTTTCCTTGAGTCTTATCTGTCCAGTTCCTTTCGACCCACCTTTGGACTGTTCTGGGCGACGGCCAAAGCCCTGTGAACTGTCCGATTAGTCCTTTCTCTGAAAGGGAGAGAGCTGCCATTCTTGGCGTAGCAGGCGGCAGTTGGACCTCCTGCAAGACATCCAGCTTCTTCACAAATTTTGTTGCAGTTGGTCTAGGTCGCTGCGGCGGAAGAGATTTGACCAGATTGGAGAAAGCCCTTTGCAGGTCCGGATCCCCCCCAGGCGGATCCGGAGGATCCATGCTGAAGCACAAGCAGGAAAGCGGCGCGCTCGCAGGACTCAGTCGCAGAGCAGGAACTCAGTCGCGTTGAAACTCAAGACATCTTGCCACATTAGATTTGTATTTTTATTACTAACATTTGAAATGTACATATATGAAGGAATTAAAATGAGAGAATGGCTACACTGGAAATATGACTATACCTAGTCATTTTCATGTATATGGTTAGAATAGCAGTAGAATTAATTTAGCTTGTTTGTTTTTATTTTTAATAGTTTTGTAGATTAAAAAATAAAGCAAAGCAATCAACTCTTCTCATACAAGTTCAATGAAACATTTTCTTCTCATTAAAAACTTTTTAATTCTTGCTTCCCATTTTTTAAACCAAAATCTATTGCATCAATACCTCTACTCTGCCTATTTTGAATAATGTCTTGACTAAATTCAATTAAGTTTGCACTGGACACCAATCTTCTCAAAGCCACTTTTCTTCATTTTGAAATTTCCTTCTAAGATTTTATTTTGAAATTTATATATTGAAGGTTTTGATAATTCAAAGCTTTTTGACATCATTATCCCATGGAAAATATGACTTTCTATTATAGGCTTAATTCCAATTCAATCATTATTAGTCAGTATAACTTTTCTCTATAACCACATGAAGTTCATGTTATTTTCCTCGAAATTGGTTAAAATGACCTTAAGGGTGTCCATGATATTATGTGCACACATTTGAATCTGTAATTATATTATTTTGTAATGAATGGCTTTATCATATTCTGATCTTTAGTTTATTATCTGATGATGCAATACACATCATATTTATTTACTAAAGGCATTATTGAATAGTCATTATAACAATACAGATTCTTCTCAAGTTAATTCGGAATGAGCAGAGGTAATAAAATCTCTGTTGAAATTCAAAGGAAAGCATATTCTCATTTACGTTTCTGATGAATTCTATGAATTTCAAATTTTATGAACATGAATAATTGATTTCCTTCAGCTTGATTGCCCACTCTAATTTAGAACAAATAATGAGATGATTCTGAACAAAGTCAGAATTTTGATAAATCAAAGGAAGACTTTGAAGATTCATGAGGTAAAATCTACAGACAATTTCCTTCCAGGTACGCATTTACAAGTTCATTTTCATCTATTATTAGTTTCTCTTTTCCTAAAGTTTATTTTTTATTCCTGTTCTGTTTATTTGCAGGTTTTCATTTGTTTGCAAGAATCATATTGGCATTTCTAACATGACTATTTTCCGATATTCCAAAATGCCGATATCGCAATTGCTTCATCGCATTTTTATTCATGGTCATATCACTATTATGAATTTGCAATGCGCGATGTGCGAAGTACAAAGCATGACATGACTATCCCCTGATCCTCGATATAATATTCCTTCAATATTGTGATCGCTCCACCTCATCGCATGTTCTCATATCCCAATTTTTCCATTGCAACAAATATATCGCATCGCAAAATTAAAATGAAATCTTATCTTAAAAATTTCCGATGCAATAGACTCCAATGCATGCCTCTATGCCATTAACATTTAATCGATATATGACATATCAACAAAGGTGAAATTTTGCAGATTGAACTTTAAGCATGGTGAAGAAACATGCAATGCGAATCATCCGATAAGGCATTGTGTTGGAGTAACATGATCCGATTATCCACAGTATTGTGTTCATTTTGTCGACGTTTCAAAGACCAAAGGGGGTCCATCATTAGGACTAAATTTGATAGAATATGAATGATAGTTATTTAAGAGAATAATCTTTCGACCTGAGTATAAATAAACTTAGATCCTTAAATTTTTATAAAAAATCCGACCCTTATATATATATGAATTCTTTTTTATTTTTATTTCAATTTATTATAATAATTTAATTTTAGTTTAGTTTAATTATTAATTATTTTAATTCAGATGATTTAGCTTTAATTATTCCAATTGTTTTACTTAGTTGATTAATTGTAAGTTAAAAAAAAACATACAATTAATCAAATAAGTAAAACAATTGGAATAATTAAAGCTAAATCATTTGAATTAAAATAATTAATAATTAAACTAAACTAAAATTAAATTATTATAATAAATTGAAATAAAAATAAAAAAGAATTCATATATATATAAGGGTCGGCTCCTTCCTCCGTAACAGGCACATCCAAGAGGCCATTGGCACTGCACAGGAAGCCATACACTCCATTAAACTGAAGAATCTTAAAGGTATCTCTCTAAAGATTGATCTAGCAAAGGCTTTTGATAAAGTGAACTGGCTCTATCTCAAGATGATCCTAACACATCTGGGATTCCCCCACCTTCTTATAAGCTGGATTATGGGATGCGTCTCCTCGGTCTCCTTTGCTATCCTTATCAATGGTGCAGCCTCGGAAAGATTTTATATCAACAGGGGAATTAGGCAAGGATGCCCCCTCTCCCCACTACTCTTCCTCATTATCATGGAGGGTTTGAGTAGACTCATTGCGGAAGCAAAAAGGAATGGGGATATCAGAGGTCTCAACATCACTGAGCAGTTTTCACTTACCCACCTTTTGTTCGTTGATGACATATTAATTTTCCTCAATGGAAGTATACAAGACATCACTGCTTTGAAGGAAATACTGCTGCTATTTTGTAATGCCACGGGCATGGAAATAAACAGGGACAAATCCACCAGATCCCTGATGCGCTGCACACAACAGGAATCTCTGCTGCCTGCACAGCATTTTCCCTTCTCGGAATGCCAGCTGATGGATGGTATAAAATACCTTGGCTTCAGATTAAGACCGGATGGATATAAATTGGCACACTGGACTTGGCTCATTACCAAAATTGAAAAGAGGATTATTGGCTGGCAACACCGTCTACTATCAAAGGCGGGCAGACTTCTATTAATTAAATCTGTGCTCGAGGCAACACCTGTCTACTGGATGTCACTTACTTGGATCCCAAAAGGAATTCTACAAAAAATACAACAAATTTGTAATAGATTTCTGTGGAATGGCAACAAAAAAGGTAAGATATTTGCTTGGACCAGATGGGATATTGTGGCCATGCCGAAGAGATGGGGAGGATGGGGAATTAAATCTCTGTCAGATTTTGCACAAGCTCTAACTGCAAAGCAGGGTTGGTCACTTATCAAAATGGACAGCTTATGGGCGGAAGTTGTTCACCACAAATACATTTGGCCTTCCAGCATTACGGAATGGATTCGCAGACCTACTTGGCACCACTCCGGCATATCCGCAATTTGGAGGGCTACTCTAAAAGCTATGCCCTTAATTCGCGACAACCTACTATGGAAAATTGGGAATGGTGCACAGGTTCGCATCGGATTAGATCCTTGGCCCGGCTCGGGGAATGCTCATCTTCTGCCTGAAGGATTAATTCAACACCTCAATAACAGTGGCATCAAATATTTGGCCCAAATTGGAGACCCGCATCGATCAACTATATTTACACAAGCTTGGGTTACGGATCGACATTGGTTACTGACAGAGGATTGGTCTGCACATTGGCAAGGTTATATTCGGGCCCTCACCGAATCTCACATCAAGTTGCAGGAGGAGGCAGATGAATTAATTTGGGCCCCAGCCAAATCTGGTACTTATGCACCAAAGCTCGGTTACATGAAGTTAATCGAAGCAAAAAAACCGGACATCCTTAAAAACTGGTGGCGGGATGTCTGGCAACTACAGGCACAGCCCCGTACCAGACTTCATATGTGGAACATCATAGCTGATAAACTCCCAACAGGTACCACCCTTAAGAAGCGGGCTTTCTCTCGTCCAACTTGGTGCGTCCTCTACAAGAAGGAGGAGGAATCGACGGTTCATCTTTTTCTTCACTGCGATGTCACGAAGAATATATGGACATAAGTCACGCAGATGCTTAACATAAATACTGTCTGGCGAGGTGATGACATTCTCACTGCATGGGATCAATGGTGGACCGAGGTGGCCTCCGAAAAGGCCAGGAACCTTCCGCTGGTGGTTTCTTGGTACATTTGGAACAGCGGAAATGGTATTATTTTTGAGGACTATAAAGTCACTTGGCATCTTCTTCCGCCTTCTATCTGCGCGGCCTACACTGAAATTCCCTTCGAGCACAAAGCTAATATTCCACGGAACATACAGCCTGAAATCATCAACAGGGATATGCCCTGGGCTTATTTTGACGGGGCCGCGCCCCTTCATGGATGTGGGGGGGGTATTGTTTTTCATTTGTCTGACTCACATTATTATCACTTGAGATTGGGATTGGGGATGGGCTCAAATAACTTTGCTGAGCTGATCACTTTGAGACACCTCCTCTATTTTGCACTTACAAAACACTGCAATCAAATACAAATATTTGGGGATTCAAAGATTGTTATTGATTGGGCAAACAATACCTCTATTTGTCATGCTTACTCTTTGAAACATATCTTGGAAGAAATTGTTTTTCTAAAAACACATTTTGACCATATCACTGTGTCTCACATATACAGGGAAAGAAATGCGCTTGCTGACCGGCTCTCGAAAGAAGCGGCGGATCGTCATATAGGTGACTGGCAGATTGAAGAGTACACTCCAGAAGGCGTACACAGTTACTACCACCGCCCATATATCGACGGCCTTCAACAAGGGGATCCTCCTGATACTTAGTAGTTTTTTGATCCACATGTTTATATTTTGTATATAACAGATACTATAACGGCTCTATGTACTGCATGAGGATGTATATGCCTCAGATACCTGTTTTATTTTCTGCCACTAAACTCTGTTATTATCGACACTTTGTGTTATGGATAAATGTACACAGTATCTATCATTTTTGGACATTACAGGACGGTTTGTAATATTTTGATCAGTGGTTAACCCACATTACTGCATATGCTTCGGCATCTACTACATGTAATCTCTGTTATTATCTTTATAATAGAAATTACGAACTCTATTTCTTCGGAAAAAAAAAATAAAAATATAAGGGTCGGCTTCTTTATAAAAATTTAAGGATTTAAGTTTATTTATACTCAGGTCGAAAGACTTTTCCCTCAAAGAGCTATAATTCATATTCTATCAAATTTAGTCCTGATGATGGGCCCCCTTTGGGGTTTGAAACGTCGACAGAATGAACACAATATTGTGGATAATCCGGATCATGTTACTCCAAAAAACTACCACAGAAGCTTAAAATCTAAATGAAATATTTTAAAGCAATCTCGGGTAACCGCTATGGTACTAAAGCAATTGATAACAAATTTGCAGCATATTTAAATCATTTTGATTTCTAATATATGTCAGTTTTAAGTATATAATTACATAATTAAATATGAAATTCAAGACCTCTCTATTCTCACATTTAAATTTCATTATCTTGGATTTAGTCTTAATTATGGACAATTTATAAAAATCATGGAGTTTATATGAAACTTATAATATTTTGAGAACATTCATCACTGCAAATTCTCATTCTTATTTCTAATGCATTTGTTTTAATTTCGATTCCCTTGAACACAAAGTATTTCATTTTGTTTACATTTTGTTGTTTGCTTTAGTTTAAATAAAATAAAAAATGATTTTGGGTTATAGGAATTTGGTTAGTTTGATTTCTTCATGTTTTTAAGGTTAACTAAAATAAGAAGTCAGTTAGTATTGGAGAAACTAATACCTCTCAAGTAAGATCAAAAACAATTATCCAATGGTAAGATTCATATTCCCACTTTCATTAATTTCCATTTCGTTACTTTAGTTTAATTTTTGTTTTTAAATTATGCTGATATAAAAATATGTTTTGCAGCTCTTCATAAAAGCTTTCGATCCTTCGCTAGATCATATTTTGGAAGTCCTATACTCTTTTCTTGCTTTGCTTTTAAGAAGCAGTGATAATCTTCATTGAAACAGTTACATTAGGAAGTTTCTGAACCTTTAGTTTGTTTATTTAAGCATTCCTTTTATTAGAAAAAGATTAAAATGATGCTTCGAAACAAGAAGACTGACATCAGACAGAAAGCTTTCATTGTGGCTGAATTTTATCACCGCTGCTATCTAAAGCTTAAAACATTTACAACCCTGCAAGATATAATTTTTCTGAATCTCGACATAAGAAGAAATGATTACATGATTATTTTCCTTTACTTCAATTTGTTGTGACATTGGTATAAACATTCTTGTTAGAGTTTGTCTTTCAAAAATTGGATTTTCCTTTCTACTTTTAAATTTCTTCATTTTTCTTTGGTGGCTGATTTCTTTTCTCTTTTTAGCTTAAGAATTCTTTTCCTTTGTTTTCGGTTTTAATTTTGGTGACTCTGCCATGATTTATATGGAAGGGCTTCTTGTTACCTAATAATGGTCGGCATACATAGAGAAAAAATGTTAATAGTCTACTATTAGATTTTTCTTAAAATATTTTAATAAAGTTTGTTTTTCTTATTATAAAGGTAGACATACTTAAGGAAGAAATTACAAAACAAGAGAAGTTGACAAGGTATCATAGAATCTAAGAAATTTCTTTTTCATCAAAATTGTAATTATTTCGAGATTTCGATATTTTAATTAAGATCTTTCAAAATTCTATTGTCAGTCAAGAAAAGTTATTTTTAACCAAGTAAAGACACTTTACAGCAAAGTACCTTTAACTCTCAAATTGTCATTCTTAATTCTTAAAGAGTCAATAATTCTCCCTGTCTAAAAAAAAGTCTTATTTTTCTAGAGTGTAATCCAAAAATATATTTAAACTTAAAAGATAAGAGGTCTCATCATGAGCCTGCTTATCATGATCATAGGGGAAAAATAAGCTGACATTACCAACACTGTTAAACAAACCAGGATAATGGCTTATGATTGCAAACAATTATAAGACAAGAGGTTTCATCACGAGCCAGCTTGTTCAGTCCAATTATAACTAGTGAATGACATTGTCAACTATCTGACTACCAAACCAGGACAATGGCTTTTAAGAATTAAAAAAAAAACAAACAACAAATACAAAGAAAATAAACATATAAAAATGGATTTATCTCTACGTCAATAATTCTTAGATAGATGAGATTCTAAATCATTGATGATTAAAAGGTAATCGTGTCGAAACTATAAATGTTTGCTCGCAGCAGTGGCTCTACCTATGGCAAATGAGTATATTTTAAAAGCTAAACTATAAAGTGACTCTTGCTTTATCTCTACAACTAATTAAGGACTAATATAGAGTTTTGAAATATTTTAATTTATGAGGAATTTTAAGAAAAATTACAATAATATGATTCTTGCTTTTATTCAAATTAATGAACCTAGTCAAACATTTCAAAAATAATTCTCTTCTTTAATTATTTTTACTTTAATTTTAGGAAAATCTCATTCATATCAAACAGAGATAACTGGTTCTTCTCTCGTGTGTCGCCATTCTTCTCTCGTGTGTCGCCATTGTTGTGGTAAAACACAACCCCCTCATTTTTGACTTGTTTACTTCAAATAATGAGGACCCTTTCCATAAATTTTTTGGCTAAATGCCTTTTAGGATTCTTATTAAGTTGATTATCCTACGCTTTTGTTAATTTTTCATCTTTTAGACTTTCATTTTTATTGCTTTGTTAAAATCGATTTTTTATAAGCTTCCCATTGATACGTGTTTCGCCTCATTTGGTCAATTGGTTTGTAAATGACACTCTTTTGAAGTCTAATCATTTATGTCGCCTGGGTGAAAATATGTAAAATGTACAATATTTCATTTGTGTAATTAAATTAGTTGAATAATGCTTTTACCCTTTACATAATTTTTTTGGCTAAACGCCTTTTAGGATTTTTATTAAGTTGATTATTCTACGCTTTTGTTAATTTTTCCTTTTTTAGACTTTTATTTTTTATTGCTTTGTTAAAATTGATTTTTTATAAGCTTCCCATTGATACTTGTTTTGCCTCATTTGGTCAATTGGTTTGTAAATGACACTCCTTTGAAGTCTAATCATTTATGTCGCCTGGGTGAAAATATGTAAAATGTACAATATTCCATTTTTGTAATTAAATTAGTTCAAATAATATGTTTATTTTAAATATTAATCCCTAGTTAGTTATTACTAACATTTTTCATTTTTTACTTATACAACCAAATCATGAAGCATCCAAATTTCAGTAATTTACTCCAATTTCCAAATAAATTAATAATCTCGAAAACTCTAAATATCAAAATGGCTAAAATCTAAAAAATTTCATAATTTAAATAAACCTCATTAAAATAAAACAAAAAAATAAAATAATGTATATAAAATAAAATATATTACGCGATCGGAAGATCGCATTAAATTTTTTAATCGCAACATCTTTAAAAAAAACTTCGACAACCCCATACTCCCGATTGCCGATCCTTCGATGGCAAGAAGTCAAAAGGCAACGAGGCATTAATCAAAGTTTCATAATTCATTTTTTTTTTTGAGTTTCAAACTCACGAGTGAAATGGTTGGATAATATAGTTTAATATTAAAATAAAAATTAATATTTAATAATTAATTAATATATAAATTATAATTAATTAAATTAAATACAATTTTAATTATTAATTAGATCAATATTAATTAGTTTATAAATAGTTAATTAAATATTAATTAATATACAATTTATTAATTAATTAGTTTGGTTTATAATTAATAACTAAATTAAAATTAATTATTAGATAATTAGAGTTTAATTTAAGGTTAGATTTTTTAATTAAAATTTGGATTTTTTTACCTTAGCAATAGAATTTTCAGAATTATGTCAGATTTGACCCATCAACTTTGGAAGCTCATAGATTGAGTTATATTTGGCCAAATGAGGCCCATGACGGCTCATTAGAAAAATAAAATCAAGGGGAACATTTATGAGTGGGTTTCACTAATAGATTTGGTCATTTATTGGGTCGAAAATCAGGCAGAAGATCAAACTCCGAATTTTTAAAACAAAATCAATTTTTTGAGTTTTATTTTCTGCATTTTCATTTGTCCAAGCCTCTTTTGAATGCAGATCCATTCGTCAATGATATCTTTGGCCAATTAAACCATCCCAGGCATCAATAGAAAGCTTATATTTTATTTTCAATTATTTAATTAATTGCATTTGATTGGATTTATTTTAATGTCAGAAATGACATTTTGATTTTATTGTTGCATCTTAATTTATTTTGATTTCTTTTTGCAGGAAAACAGTAGAAGAGATATGGAAAAAAGATCTCAATCAATGAGAATGATCCAACGATTAAAGATTGGAATTTTGAGCAAATAAAATTGAGTGGGCAGATTTTTATTCAACAAACTTTCCTCTCAAGAATACTTTTGAAAATATTATAAATGACAGATTGCAGAATGTAATAAGGGGCGACTCTCCTTTATAATTTTGGACTTCTAAAAGCACTTATGTAATAGGAATTTAGAGTTGTAGGAGGGAGGAGAGAAAATCTTAGATCTAGGGATTATTAAGGATTTTTCCTTTGTATCTTGAATTATGTATAATGGGTAGAGTTTGCATTATTGAAACTCTAGTTTTGAAAGCAGAAGTTCAAGCAATGTAAAGGATTGTTGGAGACGAGAGTCAGAGAACTAGATGCAATAAATTGGGATTTCTAATACTATTGTTTCAAATATTAGTTTTGTTAACGCTTGAAATTTCACCTCAAGCTGAGAAAGGTAAACCTCAAGGCAACATCAAACCACTTCGCCTCGTAGCTAGCCCTACGGGGCGGGAGAGGGCTTATTGGCGACCATACTGGGGAGAAAAAACAAATTGTTTGCTGATTGATGTGTTTGTTTCATAAGTCTTAGACGGAGCTTGAAGTTACGCCAGGTAGCCTTCGAAACGCTTTTGCTTTGCATTAGCGGAAGTAGATAAACGCTGCTTCAGTCAATCTCCGTGAGCTTGTGAATACAACACTTCATTTGCATTTTACCCCAGTACATGTATCAAGTTCAGATCTGATTGTTGATAGTGGACAACGATCAGACACTTGAAAGGCTGAAATCATTCACTCGGCGACTCTAAATCAGTTTTGAGATCAGATCCAAAGACTCCACTGGAGGATGATCCCGACTAGCAAAAACATGAAAGGACAACATGGACAGATCAGGTATTCAAGTTGGACTTTCATCCAAGACATTTTGTTCTTTGTCATAAATTATTTCTTCTCTTTTCCCAAGAATGTCAAGAAGGCTTTGCAAAGTATACTGTATTTGAGAAAAGATCATCGGCCTGCAGTTGATTCTTTCCCTTTGAAGATTGTGAATACCAAAGATTTGCATGCCTTTGAGCTTGATCAAGCCCTTTCTTCTAAATTTTGTGATGACCATCTTCAGATTGATGAATCACAAGAGACCAAGACCGATTCTATACCTGCTGTACATACCCCTACACCTTGTAAAATTCCAGATCGGTATAAACCTCTTGTTTTACCTTCGGTTCTTCATGCTTTTCCCAAAAACTATGATTTATACTTGCCGAGGTTTGACGGTGAATGTAAGAATGTCAACGCTGAGCAACATGTGCAAAATTTTGAATCTTTTCTAGATCTTTTTGAAGTTGATGAAGAATATGTCAGTATTAGGCTTTTTGCTCTTTCTTTGCAAGCCAAAGTCAAGAGTTGGTTCAAAACCCTGCCTGATGCGAGCATCTCAGATTTCCGGCAGTTTGTCAAAGTTTTTCTCGATAGGTGGATGATTGGGCAGAACCTTTTCTTGATTGTAGAAGAGTATAACCAGCTGAAACGATTGCCAGGGGAGACAGTACAACAGTTTTCAGCCAGATTTAACCAAGTTTATTATTGGATGCCAGTTGATATAAGACCTTCTCCTAGATCTGCTCTCTTGCACTATCCGGGTGCCTTTGATCCGGAGATGGAGTTTCAGCTGAGAGAAAGGGATATTGCAACACTTCACGAGATGCAAAACAGTGCAGTAAATGTAGAGACGCATCTGCTGATCCGAAGGGCAAGAATGAAGGAAGAAGAGATGAAAAACATAGATCCGGAAAAATCAACATCTCTAGAGGTAAAGCTTGACATTTTGGTAAGTGCAGTGGAAAAGATGATGGACAAGATCAACGCAAGGAATGATTATGATGTTCAAGCTCATGGCTCGCTGATTGAAGAAGAACAAGTTGTTGATCCAAAACATTTTGTTTCTTATCCTAGTTGTCATAGATCTGATAATGATTGTTTTGTAGACCACCTTGGAGAAGAAAGCACTGTTGATATGACCTGCATGCTTGATGATATGTTTTATACTGATGATTTGCCTCAGTTTGATCAGTATGATGATGATTATGTTCTCCAAAAAGAAACTAATCTTACAGACAAATCAGCAGCTAGTTTGTGGGAGGAGGAAGTTCATTTTCAGCAGCTTGAATACAATGTTCCGCCATCACATATCAGCTATGACAGTGACGAGGAAAGTGCAGCAAATTTTGAAGTAAGTGGAGGATCTTTGCCTTTTTGTTTTGATTCGTTTCAGTTCATCAGAGATAACTACCATGCAGTCAGAAATCAAATGTCAACAAGTCTTGATTTGAATCATCTTGAGAGCAATGAAAATTTTGTTCAAGACTTTACATATTCAGACTTGCAACCCCCGAATGCCATTGATTGTCAAGTTGCAGCTGAAGACTTGGAAGTGGACACACAAGATTTAATGATTCAAGGTGACTCCGTACCATTCTGTTTTGAATCATTTCAGTTTTTGAAGGGTAGATTGCATAGTAAATCTTCAAATGAACAACCTATCACAAATCAACAATCTCTTAGTGTTAATGTTGAGGATGAGACAGATAACAAAATTCTTGAGCATCCTGTAGCATCAGATTTGCAGCCACCAAATGAAGATGAAGGGCAGATTACAGATGAAGTTGTGGAGGACGAATTACATGATTTGATGAAGCAGGAAGATTCTATACCCTTTTGTTTCGAAGCATTTCAGTTTATAAGGCAGAATCTTCGTAAAATCTCTCAAGAAAAAGTTGAACAGCTAGAAGGATGTCATACATCTTCAAAGGATACATTACAGCAGTCTTTTCAAGTTTTTCATGATCCAATAGCTGATGTTTTGGATGAGGTTTGCAGTCAAAGTCTATTTCCATTGATTACAGGTGAGCTTGAAACGTGTATTGATACAAATTTGATCCGGCAGCCGGTTTCATTGTCATTTTCAGCAGAGGTTTCGTCACAAGGCTCAAATCAAAGTTTGCATTCATGGTATGAGGAAAAGAGAAGTAATCCATTGGACGAGCTAAGTCTCAGTGTGCATGAACTTCAAGATCCTTATGCAGTGTTTTTGGAGGCGGATAGTGAATCCATATCATTCAACGGATCTGTTTCCAAGTTGTCATGGGAGTTGCCTTTCAGTAGTTCTCTCTTGTTGGTCATAAGTGAGCACTTGTGGAGAATTCGAACAACAGATGGGATACTTACTTGGTTGCATTGGTTGTTTCATTTCACTTGATCAGGTGATGAATGAAACTGTTAGAGTAGGTTTTGATGAATAAGCTCCCCTTTGAGCATCATTTTCAGTTGGTCGATTGTGTTTAAGTATCGAGTCAGTTTTTAGTTGAGTCATGAGTCCTTTGTGAGTCAATTTTCAGTCTTGTTGTTAAGTTAGTTTGTGTCGGTTTTCAGTCATGCATTGTAGTTTGAGTTTTTGACTCCATTGCCCAATAGATAAGACACTGGTCTGCTCTCCCAGAGGTCTGCGGTTCTTGGCACCTCCAAGGAGCTACCATCCCCATTGGAGCCAATGGGTTGATTTGGGGTTTTTGGTGGAAAATTGGGGAAATGGCAATTTTGGGTGCGGGGATTGGACACAGTTTCTGCAGGGGGTTCTTTGGGGCGAGATAGGAGACAGTATTGATGCCTTTGATTGAGGTGGATGGTCAGGAATGACAGGTGAGGAGCTAAGGAGAACAAACAATAACTTTGAATTCTCCTTAAACAGTAGAAAACATTGAAATTAAACAAACTTAAAAGCAGAGCATGACAATCATGAATTCTTACTTTAACACTTCGTTTGCTTAATGTGCAGAAGGAAAAGAAAGGAAATGATTCACATAACACACTTACAGGTACATAGAGAAACACACCATCAATACATGTAACCACAAGAATCCCAAAAAGGACTGCAAAACCCTGGTCTTCCTTAGCCAAAAATTGCAGAGATACAGTGAATAATACAATGATAACTTCTCCCTCAAGAGTCCAACCTTCCAACCTCTGAAAATGATTAAGAAAATACATAATATAGGCAAGCCAACCTCTTCCCTTGCCTCTAGGGGTCGAGCTCATCCTTCTAGGAGCTGTTTCAACTAATTCTAAACTGAGCACTAAAATCTAGGCAGTCAAAACAACTTGCCTCTATAAGCTAGGAAACCAATTCATTCATTAAATACAAGCTATTTCATGAATGAATCTTCTAGAAGAGGTACATAAGTGTAAAAGTGTCATAAAAGTACATTAATTACATCAAAGAGGATAATAATCCACCCCAAAAAGTCAAATAGGGTCAAACTGTGTTTTTCTGAGCTGTACATTGAAATTTGGAGAAATTTGCCTGACGGGTCGCGCGCCTCTGCCTGACGGGTCGCGCGCCTTTGGGACCACTTTTGGGGCACTTCCAGGTGTCCAAATTGAGCAAGAGTAGGCTTTTTGGAAAGGTCTATGAGTCTACTTTCCAACCCAACTGGAATTTCTGAATTTGGTGGTCATTTGCCCCTCCAAAATTGCAATCTCCCAAGACTGCTTTCTGTGTCTCAAAAATGTGGCAGAAAGTCATTTTTTGCTTGTTTTTTGACTTTCTGGAGGCCCAAAACTTCATAAAATCTCAAGTCCATTGATGAGCATATGTAACTTCTCATGACAAAACTGGAAATGCTGAGTTTTTGCAAAATGGAGTTGCCAGGATGAAGGGTCGCGCGGGGGGTGAGACCCGTTAATGGAGAAAACCTGTAATTGCCTGAAAAAACCAAAATTTACCCAAAATGCTCAAAATTTCTTGGGATTTGTGCTGTGGCTAGGCTATTTAGTGCCTTTCTCCTTCAAGGAAGCCTCAACCAAGATGTGGAGGGGGTCGGACCTTTTTCTTCGTTTTTGTGCTTTGGCCAACCGCCTTTGGAGCACTTTCATCTTTGCCTTGCATACGTGCATTCGGGCCCAATAGTGGTTTTTTCATGTTCCGGAGCAGGCTCAACTTCTGGTGTTGACTCACGATCATCACTTTGCTCATAGTCGGTTTCGGTTTCTGACATGGCTTCAGGGGCAAAGTGACTGAAATGTACTGCTGCTTCTGCTTTGAAATCTGTTGTTTTAACTGTTTTGAAATGCTGTTTCAAGGGGACAAGGAGCACAAGGGAAATGTTAGGGAAGGGAGACTTGGAAGGGAAATTGGGAAAAATATATGAAACAGGGGTTAAAGAGAGGAATCATGACATCAACATCATCATACAATTTCATTTGCAAGGATGTTATGGAAGGTAGGGTTTAAGGTTTGATTTTTGACTTCTTAATATTTTTGGTAGGGAAATTAAATAACAGTGATAAGGGAGTAAGAAATGGGAGGTGGGAAAATGTAGGAACAATAGGAATGAAAAGGAATACCTTAAAACAACAAAACAAACCCTAGCAACTTTGATATTTTCAAGAAAAAGCACATGGAGTCTTTACTTGCAAATGAAGGCTCTTAAAATATTATCATGATCTTCTCAAGCTTTAGCAAACCATAATTTATATGATTGAAGGCCTACCGGACAAGCTTGAACAATTTGTGGTCGCTTGGCAGCTTGCTGGCAGTTTTCTGTGGAGGAAACCCTGATGGGTCGCGCGCACTGCCCAACGGGTCGCGCGCCAGGCTCAACGGGTCGCGCTTTTGCAGGAGGCTTTTGGAGGCCTTCCCGGTGTCAGAATCAGGTGCAGGATAGCTCGTTGGAAAGGTATTTGAGTCTACTTTCCAACCAAACTAAAATTTTTCAATTTGGAGTTCATTTTCCCTATCAAAAATCAAATCTCCCAAGACTGGTCAAAAAGTGCCAAATGAGGCTGCCTCAAGGAAGAGTGCTGTTGCAGTCAACTTTTGAATGCCTTCCTCAACCCCAAATTTAGCTCATGATAGCTCATTGGAAATATATTTGTGTCTAGTTATCATTTTACCCATCAAGAAAATCATTTGGCCAACCAATCTAGGAGAAAACTTTATTTTCGCAAGGTCACTTCAGAGGTGTCTTTGATTCTCCTGAGGCAACGGTATTCTTGACATTTTTCTCAAACCATGACACCTGTGTAAAAAGTGAAGGAGGTTTTTCTTCCTTGGAATGTTTTTAAGAAAAACCTCTCTCAATGTTCCAAAATTCATATTTTATTGCTTTGGAACATCATTTGAGTGTGACTTGTCCCGATGTGTGAAACAAGGAATTTTGTCGAAATGGAGCGAAATGAAGGGGATAGGGGGCTTCTAAATTCTTGGGGAAATTTTTGGGAGTGGGGAGGGATGTTAGGAAGCAGGTGAAAGTTGAATCTCAGAGATTGAGTAAGGGGAAGGGGTTCAAAAGGGAAAAACACAGGCCCAACCTAGAAAATTGCCAGGTTGTAGCTAGAAACTAGGGTTTGTGCAAAAATGAGGAATTTGGGGGATCTAAGGGATGGGAAGCATTTGATAGGATATTTTAAGGATAGGGGAATGTGTATGAACATCTGGATACAAGTTTTGACGATGACTTGACCGTCCAAGAGAAATTGGCTTTCAAAACCCTAGGAGAGGGAAATGACCTTGCCAAGGCACAACTGAAGCATGAACAAGGTGTACAATGACTCATTAGACACTGAGATGATAATGACAACCCTATGAATGATGATAGACTCAGCTGAATAATGACATAGATAGGCATTTGGGCAACTTTGAAAGGAGTGAAAACAAACCCTAGACCTAATGCCTAGTGACCAAATTTTGCTTGCAAACTCTTTGAAATGACAAAATTTGACCTTGACACCCTGAGACCACTTTGTAAGAGCATATTTGATCACTGGAGGAAGGCTGGAAAGACTGACACTAACAAGTTTCATTTTTATTATAACAAGAAAGTGTCATTTTATTCATGTTTGTGCACTTGTGTTGATATATGTAATTTGTCTTAATATTGTTATTATGTATTTATGCTCTTATGGATTAAATTTTGATTTCTGAGTAACTATTTACTCATAAATCTGTCTTATAAAACTGATTTATTAAATAGTGATGTGTTGTGAACTATTTTCACATATTATTATTTAATTGTTGGATTTACTGATTTGACAATCAATATCATTTTTGTGAATTTCTCCCTCAGTGTTGTTGATTGATTATTTCAGTTAAGAGGTCTCAATAGGGTGTGTTTTGGTATCCATAATGTCGGTTAATTGAACTACTTCATTAACTTAATATTCATTATAAACAAGACATATTTAGATCCAAATATTTTAAATATCTTGCTCTTGATTGGGTTAGATCTATATCTGCCTAATTGAGATAGGAATAAGATAGTTCATTTTGCTTGCATCTTAGAATAAGTTTACATCTAGATTAAATTCTACATTCTTTTAAGTCCTCTTCTCAAAGAGACAAAATTTAAGTTGTGGCTTGGCTAATTCAAATCAGCTTAAGGGTCATTCTCTTGCCCGATCAGCAAGAAGAAATGATTTAATATCCCTGTTTGTTGGTAGTTAAAGATATTATTGTAAACCAATAGGTATAAGGGAAAGGTAATTGGATCTAGTTAAACAGTCGGAGCCACTACTCCAAACAGAAAAAGAGCTTCTTTAAGGTCCGAACCGGGTGGTTATCCCCTAATGTTGAGGTAGACATTTTTGGCCCTCAACAGAACCTTCCAACAAAAAGAATACCGAAAAGGGACTTGATCAAGAGAAAATGCAGAAAAAATGGGGACAGTTTGAACAGATAATCAATGAATCACAAGGGGTTATGAATCAAACACAGACTCTTCTCGAAACACCAAAATCTCTCAAGAAATATTCTAAAAAACCTCTCACTACTTCAGAAGATATCGAAGTTATTCCCGCTTTTACCTCTTCAGAGATTGTTTTGAAAGAAGAGGAAATTCATCCTTTAGATATTTTATATAGTCCCAAACATCGGGCAGTCATGAAGAGACAAAGGAAAAAGAGAAATTGATCATACTATTATTTTTCCAGGCAACAAACCAATGGACATTGTTTGGAAAGATACACCTATAGATCCATCCGAAAACTTGACCAAGTTATCTCATTTTGCAAGAGCTTATGCTTCTGCAACGATTGACAAAGCAGAAGAAGTGAGAAATTTGATCAAAGAAAAGGAGGAAAGAATAAGGCAGTTGGAGGATCAACTCGCAAGAGAAAAGGTGAATGCACAGGAATAATTTAAATCACAGCTTGAACAAATGCAGCAGAGTTTGGAGAGCCTAAAACTTCCAATCCAAGCAGAATTAAATGCCAAAGACTCTGAAATTGCACAGCTGCGATTTAGTGTAGATCAAATGAAGGATTAACCAAAAGTTGATGAATTCATCAAATAGGCTTTAGAAATAAATGTGTTGCTATCAAAGCAACAGTCAATCTTTTGTAAGCAATTAATAGAGATTAGCCCATTGTGCCAAGAAGTTGATGCATAAGTGAATCAATTCACAGATGCCAAATAAACTTTGAACAAATAGATGAAAAAATTTCAAACTTGATCACATGGCAGGACAATTAAAAGGGAAAAACAACAGAAATGCCAAATATCAGATAATCTCACAAGGACATTCTCTTTACTGATTGGGAAATCTAGATAAAATAGGCTGAAAGGGAAATTTCTAGCGCATGTGAAACATCAAACAATGTTATAAAAATTGTTAATGATAATATTTGGTATGCGGGGTTTATTGAAAAATGTTCGCCAGGTAATCTACCCGAGATCGAGGATTTGCAATCAAGTTGGCATGAAAGTCTTGCAGAAAAAGAACAACGGATCAAACAACTGTCACATTTGAATTGGGAGGCTTATTGGTCATACCTGGTGAAACCACACAGCCAATTGCTAGCCCTACGATGCTTAACCAAATCTATCATCCATATGACGCCATCATTATTAGGTACAGTTTATGTGGGACAAGTGAAGATAAGCATTAGTGATGCAGGAGCATGAGGATTGAAGACAAAAGACTTTGAATTTTATTCCAAAAATACAAAAAAGTCTATAAGCAAAGGAGTGGGATCCTTTAGCGGTCACTTTATGAAGCTTTCTAGATAGGATTTGAGCCAGAATTCAGGGATTTGGATTATCTTGTAATTAATTCAAGTAGTTAGGCTTAGTTGAGATTCTCGAGGAGAATATCGTGCAGATTAGATAGGATTAGGCAGTTTCAATCCATTGATTGAGGATCTGGTTGTCGTATGTACAGGTATTTATGTAAGTTTTGAATTAGTGTAATGGGATTTGGCTAAAGAGGATTTGATTGTAAAGTTTGGAATCTCTCTGTATTTCTATGTATTTTGTGCATGAATGGTCAATCTCGAAGGTTTGAAGTTTCTTTGAAATATCTCTGAGTGTTGTTGATTTCTAGTTTGGCCTTTGGAATTGGAGTTTTATATAATCTTATGTTATTGCATTTAAATCTTCATACACTGCGCATTTAAATAATTTAAATGTATTTCAAAACCACAGGGTTTAGTTAGCGATATCTTGAATATAACTTAGATACAGATTAAACTTGGCGGAAGCGCTAAAACCTTGGTGTAACGAAGAAAACTCTGACAAAATTCATGAAAACCCCAACAAAAGATCTGAACCGTCCAATCGACTGGAAACAATCTAACGGTGATCGCGTGCTAACAAGCGTGGACGTTAATTCCAAAAAAACACGTGATAAATTATAAAAATGAGTTAATACCTCAGTTAATGAGGACCGTTCGCTTGAAGGAGTCAGATCCGACGGTGATCGTGTCCGAAATTGCACGAGAGTTAATATAAATCTCGGACGTGATATTTTATCTACTGTGGTTTAATCCAGTTGAATTCCGGATCGATCACAACTGTCCATTAAGAAGGGATGACATCCGATGGATATCGCTCCAAAAAATGTACACGGGTTAACTTAAATTTTGAACCCGAGAAGGCTGTGAACTGCAGTTGTATTTCCTTTCAGTTCCATGGGAAAAGTGAAGGTTTGCCGAATAACGGGTAGATTTAACAGTTCCGCTGTTTTAGCAGAATATCTAAAATTAGAGGTTGATGACTAATACTCCAAAGGAAACCCGAGAAGAAGTCCTGACTGAACTTGAAGAGATCGTTTTTGGTTTTGAACAATTATACTTAACACCTGCAACGAGCCCACCATTAGTGGTATCAGAGCAACTTATTGACACTGATCATGATCTCAAAGATCAGAGAAAGAAGTCCAACATGGTTTTCAGAGTTGGAGGAAGACATGGTCAAAGAAGAGGAAGACCAGTTGCAAATGCTGAAGTGTTGGAAGCTATGCAACATATGCAAGCTAGATTGGAAGCAGTGGAAATGGGAAATCAAAGAGATGGAGATGTCAGTGAGCCTAAAGTTGAAGCTGCAGAAGAAGAGGAACCTGCAGAAGTTACTCCTGAAATGAGATTCTTTAAATCAGTGTTAAGATCCACATCTAAACCCAAACTTGAGGGTACAATTTATACATGAGGTTTAAACCCTGAGGAATTGATATACTGGATTAATGACATGGATAAATTCTTTGATTACGGAGAAATGGAAGAAGGAAAGAGAGTGAAATTTGTTGTCACAAAATTGAAAGGACATGCATCACTTTGGTAGGATGGAGTGCAGGCAGAAAGAAAAAGACTTGGCAAGCAGCCAATTAAAATTGGAATAGGACGGTGGAAAAGTTGAGAGGTAAGTTTTTTCCAAGTGATTATGAACTTTCATTATATAGACAGATGCAGAATCTTAGACAGAGGTATTTGATAGTGAAAGAATACACAAAAGAATTTTACAAAGTAAGCATAAGAGCTAGACAAATTCAAGATACAGATGAGAAGGTTACAAGATATATAAATGGTCTCAGAATGGAGATCCAAGATGAGATAAGTGTGTTGTTCCCTAAAATAGTAGAAGAGGCTTATCAGATGGTATTAGAAGCTGAAGAAAAACTCATGAGGAAGCAATCTGCCAGAAGTAGAGGTACTTTCCAAAGAAGAGGAAGTCAAGGTGGTAGAGGAAGATCTACAACACCTAGAGATGGAGCTAGTAGCAACTCGAATCAGTGTACACCCACAGAAGGTGATGCAAGTGGTAGAAGGAGTTTTTTCAGAGGAAGAGGAGGCAGAGGCAGAGGAAGAGAAATCAGATGTTACAGATGTAACAAGCTGGGACACAGAGCCTATGAGTGCCCAGAAAATGCAGGAACAAATAAGAGAAATGTAATTGTTTCTCATACTGAAGAAGAAGCAGTAAAGGTGTCAGAAGAAGAAAATGTACCAGAGAAAGGGGAATCTTTGGTAGTTAACAAAGTTTTGTTAAAGCCAGCAAAGGAAGTTGTTGAACCAGCACAGAGAAAGACTTTGTTCAGGATTGTGTGCAAGGTTCAAGGAAAATGTTGTCAAATGATAATTGATAGTGGCAGTACTGATAATTTGGTCTCTACAAAAGTGGTGGAGAAGTTGAAATTAAAGACAAAGAAACATCCAACACCTTACAAGGTGTCATGGCTTCAAAAAGGACATCAGTTGTTAGTGAAGGAATAATGTGAAGTGGAGTTGCAGTTGGGCAAATACAAAGAAAAAATTATGTGTGATGTGATGCCTATGGATGTGTGTCACATATTGCTAGGAAGACCTTGACAGTATGATAGAGGAGCTATGCATGATGGGAAAAAGAACACATACAAATTTGGTAAAGATGGTATTAATCATACATTATTGCCTATGGAAGAAGAGGATGAATCAAGGAAATCTGATCCAAAGACCTTATTTCTGAGTGGAAAAGAATACTTGCAGTAGATTAAAGAGGATGAGGTAAATTTTGCGTTGATTTGAAAACCCAAGGTAATAATTACTTCTACTAAAATTTCTGATTTGCCAATTGAAATTCAAGAGATGCTGGAGAATTATTGTGATATAATTGTAGATGATTTTCCTAATGAGTTACCACCCATTAACCAGTCATCATATAGATTTGATTCCAGGGGCAAATCTACCAAATAAAGCAGCTTACAAGATGACACCCACAAAAAATGAAGAAATCAGAAAAAAGGTTTGGGAACTGTTAGATAAAGGACTGATTAGAGAGAGTTTGAGTCCTTGTGCAGTGCCAACAATGTTGAGTCCAAAGAAAGATAGAGGTTGGAGAATGTGCACCGATTCAAGAGCAATCAACAAAATAACAATCAGGTACATATTTCCTTTACCTAGAATTGAAGATTTTATGGATTGTTTAAGTGGAGCAAGATATTTTACAAAGTTGGATTTAAAAAGTGGTTACCATCAAATAAGGATTAGAGAAGTTGATGAATGGAAAATTGCTTTTAAAACAAATGAAGGACTATATGAATAGATGGTAATGCCTTTTGGGTTATCAAATGCTCCTAGTACATTTATGAGGCTTATGAATGAAGTGTTGAAAGAATTTATTGGTAAATTTATAATAGTATATCTGGATGATATATTAGTTTACAACATATCTAAAGAGGAACATATGAAACATTTGAATTATGTCTTACAAAAGCTGCAACAAGAAAAGTTACTGTTAAATTTAAAAAAATGTTCGTTCATGAAGGAATAGTTGGTATATTAGGGCTTTGTTGTTTTTGTTGATGGATTAAAGATGGATACAGAGAAGATAAAGGCAATCATAGAGTGGCCTTCACCAAAAAGTGTTTTTGAGGTAAGAAGTTTTCATGGTCTTGCTAGTTTTTATAGAAAAATCATAAGGAATTTTAGTAAGATCAATGCTTCTATTATTGATACTATAAAGAAGGATAAACAGCCATTTAAATGGACTGTTAAAGCAGAAAAGAACTTTCAGCTGTTGAAAAGGAAGATCATTGAGAAACCTATTTTAATTTTGCCTGATTTTAATAAACCTTTTCAAGTGAAATGTGATGCTAGTGGAGAAGCTATTGGTAGTGTTTTAAGTCAGGAGGACAGACCTGTAGCTTATTTTAGTGAAAAATTGAATGAGTCAAAGAATAAATATTCTTCTTATGATAAGGAATTTTATGCAGTTGTACAGTCATTGAAGAAGTGGAGACATTACTTGATGTCTAAGGAGTTTATACTTTATTCACACAATTATGCATTGCAGTACATTATGCAACAACCAAAGCTTAGTCAGAAACATGCAAAATGGGTAGAATATCTTCAAAGTTTTAATTTTGTATTAAAGCATATAAATGGCCAACCAAATAAGGTAGCAGATGCTTTAAGCAAAAAAAACATTTTAGTTCAAGAAAGTCAAATTCAAGTGTTGGGCTTTGATTTTCTTAATGAATTATACGAGAAGGATTTAGATTTTAAAGAGGCATTTGAAGCTTGTAAAAATCTTGTTTTGTTAGACAGAAGTAAGTGGCTGGATTTTTTCTTGCAAGAAGGATTATTGTTTAAAAGATATCAATTGTGCATACCAAATTGTTCTGTGAGGGAAAATTTAATCAAGGAGAAACATAGTGGAGGACTTGAAGGACATTTTGGTGCAGACAAGACTTATGAGAAATTGAATTGGTTTTATTTATGGCCGAAGATTAGATCTGAAGTGGAGAAGTATGTGCAAAATTGTAAAGTCTGTCAGTATGCAAAGGGAAGGAGCCAAAACATAGGTTTGTATGTTCCATTACCTATTCCAGATAGATCTTGGGATACAGTAAGTATGGATTTTGTTTTGGGTTTACCAAAAACTCAAAGAGGAAATGATTCAATTTATGTTGTGGTTGACAAATTTTCTAAAATGGCACATTTTATTCCATGTTATAAAACCAATGATGCTACTCACATTGCTAATCTGTTTTTTAAGGAGATTGTAAGGTTACATGGATTACCTAAGAGCATTGTTTCAGATAGAGACTCCAGATTTGTTGGTCATTTCTGGAAGACCTTGTGGAAGAAGCTTGGTGCTAAACTGATTTTCAGTTCAGCTTATCATCCTCAGACTTATGGACAGACTAAAGTTGCAAATAGAAGTTTGGGTAATCTTATGAGAAGTCTTGTAGGTGAACATCCAAAACAGTGGGATCAAATTTTGGCACAGGCTGAATATGCTTATAATGATTCTCCTAACAGGAGTACAGGGTAGAGTCCATTCCATATAGTTTATGGAATGCACCCAAGAGGAGTGTCTGAATTGAGAGACTTGGGAAAAGCTGAAATGAGAAGTGCTAAAGGAGAAGATTTTGCTTCAGAGATTCAAGCAATACATGAACAGGTAAAACAACAGTTCTAGGATAGCAACATAAAGTACAAGAGCATAACAAATTTTAGACAAGAAAGTGTTTAAAAGGACAAGAGGACAGGAGTATTTTCAATATTTGGTCAAGTGAAAAGATCAACTGATTGCTAATGCTACCTGGATGACAGATGCCATGCTATAGAAGTTGGGCAGTTCTGTAGAAGAGTTCATGGACAAGTGCCCATGAAGAATTTTGTCCTCAGAAGTCTGATGTAGGAGCATGAGGCTTGAAGATAAAAGACTTTGAATTTTATTCCAAAAATATAAAAAAATTCTATAAGCAAAGGAGTGGAATCCTTTCACTGTCACTTTAAGAAGATTTCTAGATAGGATCTGAGCTAGAATTCAGGGATTTGGATTACCTTGTAATTAATTCGAGTAGTTAGGCTTAATTGAGATTCTCGAGGAGAATATCCTGCAGATTAGATAGGATTAGGCAGTTTCGATCCATTGATTGAGGATATGGTTGTTGTATGTATAGGTGTTTATGTAAGTTTTGAATTAGTGTAATGGGATTTGAATGAGGAGGATTTGATTGTAAAGTTTGGAATCTCTCTGTATCTTTGTGTATTTTGTGCATGAATGGTCAATCCCGGAGGTTTGAAGTTCTTTCAAAATATCTTTGAGTGTTGTTGATTTCCAATTTGGCTCTTAGAATTGGAGTTTTATATAATCTTGTGTTATCACGTTTAAATCTTCATACACTGCGCATTTAAATAATTTGAATGTATTTCAAAACCACAGGGTTTAGTTAGCGATATCCTGAATGTAGAAATTCTGACTATAGATTAACCTGTTAAAGCAATATAACTAAGGCAAAATACTTTAATATACTTCTACTATCAATTTGCGGAAGCTTAAAAGATTTGAGCAAGATCAAGCTGAACACATATATCCAGAAGAAGAGTCAATGCATATGAAACACAAAAAATACTCACGGGAAAGCCTTAGCTAAAAACCCCACTATCTCTATTATCATACAAGGTGGAAATATCTCAGAATTACACAAAGCCTTAGCTCCCATAGCTAGCCAGCTCTCAGTACAATCCTCCTGGATGCTCATAGGCAAACAAGGCTTCTCACAAACCTTCTCCTCTGCCCTCCAAGCCTCCTATTTCCTTGTACTGTTTCTCTTAGGTGATCCTACTGTTACCAAGTGTAACACTGATCACTGACACTGATCTCATACCCTGTAAAATTGTGCAATCCTCAAGGAAACTTATTCCTTTTGCATGCATGAGTTTCCTTTATAGGAGAAACATGCAACTGATAGTACACTGTCCTTGACATTTAGCTCAATCGGGTCTTTCTCAGTATAGACATGCATGAGTTACTAATGAGGGAATCCTCAGTTATCTGGAGTACACTGGATAAGTGCATGCATGCATCAACTGACTGATGACTCATAATTAGTTCCTCAAACAATTTGGAACTAATTTAACTAAACTTAACTCGGTAAACTCAACTAACTAATTACAACTCAAATATAACTCAATCTTATCTCCTTAATTAAGGGATAATCTCCTTAATTTAAGGGATAATTGTTGCATGACTTCAGAAAGACTTCTAACTTGAATTTCTCCAACTAATTTAATCCAAAATGAATTAATTAATTATTTCCAAGTAGCCAGTGAGACTAAATTCAAATTTAATTCAAGGACAAATTAAAATTGGAATATTTTGGATTCTATTTTTGTCATTTCTTGTTGCTATTTTCAACACTCCCTCTCAACAAGAAAGGAATTCAACTCGATCCTGATTGTGAACCTTTGGAATGTTATGCATGCAACACTTCTCTCAAGTGTTGTTGCTCCAACAACTCCAGAAACAAACAAAAAAATCCAACCTGAATCAGTATGGTGCATCTGTCATCAAAGTCTCTGACTACTATTTCCTATATCAACTGAAAAATCTGCGCTTCTGTTGACTCAGCTTTTCTGCACTGTTGTCAATCCTTCTCTGCACTCTTCAGTATCTGACTGCTCTAGCCTCTGTCACTTTGATCTCTAACTGCATCAATCCCACTGATTCCTCCCGCTACTATGTACTTTGGGCTCCCGTACCAAGGTATGATCCATGAGATAAAACCTCTCAATGGACCCTTCTCAATTCCAGCCTTCTTGAGACTATCACTTCACATTTCCCCACCTCACACCTTGAGGTTTGGTTGCATGTGCTCTCTCTGCCCACTTCTCCAATTGTGGCCCCTCCACAATTGTCTGAGACTTCTTCTAGGACTGCATGTTGAAAGGTAATATATTCTCCCTCTCAACCACCAAGTCTCTAACATTTGCCTTGCTCCTCAAAGCTTTGCATGCATCTTGAACCTCAAGAGCATACATGTTCTTAACTCGTGAACCGATCTATTTCACCTGTCCCATGGTGATGTGTCTAAGGAAAACCTTTCCCCTTACTGAAGACAATATCGTAGCCTTTGTCCTCCAATATCGTGATCGATACCAAATTCTTCTTCAGTTCATGCACATACTTCACATCTGTCAAGGTGATAAGAGCTCCTTGTTCCCTCTGAAAAACAACTGTGTCCACTCCTGAAACACTATACCTTTCATCGTCACCCATCTCTATGCGCATCTTGAGGTCTTTCTCCTCCAAGGTACTGAATAAACTTTTATCGTCGGTCATGTGGAATGAGGCTCCACTGTCAAGAAACCAACCACAACCCATCATCGATGACACCATGCATGCGATGAGGGTGAAGTCCATTTCGAACTGAGAGGCTAATGCCTCACCTTCTAATCCTTCCGAGGATCCCTTCTTGGACTTCTTCAATGGGCAATTAGTCACATAATGACCCATCTCATGACAATTAAAGCATCTCACTTTAGACTTGTCAACCTTCTTCCCTCCATGAGAAGAATTCGATTCGGAATGGGACGCCTTCCCCTTCCCTTTCCTTGCCTTACTTGCTAAAGCCAGATTTTCTTCATCATCCTTGGATGAAGAACCATCTCGAGTGCTCCTCCTGATCTCCTCCTGCATGAGATCCGACCACAGTCGTTCCCAGTCTAGCAGTTTCTCGCTTCCATTCACAGAGTCTTGGTAGTTATTCTAGCTCTCTGGAAGGCCAAGGAGAGTGAGGCTCACCATATCATCATCAACATTAGTTATTCCCACACTACTAAGCTCATCTCTGCAAGTGGTGAGCTTGTTCAGATATGTAGAAATAGTATTGTAGTTCTCCATCTTGATTCTTCGAAGCTTATCCTTGAGCGACAATTTCCTCTGGTTGCTACTGTTATGGTAGAGGTCCTTCAATGTCTTCCACATTGAATATGGAGTATCCTTCCCATGGAGACTCGAGACAATATGGTCTCGAACTCCCTCAAGGATGATCTATCTCGCCCTCGCCACACACTTCTTCCACTCAGCCAACTCTTGTGCATTAGTTGAAGCCGGCTTTTGGATTTCTTGATGAATGAAATCCTTTAAGTCGTTGTCTTCGAATACAACCTCCATGCGATCTTTCCATGCTATGTAATTTGAGCTGCCTTCCAAGGCATACTCGAGTCTCAAGCCATAGAACGCCATTGACCAACCTGAAGTATGAGATGAATTCGATTTGTACCTGCAACCCCAAACTTCAAACTTCGAATTCTCTTCTTAGTATACTGTTCACGGCTCCGATAACCTTTGCTCTGATACCATGTAGAAATTATGACTGTATATTAACCTGATAATGCAATATAAATAAAGCAAAATACTTTAATCTACTTCTACTATCAATTTGTGGAAGCTTAAAATATTTGAACAAGATCAAGCTGAACACATATAACCAGAAGAAGAATCAATGCATATGAAACACAGAAAATACTCAGGGGAAAACCTCAGCTAAAAACCCCAGTATATGTATTATCATACAAAGTGGAAATAACTTAGAATTACACAAAGCCTTAGCTCCCACAGATAGCCAGCTCTCAGTACAATCCTCCTGGATGCTCACAGGCAAACAAGGCTTCTTACAAACCTTCTCCTCTACCTTCCAAGCCTCCTATTTCCTTGCGCTATTTCTCCTGGGTGATCCTACTGTTACCAAGTGTAACACTGATCACTCACATTGATCTCACACCTTGTAAAACAGCGCAATCCTCGAGGAACCTTATTCTTTCTGCATGCATGAGTTTCCTTTATAGGAGAAAACATGTCACTGATAGTAGACTGTCCTTGACATTTAGCTCAACTGGGTCTTTCTCAAAATATACATGCATGAGTTACTAATGAGGGACTCTTCAGTTATCTGGAGTACACTGGTTAAGTGCATGCATGCATCAACTGACTGATAACTCACAACTAGTTCCTCAAACAGTTTGGAACTAATTTAATTGGACTTAACTCAGTAAATTGAGCTAACTAATTACAACTCAAATATAACTCAATCTTATCTCCTTAATTAAGGGATAATCTCCTTAATTTAAGGGATAACTATTGCATGACTTCAGAAAGACTTCTAACTTGAATTTCTCCAACTAATTAATCCATAATGAATTAATTAATTATTTCCAAGCAGCTGGTGAGACTAAATTCGAATTTAATTCACAATTTTAATTTAAGGACAAATTAAAATTGGAATATTTTGGATTCTGTTTTTATCATTTCTTGTTGCTATTTTCAACACTGAATATAACTTAGAGACATATTAAACTTGGCAGAAGCACTAAAACCTTTGTGTAACGAAGAAAACCCCGACAAAATTTGTGAAAACCCTAAGAGAAGATTTGAACTGTCTGATTGACAGGCAACAAATCTAACGGTGATCGTGTGCTAACAAGCACAGACGTTAATTCCAAAAACGAACATGATAAATTATAAAACTGAGTTAATACCTCAGTTAATCATGACCGTCCGCTTGAAGGAGTCAGATTCTACAGTGATCGCGTCAAAAAATGCACAGGAGTTAATATAAATTTTGGATGCGATATTTTATCGACTGTGGTTTAATCCAGTTGAATTTTGGATCGATCACAACCGTTCATTAAGAAGGGATGAGATCCGATGGATATCGCTCCGAAAAATGCACGTGGGTTAACTTAAATTTCGGACCTGAGAAGGCTATGAACTACAGTTGTATTTCCTTTTGGTTCCGTGGGAAAAGTGAAGGTTTGCCGAATAACGGGTAAATTTAATAGTTTTGTTGTTTTAGCATAATATATAAAATTAGAGGTTGATGACTGGTAATCCAAAGGAAACCTGAGAAGAAGTCCCACCTGAACTTGAAGAGGTTGTTTCTGGTTTTGAATGATTATCCTTAACACCTGCAACCAACCCACCAATTAGGAAGCCTCCAGGAGTCCAGGCAATGATAGACATCTATGAGAAGAGGAAACAAATCAGAAGCCAACACGAGTCAAAATCAGATTTTTGAATTTTAAATCAATTTTATTTTTGCATTTTTGGCACCGATTCTAAGGAGAGTCGTTTCACTCCTTAGAATTTGGCGCTTAGCTATTTTTGTAATATTTTTGTTATTTAAACCCCTTTCATGTATTTAGAAAGGGGTTTGACAATTTTATTTGAGACTCTTTAAAAACATACACTTTTGTACTTTTAAAGGCTTTCTTTAATTTTGAAGATCTAGTCCATGAAGTTTATTTAAGAAAGTTTGCTAAGAATTGCACTTTTGTTTTTCTGTGATCGATCTTGGAGAAAACACATGGATTGCAACTTTATTGTCTATGGATCAATCATCTCGCATCGGGTACTTTTATCATTGCATAGTGATTATTTTATGAACTGTTAAGTTATTTCTTCTATATGTACATTGTTTGTCAATTATGTTTTAATACAACCTGTTATTCCTTCACTTTTGAAACATAGTTGAGCTGTCATCCTCTTTATTTTTGATAAGCAAAATTATGTTAAATATTTGATGCGATACATTTTACAGTCAACCATTTCGATTAACTATTTAATCGAAATAGTTGTTTTTACGAAAGTTTTATACTTCTTGTATGAATAATCTTCATTATCATTCAAGGTAGTCATTTATCTAGATTGCACAAATATTGATTTAAGCTCGGGTAATAGTAATATATATTTAGATAGTTTGATTTTTTCTGTTGAAACCACCCTCATCTACCAAATCAACTTTTATAATCAAATGCATACCCCATCCTACCAGCTTTCAATTTGGGAAATTGATCCCATAATTCTAGTCGGAGCCACCAACCCAAATGGATAAGGGACGGTATTGAAGTCTCCGACCGGATGGTTATCCCCCATGTCGTTGCAACGAATTTCGAGGCTTCAACAGGAAGATGTGAAGAATGTCAGAGGCATTTGAGAAGAAGAGATGATTTATTATGAGTTTGAGGGACTCTTCAAGAAGAAGTACTTGTCCGAAAGTTATTATGATGATAGAGCTAAGGAGTTTTATGAGATACAGATGGGTTCTATGGCAGATGATGAGTCTACTAGTAGGTTCTTGGAGCTATTGAGGTATGTGCCTTACCTTAAGGATGAGAAAGCAAAGATTAAAAGGTTCATGAGTGGGCTTCCAACAACTTATAGAGACCAAATTTAGTTTGATGAGCCTCGATTGCTAGAGGAAGCCATCAAGAAACTAAAGCATTATTATCAACAATCTAAGTGTAAAGTTGAGCCTAAGCATGAATTTAAGGGGAATGAGAATGTTAAAGTGAAGTGGCCACTGAAACGGGGAAGACCTCACGATGTAAGTTAGAAAGAAAGTGTTGCTCCTGACAAGAAGCATAATGCAACTGAGAAGGGACATGGATCTCAATCTGGGGAGCAGCAGAATAAAGGTGATGGTAGGGGATCGTTGCATTGTTGGATTTGTGGCAATGTTCATCGCAAGAAGGATTATTTGTTGTACCAGGGTGGAAATCCTCATATCTACAGTGCTTAGGAGGTGCAGACAGTTGGGGATGTTGACCATAACATCCCTCAGATTTATGCAGTTGTGGACAACAAGCAGACAGATTGTCAAGCATACATTATTGAGATGGAAGGTAAGGTCGGTGATCAAGTTGTTTCTATTTTGATTGACCCTAGATCCAATTATAAATATGTTAATCCTGACTTGGTGGATAAGTGTGGTTTGTGAAAAGAAGTGCATGCAGAGTCTTGGTTGGTGCAGTTGGCTACAGGGACTAAGAAGAGAGTTCATCATGTTGTAAGAGCTTGTGCATTTGAGTTGAATGGTAAGCCTATCAACATTTCTAAATGTGCTTCCATTGAGATCGTATAGTATTCTTTTGGGTATGGATGGTTGTACCTCCACAGGACCAAAGTACATTGTTATGTTAAGGCCATTGAGTGCCTGCATGATAATGAGAGAAAGAGAATCTTGCAGGGAAAGAAGAAGCCTACATCAGTGAGGATGGTTACAACTATGCAAGCTAAGCGTAGTTGCATGAAGGGGTGTGTATAGTTTGCAGTCCGTATTACCAGTGACAAGTGTAAGGATGTTGATGATGTGAAATTCCTCAAGAGGTACCCTGTCTTGCAGCAGTTTGAGAATGTATTTCCAACAGAGATTTCACAGTTGCCTTCCGACAAGGAAGTGGAATTTTCTATTGAGTTTGTATCAGGATCAGCACCAACATCAAAGGCACCTTATAGGATGAGCACTCCAGAGTTAGTGGAACTGAAGTTACAGATGGAGGAAATGCTTGATAAGGGATACATTAGGCCAAGTGTATCACCTTGGGGTGCACCAATGTTGTTTGTGAAGAAGAAGGATTGTACTCTCAAGTTATGCATTGATTACAGGCTGTTGAACAAGGTGACAATCAAGAATAGGTATCCATTTCCAAGGATCGCTGACTTGTTTGATCAGTTGTAGGAAGTAGCAGTGTTCTCGAAGATCGACTTGAGATAAGGATACCATCAGGTGCACATCAAATAAGAGGATATCTACAAGACTGCTTTTCGGACCAGGTATGGGCATTATGAGTTTGTTGTGGTTCCTTCTGGTTTGACTAATTCTCCAACTACTTTCATGTGCTTGATGAATAATGTGTTGCGTCCTTATTTGGCCAAGTTTGTGATAATATTCATTTATGATATATTCTAAGAATGAGGAAGAACATGCAGAGTACTTAACAACTGTATTCATATTTCTAAGAGTGCATCAGTTGTATGCCAAGCTTAGTAAATGCAACTTCTTTTAGACAGTGGTACATTACTTGGGAAATGTTGTTTCTAAGGAAGGCATAACAGAGGACCCATAAAATATTAGAGTTACCATGGAATGGGAAACTCCTAGGAATGTGGATGAGGTTAGATCATTCATGGGGATAATACGTTACTATAGGTGGTTCATCAGGAACTTCTCACAGATTTCCTATCCTATTACATCATTGCAGAGGAAGGGGAAGAAATTTGAATGAACAGAGGAATGTGTAGCTAGTTTTGAGTAGTTGAAACAATTGCTTACAAATGCGCCAATTCTAAAGATTTCGGATCCAGATAAAGAGTTTGTGGTATGCACAAATGCTTTCAAGAGAGGACTTGGTGGAGTCTTGATGAAGGAGGGACAAGTGGTGTGCTATGCGTCAAGGAAAATAAATTAGTCTCGGAGATTCCAGAGACAGCCTTGGATTGCTTACAAGACTAGTGCCTGGTAACATCTATCTTTTATGTGTCTTATATGATCTTCAGGAAACCAGAGACATCATATACATTTTATACACATAGTAAATACAAATATACAATAAACAACATGGATTGGTTCCTTCATCCAAGGACATAAGCCATGTATTTATGGTATCCTTTCACATATACAACTCACAGGAATATAGGTATAAACTAGTGGAGGCCGAGTAATTCGAGGACCTACAGTTTAATCAGCTTTTGCAGAGTAATGAAAGAAGAGAAGGAGATAGACTAACTCATCACATAGAGCTTGAAACATCAAGAATTCTACACTTATCTGAGTTAAAGATAGACATAATGGATGAAAGAGGATTGGATGCTATGATTCATGGAGCGCAAATTTAAAGATATAATCTCAAAGATACATACATACATGTGCATTAACTAGTCAACACAAATGAATCCGTAAGAACATATGAGACATTTTTGGAAGCTACAATTGCATGAAATCAAAGAGGAAATGTTAACATAATGGAATTTAACAGAGAGATAACGTACTGTAGTACTCGAAGTTTGGAATCGCCACTATTTCATTTATATTCTAAAAGATGCAAATCTGGAATTCATAAAGTTTTAGAAATGACATGTAGTGTTTCTTCAAAATTCAGAACCTTTTCTAAGTGCTTCTTCCTCCCTTTTATAAGGAGATGGAGAACATGAAAATTACAAAATATCTCAGTCTAAACTTCCGACTACCTACATGACTAGCTATCTCGGCATGTTGGCTCTGTCGCCTCCAATTATTACAACAGAAAGATACCTTTCCTGTAAATAAAACAACGTGACAATATCAAAAAACAACAAAACAGAATTCGCAAATGAACTGAAATGATGGTCCTGTAAATATCTTCATGCCACTCTTCTTTGCTGGCCTCTGGTCCAAAAATGTCTCTACTAAATTATGCCTCATACTCTCTCGACCAGTTCCTTTTTGCCTTCGGCCTTAATCGCTTTAATTCTTCTATGGAAGGAACCGGGAGTGACACACGTAATGGCCATAATAGACTTTAAACACGACTGTTGTCTCATCCGTCCCTTATTACAATCTTAATTAAGCCAACAGAACCAATCGTTCCTCGTAGAAAAAATCATACAAGTGTATTGGGACTTAGGTCATTTAGGAACTTTAAACATAATGGGATTCATAAAGCTATGATTTTTTATTTCCTTTGACCCCTTAAGCCTTAGCCCCGGGGTCTTAGGTGAAAACTGCATGGCAGAAACTTGGGCACTCAAGGCCTAAGCCTTATGGAGCTAAAAGCCTTTAGCTGGGACGGGGGCCAATTCTTTGATATATTTCATTTTAACAAGTCCCAATGCATAATACGTGGGACCATAGTACATATGCGGCTGGGACCCATTTCCAATATCAGGAATTGGGAACCTCTAATCTTTGCTTCCGGTTGCACCCTCTAGAAACTTGCGATTGCGATATGTGACGTGGTTTGGTCCACGTGGGAAGAGGATAAGGGAGGGCCAGTGTGAAGGCTTTAGCACATAAAAACCTTTAATAACTTCTCCGCCCAACCATTTTATTGATACATAAAGCACACATAATCATGCGACCTACCTTATGCCACTTGTCCCCCTCACTTCGGGCCCACAATATTGACATTTGATGGTTTCATGACACTGTATCTGTCCACAGCCTTTGAAAATTTCGATCTACGATACAGTTCTGAGTGCAATCGTCGATATACGGGATGACGTCATCCTTTGCCACGTGTCACCCTGTGAGTGGTGACACGTGTCACCTTATTTTTGCCCCTTCTGACCCCTTAAAACACCAAATCTACATGCCATGTGTCCTCCGTACCACCACGTCATGATGACGTTAGTTGCCATGTGTCTTTCTTGGGACCAATCCTGTGCTGCCACATGGCCCTACTAGAGGAGAGAGAAAGGGCCTGCCTGCCTTTGGTTTTTCACTGAATTTCTTTGTTAATCACAATCGGCCCTTCCCTGGTGATTTACATTATAGACTCAAGTCCTGACACTTTTAATTTTATCGATGTTTGGCGGTTTTATGACACTATATCTGTCCGCAACCTTTGAAAACATTGATTACCGATCTGTGATATAGCTCTAAGTGTGATCGCGATATCGGCGATCGCTGGAACCTTCGATATGTGATTTACACCGAACCTCTGAAATTTGCGATGATGATATCGATGATTGCTAGAACTTCCAATATGCAATTTGCGTTGGACCTCTGAAACTTGCGATTTGCAATATCAACAATCATTGATCACTGATCTCATTGCCCTCCCCTGCTGCTGCTGGGAACTCCGATTGTGGTTTGCGATGAGCCTTACCCTTGGTCTTTTTCTCTTTGTTTTTCGGGCTTTCAAAGGGTAGCTTCAATCTGCTCTAACTTCTGATCCAAAAGTCCATTTTTGGACGTACCATTGGAAAGACTATTCCAAGCACTATCCAATGGAGAGGGTCCGATTTAGGATCGAGAACTTATATGGCTTGGAATATGGCTACAAACTTCTTGTTTCTTTTGTCCTCTTTGTACAACTGGAACCCTGTTTTCAGAAGGTGACAACAATGAGTATGAACATAACTATGTGACTCATGATCTTGGGTTGGTAGCTAGTATCCATGCCTTGAAGATGTGGAGGCATTATCTTCTTGCCAAGAGGTTTATTTTGATGAGTGACTATAGTGGATTGAGGTATCTATTTGACCAACCTAATCTAAATGCTAGGAAAGCTAGATGGTTGGCTACCCTTAGTGAGTTTGGCATTGAGATTATATACATTAAAGGAAAGGAGAACATGGTTGTAGATGCTCTCAATAGGAGAGTGTAGGTAAATCATGTCGTAGTTGTGATATCTTACGGGATAGATTTGTAGGAGCGAGTTTTGTAGGTAGGGCAACATGATGACAGGTATCAACAACTTAAGCATAGGTTATAACAAGGTACAAGTGAATAGGATGTGGATTATCATCTCATGATAGATGAATTGGTGAAATTTAGGGACATGATCTATGTGTCAGATGACAATGAGATCAAGAAGCTTATCTTGAGGGAGTTTAATGTCAAGCCATATTCAGGTCACCTCAAATATTAGAAGACATTGACAGCTATCAAGAAGTTCTATTATTCGCTGAATTTGAAGAAAGAAGTGGTTGATTTCATCGCAAGGTGTTTAGATTGTCAACATGTGAAAGTTGAGTGTAAGCACCCAGTTGGTTTGTTACAACCTATTCCAATTTCAGAGTGCAAATGGGAGGTTATTTCCATGGATTTCATTACAAGTTTCCTGAGGACGTTGAAGCAGCATGATTCCACCATGGTTGTGGTTGATAAGTTGAGCAAGGTAGCTCACTTCATTCCAGTGAAGACTACTAATTCAGCTAGAGAGGTAGCTTAGATATTCATCAGAGAGATAGTGAGATTGCATGGTATTCCTAAGAAGATCATATCATATAGAGATGCCAAGTTCACTTCCATGTTTTGGAAGGAGTTGTTTGTAGGTTTGGGTACAGAGTTAGCCTTCAGTACAACTTATCATCCACAAACATAGAGGGTCAACATGAAACAGGAGGATATAATTAGGATGTATGTCATACATCAACAGGGGAGGTGGGAGGAGTATCTTCCACTAGTTGAGTTTTCTTACAATAATGGTTACCAGGAGTTATTAGAGATGAGTCTGTTTGAGGCACTCTATGGGCGGAGTTGTAATAATCTCATTAGCTAGAATGATCCAGTAAACAATGTATTGATTGGACCAGATATGTTGACAGAAATGGAACAAGACATGTAGGTTATCAAGCAAAATCTAATTGCAACACATGATAGATAGAAGAGTTATGAAAATTAGCACAGGGAATTTAAGGAGTTTTTGGTTGGGGAGCATGTGTACTTATTCATCAATCCCAAGAAGAGCTCCTTCAGGATTGGATCATGTGCCACATTGGCACCTCGATATTGCGGGCCTTTCGAGATCCTTGAGAGGACTGGACCAGTGGCCTACAGATTTGCATTGCCTTTGGTAGTGAAAGTCCATGATTTTTTCCATGTTTAATTCATTAAAATAAATGTGAAAGATGTTAATCATGTGATTGATTGGTATGTATTGCAAGTGAGAAGGAGAATTCGATTTGAAACCTTAGTGCATATTGCAACAGAAACAATTCATCTTCTAGAACCGAGCAATCGAGCAAGTTAAAGTGAAGTGGAAGCTCTTTGGGCCCAATGAAGCTACATGGGATATGGTTGATCAAATGTGAGTTATGTATCCTTCATTATTTGTTGGTCGAGGCAAAGGAGTTTTGGTATATGTATATATATCTATGTGTGGTTGTTGATGTAAATACCACAATGAGATAAGTTATAAAACTCTAATAAGCGGTATGGTGGTCACATTATCATGTTTGTCATGTAGGTTTTGCTTTCAGCAAGTTTTTATTGTAAATACTCCATCAAGCTAAGTTATAGAGTTCCATGGGCATTATCTTTTGGTTTTCAGCGGTTTTGCTGGTTATAGGTGCCATTAAACTCTGAGGACGATGTTCCCTTAAGGGGGAGGGGTCCGTAACAACCCTGGGTTAAAATTTCATGTAACAAAGTTATTAAAGGTAAAATAAGACCAAGGTCATGGGACACGTATTCCAAGATGAATGTTTGGCAAAGCATCCTAGTGGGCATCACTTGTTGTTTATTATGGCTCAGTAAATTGGCAAAGGCATTGGTGAAGGTTTTAGAAAGGCAAAGAGGCATTAATTGACATTTAATTTATAAATTAAAGGAAAATAGGAGAAAAGGGAGATGAAAGGTCACATGTTTACATGAGGAGGAAATTGAAGGAAAATACCGGAAAAATGAAGAAATTAGAGGCATCAACAATAAAAAGACATTAGAGCATCAGTTTGGGGCCGTTGTCAGTTTGGCTATGGAATTAGCTTTAGAGAGAGAAGAGCACCAAGAGCAGAAACCAAGAAAAGGACAAGCAAAGGAAGGACAAAGAAAGCAAAGGATGAGAGAGGAAGGATTATAACAAGCAGCTTCAACAAGAGGACTTGTAAGTAACAGGTTGTATGTGTGGTTTCCTAGTTGAAGTGTGAATGCATGATGCATGCATTTGTGTATTTTGTGAATTTGTTGTCATTGGCATCTATTTTTCCTAGTTCGACAATGGTTTCACCCTTGGCTTGCCATTTGTAAATAGCCATGGTGTGGCTAGCTTCATTCTTGGTTGAGCTTTGGATTGCCAAAAGGTTTTGGATCTGGGTGAGGTGGTCTCAGGAAAATCTCAAGGGTTGGGGGTGGAGATGCGTTTCTCCGGGAACCCCTCAATAGGGGGGTGGAGACAGAAAAATTCCTCAAGGGATGGTGAAGGAATTTTGAGGCATCCAAGCTCAGTTGGTTTTGTGATCTCGAGATCAGCTTAGGTGGGATCACAGTAGTGTGCGGGTGGAGGTGGTTTAACCTCCGGATTCCTTTAGTTGTTTATGTCCTGGTTTATACATTCATGCTTCGAATATTGCACCAGGGTGATTGGCTAATAGAAAGATCTGATTTAGCCATTTCTATGGTCGGGTGGTACGTGGAAGTCCCTAACTTGCCTGGCTTTTGCATATGTTAATAAGAGCTCTTTTCATCTTGTATTTTATGAGTAAATGTTCTTGCTATGATGTGGATTTTATAATTGTTCTTTCATTGTTATGCACTTTACCTGCGAGAATAATAGAATGCCAGAAATACGAAACAATATTGCAAGAAACATATAAATATCACATGAATTGAGACAAGATGCAAAGATATTTTATTATTCAAAAGTAGATTACAATGTTCAAGGGGGAACCTCCAACAGAGCAGAGCTTGATTACAATAAGACTCGATGATTGTTCCCTTACTATCTAAGACTATTTATAGCTTAATGACATCCAAAACCCTAACTACTAGTGGTCCCTTGCATAACACGGTTTAAACACTCTATTTATTAGTTATGGCTCGTTTATAACTAATTGTGGTCCCTTTTTTCTTTAATGTGGGTCAACAACTTACAATTATTATTAATGCGGATAACCACTTACGATATTTTTGACTCAACTAACTAACTATGACTTTGATTAGGTCATTTGGGCTTATTACATAAATAAAGGGGTTAGGGTTGGACCCTACATGCCTCCCCCATCAAAAGAATCCTTGTCCTCAAGGCTAAAGCTACAAAAACTGTTGGAGAATAGCGGTCGGTTCCCATGGCGCATCTTCTGGAGAGGTGTCTTTCCACTTGATGAGGACTTCCTTGATTGTGTGGCTGTGGAGATGGCTTTCACAAGTATCAAGGACCTGTTCTGGTCAAAGCCAAAGTGAGCCTTCCTCATCCAATTATGGCAGACTTGTTTGAACCCTGTAATTGTTCCCCACAATTTTCTTAGGCACGATATATGGAATATTAGGTGGATTTTTGAAGTAGTCATCAAGGCCAGTTTGTAAGCAACTGCTCCTATACGTTGAAGTACCCAATAAGGCCCATTGATTTTTGGTGCTAGTTTTTGGCAAACCTTTTCTTTGAGAAAGGTTTGCTTATACAGTTGGAGTCGCAGGAACACCTAGTCATCTACTTGAAATGACTACTTAGAACGATGTTGATCGGCTTGTTGCATCATTATGTTATAAGATTTATGTAGATTATCTTTGAGATGAGTGAGCATGGTGACACAGTTCTGTAGGAATTGATCAACTTCAAGTACTTTGGAACATATGGGGATATAAGAAGTTGGTGAAGGTAGGAGTTGGTCATACATTGCCTCATATGGCGTCATCTTGGTGGTTTCATGATAGTTAGTATTATACCACCATTCAACTTGTTAGAGTCAGTCTGGTCATCCCTCCGTCACAGATCAAAACTCTTTTTTGCATTTCATGTTTAGGTGTCCCATCAATTTCGATCAGTTGCATTTCGTTAGGAGCATGTCATAAATCTGACGGAAGGGCTTGTGTCACTCATTCCCCTTATGCTTGGCACTACTGGCTCAGGTCTGTTCATAAAAATCAAGTCTTGAAAAGTTTGTTTGTAGTCCTCTTTCAATTTCTAGGTCATAACAGTTATTTTAGTCATTAGGTCTAGGGTTACTCAATTTGGTCTTTGGCAAAGTCTAATAAAGCCAGCAGGCCAGAGGGAGGTCCTTGATAAGTTGTTATCTCAAAGATTTTTATTGTCAGATGGATAGATTATGACTTCTCTTCAAAACTCTGTTTTGAAGATAAGTCGACATTTCATTTTTGTAATAATTTTTCAAAAATTTCAGTTCTTGAATTGTCCAGGCACAGCCCTGGTCTCCTTTTCCAGAGAATATCTCAGCTATTCATGCAAAAAATTGTCAAAGAAATTCATTATTTCAAACGAATTTAAGGAGAAAACAAAAAGGTCAAAATACTATTAATCCTGAAAAAGTGTCAATTGCAAAACATAACAAATTGGGTTATTGAAGAGGCAAAAATCAAATTGGTGTCTATATAAAGGTTTTTCAATGAATATCCAAGCCATTGTACATGCCAAGGGTGGAGAAAGGCGTTTCAAGTTGAATTTGTGTGTTTTGGAGGAGATCGGCTTACATTTCGCCTGCGCGGCGCATATAACAGGCAGCGCGACGCATATAACTTGCGCGGCGCACACAAAACTTCCAGCCAGTGTAAAACTGAACCAGCGCGACACATATAACTTGCGCGGCGCACTAGGTAATGAGCGTGGTGCTTAAAGATTTGAGCCCGAAATTTGTTGCAAACTCATCAAATCACCCGAACTTCGCATCAATCTGCCAGCATTGTTTAGATCAAAAGAGCAGTTCACATTCAGTTGTATACAACAGTTTCACATATCAGCATCATTCAAGGCAATTTGCATATCAGCAGTGATGTCATCTGGTCACTCATCTGAATATGAGGCAGAGACCCAAAGTGATTCTCCTTTGGGAGAACAGGAACCCCGGAGGCCTCGTAAAAGTGGCAAACATGTCAGGGAAGAACCAATCAACCTTATAGAATTGCATGCCTGTCCTCTTGCTATGCAGTGTTTTGAGCATCAGTCATGCTATGAGTTTTGTCAAAAGGTGGCTGAGGTCCAATTTCATTATGAGTTGGCTCATCTTTTTGTCTTGCATTTGCACGGAGATCAAGCTACCTTGGCTGGTGTCACCTTTACACTTACACCAGAAACTGTTTCGTTAGCAACAGGTATACCAAATATTGGTGAACTATGGCACAAAAAACAACAGATTGATCGGCAGCATTATGAGCCATACATCAAAACCAATTTCTTGAGGCAGCTCAAAAGAGTGTTCCCGTTCCGGTACCTGAAAGATGAATATGCTCCACTCATGAGATTGATCATGAAATATTTCAGCTGTGAGGGATGGTTCTCTCGTCTTTATGCTTATCACATCAGGTTACTCATGCATTTCACCAGGGTGCGGATGATGAACATTTCGTATTTCATCTACCGGAATATAGAGAGGATGACCACCTTTATACAGCATAGAACCCCTCAGCAGCAACTTAACAATGTCTATCATTTTGCTCTTATAAAGATTTTGGTGGTTCATCAGCATGGATTGTAGGGCATCACTTGGGATGACTTCATCTCACGTGACTTCTTAAGAGCTGCACGAAGAGTATCAGAGGTGAAACACGAGAGTGAACCTTATCAGCAGTATGAGCGTCATGAGACCATGCCTATTTTCATTACATATTAGAGAGGCTATTCGAAAGGCACCAGACCTTTGTTTGCAGCAGCAAAGCGAGTGTTATCTCCACCTGGCGTGGAAGGGGCCTCGCTTCCGACATCAGCACCACAGGCACAGGTACAGGACAAGGGTAAGAAGCCCATGCATGAGAAGGGGCCTTTAGGTGAGCCATCAGGTTTCGTTCTCATTCCCGATGATGAGACAACTACGGATTCAGAGAAGTCTAGATATAGAAGGATTATCAAGGAACAAGAAACAGACATTCAAGCCTTGGAAATCCAGTTGGAGATGGCCAAATGGAACATCAGGTATATGGAACAGAGAAATAAGCAGCTTGAAGACCAGCATGCGATCATGGAGCTACAAAACATCCGTGAGAATCGCCAAGCTGCCCGACATAGGAGGATTGAGTTCACTTCTCTAGAGTGACAGGTCAATGAGGATCGAGAATTTAATCTCGATAGGGTCAACATTTACTTGGAGAAGCGGCTGAACAAGGCCAATAGAGATAATGCATTGTTGAGACACATGGCTGTCCACTACAGGGCACGGAACCAAGTTTGCAAGGCTCGGATAAGGAATCTAAAGGCGAAATTGAAGAAGGCAATCAGCAAGCAAAAGAAGCAAAGGGAGCTCGATCGTCTTCAGATTTTGGCCGAGGCCTCTTTAGCCCATCATCACACTTGATAAGGAAACTCCAGCCCAAATTTCAAGAGATTTGGGGCATTTTTGGTCATTTTGGAAATTTTTGTGTAAAAAACAGGTTTTTTCCCTATATGCGTCGCGCACCTTGCGCGACGCTTAGGATTGGGAGCTCCAAATTACAAATGGCTTGTAGTTTTGGATTTGTCATGAGAAATCATGAATTTTGGTACTTGGACAAGAAATTTGGGTGAGTTATGGGTCCCCAAAAGGTCAAAAAACATGCAAAAAATGACCTCACTGCCCCTATTTTGACACACAAGAAGCAGCCTGGGGAGAATGCATTTTTGGAGGGGCAAATGGACACCAATTTGGAAAATTCCACTTGGGTTGGAAAGCAGACAGGCAGGGTTTTCCAACAAGAGAACCTGAGCTCAATTTGGACTCCTGCAGGTGCCTCAAAATCAGCAGCAAAGTAGTGCGGCGCATATAGAAATCAGCGCGACGCATATAGATTTTTTGCCCAATTTTTCATCTTTCAGCTCAGAAATTCGGCCAGTTTGACTAGTTTTGATTTGTGATGTAATTTTTGACTTATCTTGATGTAATTGATTGAACATGATGTAATTTTGACATTTAGTTACTTGTTCTAGAAGATTCATTCACCAAAGAGTGAAAATTTAATGAATGAATCAGTTTCCTACCTTATAGAGGCAAGTTGTTTTGACTGCCTAGATTGTAGTGCTTTGTTTAGAATTGGTTGAAACGGCTCCTAGAATGATGAGCTTGACCCCTAGAGGCAAGGGAAGAGGTTGGCTTGCCTATATTATGTAATTTCTAAGTCATTTTCAGGGTTGGACTCTTGGGAAAAGCTTGACACTCTATTGTACATTCACTTCTGCATTTTTGGCTAAGGAAAGACCAGGGTTTTGCAGCACTGTTTGGGATCCATGTGGCTTTATGTCTTGATGGTGTGCTTCTTTCAGTAATTGTAAGTTGTTATGTGTATCATTTTCCTTCTCTCATCTTCTGCAATTGAACAAATGAAGTGTTAAGGTAAAATCCATAGATTGTTATGCTCTGCCTTTGAATTTGTTTGATTTTCCATGTTTTCGTCTGTTTAAGGAGAATCCTTGAAAGATTCTTGCTCTCCTTAGCTTCTCATCAGTCAGATCTAGCCATTCATTCTCTTTAAAAGCATCAAGACGATCGCCTACCCTGCCCCAAGTAGACCTCTGCAAAAACTTTGTCTCATCCCCGCACCCAAAATTGCCTTTTCCTTTGATTCAACAAAAACCTCAAAAATCAACCTCAAACTCCTTGTATTTAATACCTAGCCTAAGATCAATTACCAATTTAGTCATCTCCAGCCTCATTGATCACCTTTTGCCGAGATTGACCCAGAGAGTTCCCTCTCCTGTCCTCGTAGGGCTAGCTACGAGGTTGAGCGTGGTTTGATGTGGACCTAGAACCTTGTCTTTTCAACCTGAGACAAATCTAGGCTCTAACATAGTGGTGACTCCACTGGGGAGGAAAATGGTTTGCTTGTTGATGTCATGTGTTTTATAAGCTACAGATGGAGCCTGAAGATTAGCCAGGTAGCCTTCGAAACGCTTTTGCTTTGCATTAGCGCAAGTAGATAAACGCTACTTCAGTCAATCTCCAGTCTAGCTTGTAATCATGACACTTGAAACACCCCAGTACATCTGCAAATTCTAAGCTTCTGGATGATAAGTTTAGGGTTTGACAGGCTGAAAAAGTTGTTTATGTTCCTTTGATTTCTTGAAAATAACACGCTGGCTTCAAAGAGATATACCAGAGCTAATCCAGATCCTAATCCTCCTCCTGTTTACGAAAATCCCAATTTGATTCCGAGACTCCTTCGTCAAGAGAGCTCTGTGACTCCCGTGTTTAAATCTCATTCATGTCCTGCAATTTTTAAGTATCTTGAAGAACTTGATTTTGACGAGAAGTTTGAATTGTCGCTGTTTAAAACCAAATCCGAAAGTGCACTTGATTCTCTAGTTCCAAATCCTGACTTTGCTGCAGCCCTTGAAGTTGAAAGAAACAATAAGTTGATTGAAAATTTTATCTTGCGGCACCTTCAGAGAGACATTCAGTTTTCAAATCTTGCTGATTTCCTAGAAGCTGCATCTGCAAACATTGGATCTTCTATCACGGCTTCCGCCTCAAAAATTCCCACCGAACCACCTTTCATTCCCACTATTCCCCTGCAACCTATAATCACATATCAAAAGTCTACAACAAATTCCCCTTCTTCATCCCACGTTGCTTCTCCTCCGCATACACCTCCTCATACTCCTCATACTTCAACTACACCCACTCCTCCAACAACCCCCAGACCAAATCCTCCAAGAGCAATGGCTACCCGGTTTGCACCTCTGACTCTGCCTCAAGTTTTGAATGACATGCCCACAAATGATCAAAGTAAAATTCCTTTGTTCGATGGCACACCTCAGAATATCACAGCTCAACGGCATGTCGACAAAATGGCGGATTTCTTCGATCTCCATGAGATTGATGAAGAGAATGTGACTATGAGGCTGTTCGTGCAGACCTTTGGTGGAGAGGTAAGGAAATGGTTCAGAGCTTTGCTGGCCAGAAGTGTTCCTACATTAGAAGATCTTAAGAGACAGTTTTTAGAACGTTGGGAAGTAAAGAAAGATCCGCTTCAAATCAAATCTGAATATACTAAGATCAAACGAAATGCTGGAGAGTCTGTTCAAGACTATTGCATTAGATTCAATGCAGTATATAATGCAATTCTAGATGATTTAAAACCAACTAGAAAATCAGTGTTGCTTAAGTTCCCGGATGATTTTGATCCGGACATGGCTTATCAATTAAGGGAGAGAGATCCAACTACCTTAGAAGAAATGCAGAAAATTGCTGTTAGTGTTGAGGCAAATTTGAATGATAAGAGAGCTACAATGAAAGCTGAGAAGAAAGTCTCAATAAAAGAAGAGGCCTCTACATTAGACCAATTTATCCACAAGGTAGAAAAGATGATTGAAAGGTTAGCTCTTGGTAAGCCTGAACCGCAGATTCGGAATCCTAATTTTCGTGGCCAGCAACAGCCACAATTTAGGATCAAACAGCGTGAGCAGCGAGCACAAGACACGGCATCACAACAACAGCAAGTAAAGACACCTCTTTAGCAGAATTTTGTTGGTCCCGAGTCAGATGATGAAGATAATGTAGTTGGAGAAGAAAATCACTTCTTTACTCCCGATGATATGCCCACATTTATCACTGAAGATGATGAAAAGGCAACAAGTTCAGCAGTACAGCATGATGCAGATTTTATCTTGGCAAACGATATAGCTCTGGAGGAAGAGTCGAATGAGTATCAGAGAGGTTACATGCATGCTTTGTCCGGCCAACAACGTTTGTATTCACTTAGAAGCATAAATGTTCCCATCAATCTAGTCCAGAAAAGAAAGGAAGTTCTAGCATCTAAGGATGAAACACCGGCTGCACCAAAGAAAGGAAAAGAGAGTGATGACCCTATGACTAGCAAGCCTCCACCAGGAAATGAAAAGGTAAATCAACCCATTATATCAAAGGATAAACTTGAAAAGAAAGATGTTCCAGCCAAAGAGGTGGATAAGACTTCTACCTTTAGTTTAGAGAATGAAATTTCTAAATTGAAGGTATCTATTCCTTTGACTGAGCTCATGAAGAACAACAGCTATAGAGGTCAAGTCTCCAAAATTCTGAATTTTGACCCAATGTCTGATATGGTGAGTGTGGAGGATGATCAACCGGAATTGATATTTGGACCAGCATTGAGTGATGAGTTTGAAGTACCTCCTTTTTATATCAGTTTGAGAGTGCATGAGTTTGTGTTGCATAATGCTATGTTTGATACCGGCGCCTCCCACAATCTTATGCCGAAAGCTATCATGGAGAAGTTGGGTTTGGACATCACCAGGAAATATCATGATCTTTATTCATTTGATTCTAGCAGGGTGAGATGTATAGGGCTAATTAAAGACTTGGTTGTAAGTTTGGATCAGATCCCTGCAAAGAATGTCTTGATGGATGTTGTCGTGGCTGACATTCCTCCCCGCTTTGGTATGCTCCTTTCCAGATCTTGGGTAGAAAAATTGCAAGGAATAATACAACTTGATTTCTCCTATGCAATGATTCCAATGTTTGGCCAAATGAGAAAGTTGTACCGGGAACAGAAAATGAAATACATGATCACCAGCAAGGAGAAACCAATTAATCATCCGATCAATTATGTACATACAGATCTAGAGTCTTTTGTTTTGTATTCAAATAGTTTTAATGATATTGATAGTCAGTTAATTGTAGTAGATGATATTCCAGAAATAACAGAGAATTTCAGAGAAGTTTTGAAGAAAGAACGACAAGAATAGCAAAACATCATTGAGCAATCAGCTGGAGGTAATGGACAACAAGCAGAAAAATCACAGCAAACAACTTTTCAGCATTTGGTAGAAGAGGAAGATGGTTTGTGGACCATGGACTTTGATGTAGCAGTGGGAAATGATGGTGTTGGGGTTGGTATTTGGGTACGTAGTCCTTTTTCTGCTTCAAACAAACTGCCTAGTAATGTGCGGGTATGTTCTTACAAGCTTGCTTTTGATTGTTCGAACAATGAAGCTGAATACGAAGCTTTGATCGCTGGCCTGAAAATTTTAAGAAAGCTAAATGCTAAGAGGATTGCAGTATATGGTGACTCTGAATTGGTGATCAAGCAAGTTAAAGGTGAATATCAAACGAAACATCCTCGGATGCGGGCATACCAGAATGTTGTTTTAGATATCTTGAAAGTGTTTTCAGATTATACATTGACATGTGTGCCTCGTATTCAAAATAGCATTGCAGATGCACTTGCTAAGGCAGCTAGCAATTTGAAGATTCCTATGAACTCAAGCAATAAATTTGAAATCCATGTGAAGCACCGTCTGACTGTTCTGGACAATCAGAGACATTGGCAAGTTTTCCAAGATGATGAGGAGATTAATGATTTTCTGCAAAACAAAGGAAAGTTTAAGGATACTTCAATGGATGTAGAACAGGATGATGGTAGAGATGATGTGCATATAAATCAAATGGAAGTGTTGCATCTCAAGGATAATGTGATTCCTAAAGGCTTGATACCTTTAGAGGAGCTCTTTGATCATGATGACGTAGCCCGCAAATCGACATTGCAGCAAACAGAAAAGGGAGTTGAAGATGTGAATCTTGGAACAGCTGAGCATCCGAAGATGGTAAAGCTCTCAAAAACATTGCCACTGAAGGTAAACGCCAAATATATCAATTTGTTGTCATCTTTTGCCAATGTGTTTGCTTGGGACTATTCTGATTTGAAGACATATGATACAAATATAATTCAACATACCATTCCTATTAAGCCTAATCAAAAACCTTTCAGACAGAAGTTAAGAAGGCTTAATCCAAAATTGCTGCCATCAATTGAGAAAGAGATAAATAGGTTGTACAAATCAGGAATCATTGTTCCCATCCGCTTTTTTGATTGGATATCTAATTTGGTGCATGTGCGAAAGAAGACCGGTGAGATTCGTTTGTGCATAGATTTCCGAAATCTCAAAAAAGTTTCATTGAAGGATAATTATCCGTTGCCCAAAATGGATCACATACTACAGCGAGTAGTTGGAGCATCCCGCATTTCACTACTCGATGGTTATTCCGGGTATAACCAAATTTTAGTCCATGAAGATGACCGAGACAAAACAACGTTCACCACTCTGTGGGGAACCTTTAATTATGCAAAAATGCCTTTCGATTTGAAGAATGCGGGTGCCACTTTTCAGCGGGCAATGGACATGGCTTTCGCTAATGAGAAAGATGTCTTCTTAGTGGTGTACCTTGATGATTTGACCCTGTTTTCTAAATCAGAAGATGAACACTTGCTTCATTTGAAAATTGTCTTTGAAAAGTGCAGAAAATATGGAGTGTCGCTGAATCCTAAGAAGAGTTTGTTTGCCATGGATGAAGGCAAACTACTTGGGCACATTATCTCAAAGGATGGCATTCGTATCGATCCAACACGTGTGGAAGCAATTCAGCAAATTGACTTGCCCCGGAATAAGAAGGAGATTCAATCGTTCAATGGTAAGATGAATTTTTTGCGCCGTTTTGTTCCTAATCTTGCTGAGCATCTTAGGGAGATTACAAACATGCTTAAGAAGGACAACCAAGTGTCATGGACGGAAGAGGCTATGAAATCTTTCAATTTAGTTAAATTGGTTCTTTCTTCAGCTCCGGTTCTAATAAGCCCAGATTATACTCAGGATTTTATATTGTTTTCTTTTGCTTCGGAGCATACTATGGGAACTGTGTTAATGTAGAAAAAAGATTAGCATGAAAGACCCATTGCTTTCTTCAGTCGGACCATAAGAGATGCTTCTTTGAAATACAAAATTATCGAGAAACAAGCCCTTGCACTTGTAAAAGCACTAAAAGATTTCCATGTGTACATACTGCATTCTCATATTTTAGCTTATGTTCCTAATGTTGTTGTCAAAGATGTTTTGGTTCAGACCGACCCAGAGGGAAGGCATGGCAAATGGATAGCAGCTTTGCTGGAGTATGATGTGGAAATAAGGCCCACAAAACTTGTTAAAGGTCAGGGATTGGCGAAATTGATGGCTGAATCAAATCTGCACGTCTTAGACATAAATCTGATCGTTGCCTTGTCGGATGAAAATGAGGAAAGTTCTTCACTTCAGGTATCAGAAATGTTTGTTCTTTCTCCATGGTATTCGGATATCATATATGTACTTAAAAATTTGTCTGCACCACCTGGTATGGCTAGAAACAAAGCAAGAACTCCTAAGTTGAAGGCTGCTAAGTTTTGTGTTTTGAATTTTGCGCTTTACTGGAAAGATCCTGGTGGTGTTTTGTTAAATTGTTTGGTCGAAGAAGAAGCGAAGTAGGTCATAGAAGATTTCCATAAAGGGGATTGTGGCAGTCACCTTTTTTGGAAAACAACGGCAAATAAAATTTTGAGGGCTGGATACTATTGGCCGAAATTGTTTGCTGATGTGTTTAAGGCTGTCAAGAGCTGTCATAATTGCCAGATTTTTGAAGGGAAACAAAAATTACAACCTTTGCTGCTTAGGCCCATTGAGGGGAATGCTCCTTTTCAGCAGTGGGGGTTGGATTTTATTGGTGAAATTCATCCTTCTTCTTCAGGTCAGCATAGATGGATCCTCACGGGAACGGATTACTTCACAAAATGGATCGAAGCAATTCCCACCAGGCAAGCTACGGATGTGGTAATAATTTCATTCCTTGAGAATAATATTTTGTCTCGTTTTGGTTGCCCGAATAAGTTAATCACTCATAATGCACCAGCTTTCAAGTCAAAAAGGATGGTTGAGTTTTGTAGTAAATATCATATTACTTTGGGACACTCAACCGCCTATCATCCGCAAGGCAATGGATTGGTGGAGTCTTCCAATAAATCTTTGGTTAATATCATTAAGGAAATGTTGGAAATGAACAAGAAAAGTTGGCATAAGAAGTTGGTTCATGCACTTTGGGCAGATCGAGTGAGTCAAAAGAAATCCACTGGCATGTCCCCCTTTGAGCTAGTTTATGGAGATGATACAGTGTTCCCTACCTCTCTTGCAGCTCCGGTAGTCAAACTTCTTCAAGAGGTTGGTAGTGAAGAGGACCCAATGCAGAGAAGGCTAAATCAAATGATCCACTTGCAGCAGACACGGGAAGATGTTTTTCAGAACACATTTAAATTGCAGGAGCGAATTAAAAGGATTTTTGACAGAAAAGCAAAGGCAAATACATTTCAGTTGGATGATGTGGTATTAAGGTGGGATGCAAGAAATGAAGAAAAGGGCAAACACGACAAGTTTGAAAATATCTCGAAAGGTCCTTTTAAGATTGCAACATTTCGGGGTCAAAATGCCTTTCTTCTTAAGGAGATAAACGGGGAAAATTGTCCAGGAGGGCCGGTCAATGGTCGTCTGCTCAAGCGGTACAGTTTCTGAATTTTTCAGCTGTTCTACTAGCATTGCAAATACCATTTTATTTCAGTTTTGCTGTAAGTGTGTGCTGTGATCTTTTCTTTAGTCTGGGGCCCGAAGTGAAGGCTATAATTCTGAAGAAATATTTCAGTTTGAATTCAGTTTGTCGAGTCAGTTTGTTAGTCATATTATCGAGTCATTTTCAAGTTAATTTTCAGTCAAATAAATTGAGACAACATCTTGGTTTGTTTGTCGAAATAATGACTCCATAGCCCAATGGATGAAGGCATTGTCTAGCTCTTACAAAGATCTGCTGTTCTTGGCACCTCCAAGGAGCTACCATCCCCATTAGAGCCAATGTTACAGTCGGTCTGGTCATCCCTCCGTCAGAGATCAAAACTCTTTTTCGCATTTCATGTTTAGGTGTCCCATCAGTTTCGATCAGTTGCATTTCGTTAGGAGCATGTCATAAATCTGACAGAAGGGCTTGTGTTACTCATTCCCCTTATGCTTGGCACTGCTGGCTCAGATCTGTTCATAAAAATCAAGTCTTGAAAAGTTTGTTTGTAGTCCTGTTTCAATTTCTAGGTCATAACAGTTATTTTAGTCATTAGGTCTAGGGTTAGTCAATTTGGTCTTTGACAAAGTTTAATAAAGCCAGCAGGCCAGAGGGAGGTCCTTTATAAGTTGTTATCTCAAATATTTTTGTCGTCAGATGGATAGATTATGACTTCTCTTCAAAACTCTGTTTTGAAGATAAGTCGACATTTCATTTTTGTAATAATTTTTCAAAAATTTCAGTTCTTGAATTGTCCAGGCGCAGCCCTGGTCTCCTTTGCCAGATCATATCTCAGCTATCCCTGCAAAAAATTGTCAAAGAAATTCATTATTTCAAACGAATTTAAGGAGAAAACAAAAAGGTGAAAATACTATTAATCCTGAAAAAGTGTCAATTGCAAAACATAACAAATTGGGTTATTGAAGAGGCAAAAATCAAATTGGTGTCTATATAAAGGTTTTTCAATGAATATCCAAGCCATTGTACATGCCAAGGGTGGAGAAAGGCGTTTCAAGTTGAATTTGTGCGTTTTGGAGGAGATCGGCTTACATTTCACCTGTGCGGTGCATGTAACAGGCAGTGTGGCGCATATACCTTGCGCGGCGCACACAGAACTTCCAGCCAGTGTAAAACTGAACCAGCGCGACACATATACCTTGCGCGGCGCACTGGGTAATGAGCGCGGCGCTTACAAATTTGAGCTCAAAATTTGTTGCAAACTCATCAAGTCGCCCGAACTTCACATCAATATGCCATCATTGTTTAGATCAAAAGAGCAGTTCACATTCAGTTGTATACAACAGTTTCATATATCAGCATGATTAGAGGCAATTTGCATATCAGCAGTGATGTCATCTGGTCACTCATCTGAATATGAGGCAGAGACCCAAAGTGATTCTCCTTTGGGAGAACAGGAACCCCGGAGGCCCCGTAAAAGTGGCAAACATGTCAAGGAAGAACCAATCAACCTTATAGAATTGCATGCCTCTCCTCTTGCTATGCAGTGTTTTGAGCATCAATCATGCTATGAGTTTTGTCAAAAGGTGGCTGAGGTCCAATTTCATTATGAGTTGGCTCATCTTTTTGTCTTGCATTTGCATGGAGATCAAGCTACCTTGGCTGGTGTCACCTTTACACTTACACCAGAAACTATTTCGTTAGCAACAGGTATACCAAATATTGGTGAACTATGGCACAAAAAACAACAGATTGATCGGCAGCATTATGAGCCATACATCAAAACCAATTTCTTGAGGCAGCTCAAAAGAGTGTTCCCGTTCCGGTACCTGAAAGTTGAATATGCTCCACTCATAAGATTGATCATGAAATATTTCAGCTGTGAGGGACGGTTCTCTCGTCTTTATGCTTATCACATCAGGTTACTCATGCATTTCACCAGGGTGCAGATGATGAACATTCCATATTTCATCTGCCAGATTATAGAGAGGATGACCACCTTTATACAGCATAGAACCCCTCAGCAGCAACTTAACAGTGTCTATCATTTTGCTCTTATAAAGATTTTGGTGGTTCATCAGCTTGGATTGTAGGGCATCACTTGGGATGACTTCATCTCACGTGACTTCTTCAGAGCTTCACGAAGAGTATCAGAGGTGAAACATGAGGGTGAACCTTCTCAGCAGTATGAGCGTCATGAGACCAGGCCTGTTTTCATTACATATCAGAGAGGCTATCTGAAAGGCACCAGACCTTTGTTTGCAGCAGCAAAGCGAGTGTTATCTCCACCTAGCGTGGAAGGGGCCTCGCTTCCGACATCAGCACCACAGGCACATGTACAGGACAAGGGTAAGAAGCCCATGCATGAGAAGGAGCCTTCAGGTGAGCCATCAGGTTTCGTTCTCATTCCCGATGATGAGACAACTACGGATTCAGAGAAGTCTAGATATAGAAGGATTATCAAGGAACAAGAAACAGACATTCAAGCCTTGGAAATCCAGTTGCAGATGGCCAAATGGAACATCAGGTATCTGGAACAGAGAAATAAGCAGGTTGAAGACCAGCATGCGATCATGGAGCTACAGAACATGCGTGGGAATCGCCAAGCTGCCCGACACAGGAGGATTGAGTTCACTTCTCTAGAGCGACAGGTCAATGAGGATCGAGAATCTAATCTTGAGAGGGTCAACATTTACTTGGAGAAGCGGCTGAACAAGGCCAATAGAGATAATGCATTGTTGAGACACATGGTTGTCCACTACAGGGCACAAAACCAAGTTTGCAAGGCTCGGATAAGGAATCTAAAGGCGAAATTGAAGAAGGCAATCAGCAAGAAAAAGAAGCAAAGGGAGCTCGATCGTCTTCAGATTTTGGCCGAGGCCTCTTTAGCCCATCATCACACTTGATAAGGAAACTCCAGCCCAAATTTCAAGAGATTTGGGGCATTTTTGGTCATTTTGGAAATTTTTGTGTAAAAAACAGGTTTTTTCCCTATATGCGCGGGGCACCTTGCGCGGCGCTTAGGATTGGGAGCTCCAAATTACAAATGGCTTGCAGTTTTGGATTTGTCATGAGAAATCATGAATTTTGGTACTTGGACAAGAAATTTGGGTGAGTTATGGGTCCCCAAAAGGTCAAAAAACATGCAAAAAATGACCTCACTGCCCCTATTTTGACACACAGGAAGCAGCCTTGGGAGAATGCATTTTTGGAGGGGCAAATGGACACCAATTTGGAAAATTCCACTTGGGTTGGAAAGTAGACAGGCAGGCTTTCCAACAAGCCAACCTAAGCTCAATTTGGACTCCTGCATGTGCCTCAAAATCAGCAGCAAATTAGTGCGGCACATATAGATATTTTGCCCAATTTTTCATCTTTCAGCTCATAAATCCGGCCAGTTTGACTAGTTTTGATTTGTGATGTAATTTTTGACTTATCTTGATGTAATTGATTGAACATGATGTAATTTTGACACTTATTTACTTGTTCTAGAATATTCATTCACCAAAGAGTGAAAATTTAATGAATGAATCAGTTTCCTACCTTATAGAGGCAAGTTGTTTTGACTGCCTAGATTGTAGTGCTTTGTTTAAAATTGGTTGAAACAGGTCCTAGAATGATGAGCTCGACCCCTAGAGGCAAGGGAAGAGGTTGGCTTGTCTATATTATGTAATTTCTAAGTCATTTTCAGGGTTGGACTCTTGGGAAAAGCTTGACACTCTATTGTACATTCACTTCTGCATTTTTGGCTAAGGAAAGACCAAGGTTTTGCAGCACTGTTTGGTATCCATGTGGCTTTATGTCTTGATGGTGTGCTTCTTTTAGTAATAGTAAGTTTTTATGTGTATCATTTTCCTTCTCTCATCTTCTACAATTGAACAAATGAAGTGTTAAGGTAAAATCCATAGATTGTTATGCTCTGCCTTTGAATTTGTTTGATTTTCCATGTTTTCGTCTGTTTAAGGAGAATCCTTGAAAGCTTCTTGCTCTCCTTAGCTTCTCATCAGTTATATCTAGCCATTCATTCTCTTTAAAAGCATCAAGACGATCGCCTACCTTGCCCCAAGTAGACCTCTGCAAAAACTGTGTCTCAATCCCCGCACCCAAAATTGCCTTTTCCTTTGATTCAACAAAAACCTCAAAAATCAATCTCAAACTCCTTGTATTTCATACCTAGCCTAAGATCAATTACCAATTTAGTCATCTCGAGCTTCATTGATCACCTTTTGCCGAGATTGACCCGGAGAGAGCCCTCTCCTGTCCTCGTAGGGCTAGCTACGAGGCTGAGCAAACACGACAAGTTTGAAAATCTCTGGAAAGGTCCTTTTAAGATTGTAGCATTTCGGGGTGAGAATGCCTTTCTTCTTAAGGAGATGAACGGGGAAGATTGTCCAAGAGGGCCGGTCAATGGTTGGCTGCTCAAGCGGTACAATTTCTAAATTTTTCTGTTGTTCTATTAGCATTGTAAATACCATTTTATTTCAGTTTCGCTGCAAGTGTGTGCTGTGATATTTTCTTCAGTCTGGGGCCCGAAGTGAAGGCTATAATTCTCAAGAAAGATTTTAGTTTGAATTCAGTTTGTCGAGTCAGTTTGTTAGTCATATTATTGAGTCATTTTCAAGTTAATTTTCAGTCAAATAAATTGAGTCAACATCTTGGTTTGTTTGTCGAATAATGACTCCATAGCCCAATGGATGAAGACACTGTCTAGCTCTTACAAAGATCTGATGTTCTTGGCACCTCCAAGGAGCTACCATCCCCATTAACGCCAATGTTATAGTCGGTCTGGTCATCCCTCCGTCAGAGATCAAAACTCTTTTTTGCATTTCATGTTTAGGTGTCCCATCAGTTTCGATCAGTTGCATTTCGTTAGGAGCATGTCATAAATCTGACGGAAGGGCTTGTGTCACTCATTCCCCTTATGCTTGGCACTGCTGGCTCAGGTCTGTTCATAAAAATCAAGTCTTGAAAAGTTTGTTTGTAGTCCTGTTTCAATTTCTAGGTCATAACAGTTATTTTAGTCATTAGGTCTAGGGTTAGTCAATTTGGTCTTTGAAAAAGTCTAATAAAGCCAGCAGGCCAGAGGGAGGTCCTTGATAAGTTGTTATCTCAAAGATTTTTATCGTCAGATGGATAGATTATGACTTCTCTTCAAAACTCTGTTTTGAAGATAAGTCGACATTTCATTTTTGTAATAATTTTTCAAAAATTTCAGTTCTTGAATTGTCCAGGCGCAGCCCTGGTCTCCTTTGCCAGATCATATCTCAGCTATCCCTGCAAAAAATTGTCAAAGAAATTCATTATTTCAACCGAATTTAAGGAGAAAACAAAAAGGTCAAAATGCTATTAATCCTGAAAAAGTGTCAATTGCAAAACATAACAAATTGGGTTATTGAAGAGGCAAAAATCAAATTGGTGTCTATATAAAGGTTTTTCAATGAATATCCAAGCCATTGTACATGCCAAGGGTGGAGAAAGGCGTTTCAAGTTGAATTTGTGCGTTTTGGAGGAGATCGGCTTACATTTCACCTGCGCGGCGCATATAACAGGCAGCGCGGCGCATATACCTTGCGCGGCGCACACAGAACTTCCAGCCAGTGTAAAACTGAACTTGCGCGGCGCATATACCTTGCGCGGCGCACTGGGTAATGAGCGCGGCGCTTACAGATTTGAGCCCGAAATTTGTTGCAAACTCATCAAATCGCCCGAACTTCGCATCAATCTGCTAGCATTGTTTAGATCAAAAGAGCAGTTCACATTCAGTTGTATACAACAGTTTCACATATTAGCATCATTCAAGGCAATTTGCATATCAGCAGTGATGTCATCTGGTCACTCATATGAATATGAGGCAGAGACCCAAAGTGATTCTCCTTTGGGAGAACAGGAACCCCGGAGGCCCCGTAAAAGTGGCAAACATGTCAGGGAAGAACTAATCAACCTTATAGAATTGCATGCCTGTCCTCTTGCTATGCATTGTTTTGAGCATCAGTCATGCTATGAGTTTTTTTCAAAAGGTGGCTGAGGTCCAATTTCATTATGAGTTGGCGCATCTTTTTGTCTTGCATTTGCACGGAGATCAAGCTACCTTAGCTAGTGTCACCTTTACACTTACACCAGAAACTGTTTCGTTAGAAACAGGTATACCAAATATTGGTGAACTATGGCACAAAAAACAACAGATTGATCGGCAGCATTATGAGCCATACATCAAAACCAATTTCTTGAGGCAGCTCAAAAGAGTGTTCCCATTCTGGTACCTGAAAGATGAATATGCTCCACTCATGAGATTGATCATGAAATATTTCAGCTGTGAGGGACGATTCTCTCGTCTTTATGCTTATCACATCAGGTTACTCATGCATTTCACCAGGGTGCGGATGATGAACATTCCGTATTTCATCTACCGGAATATAGAGAGGATGACCACCTTTATACAACATAGAACCCCTCAGCAGCAACTTAACAGTGTCTATCATTTTTCTCTTATAAAGATTTTGGTGGTTCATCAGCTTGGATTGCAGGGCATCACTTGGGATGACTTCATCTCACGTGACTTCTTCAGAGCTTCACGAAGAGTATCAGAGGTGAAACATGAGGGTGAACCTTCTCAGCAGTATGAGCGTCATGAGACCAGGCCTATTTTCATTACATATCAGAGAGGCTATCTGAAAGGCACCAGACCTTTTTTTGCAGCAGCAAAGCGAGTGTTATCTCCACCTGGCGTGGAAGGGGCCTCACTTCTGACATCAACACCACAGGCACATGTACAGGACAAGGGTAAGAAACCCATGCATGAGAAGGAGCCTTCAAGTGAGCCATCAGGTTTCGTTCTCATTCCTGATGATGAGATAGCTACAGATTCAGAGAAGTCTAGATATAGAAGGATTATCAAGGAACAAGAAACAGACATTCAAGCCTTGGAAATCCAGTTGGAGATGGCCAAATGGAACATTAGGTATCTGAAACAGATTAATAAGCAGCTTGAAGACCAGCATACGATCATGGAGCTACAAAACATCCGTGAGAATCGCCAAGCTGCCCGACATAGGAGGATTGAGTTCACTTCTCTAGAGCGACAGGTCAATGAGGATCGAGAATCTAATTGCCTACCCTGCCACATGTAGACCTCTGCAAAAACTGTGTCTCATCCTCGCACCCAAAATTGCCTTTTCCTTTGATTCAACAAAAACCTCAAAAATCAACCTCAAACTCCTTGTATTTCATACCTAGCCTAAGATCAATTACCATTTTAGTCATCTCGAGCCTCATTGATCACCTTTTGCCGAGATTGACCCAGAGAGAGCCCTCTCCTGTCCTCGTAGGGCTAGCTACGAGGCTGCGCGTGGTTTGATGTGGACCTAGAACCTTGTCTTTTCAGCCTGAGACAAATCTAGGCTTGAACACCTTTGATTAAAATCCTTCACTTTTTCCTTTCCCCCCATCGTAAGATTCCCAAGTTCTTTGAGCAACATGGCGAGAGTCTTAGCATCAATAAATTTATCCAAGAATAGCTTCCTGAACTCCCTCCAACTATGGATTGGATTAGGTAGAAAACTATGGTACGAAACTGATGCTCTACCTTCTAGAGTCTACAAAAGAATTCTACAACCAATGTCATCAAAACATATCTCAAGCATTTGCAAATACATGTAGAATTCATCAATATGTTCTTTAACTTTCATCTTCTTATCATGATCAAACTTTGAAAGCCATTTTTCAATATGTTTATGCATTTGATGCAAATTTCCTGAAAGAGCATGCAACCCTTGGGCCATCTAATCCAACTGTTCATCAACCATGTCTTCTTCTTCCTCCTCTTCTCTCTTTTAATATGAAGAGTCTTCCCCTTCACCGTTCAAATCATCATTATAATCAGGCTCTTCCACTTGTCTCAACTATTCTTTGTTAGAAAATTGAAAGTCTTCCCTGTCACTCCTAAATCTTCCTCAATAGGTGGAAGTTTCCCTTATTGATTGGTTATTTCAGAAGAATCGACTAACTCTTCAAGGGTTACAATAACCAAATCTTCCACTGAAGAAACCAATACACAACTATGAATGGTTTCTTTCTTTATCGACTTATGAGGTAAAATAGCAAGGACATGAAGTAAACCAAGGGCTCTTGCAAACTGACGATTAATAGGTCGGATTGTCTGGATTTGATCGTAAGTGACTTCAAATTTTTTTTTTGTACTTTGATTAGAGGACTCCCCTGCCTCAGGAATATGATTTGAAGTTAAACTTAGACTATTACTGCCTTGCACGGATGGTTGGTTGTTAGGATGTGGTGAATTGTCAGTCATATAAAGGTTGCTCTCCTTTTAGCACCATAAGTTGACGGTGTTGGATCCTGCCAACTTAAAGGGGGTCTCCCCGATATAAAGTCCCAATTAGACCTCACACCATTTGGTACAGGAGCCCCATCTGGAATTGTGGCCCGACTACCATATACTTAAAGATTTTCCTTGGTTGTAGTTGTTTTTTTTTTTAACAAGGTCAGGTAGTTGATATATTATCAAAAGTTTTGTTGGAGAAAGCTCCTTTTACAAACGACTGCAAAAAGATAAACATCTAAGCCAGGAGATAGGAACGTAGTCTCTTCTCCTAGGCTAGTGTTCAAGACTTCATGTATTTTTGTGGGTATTTTAGTATACTGCCTAACAAACTGGCCTATTAGAAAGAGAAATTTACATGCCATGGGTTCTCTAATAGTTTTTCAAGGCTTATAGATTGTTTGCTACTGAGTTGGTTATTTCTTCTTTTCATATTTGACTGAGTTATCTTCTTCATTACTTGTGCTGTTAATTTTGTAATGTGCCACTGTGGTTTCATTTGAGTTGATTTCCTGTTCTTCCTTTGGCTTTGCATTCTGCTCCTTGTTTGTTGTGCTTCCTTGGATTTGTAGTGCCTGAGGTGCTTTTTCTTCTTCTGGTAATGACCGCTTTCCTTATGTCGGGCACGAGGGCCATTGGAATCGATGAACAGGGTTTTCAATTTAATAACTGCCCAGATTAAGTTGCAAAGTTCGAAATCATGGGATGGACGGTAGAGATTATCCAAAGGTGCTGCAATTTGGAGGAACCATCATGGTCGTTGACGAATAAAATCAACAGTCATCGAGCGCGAAAAGGTTTGAACGATAATCAATGAGAAAAGCGGGATTAAAGGCGAAGGTGGTATTTCAGGCTGATAATAAACCGTGAGTGGCAAAAAGGGGAGGATGCCCGATTCCATTGGCCGGGTGACACATAGCAGCAGAGGAGAGAGAGAAAAAAGCTTTTCGGGCAGGTAATCTCTAAGCATGTTGTTGGCCCGATATCAATAAGAACCATTAGATCCGATGGGGATAGGTCGACGGTGGGAGAAAGTCGCACAAGTTTGGATGGGCTGGCTGATCGCCAACCATCGGATCAAGCGCCAGATCAACGATCCAGCTCTGATCAGATATCGGAGAGAGGAGGGAAAAGCGATGTAGTGAAGGCTTGGGGGGGTGGACCCGACGATATATTTAGGTGCGAATGAAAGATTATTTTAAGTCCAAATTAAACACTCAGTCATGATTTTCCATTGTATTTCGGTAGGAATGAGGTCCGAGAGGGAGGACCGAAAACTAGACATAACAAAGGCTTTACGTTGCAATGGGGCGCTGGGTGGAGGGAGTGGAGGGGATGGTGGGATATGAGGTGAACAAGCAGGGTAAGAAGAGGGGAGAGAGCTTAATATGAAGTCTGCTTGCTTAGTAGAGGTAACACTGAGAGCTATTATATAAGGCAGGAAAGGGCTTGGAAGCCAAAGAAGCACTATATTGACCTGGAAGGTGAAGATTTCTTCACTGAGATTGCTTCTGCGATGATTGCATCCTCTATCCTTATAGTGCTTTAACGTCGCCTGATCCATGCCTTTGATGAAATTGTTTGCAACATGGTTATTGTGGCCATGGTTGCAATCTTCCTTCCTGCTGTTTCTCATGCTAGAGTCTAAAGTTTCATGGATTTTCTTATGCATTTCCATGACTTCCTGGCTGTTACTGCAGTGATGAGTCCTTTGTTGATTTTTTATTGTTATTTTTTGATTTATTGCTTTTATCCTTGTGTTTTTTCCTTGATTTTGGTGATCTTTATACTTGTGCTTTTTGCTGCTCATTAAGGAACATAGTTATGATATTCTTCCTGGTTTTCACGAACATACCCTTCATTTTTTTCCACTACTTGGTTTGCAAAATAATCCGCTTGTTGATTGTGAATTCTCAAGACATGTCTGAAGGTTACATTGCCAGAGCCTTCCAAGTTCTTCCTTATTCTTCTAAGAATTTTCTTCATGAACTCATTGCTTGGGTTTTTGTTTCTTGCCATTGCCTCTATTATTATGGCTAAGTCATCTATTATGATAGGATTTTGAATTTCTCTTTTTTTTTTTATATATTATTCTTGTTCCCATCAACAAGTTGTATGCTTATGCCTTATTATTTGAGATTTGTCCCAATCCCCATTCATATGTGACATTTTCTTTCCCATCAGGATCTAGGATTATTCCCCCTGCCCCTGCCTTTCCCGAGTTATGCTTTGAGACCCCATCAAAGTATAGACAATATCTATTCTGATTTTTCCTCCAGTTTGTCAGTTCCTCTTCACTTAGTCTTATTTTCCAAATATTTCCTGAGTTTATCTTCTTGTTTCCTTTTTGTCCATTATTGTTTATTATGGCTTTGCTGAGCCAATCTTGCTCTTCCTACTGAAGAGTGCTATAATCTGTTTGTGTTGGTCCTTTGACATTGAGGATTTCAGAAGTCAAACCCCACATATTTGAGAGGGTCTTCCCGATCATTGGAATTTGATTTTTGAACATGCACTTATTTCGTGTCAACCAAATCTGTCAACATAGAACTACTGTGATGGACTTCCATATCCTTTGAATTGTGACTTTCTTCTTTGTTGTGTATGGATAGGCCTTCTCGAGGGTCTGAAGAAAGTCCGGCAAGGGTAGTTCAAAATATTTTCTTATTTCCAAAGGACTTATCAGTTGTTGCCAACATTCTTTGACAAAGGTGCATTCTTGAAATAAGTGTTGAATATTTTCTTCAACCTGCATGCATAATGGGCATCGTGTTGGGCCTTCAAAGCCCTTTTTCTTAGGTTGTCACTGGTCAATATCCTCCCTTTTAATAGAGTCCAGATGAACATTTTGATCTTAGGCAAACTTTCTGATTTCCAATCTATTTTCCAAGAATCCCAGTCTTGTTGATTTGGTTGTTCCTGAAGGATTTTATATCCAGTCCTAACTGTGTAGTGTCCACCGCTTGGGTCCCAAAGATAAGCATCTTCCTCATCAAAGTGGATTGGCACTACCCCTTTTAAGAGCTACCTGATTTTGCTCCATTTCCCTTCCAGATTTGTCGGGATTGCTAAGCTTTTCCAATCTTGCCACTCCTTTTGATTCCAAAGAGATATAGAGCGTAAAGTGTTGAAACCTTTATCTTTCATCCACTCTTGTCTGTCTTCAGTTTCTGGATGAGTCTGTAATGGTTCTTTTCCCATGATTATGTCCTCGCAAATTGAAATTGTTTTTCCATTGCCTGGGATTTTAGAAATATGTCTACTCATTAATGGAATTGTTTCTTTAACGAGCATCTATACTTGGGTACATGGTCTTATTGGGATATTTCCATTGAGCAGTCTTTTCCTGGTGCCATCCATATATTTTGTTATAAGAGTCTTTTTCCACCAGCTCTCTTTTCTTGTAATTAGTCTCCATACTATTTTCATTCCCAGTGTTGCATTCATGAGCCCAGGTTTCTGTATTGATAGGCCTCCTTGTTCATAAGGTAGTACTACTTGCTCCCACCTGACCAGGCTAAATTTTTTGTTTTCTTGCTTCCCCCCTTGCCACAAAAAGCTTCTTAAAATAAGCTCCATTTGTTTGTGGGCACTTGCTGGGGCCATGATTATGGCATATTGATAGATAGGTAGTGCTGCAAGGAGTGCTTTGATTAGAATTACCCTTCCTGCCATATTCAGCCACATCATACCCCAGCTTTGTATTTTGTTTTTCATTTTTTCAATTTGTTTAGTCCATATTTCTGTCTTCATGTTCTCTTTTGAGATTGGAAGTCCTAGATAAAAGAAGTGTGTCCATTTTCCTGTACATGGATGTCTAAGATTTATGAGATCCTTTGCATAGTTCTAGGAGGGGTCTTCCATCCATTTATCCTACATTTTGTATTATTTAATAGCCCACCTGAAACCTGTAAAAAGTCATCCATAACTTTTCTGAACCTCCTTGCTATTATTGTTAATGCTCCTCCCAACAGGAGTGTGTCATCAGCAAGAGTGCGTGGTTTATTGTTTTTACTCCTTTTGCTATTCTGATCCCTGTGATATTTCTTTCCTTTCTTTGATTTTTCAGAGCCCTGATTAATGTTTCCACCATTATAATGTATAGGAAAGGGGAGAGAGGACAACCTTGCCTAAGGCTTCTTGTGCTTTGAAAGAAATAACTGGGCCTTCTATTTATGAGGGGGGAAATCCATGGAGTAGAGATGCATGCCTGTATGACTTCCACTATTTCTCTTGAGAATCCAAGTTTCTGGAGGACAACCATTAGTTATGGATGATTGACCCTGCCAAATGCATTTGCCATATCTAGTTTGATTATGAGGCATTTTTCTTGCTTTAGCATACTGGAGTGAACCGCTTCCTGTACAATAATTACATTATCTATGATTTGCCTGTTGGACACGAATCCTCCTTGATTTTCAAATATGATTATTGGAAGTACTTCCTTGATTCTATTTGCAATTATTTTTTTCTATCTTATACGATGAATTGCAGAGAGAGATATGGCGAAACCTGTTGAAAGTTGAGGGCTTTTCTTCTTTTGGGATAAGAGCAAGATAGGAGGATTTGGTGTTGCCTCCTAATTTTTTTTTTTGAAAACATTCTTCACCATTCTTAAGAAATCATTTCTAATGGTATACCAATGAAATCTATAGAATGCTATTGTGAAGCCATTTGGCCCTGGGGCTTTGTCTAGATGTAGGCTCCATATGGCCATCACTACCTCTTCTTCGGTGGGATCCTTGCACATTGCTGCATTTTGTTCTTTTTTTTTTAATTTTTCTTTTTGTGCGCTTTAAGAAGTCTTCACTTTCAACCATTTCGTCGTTGGATCAAAGTAGGTTTTTAAAGTGCTAATAGGCTGCTTTTTTTTAGTTCCTCCACTCCTTTGACCTCTTGGCTTTCAACTTGAGTTTTTCCTATTTGGTTTCTTGCTCTTCTTATCTTCATTGTGTTATGGAAAAATGATGTGTTTTTGTCCCCTGCCTTGAGCCACAAACTTCTTGATTTCAATCTTGCCTCTTCTTCTTCTTTCATGTTTTCCCTATATATTTCCCAAAAGATTTCCTTCTCTCTTAGATAATCTTGCTTGCTTTCTTCTTTGTTTTCTTTTTTAGTTTGCATGATGTCCATTTTATGTTGTAACTCTTTTCTCTTTTCCTTTTTTTTTTTTAATTCATTTGCTCTTGCCCATTCCTTTAATTTGTTTCTTGTAGCTTTTAATTGTGTTTCCCAAATATACTATGGTGATCCTATTACTCTTGTCTCCCATGCTTCCTTGAATAAGTCGCTAATTTCTTCGTTGTTGTCCCAAATTAAGTTGTATCTAAATGGGAGCGGACCTTGATTTTCCATTTTGCCCGTGATTATTATCACCGGTTTATGATCATATGTTGTGGTATGTAAAATTTTTGATTTTATGGAGTTGTGCACTGCTGCTATATTTTCTTGTATCAAAATTCTATCTAGCCTTTCTTTTATGTTACTTTTGCCCACTCTTTTATTGCTCCAAGTGTATTTCCCATTGTTTGGCGGGATATCTATCAAGTTGTGTTGTTCCATTAATTCTTCTAGAGTATCCCTGGATGGGTTTGTGTGATATGTTCCTCCAAACTTTTCTTCTATGCTTCTTACCAAATTTAAATCTCCTCCTTGTATTATTTTCCCATCTTGCACTTCTTTTAGTGCTTATTTTAAGGTTTCCGAGCATTGCTCTTTTTCCTTGTAATGATTTGGGGCATATATATTTATGACACTGTACTTCTCTTTTGTACTGATTTGCATTAGATCCGTTTGGATCTAGTGCTGATCTTTTTTGTATTTTATTAATTCCCAAGTTCCTTTTTTCCATATTGTGCATATGCCTTTTGACGCTCATGTTGCCTGCATTGCTTCCCCTTCATAATTTCTGAATTTTCTTTGATATTTTCAGTTTCTTGGTTGTTTGTTTTTGTCTCCTGAATCATAAGGATGTATGGGTTTAATTGTGCCAGAATGTCTCTTGTGGCATTTTCCTTGATGGGTGATCCCATTTCTCTAGTTCCAGGAGACCACTATCATTATTTGCTTGTTGGGTGGTGTATGGCTCCTTTCCCTCTTGGCTGACTTTTTTCGTTGTTTCCTGAACTCCTTCCTAAGAAGGTTTCCATAGGTTGTTGTGTTCCTAGTGCCATTTCCTTTGCTTCTACTTCATCCCCGATTTCTTTGTTTTTCTTTCTTCTTGATTTTTTTTGGTATTCTACATTTGGGGGTACTTCCTTTGATTGCTTTCTGGTTAGGATTTTGTCTACTTGGCGGGGGAGGGGTATGAGTGTTTAAAACTAGAGGGGATGAGGAGGGATTGAGGGTATGTTGTGGGGATCTGGATCTGGATCTTGGTCTAGGGGATGGGGGGGGGATGAAGGGTCCAGAGGTTCAAAAGGGTTAGGGCTAGCAAGAAGGTTATTAACTTTTGGTGATGGAGGATGGGGTTCAGAGGATGTGGAGGGCTGTGAGGAAGAGAGATTTGATTGTTTGTGGGCTGTCTTCTTTCTTTTTACTTGTTCCCATTTGTTTTCCAAATCTTCACTCTTTTCATTTTCATTTTTTTTTTGTACATCTATTTGCAAAATGACTGTATTCATGACATACCTTGCATTTAAAGGGGATTTGTTCATAATCCAGCTGTTGTATGTGCATCCACTTGTCCACTTTGATTTTGATGGCTTCTGGTAGTCCTTTCCCAAGATCCACTTCTACACATATTCTAGTGCATGCATGCATATTTTCCTTTGGCTCGCATCTGTCTATATATTTCCCAACTGTGTTTCCTATTGCTTTGACTGAATCGTCCCCCAGTAGTGAAGGGGAAGGTGTGGTAGTTTGACCCAAACGGGGACGGCATTGGGAACATCCATTTCTGGATCGAAGTACGACGTCCATCTGTTTAGATACAAACCCCTAGTATCCATAAAATAAGGTCCATTCCTAAATATCAAATCTCGATCCTCCTTGGTTTCAAAGTGGAAGGTAAAGTAACCTCTTCCACAAAACTTGATTGAGATTTTCCCATGTATTGACGCAGTCTAGTTCCTTTCTACCCATTTTTTCACTGTTTTGGGTGATGGCCATAACCTAGTGAATTGCCCCACTAATCCACGCTCCGCTAGAGAAAGTGTTGCTCTACGGGGAAGGGCAGGAGGGAGTGAGATTTCAGGAATATCTTCCAGTCTTTTAACAAACTTGGTGACTGATGGTCTGTTCTTTGTCGGGCCCATTGCAGAAATGAGAGAGGCAAAAGCTTTTGTTGTTCCTTCATTTTCTTGCTGCTGATCTGAAGGAAGCTCTCTGTCCTCTAATGCATCCATGGAGCTCAAGCCCCAGCAGCAGGAGGCCGCTGGGGGGTAGCTGCGTGCTTCTTGCTGCGTTCGTTGGCTAGGGTTGCGCAACTCCTTCAGCAAGCGCGCTCGAATTAAAGATGAGTACTAGGAGGACCTGTTAATCGTAGAATATTTTAATTTTTATTCTATTCAAAATTAACCAATTTTGAAAAATTAACCAACTTTGAAAGAAAAGAAGTGACTTGGTTGTAGTTGTTACCATGAGAGAGTAACGCACATATACTTTTAAATGAGCAAGTAAGTATGCCTTGTGAAGTGTTCAATTGTAATATGTATCCAAGTTATTTCACCAGAAGGAAAGAGAAAGTGAGCCTTTAGAAGAAAAGTATTAGTACTATTCCAATAAAGACTCACACACATACATATGAAAGAATCATTGACTCTATATTGAAGTAGTTCACATGGACATAACGATCATTAAAACATTACAACACACATTCAATGAGATGAGCACCAAAGTCAATGAAATAGTTCAATTTCCTTAGTACATATGAACGAAACATACACACAACAATATAAAGAATCATCTTATTACATTCACGATATATGCATGAAAGTGTGTTGGCTCAATGAGCTTCAAATATTAAGCAAAAGTTCCAAGATACATTGATATAATGAGACACCGCTAGCTATAATAGTGGAGAATTAAGCCACTACTTGCTCTCTAAAATAGCAATATTTCTCTCTAATGCCGAAGTGGAGAAGCCAGGCTAAAAAAGTCCTTTGCTTGAGTAATGAGGCTTATTTTATAACAAGAGGGGTGAACTTTCATATTCCTCATGACTCTTATGTTGAAATATGTAACTAGGTTCAGTCTTCATTATGACATATGTAATCGTGATTTTTTGTATTTGGTGTAAAGAGAAAATAAATTTATTATTGTTATTCTTGAGGCATGAGTTTCATGCTCAAGGGAATTTTTTTTTTTTTAGGTCAAGCACCCATTGAGTGCCTCTAGGGCTTCATTTAGTCTACAAGTTGATTGAGTCATTGTCATGTATTGAAGACCCTTTTTGGAATGCTACATATTGCAAAGAAAATTTATTTGAGTAAAAAACAGAGTCAAAGACCCTCCAAGACCTCATAAAACAAGTAGCAACAAGTCGGCCAGCCTACATGAAGGGACAAGTTGGCCTAAAGATAACAAATTGTGAGTAATTCGTACCCCTCAAAAGCTTATATATAAGAAGGAACTTGACCTCATTTGGAGACAATCTCAAGCATGTTCAATTTCCTCAAGATAGAAGTTGGGAAAGGATGAAAAAGAAGAACAAGAACAAGAACGAAGTTTTGGGCCTCCCTATCTCTTGTGTTAGGGTTTCTACAGTTGTTGGGAAAGTCGAAGTACTAGATGGTTGTTGGGGTCAAAGTTGTAGAAGAATATATTGGGTCGAAGTTTTAGAAGAATCTATTGTTTTGAATTTGTAGAATAATCTGCTGGTTTGAAGTTTCAGAAGAAACTGTTGGGGTTGAAGTAGTTGAAGAAGTTGTTGGTGTCAAAGTTGTTGGAAGGAACACTCATCAAAGAGGAAAGGTTTGAATTGGTCTTGGAGGGTCCTTGGTCAAGAGTCATAGGTCTTGGAATTAGTTAATTGAAGTTCTATAAGAAGAGAAGAATTTTTGTGGGTTTTCCTCTTAGTTGGAGAGGTTTATGCCCTGACTGATCACATATATATTGTGTCCTCTTATCTTATTGTTGTTTATGGTTTGGTATTTGTTTGATGAAAATAATACTAAACATAATCAAGAAAAAGAAGAAGCTAATTAAGTTAAGTAAAATATATCACAAGCAATTATCAAAGAAGAGAATCACCTATTTAGCTCCCCTATATTTCTCAACATCTTGGACTTCTAATGTGACCTTTGGACTTCTTTATGACATTTGGACTTCCACATATTTACATTTACAATATTTTCCAAAAGTACATCATCATTTTCCACATCATCATGTGAAAACAACATGACAAGTCATTGACATTGATGACTTGGACTCATGGTGGCTTGTACATATAGTCCTTTGAGAAGTGATGACACTGGCACTATGTCATTAATACTTGTAACGAATATTGTATTGTTGTTCCTTTCTACCCTCCAAAGGGTTTCTTAAGATTATGGAGTCTTCACGAGTCATTTTGATCACCTGGATCCATCATTCTTTCAATTGTCGCAAGAAGGTTTGTTTGTTCCTTTTGTCTTCAAGATTATTCCAAGGGCATCCTTTCCTGACAAATCTCCTCACAAATATTTTCCATGCTTTCTTGAACACCTGGAAGTATATATCACTCATGGCAAGAAAACATCACCTCAAAAATCTCCTACTCTATCATGATTCATGCAAAATTTTCTGTCTGTGGCTCAACTATGCGCAAAGGAGAGAGGGAGAGACCATCTGGGCGTAGGGAACACTTGCAAGAGACAAAGGAGGGCTTCACTACTCACTGATATTGTTAGGTCCCTGTAATACTAGTGATTCCCCCATTCCTGTTGTCATTGTAGCCCTTATTGTTATTGTTGTGCCCTTATATTATTATTGTTATGTCGTCTTTGATTATATTGTGACCCCTTAGACTCCTATATATAGAAAGGAGGTTTTGTCATTTGTATCATCCAAAAATTATTCATTTGTGTATTGTAAAGGAGGTTGCCCCATCGAAGAGGTTGACTTTGAAGTTGTTGATCTATATTTTCTTCTATTTTGTGAGCTGGTTACATAACATTTGGTATCAGAGCTTTGGATTCTAGGGTTTTGATGCTCCAAACAAGTGATCGTGGAATTTTCGCTATAATTTTATTTCTACGATGTTTTAGAAGTGAAAATTAAAGCCCATTTGAGAATAAGTCTCGATGAAGCTCAAGTCATAATTTCAGATATTTTCTCGCTATATTTGCGGAGATAGGATCCAATGAAGTTAGGGTTTTGCAGGCTCCCGAATTATATCTCAAATAGGTGACCTGGAGAAAATCGTCATAAATTTATCTCTGAGCATCAGATTGAAGTTTCGTAAAAAGTTACAAAAAGAGGAGGGCCTGTAGTTTTCTTTTTATCAGTTTCAGGTCCTAAGGTCAAAAAAATGACATGTGGAACTTCGTAGAAGTTCTCTCTACTGAACCAGTCTATAATTCGATCATCATGGGAGATTTGGCATAACTTTTCCTTGGAGAATCCAATATTGATCGACTTACGGGGTTGGAAAGAGGACTCAGAGGGATATCACAGGACATAATTTCAGACCTTGAAGATCCAAAATTACAGAGATACAACAGATTCAATATCGAGCTCCTACAAAGTGAAAAAAGGTGTGTAGTTTGGTTTGCAAAATTAGTTTGAAGGAATTCAAAGGGCATAGTGAAGCATTATTATCATTAATTGATGCCCCGACGAAATAAAATGGAAACACCTAGTAAGCAACTTGAAGTATCTAGCATGACTCATGAACAAGAGGAAGAAATGTGATATGATATATCTAAATTATGAGACCAAGTGCAACAAAATTCACTTTCACAAAAAGTAAAAGAAGCTAAGATGGATAGTTTAAAGAAAGGTGTGGAAGCTAAGATGGATGGCGTGGAAGCTGAGATGGATGGTATAGAAGAAAAACTTAAAGGCAACAGGGAATATTTGAAGACAGGCGTGGAAGCTAAGATGGATGGTATAGAAGAAAAACTTAAAGGAAACATAGAAGATTTGAAGAAATATTGACAAATTTGCTACAAGAAATGCTTACTAATGGTGAAAGGGTAGCAAAGGAAACTCATGAGGAGAACAAAATAAATGTTAATCATGATTTCATAGACTCTAACGGTGGATTGAAGACCCACCATGTTCCAAAGATCAATATGAGGAAGTTTGATGGCAAGGATCCTGTAACATGGATACTATAAATGGAGCAATATTTCGACCTCTGTAATGTGAAAAACACACAAAAGGTACGCATTGAAACTTTATAGTTGGAACCAAATCAGTTTGTATGGTATCGATGGCTTTGCTCTTGTAAACAAATTGTCACTTCGGCAACTTTTACGGAAGAAATGATAACACATTATGAGGATACAAAAAGCAACATTTTTTTAGCCAGTTGATAAATCTAAAACAAAAGGGTTCAATGATGGAGCACATTGAGGACTTCCAAAAATTGAAAATAAGGGTAAAATATATTCTAGAGGAGCATATGATTGATGTGTTCATAGGGACTTTAAAGGATAACATCCAACATGCGACTCACCTTTGGGAACCTGATTCATTGGAGAAGGCATTCAGGTTGGCAAGAAAAATGGAAAGAAAAATTATGGCAACAAGGAAGCCTACCACTCACAACTATAAAGATGGAAGTGTTTTTTCCCCTAGCCATCCACAACCTACAAGGTTGACACCAGAACAATTGGGATAAAAAAGAGCAAAAGGTTTTTGTTACAGTTGTGATAGAAAATACACTAAAGGTCATAAGTGTGCTGAGAATAAATTATTTTACATAGATTGTGAAGAGGAGGAAGAAAAGGAACAAGAAATGTCAAAAGAAGAGGATATACACCAAGAACAAACCCTAGAGAAAGAAGAAATGAATCTGACCATATCTTGTAATGCATTGGCAGGAATTACCACTCCTCGAACTATCAAGATAGAAGGACATATCAAGAAGAAAAAGGTAATAGTGTTGATTGATTCGGGCAATACCCATAATTGTATTCATTATAAGATAGTCAAGGAATTGAGTTGCTTCCTATATCCAACATCAGAGTGTCAAGTGATGGTTGAAAGTGGAGGAACCATAAATTTCTTTGGAAAGCGCCATAATGTCAAGCTATCCATGGGAGAATATATATTGAATAACCCAATGCTTTCGATTCCAATGGGTGGTGTTGATGTTGTACTAGAAGTCCAATGGCTACAATCCTTGGGTGCAATAGATTTTAGTTTTCAAGAACCTTTCATGAAATTTTCTTCAGAAGGAAAGGGATTTGAATTAAGGGGTATCACAGGGAAATTGGGAAAGATAATAAGCTCTAATAGAATGAAAAAGATTCTAAAGAAAGAACAATGAGGTGTAATTGCATAATTATGTTCGCTATAGGTTCCCAGATAGAAATCATCTATTTCTCCATATCTCTAGAAAGTCTTGGGCACTCATTCCAAGCTATTTGAGACTCCCAAAGGCCTCCCACCTATTCGTGATCATGATCATGCTATTCATTTGATTTCAGGAAGTGTTCATCCAAACATCAGGCCTTACAGATATCCCTATGCCCAAAAGAGTGAAATTGAATGTATGGTTATAGAAATGCTAGAGGCTGGTATAATTCAACTTAGTCAAAGTTATTTCTCTGCTCTAGTAGTATTGGTGCACAAGAAGGATGCATCATGGTGCATGTGTCCAAATTATAGGGAGCTCAACAATCTCACTATTAAAGATAAATTTCCCATTCATGTCATTGATGAATTATTGGATCAATTTACTTCACCAAGTTGGATCTTCGTTGAGGATATCATCAAATCAGAATGAAGACTGAAGACATTCCAAAAACAACATTTAGAACTCATGAGGGTCATTATGAATTTTTGGTCATGCCTTTTGGCCTTACCAATGCACCTTCTACATTTCAAGGTTTGATGAATTCCATTTTCAAACCCTTCCTTAGAAAATTTGTGTTATTATTTTTTGATGATATACTAATCTACGACAGGTCTTGGAAGGATCACGTTCAACATGTTGATAGGGTGCTCAAACTATTGGAGGAACAATTATATGCAAAAAGATCCAAATGCTTCTTTGGAGTACAAGAGGTGGAATATTTGGGTCATATTGTATCTCATGAAGGTGTGAAGGTAGACACTAGCAAAATTAAAGCCTCTAAGGAATGTAAAATCCCCACATCCATAAAGCATCTACGGGGATTTCTCGGGTTGACAGGGTATTGTCGCAAGTTTGTTAAGTATTACGGGCGAATAACAACAACTCTAACACATTATTGAAGAAAGATGCATTTTCATGGACTCTAGAAGCAACGAAGGCCTTTGAACATCTTAAAGAGGCAACGTGCCAAGCACCGGTCTTAGCTACATTGGACTTCACAAAAACCTTTATTGTGGAATGTGATGCCTCAGGAAATGGAATTGGTGTTGTTTTAATGTAAGAAGAAAGATCCGTTTCTTTCGAAAGTCATCCAATCTAAGCAAAATATTTACACAAAGCTATTTATGAGAAGGAAATGTTGGCAATACTACATCCACTTAAGAAATGACAACCCTACCTAATGGGAAGACACTTCAAGGTAAAAACGGATCATGATAGTCTTAAATACTTTTTAGAACAAAGATTATCTTTAGAAGAGCAGCAAAAATGGGTCACAAAGATGTTGGGTTATGAATTTGAAATCATCTACAAAAAGGGGAAGCAAAATGTTGTGGCAGATGCACTCTAAAGAAAGGATGAGGATGTGGAAGCATTGCTTTGCACCATTTCTATTATCCAACCAGATTGGATAAACAAAGCAAGGGATGAATGAAAGAATGTCGAATAAGTGTGGGCACTCATTCAAAAGTTACGACAAGATCCCAGTACATCTGATACATTTAGCTGGAAAAATGATTCGTTATGGTACAAAGATCACTTATACCTATGTAAGAATTCCCAACTCAAACAAAAGATTGTGATGGAATTGCACACCTCTCCCTTAGGAGGGCACTCAGGATTTTTAAAAACTTACCACAAGGTCAAGAAGGATTTTTTTGGTATGGCCTTAAATATGATATTCAGAAGTTTGTGGCATAATGTTTGGTTTGCTAACAAAATAAAGTTGAGACAATTAAGATCCCGGGTCTATTACAACATTTTTTCATTTGTGTCATTCAAGAATTATTCATTTGTGTAACGTAGAGGAGGTTGCCCCCTCAAAGAGGCTAATTTTGAATTCGTTGATCTATATTTTCTTATATTTTGTGAGCTAGTTACATAACAGATATTGCACCATGTACAACTCTAGAGGAGGAGGAGGCTTGGACGGCGCAAGGTGAACTTACAAGAGGCAATAATGCATAATTGTTCACTAGAGATGCGTTATGCACTTGGGAGGAAGGCCAAGACCACAAGAAGGGTGCAAGACACACTTGAAAGGAACAAGGGAAGGCATCACTTCCCACTAAAAGTGCACAGTGCACTCAACTAGGAGACAAAGGCTTGACTAGTGCATGGCATAGAGATAAGCATCAGGAAAGAGGGCTTGTTGACTAGAGATGTGTTGTGTGTTGGGAGGGAGAGAGAGGACTCATCTGGGTACAAGTTTTAGTTCTAACTGATAAGGAGGGTCTCCACTAGGCCCTAGAAGTGCATTGTGCGCTCTTCCTAGCCTAGGTTGCAGGCTCGCAAAGTTAGAAAAATGTCTAAGTCTAGAAGGGTGAAACATGGAAAAACACACCGAGTTAGAGGTATGATCAAGCGCAACACATCTCAACTCATTAGTGAAACTTATACATGACCCATGACTAATAAATAGACATCAAAATTTTAGTTCACAAACATTCTCCAAGTGTAACAAACAAAGTGTATGCAGTTGCGACCAAAAGTGTCGTTTTGCGACTAGAAAGTGTACTATGACTCTAAAGTGTATTATTGTTACTCTTGATGATCCGACGACACTTAGGAAGGGACATGGCTACTCGAAACATGTACAAAAAAATAAAGTGATACTTGATGACCAAAAGCGACACTTCACATGATAGTAGGTAGGCTCCAAAATGTGAATATAACAAAATTTTGGAGGGTGTTATAATAGTGATAATAGGTCCCTAACGCCTCAGGTTGAGGTAAAGTGATTATTATCACATCATATAGTGTTATAAGGACCTCAAAAATTCTTATAGCATCATGAAGGAATATGCTATAGTGTTATGAGTTCCAAGTTCTAAAAGTGGGCAGAGTACAATTTTTTAATGTTATGATTGAAGGAAGTGCATGGTTCAAACAAACACTGTAAAAGGTGATTGAATATAGTTTGAGAACAAGAGTAGAGTCCGTAAAATCAGAGTGGACCATTGTAGAGAAAATTATAGATCAAATCACTTACAATTGAGGGGATTGGTGTCTCCTATAGGTTAGTGCCTACAAAGTGGAGGGGATGAGTGTCTCCAATAGTTTGGTGCATACATAGTTGAGGGGATTGGTGTCTCCAATAGATTGGTGCATAGAAATATATGGAGATTGGTGTCTCTAGTAGGTTGTTGCATACAAATTGTTGTAACAATAGGTTCGTGCCTACAAAGAAATATTATATAAATAATTTTATGGTTTTTCTCTCGAAATGGTTTCCACTTAAATCTTGTATTTCATGAACTTATTATGAGATTATTTTCTCGTGGTTCTTAAAATTTTAGCAAGTAAAAAATGTCTTATATTTATTCAACCTCCCTCTCAGTATAAGTGTGAATACAACACTTTCCATGTGTCATAACAATGCCCTCTACTATATAATAGATATGTACTTTTGTAAAAACAATTTTAGTTCTTTATGGGATATTTACAAAGTTTGCATCAATTATACTATAATGCATTTCTTGTCTAGTTTGGTTGTAGATGCGAACTCAAAATCTTGAGAATTTCGCTAATTCTTTTGATAATATATTGTTTGGGAAATCTTAGACATGTGTATTCTTTTGTTCTATTTGATTGTGTTTTTAGAAAAAAATGAAAATTACAAATGACATATGAATAATCCTTCATGACGTAGTTTTGAAGCCTAACCCAACAAGGACATTGAGTGAGGCCCAATAATGTCCACGGAGGCAACCAACCCAGGGACTTGACCTCATGATTGCTGCTTATAATTTACAGCACTGAACCCTCGAGCTAACCCATTGGGCCAACATCATGATGTCATTACCATAAGAATGGAGACTTTTAAAAACATGCACACTGTAAATGGTAACATTAGATTTGTCTTGACTATATATTTTTTATTATTTTATTTTAACATTTTACAAAATTACAAGTGCAATATTTTATTTAACATTATAATGAAGTGTATACTTGATTCACACATGTCAATTGAAATACAACTTTATTTTTTGCAACTTTACATCATGGAAGGATTGGATAATTATACATCATTTCAATTGAAATTTAGGTTATCCCTTCAATTTGATCACTATTTTTGCCCCCAACACCCTATGTTAGGGGATTAGTAATGAAAGTTGATCAACATATGAAACATATACTAAAGTAATTTGTGCATCTTCTCAAAGTTGAAGCCTTTTACTTATGATGGTTAAAGAAGAACAAGAAGAATGATCATTAACCAATTAATTTGAGATGATGATGTTAAAATTATCTTTGTTCATTGAATGATGATTGTTCAATCTTTTGAATATCCTTTACTCATGACGAGGCAATGCCATGGAATGCAATTGTTGCTTGTTTTTAATAGAATGATGACTCCTATGAAGTCTAAGGTATAAGACCCAATTCAATCACCGTGGTTATTCCCATGTGCTCTCATTTATTCCACAAATTTTCTATGTATTGATTCTACTTGCATTGAAAACCCATAAGAATGCCAAGACACATGTACAATGCTCCATCAAAAAATACTATGCCAACATGTGAGTAAGGGATGAAAATATTAATAAAGAGATTAGTACAAAACTCGAGATGATGAAGAGATATTGAACTCTAGCCACTATAAGGTTTTTTTGTCTACTTTTGGTTATCAAATTCTTAACCAAACTTGCATGCTTTCAGAAACTTCAAGTTGGTTTTTTTGGCCATTTTTAGGATAAACTCATATTGAAATCCATGGTGTGTACTTTTACAATTTCTAATAATGAATGACATTATTTGTAAATAATATTCTTTAAATTGATTAGCACTAATGTTTCTTTGACTTTAAAAAATATGACATATCATATACTACATATTTATGAATGTCTACTACCACCTCGAATTAATGAGCATTATGTATCTGACAACCTACGAAATGGGGATTATTTAAACTACTCCATTTCATGTTTTAATATTTCATTAATAATTTAATGATCTTATATATAATATGTATCAAATTATGCATTACACAATAACAGATGGGTATAGATGCATAATTACTTTGTATTGAAGGATTGTCTATGTCATTGAGGACTGAGCTTGAGAGCGAAGATCTAAATATAGTGTTGTATAACATTCGAATCGGAGATGGTTTTATAAGCCCTTGGTATGCTATTGTTTGATTTGAGTGAGAAGGAACAGACTAATAAGTATGAAAAGAGAAGGTTCACCAATTTGTACCATTATGAAGTTTTATGGGTTTGAATCAACATTGTTTTAATTTACGAGTTATTTGATTTTCAATAAAATGATTAACTGCCATGTGTTAATATACATGCAAGTACATTTACATTACAAAGCTTTACATTCTTGTGTTATTCGTCCACAAGACAATCTTCTTGTTTATATTCTTGATTGTGATCATAATCATGGGCATAAGCCTATTTATATTGACATGTACTCATATTGTTCTTGAGATGACACTTATATTACTTCAAACTTGTAAGGAAGTGAAAACACCATTGACCACCCCAGCATAAGCAACAAAGCAACAAGTTTTCAATTTAGTATTTGCAAACTCCAACCTTGAAAATTATGGGTATGTGTTATTCTTAACATGATTAGTCCCACACGTTATATGTTTGTTGGATGCAATTGGGGTCACTCTCCCCACTACCTCACCCACCCCCCTTGCCTCTCCCCACAAAATAATAATAATAATATATTTGGGAGGTTTTTTGCATCCATTTTTGGTGGTTTTCAACAAATGATTTTCACTTTTTAGTGGTTTTGTGGCACATGGTGATTCAACCCATGGTTTTGTAATTCTAGTTAAGCAACTATAAATGTATTATATTCTAGGGTAAATGGATTGGTTTATGGATGTCACGGGATATACATATTGTATTGTGATACTTTAAAGACAGATATTGAAAAATATTTCTAACATTCCTAATTTGGGTTTCCAAGGTAAAATATCTATGTTAATGTGTGTGTGTGTGTGCATCTTTTCTATTTTTACTAAGTACTTGTTTGCAACAATTGATTATGTAGGGTTAAATCTTACATTTGGTATTAGAGAAATTTGGCTTCAAGGGGATGATTTTGTGGCTAACAGGTTTAGCTCAAGGATGTGGTAGACCATGTTGTAGTGGAAGATATGCAAAATCAATTCTTGTGGTGAAAGGAAATGTCGAGCAATTCAAAGATAAAGATCAAGAAACTCAATGGGTAGAGTTTTGAGTCGTGGAAGCTAAAAATGGAATATCTATTGGTGGACAAAGATTAGTGGATCATTGTGGATCCATATATTGCATCGATGTAGATGTCGATAAAAGACTAGACCAAGTTGTATAAAAAAGAAAAGAGAGAAATATAGTTGTTTCTCTCAGATTCAAAACCATTGAATGTTTCAAGAGAAGTTATGGTGAAGGCATTGTGGAAAGTTAGGGGCTTTGTATCAGTCCAAGTCCTTGATGAATACATTTTTTCAATGGAAAAAGTTGTATAACTTGACGATGAAAGATGGATATTGGGTCATAGATCATTTGAACGCCTTTACTATTGTGATAAGTTAACTATTATATATTGATGTTAGGATTTTAGTTGAATATAAGTGTATCAATTTGTTGTATTTTTCACTAGACTCGTGGGATAGTCTGGTTGTAAACATAGGTAGTAATGAAACTAGTTTAAGTTTCAATGAAATAGCCTCATCCTTGTTATTAGAGTAGATGAGATACAAAAACTTGAAAAAACGATATACAAATGCCTTGTATGTAAGAAGATGCTCTAATAATATAAATACAAATAAGTCCTCAAGTGGGAGATCTAAATCTAGAAGAAGATCTAAATATCTAGGAAAATTCATAAAGGCATGTTGGAGATGTGGAAAAGAAGGACATTACAAGAAATATTATAGATCCAAAATTGCTAAGAAAGGGAATGGATTTGATGATTTTATTTCGACATAAGAAAAAAACTCCTCATATGAAGGAGGGGATATGTAATTCGCTTCTTCAAGTACACATGTAGGTCATGAGGCATGGTTGGTGAATCAAGTGCATCATTTCACATGACTCCTCATAGGTAATGGTTTTGCGAGTATGAAAGATAAGATGATGATATTTTCCTAGGAGATGACTTGACAACAAGAATCATAAGACGAGGAAGAGTCAAGTTGAAGGTCATGGGTGGAAGGATTAGAACACTCCCTAATGTTCTACATATCCCAATATTTCCCATAAATTTTATTTATGAAAGAAAGATGTGACAACCCCTACCTAATTCCCCCTCATTGTAAATATTGTAACTATTTTTTTTTAGTAAAAAGACCTCAGAAATTGGGACACAAATTCTAGAGTTTGAGGAAGGAGAATGCTTGGGATTTGAAGGAAACTTGACTAATTTTATGACCGCCATGAAAGGTTGGTAGGTGTCCCTTAAATGGGTTGGTTATATAAGTTTAATTTAGAAGAGAAAGGAGGGAAAAGGGCCATACTTCCTTAGATAAATTCAGAAGGTAGAGAGGACAAAATTTAAGGAGGATAGGTGGCACAATAAATCCAGCCAAAAAAAAAAGAGAAGGCAAGCTTTGGTAGACAGAGGCAATGGAGAAGGGGTGCCCATGCAAGCTAAACAGGGTGGATGTAGTCTTTTGGTGGGAGGAATTAATGAACAGAAAATTGCCTTTGTGCACCCAACAAAGGTAAGTGTATACACACATTTGGAAGAGGCACGACCACTCAACAACAAAATCACTGTGACCGAGTGAGAGGCAAAGCAATAAACCATATACGCCACACAACTAGAAGGGATGGCGACAGTGCAAGAGGGAGGACTGGCGAGGGTAGACCCACTCACCATGTAAAAATGAAATTGTGGGGGAAGTTTCTTGAGGAAGAGAAATATAAGGAAGGACCACTCTTTCATTCACCCATTCGGGTTGGGATTTATGGCAGAAAAGGGATTATTATTCAAGGGGAGAGAGCAAGTAAGGAGTAGGAGAAATAAAAGAACCTTTCTTGAGCAAAAGGGTAGATTATGGGTGACTTGATACACACAAGAAGAGAGGAAACTGGAAAGGAAGGGGAGGTGGAGAGGCTCCTAGTAATGAAGCTAATTGCTGAAAGGATTGAGAGAATTCAAAGAGACAAGAAATTTGATGATATCACAACTAGGAAACCTATAATTACTGGCCAATAATCAAAATCTCAAATGATAGCCTAGTTTAGAAACCCATGAGGCTTGCTGGCTAATAATCACTAAGCAGTGACTGTGCTTTACAAGGTTGATAAACCCAATGGACATTGTCCTGGATGGTAACCTCTGAGAGGTGGAAGCACCCAGGGATAGTGGCTGATAACACTTGATGGTATTCCAATAGAGTTGGGTTGAAAACATTAGTGGAAGTTCACCGAGAAGGTGTTGAAGAGTGTGCTATTGTTTCTTCAGAGGTAACACAACTGATAAAACCTCCTTATCGTTGACTATATCTCTCTCCACATATGAATTGAGACTCTCTATCATCAATCCTCAAAGAAGTTGTGGTGTTGTATTATAAGTCCCTTTGTGTAAAAGGAAATGTTCCCCGCCTTTATGTGAAATTGTTGTGTAACTAGTGGGTGAAGGCGGTGTAGCCTTGAGACACCCTATTTCAAATGATGATATTAGCCTAATTTCCTAAGTGAATGATGGTTGTATGCAAGTGAAGTGGTTCACTATCTTTACTTGATTAATTTGGTAGCTAGTGGGCGAAGGCGGGGTAACTTTGAGACAACCTATTTCAACTGATATCATCGGTTTGTTGCTCTAAAAGAACTCCTCCTCAAGATATTGAATATGGCTCAGGGATGACAACTACAAGAAGGACTTGGTTGCGGTTTGTCTATGGTTGGGTGGAGAGTTGAATTCCCAATCTCAATTGCCAGATGAGTTCCACAAGATAAGTGCTTACTCAAGCTCTTGTGTATTTGAATGTATGCATATGTTTAATGACCTGAATTAATGCCTATGATTATAGGGAGGAATGTTGATTCCTATGTGGATTGATAATATTGAATATTGTGCAGTTGATGAGGGATAGTTAATCCTTGAAGAACTGATATGATAATGCTTGCTCATGCTTGATATGTTGATTACATGTTGATACTTGCTTAAATTAACTATAATACATCTGAATTCTTGTGTGAAATTGTGTTGCAGGTGTCTTGGACATTTTCTTAGGAATGGGTTAATTCTTGTGTCCATATTGAGTCTTTATTTTGGTCTTATGGCTTGGGTATAGAGAAATAAACCCTCTTTGTTAATTTAAATCTATGCTTGTATTGAAATGATTTGACTATCAAGTATGGTTCAAAAACCATGAGCTCAAAAAAGTAATGTATGGTATATATATATATATATATATATATATATATATATATATATATGTATGTATGTATGTATGTATGTATGTATGTATGTATGTATGTATGTAATTTACAGGTTTGGCTGGGGCCTCATTGAAGCTCAGGAGAGATAGGCTAGCATAGCAGGGAGTCGAAGGCACCCCTATCCATATAGTGATGCATTTATGCATATGAATACAAGTAAGTTTGGATGTGGCAGAGCTCAAAAGAGATAACAAAAATGTTTATATACATAAGTATGAAAACATTTATGCATAATGGTTTAATGTCCACTACCAAATCTCAGTAAGCTTAGGAGGAATAGATTCAAAGGAGTTTCTCATCTATTGTTTATGTGTAATTATAGGCATGCATGCGAAGGTTGGATCCTTAGTGCCCTTGAGGAATGGCTTGAACCCTTCTCCATCATGTGATCATGAGTGATGACCTAGTGCTTAAAGCACGAGTAATTTGGGCCATTGAAGGTTAAAGCGCTCATGTTCATTGGATGACCCCAAAAGTTTTTTTCCTTGTAGGTTTTGAAGGGAGACCAAGGTAGAACACCTAAGATTTTACTCCCAATGAAGGAAAAGCCCCAATTCAATGCCAATGAGAAACTCTTGTTCATTCAATGGTCGGGCATACATGTGTGCTAAAGTTATTGGTCCACATGGCAGAACAAGCTTCGGCCTTAGGGGGGTCACATTGTCAGTAGGTGTGGGTGTGATGTCACCCCAAAAATTTTCCCATAGGCGTTAATAGGTGTATAGTAATATTGTCTAGGGAAGTAGAGTCTGGGACAAAAATAAAGTGCCAAGAGATGGAAAAATGTGTGGCAGTTGTCGGGGGTGTTTTCCTGTCCCAGGTCATTCTCTTCGGAAGTTTCGAACGGAGGCACATAAAGAAACCACTATGCTAATAAGATCAGGGTGACATGGCTTCAGGGGTTGCCCCCCTTGCAATAATGACATATATATTAATATATATATGCGTGTGTGTGTACTATAGACCCTGGAGGTTTTTCTAAGGAATGGAAAAGTAATCTTTGAGATTTTATTCTCGAGTGATGTGGCAAAGGATACTCGCACGATACTCTATGATCGAGAAGGGTGTTCACCTTATATATATATATATATATATATATATATATATATATATATATATATAGATATATTACAAGCTAAAGGGGAAGGTTGAGACCTAACATAAACAGATTAGCAGTTGGGGTCAAACTGCCACATGGGAATTTTGTCCATGTAGGCACCACGTGGGGTCCATGTGGATGCCATGTGGTAGGTTAAGATGACCAAACAGATTTAATAAGCCAAATCTTTGTGGGCACATAACTTGTGATTGCAGAACCTAATTAAGGCAAAATTATATATCACGAGAACCGTCCGTAACGAGATGAACACAATGGTGTTGTTCGTTTTAGGTTTTGAGAGAATTGAATGAGAAAATTAGGCCCCATTTCCATAATAATACCTTGGAAGTTTAGTTTGCATAGTAACTAGCTCTTTACATTGTTGGTGTGGTCCATGGGTGGTAAGGGGATGTGTTACAAAAGATGAGTGACGCAGGTGTAAAAACAATGTTTGAAAATGATACCTTTAGGACGGTTCGAAGAAAAATTGTATTGCTGAGTGGATTGTGATTGAAACTTTGTATACATTGTTGGGAAACACTGTGAGTGATGGGTGAAACAATTCTATTGTTCCTCATAGTGGAGCTAAAGAAGGAAAATATCCTATAGCCTTGGGAGAAAATACTATGTTGTGGCATCAAAAGACTGAGACATATCGAGAGAAGGGCCTTCAAGCAGTACATCGTAATGGTATGGTAGAAGGTATGTCTAATTGATCTCCAGATTTTGATTTTTGTGAACATTGCTTATACGAGAAGTAAAATAGGTATGATTCTCCTCTACTGCTACGAGAGTAGAGGAAATACTATAACTAGTGCATAATGATGTGTTCAGACATGTGTTGGTTTCATCATTGGGTGAATCTATGTCTCATGTCCCATTTATAGATGGCTTCTCGAGAAATACATGGATTTTCTCCTCAAGAAGAAATCTTAAGTCCTTGAAAAATTTAAAGAGTTTAAGACTCCTGTAGAAAATTAGATAGAGAAGAAAATTAAGTTGTTGAGGATAGATAATGGTGGAGAATTATGCGGGAATGAACTAAGAGAATTTTGTAATAAGTCTAGTATAGGAAGGAAAAGAACTACTTCATACACACCTCATCATAATGGAGTTGCAGAAAGGATGAACAAGATGCTAATGGAAAAAATAAGGAGCATACTTAATGGTGTTGGGCTAGGATGGGAATTTTGGTAAAAGGCAATGCACATTTCATGTTACCTTGTAATTACACCATGCTCATCAATGTTTGATGACAAGACTCCACATGAGGCACGGACTAGTAAAAAACCTTCTCTTAAAGATCTCAAGGTATTTCACTATGATGTTTATGTGCACATTTGAAAGGAGAATATGAGTAAGATGGATAAGAAAGTTACAAATATTATTTTTAGTGGATAGAAAAATGGTTTGAAATGTTATAAACTTTGAAACTCAAAAACTAAGAAGGTTGTGTATAGTCAAGATGTGGTATTTAAATAAATAAAAGATGTTGTCAAACAAGAAGTCCAACCAAGGGACAAAGAACCAGAGAAGATAGAATTTGAATTAAAGAATGATGAATCATACTCTATAAAATAATAATAATATCAACGATAATAATAATAAGAACCATGTAATTCGATATTGAGAAGATCAAATCGAGAAATAAGGCAAGCAAAAATGTGTAGTTTACCCAATTTCCATCCTAATTTTTCTTTGTTTATTATTGATGACGATCTTATAATTTTTAGGGAGGAAATGAATTCAGAAAAGCTCTAGAAAAAGGCCACGGTTGAAGAAAAGGTAGTGTTGGACAAAAAAGAGTCTGGGGATCTATTGGAGTTTCTAGTTGGAAGAAAGCCCATTGGTAACAAATTGGTGTTTAAAAAGAAGTTGAATGTAGAAGGCAAAGTGGAAAAATACAAAACTTGGTTAGTAGTAGAAGGTTATTCCTGGGCAGAGGGAATTGACTTTGATGATATATTTTCTCATGTTTCCAAGCTAACTTCTATTATATTTATTTTATTTGTTGTTGTTGCTTTTGATTTTGAAGTAGAACAAATGGACATGAAGACAACATTTTTAGATGGGGATCTGAGAGAAGAAGTCCATGTGAAGCAACCAAAAGGCTGGTAGTAAAGAGAAATAAAGAGTTGGTGTGTAGGCTAAAAAAGTTCCTATATGGGTTAAATCAATTACCAATAATGTGTTATTGAAAATTTGATACGTATATATTGGGATTTGACTTCACAAGGAGTGAAGAAAATTAGCATGTGTATTTTAAATTAGTTGGTGATCATTTTATTTATTTGGTCTTACATGTGGATAATATGTTGCTGATTGGGAATGATAGGGAAATCATGCAAGAAGTGAAAAATTAGTTGTCCATTAACTTTGACAGGTAGGATATTGGTTTTACAAATTTTATTTTGGGCATGGAAATTAAAAGAGATCAGGAAAACATGAAACTCTAGTTAAATTAGAGGAAGTATGTCGAGACAATATTGTAGAGGTTTAATATGCATGAATGTAAATCAACAATGGTCCCTATTCTTGTAGGTGTAAAATTATTTGTAGATAATTTTCCTAAGACACAAGAAGAGGAAGATGATATGCCTTGTGTTCTATATGTCAATTGTTGTCTTAGTGGGGCTTGACCTACGTTCGGAAGTGATTTAACCAAGCAAATCCTGGTACTACTGGCCCTTTCGACAACAGTCCGCGGAGGGCGGACTGAGGTCTCACCCGAAGTAGTACGGGAGGGTGCTAGAACCATGTTTCCGCACCCTGGGGATGTTTGATATGAGGTGATTGGAACACGGTCCAACCTTCGCACTTCTGCACTATGCGGACCTGCAAGCACCCTGCGCCCTATGATGTTGTCCTCGCGCAGCTCTAGTCATAGCGCGACCCATTTTATTTACCTAAGTCTTCCTTAATTAGTCTCCATTAGCTAATTACTTAGATTAGATTCACACATAAGCATTTATACGAGTATTCATCAAGTGTGCGCAGTAAATAACAGAGTAAAAGAAATGCATAACATCAAAATACAGATTCAAGAATAGATGCACATAATAAACTTCTCTTTATTAGTTTCCAATTCCAATTACAAACCCGACTCCACCCCACGCACTCAGCTGCAGGGGTCCGTGCACTCAACTTAGAGCCTCTTCCTACCACTACGAACCAATACACTTCAAATTCCACTCTATGCTCTAACCATGCCTTCGCTCTTCTATCTATTCCCTACCAAGTTATATTTACACTTAGAGCCTCGCTCTATTTATACAATCTAATGGTCCGCGGACCATGGTTAGGCCAACACATCTTTACATTAAATTACAATATTTTAGGGCGGACAACCCTATGACTCGATTGTACACTTCATGCTCCGCGGCTGTACTTCGCGGAGTTCTACACGATCTTTGACCAAAACTTGGGCTTTAAGCCCTAAAACCTATTGCGGGGGATCCCATGCCCAACAGGTCCCCAACACAATCATTATGACTCATCCCAAGTCACTTTGCTGGTGCGGTGATCTTTGCGCGGAGCCCCTCCAACTGTGCCTGTGCTACGCAAAGGTCTGCAATGCATTGTTCTATTGTCTGCTGTATTTGTTCTATTTCTGCTTTTGAATCATCTGCGTCTGACTCGAGTCTCTTCTTTGGTACCAGTTTCTAGTGCTTGTGTTTATAGTCCCGCACCCCTGTCCGGCTCCTCGGGTCGCGAAGACTGTGCTTTGGTTGGTTAGTCAGATAATCGGCCCACCCGTGTAGGGCTTCAGGTGACTATTGTTTAATTTTCCTGGGAAGGGTTCTCCATTAAGTTTGACTAGCTGGACCGAGCCTCTATCTGTGACCTATTTTACCACATATGGTCCCAACTAGTGCATTCTGAATTTTCCGAGAAATTTTTCGAACTTGTTGTCATACAACAACACTAAATCGTTTACCTTGAAGGTGCGCAACTTGATATGGCGGTCGTGCCAGGCTTTCTCACGCTTCTTTTGTACCTGCTGGTGAAATCTGGCTAGAAATCGTTCTTCCTCGAGTTCTTCTAATTGCACGAGCCTTTCTTCCAGAGCTTCGTGGTCCGTCATGCCTGTGAGTGTTGCTATTCGCAGACTAGGTACGATGTATTCCATTGGCATGACTGCTTCCGTACCATAGACCAACTGGAACGGTGTCTGTCCTGTCAATTTATTACACGTTGTCCTGTACGCCCATAACATAGTGGGTATGCGCAGGTCCCAGTCATCTCGGTGCGCATTACATATTTTGGTCAACACAATGTCCAGTATTTTATTGAATGCTTCTACTCTTCCATTATCCTGTGGGTGGTATGGTGTACTTTTCTGGTGATAAACTTGGAACTCTTCTGTGAGCACACTGATGGTTTCATTCAAGAAATGTGTTCTGCGATCGCTCATTAAGATTTTCGGGTAGCCAAATCATGTCAACACGTTCTCGAACAAAAACTTTGCAGTCGTGGCAGCCATGCAGTCCTTAACCGGTTGTGCTTCCGTCCATCGTATTAGGTACTCCGTCATAGTGATGATGTAGCACACACCCGTCTTTCCTTGGGGTTTGATTGGGCCCAAAAAGTCAATTGCCCATTTCTCAAATGGTTGTAGTGTTATTAGGGAATTTAGTGGCATTCCGTCCCTTTGTGATGGTTTTCCCATCCTTTGACATATATCGCAAGCCTTACAATGCGCTTTTGAATCCTAGTGCAGGGTCGCCCACCATAACCCTGTGCGAAGAATCTTTTGTGCAGTCACGCGTCCTGCATAGTGTCCCCCTGTAGCACCCCCATGTGCTTACCTTGCTCAAATTTAGGTACGTATCTTCGCAATATCTCATCGTTGCCCATCTTGTAGAGGTGCCCCGCGATGACAAAAAAGTTTGCCGCCCGCACCACCAATTCCTTCTTCTGTTGGATTAAGTACTCCTTTAGCGCAGTCCCTGTTGTTAGAAAATGGATTATATCTTCGAAGTGTTCGTCCGCGACGCGTACTGCAAAGAGTTATGCATCAGGTAGTCCCTCCAAATTTGTTGGTTCCTCGCCTGTCTCAATTCGTGACAAGTGGTCTGGTCCTGCGTTTAAGTGTCCCGGCTTGACTATGACCTCAAAATCATATTCTTGAAATAGTAAGAGCCACCTGCATATGCGCTCCCCCAACACAGGATTGTTCACCAAGTATTTCAAAGTGGAATGGTCAGTATACATCTTGAAATGTCCTCCAAGTAAATAATGCCAGTATTTCTAGAGCGCGTACATCATTGCCAACCACTCGTGTTCGGTGGTAGAGTAGTTCTTTTTTGCCTTGGAAAATATTCGACTCACAAATGCGATCAGGTGATCCACACCCTCCGTGCCCTCTTGTGTGAGTATGACTCCCAACGCGATACACGACGCATCAACATGTACATGAAATTCTACGTCCCATTTCGGGAAGACCAAAATTGGCGCAGAGGCCAGTTTCCCCTTTAGGACATCCAAACTCTTCATGCAATCATCATTCCAGCAATATGTCACATCTTTTTTCAATAGCTTTTCCATCAGCGCGGTTATTTGGGCATAACTCTTGATAAACTTCCTATAGTAGCCAGTGTGCCCCAAAGTAGCGCATAACTGTTTGACACTGCGTGGTGCTTCTAGATTTAGAATAACAGCAATCTTCACAGGGTCCACCATTAGGCCTTGTTTGCAGACCACATGGCCTAGCAGGTTGCCAAAGGGAACGAGGAAGGTGCACTTTTTAAGGTTCAACGCAATCTGGTGTCGGCGACAAGTATCTAGCATCAACCATAAGCTCGCTACATGGTGCTTAACTAATCCAAAGACAATCCAATCATCCAGATAGACCTCCAAGAACTTGTGGATGTATTCTTTGAACGCCGCTACCACTATGCGCGAGAATATTGCTGACGCGTTCTTCAGTCCAAAGGGCATAACGATGTATTGAGAGTAGACCCTTTCTGTTGCAAAGGTTGTTTTGCTCCTATCTTCCAGTGCGATCTTAATTTGATGGTACCCTGAGAAGCCATCTATAAATGAGTAAGCTTCCTGACTGCCAACATTCTCCAATACTTCATCTATGAATGGTGTCAGGAATGGATCGTGAACACAGGCGTCGTTGAGCTTCCTGAGGTCCACGCATATTCTTATTTCGCCTTTCTGTTTTTTCTCCTGCACTACCATAGGACTCACCCAATCGAATTCTTCCACTGGTTCAATAATTCTAGCTGCGAGCATTTATCTAATTCGTCGCGAACTTTTTTTTATACTTTGGGTTCAAGCGGTAAGGCCGCTGCTTAACTGGCTTCGCGTCCAGTTTCAGAGTGATCTTCATCATCCCTAAGTCGCCAATGATCCCTTTTAAGTTCGTGATTTTGGTCAAGAACAAGTCTTGGTATTCGCGGAGTAACTCAGCGACCTTATCTACCATAGCATCATCCCAATAGTCCCCAAGCGTCACATACTTCGGCTCCGCTTCTATGCCAATGTTTACCTGCTTTGTTTTTAGCGGCGCGGTGATGTCGGGATCCTCAATTGATGGTCCTTAAACCTCGCAACAGCCTTCGGTTTCTGGAATATCAATATTTCGGGGGTCGTCATCATCCTCCTCCACCTACACGTTATAACATTCTAGAGCACTGCTTAACTGGGTTGCCCATACTGGTTGCAGCATTTCCAATGGCTCCTGTGGTATTTTGAAGATGGCAGCTTTTACTGCTTGCAGCGCATCGTCAACAGTATCCGACCATCGGTCTTCAAATGTGAATGTTAACAAAAATCCCTCGCGCAAGACATCCCATTTGCTCGTACCATGTCGGAGTTCTGTCTCAGTATACCAGTTCATGGGTATTACATCCAAGGTATGGTAGAATAAGTGTACCCATTCGGGCTGTGGTTCTTCCTCGTAGACCTTGGTCCATTTCGTGAGGTGCGTGCGTGGGTCATCTCATCCATTGTATTTGTCTTCCAGCTGTAGTTGCGGTTTCCTAAAGCGTATGCGCATCATCCTTCTACATCCGTGCCAATCCTCAAAGTTTCCTTGATGTGTACCCCACCATCGTGCGGGTGTTGCGCGCAGTGCCCATTTCACCGCATCGAACCGCCACTATTCCGGTACTACGCTTTCAAATCTGCATCTCTCTTGCCTTTGTTGTCACGCAATGCAGTGATCTAATCATCATGTTGCAATTCAGCGTTGTCACTTTGTGCAACCAATTCTACCATCACTCTACTTCCTCATCCGAATCCGAAGTGCAGGAGATTTCGCGCTCCCATGAGATCCTCCCATCTGTAGTCGGATTCACCCAATCCTGGTCTCGTACTGTTATCTGTAAATACAATCGAGATCATCGTCGTGCACTGGTTCAATGTAGCACGCTCCTTCGGTTGGGTCCAGTGGGACTACTACGCGTAGTGACTTTTTCTCGAAGATCATTTTGCGCTTCTTCAGATTGATGACTCCGTTCATATTGGTGGCCCAGTCTATTCCTAACAACACGGGATAGGGATTGTTGTCATCAAAAATCTCTATTACTTCAAAATCCGCCTACGCGCTCGTGCCTTCAATATCAACTATTACCCCTTGCAACCTCCCCATGGGAAAAATCTTCTGTTGGTTTGCCATTTGTAATTGAATAGGGGACCACTGTAATGCAGGCCTGCCCATGTGTTCCCATGTTTACTTCAAGTATTCATTTGCGTCCGAACCCAGATCTAAGATCACCTGATCCATCTCATATTCCCTAATCTACGCAGTCAACCTCATTTCCCTTCCAATGCGGAATGCATGCTTCCACAATTTCCTGACTACACGCAGTTCTCTTGACCCCGCGCACCTGGTGATTAGCTCCTGAAGTCCTTTAACCGCCTTGTTTTCGCGCAATAGTTTCATGCATGTCTCCAGAAAGGTAGTGAGCATTGAAGGATCCATTCCTGGCTTTGGTTGATCCTTACTACCCGAAGTGGAGGCCTCCGCGAAGCTCTTCTTAGTTTCCATGAATGTCTCCTTTGAGCGTTCTAAGTCAAACTCGGGTTCCTTCGCAGGAGCCTTGTGAACCCATGTACTTTCCTTTGGCTGTTTCCCCGTATCTTCTCCCATGGTCATACTGCTTTTAGCATCATGTTTACATTCGGGACTTCTTCACGCGGCTCAGACCTCATCATTTGTATATTCTGAGTTGGGGAAGGTTGGAATACCCCTTTTTCATGGATCTTTATGATCAACATAGGACAGTCTATTGTTTCATGATCAAACTGAGCACAATACAAACATGATGTCCTCGTCGGGTTGGTACAATCGCGGGCATAGTGCCTCGGTCCTCCGCAATTGTAACAAATTAACTGTCCGCGACCCCTTCTTAGTCCCATTCCACCTCATCCCCGACCTCGCCCCTGAAATCCAGTGTGCGCCATCCCCACATCTAGGTCGAGGGCTCGCGTTTCGGTCTGCATCCTATAAGCGGGGGTCCGATCCATGATTAGCTCATAATTGCGGCAAGTGCGCTCATCGTGGCCTACCGACTTGTATAAATTACAAAACAATTGCTGGGGTGTCTGTGTATATTTCTGCAGACCATAAAGTGGGTGCCGCACTCAGCCCTGTCTACACCTCCGGTCTCAGCGGCATTACCACTCATCTTGCCAAGTAGTTCGCGAACACTGGACAATGATCCTTGTCATGGCCCTGGCCTTTGTATTTTATGCATTATACCTCCTCTCACGCCTCTGGCCGCGGTGCCCTATCTTGCTTCAAGCTTTGCATTTCCAAACATAGATTCTGTAGTTGTGTGTGGATTTGTTGAACTCCTAACCCAGGGTCCTGTATCGGGGTCTTATGTAATCTCATCGCCATCTCCAACGCTTCGGCCTGGGTAGAAAGTTTCTGCTGTGACAACGCCATCCTCAAGTGTGGTGTCAGAGATGCTACAAACCATGCGCGGTGTTGTGCATCTGTCAACGTCATATTGGCCTCGCGGATCGTACTCTTCAGCCGTTGATCTAGATCCCAAGGAGTCTCGCCTGGGAGCATCACGATCTCTTTAAACCCAATGATTGATTATGTTTCCAACTTTGGTCTACTAAATTCCCTGTTCAGTGTGTTTAGGATCTTTGCGATACCTACGTTTGGGTGATCGTTAGAGTGCTTGATGTACCACGTTAATGTGTGATCCTGTAGCGTGCTTACGAATGTAGCTTTCTTAATATTGTCGTCCGCGACACCTTGTGCTTCCCATACCGCTCTTACCACAAACCAAAATTGGTCTGGATCCTCATTCCCTACCCCTCTAAATACTGGTAATTTCGATTGCGCTCACCATACTAAACCGTGGAGGTGGTGGAGGTGGAGTGGGTGGAGATGGAGGTGAGGGAGGTGAAGTGGGTGGAGGTGGTAACTGCGGAATCCGCTGCCTTATAAAACTGACCGCGCTTCTCAGAGAAACCTTTGCGAGCTCGTCCTCGCTCTCCCATGAGGGTGAAATTAAGGGACTGTTTTCTAATTCTTCGTTACTTCCGCTTCTGTAGTTCTTTCCACTTCGCATAGTCCAAAACATTAATTTACTCGCATAACCTGCTTTTCACATAACAACATATTAATCCAGGTATTCAAATATTTAATATACTTACCTCGCGGTCCCTTGAGAAAATGTCGCTCTGCCTCGCTATAACTGACAGTCGTGTCCACTGTTAACTCAGTGATAAATCCTCCTATTATTCGGTTGAGCCAGTGGTCCACAACTCGCACTATCTTATCCTCTGAGGCTTCTAGTCTGCGCACTAGTTCTGGAGTCCACACCAGTGGTTTGTCGAGCCTACACCTCCCTTGGTTGTTTGCTAACTTTGCGATCCACTCATACAGCTCCAATGGAAAATATGCAAAGAAAATCTCGTGGATTTTAGTGTACAAGTAACGATCCAACCACTGTTCATTAGATACCCGCGATTTCTGTTTTCCTGCACCGTGAACTCGTGAATCTTCTTATCCAACCGCTCTTCAATTTCCTTCTTTGTTGGGTTCCAATGGCACGACATCAGACATCCCTTAGGCAGATCCCGGTCTCGACAACAGAACCATTTGTTGGTTTAGTGGGGCCTAACCCAGGTTCGGAAGTGATTTAGCCAAGCAAATCCCAGTACTACTGGCCCTTTCGGCAACAGTCCGTGGAGCGCGAACTGAGGTCTCACCCAAAGTAGTATGGGAGGGTGCTAGAACCAGGTTTCGCACCCTGGGGATGTCTAATATGAGGTGATTGGAATGCGGTCCAACCTTCGCACTTATTGCGCTACGCGCACCTGCAGGCACCCTACGCCTTGTGATACTGTCTTCGCGCAACTCTAGCCGCAACGCGACCCGTTTTATTTACCTAATTCTTCCTTAATTAGTCTCTGTTAGCCGATTACTTAGATTAGATTCACATAGAAGCATTTATAAAAGTATTCATCAAGTGCACGTAGTAAACAACAGAGTAAAAGAAATGCATAACATCAAAATACAGATTCAAGAATAGATGCACATAATAAACTTCTCTCTATTAGTTTCCAATTCCAAGTACAGACTCGACTCTGCCCTACGCACTCAACTGCAGACTCTACTAAGCCTCTGTGCACTCAGCTGTAGAGCCTCTTCCTACCACTACAACCCAGTACATTTCAGATTCCACTCTATGCTCTAACAATGCCTTCGCTCTTCTATCTATTCTCTACTAAGTTATCTTTACAGTTAGAGCTTCGCTCTATTTATACAGTTCCATGGTCCGGTAGGCTGACACATCTTTACATTGAATTACAATATTTTAGGGCGGACAACCCTATGACTCGATTGTACACTTCGCGCTTCGTGCCCGTACTTCGTGGAGTTCTACACCATCTTTGACCAAAACTTAGGCTTTAAGCCCTAAAACCTGGTGCATGGGATCCCATGCCCAACATCAATGTGGTTGGATGTTTGATGTATGTAATGGTTTGTGCTAAACTGGACATTGGACATGTAATGGGGGTATTGAGGACATATATATCAAAATAAGGGAAGGAACATTTGACATTAATAAAGAGAGTGTTTAGGTATTTGCAAGGTGGCACTACTAGTTATGAATTGTGCTATCAAGGAAGACCATGATTGGACAGAGTGTTGGACATATATGGCTTTGTTGATGCAAACTGGGCTGGAGATCTGGATTGAAGAATATCTACAAATGGGTATGTGTCTAACCTATTTGGAGGAGCAATTGGTTAGATGCACAAGAGATAATTTATAGTGGCGCTCTTAACTACAAAAGTTGAATACATGGAATTCTCTCATGCAAGCAAGGAAGTAGTATGGTTATAGAGACTGTGTTCAAAGTATTGAGTTGGTACAACTGCCTATAAGAATATATTGTGATAGTCAAAATGAAATCTTCCTAGCGAAGACCCCAACTTACAATTTTAAGGTAAAGCATATTGATGTTCAATGACACTTTGTGAGAGGTATGATTAAAGACAAGAAGGTGTTATTGGTAAAAGCGAGCAATTTAAATAATATTGTAGATTCATTACAACATATGAGAGCATTGAGAAGTTCTGTTGGTGTAGAGAAACAATGGGCATTACTGCCTTGGATTATTAATCATGTACTCTTACAACCCTTCGTATGCAAAGAAAATAACAAGCGGGAAAAAATTAGGTATGTGTTATATTCGTTGCATGACTAACGCCATGTGTTGCACATTATGTTGGGTGTAACAGGGGGATCATAGGGGCACTCCCACACCCTGTGCAACCCACAATTTTTTTTGTGTGTGGCCTTTTATGTCCATTTTTGGTGGTTTTTAGCACATGGTTTTCAATTATATGGTGGGTGGTGGTTTAGCCCATGGTTTTGTAATTCAAGTTAAGGAACTATGGTTGTATTCTATTATAGGGGAAATGGATTGGTGGTTTATGGATGTCGTGGGATATACATATTGTATTGTAACACTATAAAGACGTATATTCTAAAAAATATTATTGGTTTTCTCGATTTGGGTTTTCAGGTTGAAATATTTGTGTTAATGTGTATGTGTGCCCTTGCAACTTTTTTGTTTGTCTTAAGAATATGTTTGCAATGATTAATTGTATATGGTTAAAAACCTACAGAAAAGACATCCAAAATGTCAATGCACATTGGTTTTGATCATCACAACTATTGAGCCTACTAATACTCGCTAGAAGCTAACCCCCAAAGACTAGAGGACCCAATTTATTATGTTTGAGTAATCTACTTTATTTATATTTAATTATGTTGTTTATTACTTATGTTTGTTTAATCTTAAGTTCATTATTGGAATTTTTAGTAGCTAACTAAAACAAATTATAAGTTTTTATAAACAATAGGATAATAAATCAATGATGTATCCCTTTTCCAATTGCTTCATCATAATTTGGTGATCCAATTTTAATTGAAATCACCTTCAAATACATTGAAACTTGTTACAAATACCAACCCTACTAATCCAATATTGAAGTGTTTAGTAGTTAATTAAAATTAATTATAAGCTTTTATAAGTAGTAGAATAATAAGCCAACAATGTATCCTTTTCCAATTTAGCTTCATGAGAATTTGGCAATCCAATTTTCTTTTAAACCACCTTTAAATCCATTGAAAATGGTCACAAATACCTACTCAATTGACTCTCAATTTCCAAACAACCCTTGGATTGCCTAATTTTTATGATTAGGATTTGCAATCTCATTAATTTTTTTTAATATTTCACTAAGTTCATGTGGAATTTTTTAATTGCATCAAGAGTAGTAAGACATTTTATAGCTCAATATGGAGGAGATGTTATCACAGAGAATTAGATAACATTATAAGTGTAGTCTAACTTATAGACGAAATAAAGTGTTTCAGCGTAATCCGATAAAACAATTTCAAGAAAGAATGCGTTTTTGTTGTTGTTTAAAATGCATTTTCGATTGCATAAATAGATTCAATACCCTGAAAAATCTCTTGGGGCACTCAAATTCTATAGATTAAAGAAATTAAACTCAAGTTTTTAAAAATCTTTGCTGGATTTTGGTTAAAACTAACCAGAAAAAAATGTCGTGAAAAAAGGTCATTTTGTCTATAAGTTAGACTATGCCAACATTATATTAGAAAACCAATCTAGGTCCATCTTAACATTGAATCTATCAAGCGCCAAGAGATCAAATTTCTCAAGGTGCAAACCTCTTTTTCAAGTGCAAAACTTGAGGAAATATTTGTACCATTAGAGCTTTGATCCCTCTTGATGCTCAATAGAATTGGAGTTAAGATTGATCTAAGTTGATTCAATTATTAATAATTAACAATAGTTACTAATTATTTTATTTTATTTTTAATTTTATGTTATTTGACCAATTTGTAATTAATATTCTATTTATTTATTATGTTATTCAAAATGTATATATATATATATATATATAATTTGACCAAGCTAAAATGTTTATATAACATAATAACATTTCTTCTATAATGGCTCTAGAGTGTCAATAACAACAATACTAATAAATACTTATATTAAAAAATTAATAAATACCAACCTAGATTCATCTTAACTTTGGATCTACTAAGTGTTAATAGGGATCAAATCTCTTTTCACTTTAAAAGAAATTTGCACCTCAAGAGAGATTCCTTGGTAGATCCAAAATTAAGATGGATCTAGGCTGATTTAATTATTAATAATTGATCATTATAATTATTAATTTTATGAAATTTGACCCAACCAAAATGTTTTAAATAATAATTACAATTATTAATTTTATTAATTGTATTTTAGATTTATTTTTATTGGTCAAAATATTTACATAACATAACTTTACAATATCTTTTCACATTAAGTTGGAGCAACTAAATTTTAAAATAAAAAATACAAATTAACTTTAATATTAAGTTACATTTACCTTATTATTTAAAATTAGAAATAATTTTTCATATATAAAAATTATACTATAAATTAATCATTAAAAAAAATTAGTTTGTAATAAAAAAAAAATAATTATATTTTTTAGATAGAGGAGGAATGACATGTTATAGAGTTTTTGTGAACCCAACGTTTTGGACTACCAAGTGAGTCCATTATCAGGGAGTGCGTCGATAGATATTCTTCAGATCTTAATGATAATCCAAGAGCTAGATTTAGGTTACAATATAGGATATTAAAGAAAAGATGTAATCAAATAGGTCGACTAAATTTTCATTTAATTAATTAATTAAATTAATTATTAATTTATTTTTAAATTAACTAATTAATAGGTTTATAACTTAATTGATTTTATTATTTACTTACTATGTTTATTAATTTTATTTTAGATAGTTGGTTTAATTGATTTCTTAATTAATTAAGAGAATTGATTAATTAATTAAAAGAATTGATTAATTAATTAATTTTATTAATTATTCTTTATTAATATGTTTATTAGTTTATTGTATTATTCACTTGTTAGTTTGATTAATTAATTAATTTTTTGTTTGTTGATTTAATTGTTATGTTTATTTCTTTAATGTAAAATTAATTTTTTTTAATAATTTGATTAATTACTTTTATTAATATTTTTAACTACTAATCTAATTTGTCTGATTAATTAAAATTAATTTATTAATTTTAATTACTTATTATTTAATAGAGTTCAGGCTTTTGTGATCCATATCAAGTTAGAGAGAGATTCTTCGCCGAAAATCACATGGAAAACCATTTGTCGACGCATTTGGAATCAACTAGTGTGGTTCATCGTCAGGACAAGTTGAAGAAACAGATCCAGCTTAGCATGCTAAATAGTTTGAGCGGAGCCTCCAACGGCTAACTAGAGCAACGACTAGTTTGACTCTAGGACCAGGATCAAAATTATTATAATAGTTTAATTAGTAGGATTAATGACCAAAAAAATATATATAATATATTTATGAGGGGAATAAAGTTCAAAAATATTATTAAAAATTATAAGCTAATTAAAATATAGAAGGAAATTTAGTTGAATAAAGGACCTTAAAAGCCTAAATAATATATAAATTAATCTTATTAAAAATTATAAATTAATTAATAAATAAATGGAAAAATAAATAAAATCAACAGGAGGATAGGTTAGTTAGAAAAATTAGTTAAAAAATCTAAGCTAAAATAGAAATTAATAATAAAACTAATAAATAAAATAAAAATAAAAATAAATAAATAAAAATAAAGTAAAAATAAAAATAAATAAATAAAAAGTAAATAAATCAGTTAAACAATAATAAATAAAATAAAATTAACAATAAAGATAAAAATAAAATAATAATAAATAAAGGACTTTAAATTCTAAATTAAAAGCCTATAAATTAATCTTATTTAAAAATATTATTAAAAATTAATAATTAAAAGGAAAGATAGTTATATAGAAGATCAAAAGGAGTTTAGGTTAGTTAGAAAAAAGATAAAAAGTCAAGAAAATAAATAAATAAATCAATGAATAAATATTAAATAAATATAAATTAGTTAAACTAAATTAGTTAGTAATAATAATTAGTAAATACATAAATAACAAATAAGTAAAATTAACCAAAAAGAACTCAATAAAAAAAAATAGTAAAGTAAAAAAAAAAAAAAAAAACCTAAAGAGGAAGGCGGAAAACCAACTAGGAAGAGAGTGCTGGGACCCAACACCTACTGATTTTCAGCCATCCTCTCTATTGAGATTGCATGGCCTTTTTTCAATCTCAAGCGCTTCCCTAAATTATTTATTATTGTTTAACTGATTTATTTACTTTTTATTTATTTATTTTTATTTTTACTTTATTTATTTTTATTTTAGTTTTATTTATTAGTTTTATTATTAATTTTTATTTTAGCTTAGATTTTTTAACTAATTTTTCTAAGTAACCTATCCTCTTGTTGATTTTATTTATTTTTCCATTTATTTATTAATTAATTTATAATTTTTAATAAGATTAATTTATATATTACTTAGGCTTTTAAGGTCCTTTATTCAACTAAATTTCCTTCTATATTTTTTTTTTCTCGGTAAATGCTATTCTATTAAAAAAGTAAAAAGATATGTACAAAGATCAGAGCCGCACAGGAGGCCGAGGCCAGTCCTTTAGCAAAAACTCAGGGATTTTACAGTAGGTGCTGTTCACAGGATGAACAATGCAGATCTTGAGATATTGATTGCTATCCCTGACATCCTGACAAAAAATATCCGGACTATGATACGCCCATCCTTCAGTAGTTTCAAAAATACATTGATATCTATCAAGACTGACTGTATAACAGAAAAAGAAGTCTGAATTTTCTAGTGTTGCTATAACCATCTGAAGCCTAAGACAAAACAGACCCGAGACTTAAACTGTAAAACCATAGACACAGAGTCAAAAAACATAACAGGCACCCGGAGTCGAATCAGTCGGCTTGACTTGGAGAGGCCTGCCTTTCTTCCTTCACCGGACTTGGAGAGGCTACCCATGTGACATAGCCTTCTTCGTCCATCAGCGGTTCTCCAGCCGAATCCGTTACCAGGTGTAAATTTCCAGAAGGGAAATGAGCTGGTTCTCTGACTTTGTCTTCTTCCATGGCCTGAGCGGGTTGCTGAGGAACATTCGAAGCAGGGGCTCCCTCGTTGATGAAGTCCGGGTGATAAACCAGTCCCGTCATATCTCCGAGCAGAACGCCTTCATTCTGAGAACTGGGGGAAGCCGGAGGGGTCGAGCTGGGATGGTGGGTTTCCTCCTCAGAGATAAACACAGAAAAATTCACAGTGACCGTCGGTTTATTAATCCGACTCTGGAAGACAAAACTGGAAGACTGGTATGAGCTGTTTGGGTTGGCTCTCTCCTGGTCAGACTGCGGAGAAGAGGGCTGAGCCAATGCAATTGGAGTTAGCTGCCGGGGCTCTGAAGGCGAGGGGCTTACTCTGATACCAGAGCGACCACCCCTTCGCGGAATACCTCGACTGCGAGGCATTGGGGAAGCACCAGGGAAACTGAGAAAACAGCTGAGACGGAGAAGAACCGGCGGAGCAGGGATGCTATGGAAGCCCGAATTGTTGCAGAGCCAAACGACTGAGGCCACAGGAGGGACGAGATGGAACATCTGAGACCACATGGTGATATAAAGGCCGAAGGCAAAACCCGCAGCGGGAAAATGAAGGCGCGTCATGTTGAAGAGCGCGAACCAGGACGAAAGGGCCATGCGCGCATTGAATTGCAGCGCCGTCCGAGACTGAGCGAACATTAATTCACTTACCATGAGCCTTAATATGGCGTGTTTCATGCGGGCCGGATGATCACCCTCCTGCCGGCTGGCAATCCAGATGGCTGGGCAGAAGGCCATGTCCTTAAATGCTAAGGTTAACACCCGCATCCGGGTAATTTCCTTCTATATTTTAATTAGCTTATAATTTTTAATAATATTTTTGAACTTTATTCCCCTCATAAATATATTATATTTTTTTTTGGTCCTTAATCCTACTAATTAAACTATAATAATTTTGATCCCGGTCCTAGAGTCAAACTAGTCAAACTAGCCGTTGGTCTAGTTAGCCGTTGGAGGCTCCGCTCAAACTATTTAACATGCTAAGCTGGATCTGTTTCTTCAACCACTAGTTGGTTCGAAATACGTCGATAAATACTTATTATTTGTTAATATGCCTCCTCATTTAATTTTATGTATTTATTTAATATTTAATTATTTAGTGATTTTATTTATTTGATAAATTTATTTAATTTTTAATTAATAAATCCTAATAAATTTGGTGAGTTAATGCTATAATATTATCTATCATTCTTAGATATAATTTTCATTGTTTACAAATCCATATGACAACATTAAAAAAAATCAATATAAATTCATTTTAAATAAAAAATATTGTAAAACCTCACGATTCATATAATTAAATATTTAAAATTAATGAATTTGTGGGTGGGGTTTATGTTGGTGATTCAAGTTAGGTTTCGGGGTCACAAACTAGTGTAGAACAAAGTAGTTACTTGATATTATATTTTTTTATTACACTATATTTATTTCAAAATAAATATACACAATTTTAATTTAATTATTAAATAAATAATAAAAATTTAATTTCTATAAAACAATATAAGATATATGACTATAAAACTATCCAATATAAATAAATTAATATATTATATAAAATTAAAAAAAAATTATATCTTAGAAATTCAATACCTTTTAATATTTAATACCTAAATGAAAAATCGAAAGATTTGGCCCATTGTCCTTCTCCTTTTCTTAACGCTAAAGGTTTAGACAAAGCCCTCTTACCCCAGGATGCCCCATGCCCCATGGCACACACCTACGACCTCTTAACGAAACTTCAATTAAAGCCTTCAACACACGAGCAATTTCAAGAAACCCTAAACTCTTGTGAAGGAAAAACCCTAATCTCCCAGGTTCTTTCTCCATATAAATATGTCACAGGCTTCAGTGTAATCATCGAGTTTAACTATCCACAATCTCCATTTCAATGAGAAGTGTGGCTGTATAACTCACAAATTCTGTGATGTCATCAGCTTCGTCTCTCGGATCCCTACGAGATTGGAGTTAAATAACATCACAAAATGCAAGTCTTCATCTTTTTTCATTTGTTTACTGATATTTTGTTTCAGTGGCTACTTCAACACTGTTGTATATGTTTAGGGTTTGCTTTCTCAAGAAAAGGTATGATCTGAATTTTCATTTTCATTCATTGTCTTATTTGGGAATTTGTTGTAGCAATGGCTTGTCTTCTGAGGTTTTTTCAGTGTGATTGAGAGGTTGTTGTTGAGGGTTTTTCTATTTCTATGTTTTTGCTAATAGTTTCCAGTAAATTAACTTTTGAGAATCGAGAAGTTTGGAAACTCTGCTTGTATACCGTTTTTGTGGACAGTACTAAGTAAAATCCAAATCTTTGTTATCATTTTTAAATCTGTTTTGATAGATGCATTTTTAACGACACCCATTTCCGCTGCAGTTCTATAACTGTATTTAGCGTGAAAGAGGCCTTTGGCGATGTTTCTCGCTGTATTTTCTAGCAATTTGAAGTTATTTTAATAAGATCTATAAGTTTAATGGCCCTTTTTCAGGGTGTCAATTGTCTCTTATGGATAATGGCTAATTCTTTCAGTATCATTATTCGATATTCGTTCTACTCTGTTTAGGGCATGAAGCTTTGTTCATGCACTTTAAGTCTTGAACAAACAAATATTATAGTCATGCAAGAAGCTCTGAATAAGAATATGATGTGGACAACTATCACCACAAATATCATTGTAAAACATGAAAGAGGTTTTACCCCTTACAGGTCTCGTTAAACAGTATACAACCCTTTATTAAGTTGCGATTATCACACTATGTAATGCCCTTTATTCTACAATTTTATGTCTTGGGACTCCTGTAAATTTCTGTTTGCTATTGTTCTTGTAGTATTAAAAACCTTTTAGCTGATTAAAAGCACGACTTGGGCATTGGAGCCTGGCACTGAGTTTTAACTATCCACATTCTTCATTCCAATGTGAAATGTGGCTAAAAAATTCAGAAAGTCAGTGATGGTATCAGCTTCTTCTCTTGCTTCCCACGAGATAGGAGTTAAATGACATCACAAAATTCTATTTCTCGCCCTGTTACAGGTGATCCATTCGATCTCTGTTACTAAACAACTATTAGTTAAACCACAGATCTTGTTTTGACAGTTATTACTGCTTCAGTGCTGCCTTGTATTTCTTTTTATTTTGCTTTGTAATGATCGGGAATGTTTAAATGTCCGGGAAATATGCCATACGATTTGCAAATTTGCTTGTCTATGCTTGGTTTTCTATAACTGAAGTTTACTACGTGCTAAGTTTTTTCAACTAAACCATAACCAGTTATCGCTCACATGTTCGTTCACTTCAAGTTCGATACTAGAGTAATATATGTTGTATAAATTACAGTAACTATCAGAACACAATAAAGAACACAGAGTTGGGAATTCCTTAACCCAGGACTCTAGGCAAGACGGGTGCAGTGAGGATTCATGAATGCGCTGGGGAATGTGCTCTTTTCTCTTGTAGACATTCCTTGGAGGACGGCATACACAGGGAAATGACAACACTAAATCATTTTTTTAACATACAAGCCCCCAGATCCTGGATGAAATGGTAAAGAATACAAGCTCCCAGTTCATGGACGAAATTTTAGAGAATATGTTATGTGCATATGTACACTAATAAATTACAATACTATCAGAATACAATGAAACAATAATGATCAGAATACAATGAAGAAACATTACATGTCATCGATAAGGAGTTGGAATTTTCTTAACTAGGACGTCTAGGCAAGACGCAGGGAGTTTGTGAGTGGGAACTTTCTTGCAGGACAGCATACAGAGGCAAATGACAACGCTAATTTAGTTTCTAATATGCAACTCTCGACCAGTATACAATGAAGAAAAATTACATGTCATCAATAGGGAGTTTGGAATTTCTGAACTAGGACGTCTAGGCAAGACGTAGGGAGTTGGGAGTGGGCTCTTTCTTGCAGGACAGCATACAGAGGTAAATGACCACTAAATCAGTTTCTAATATGTAAGGCCCCATTCTTGGTTCAAGTCTTTGTTCAATATTATTTTGTTAAAATTATAAGCGATCTTATTAAAAAGTAGACAGAAGCTAAAGCTCAATAGTATAAGCATTGGATTTCACACCATTATGAGGCATCAATAATATAAGCATTAGATTCCACACAATTATGAGGGGTAAAGTTATTTATTTATTTATAAAACCATAAGCTCAAAATTATTTATTATAGGTTGTATATGTTTATATGGAAGAGTTTAGTTGTATTTTTGTTTTTAAAGGTTATTCATAGTCACTCCTTTTTACATTGATGTACAAAGATGTTTTTTCATCCATGTTCGAGCTATTTTCCATTTGATTGTTAGAGCATGCGGCTATGATATTTCTTTGCATTTTTCATTTGGTTCTTTGGGTTGAGTTATGGATACAATATTTAGCACTCTTTTTTTCATATTTATTGATGTTAGTTGTTGTGGTGTTTTTTTGTGAGAGCAGACAACAGTGAACCATCCCAAGAATGGGAGGACTATAAGCAAAAGTAAAAAGTCGAATCCTAGTAGGATCATTAGCACAAAAAGGAAAGCTAACCGAATCCACATAAGAGCTACAATCTGCCACTTTATCAGAAAAAGGGATCACATTCCAGTCTGCCGAGAGGAAATCTGAACTGTCAAGCCAAAAATCGCCTGAGCGCATCGAACCAGAACCAAACATGAGAAAACAAGAAGCGAAAATGCCAGGTAGTGTTACATTTCCATTCCCAGGTCCGGAGGCTCCTCCACCACTGGGCATGTGTTTCCATACCAATCTTCTTCAGCTATAGCCATGTCACCAGCATCATTGCCACTAGGAGGAGTTGACGAGGGACGAGTGTCACTTGAACAGCCAGCCGTGGCCAACGATACCAAATTGCCATGCGAGCTACCACCTGGCTGCTGAGAATCATCAGGGCTTTCGACCTTGTCATGCTGCTTGCCACGCTCATTCAGCTTGTCTGCAGCTGCCATATTCTGCACATCCTCTTGGCTTTGCCCTTTGCCAAGATTATCCTGAGAGAGCTCGGCAAGAGGGTGGATAGTAACCAGAGGTGGCGCTTCTTCTTCAGAAAAGATAACCGAAACATGGGCGGAGATAATGGGCCTGTTAAGGTTGCTTTGGAACTGGAAGCGGGAGGACTGAAACGCGCTATGCGAGAAAGGCCTGCAAGGAGGGTTGAGAGGAGGCACTTCTGACTGAGAAACGGGCAAAGAAGAGGGAGCAAGATTTTGGTCAGCGGACTGAGCTCTCTGAGAGCGTCCCCGCCCCCCACGGCTTCCACCGATACGACTATGCTTTCTATGCCGAACCATGTTGAGGCTGCAGAGGGAGGGCGAAGGAGCACAGGAAACTCCGGTGGGGAATAGATAAAGGACCAGGTGGATTCCACAGAAAATCGAGAAACAGGCCTGAGACTGAAGAAAGGGGGGCGCAGTTCCAGCGGCGAGAGCCACCAAGAGCGACACACAGGAATCACAAACTGAATTGCAGCAGAGAAGAGCTATAGGGGGTGAGCAGAGGCGCGAGAATGGGAAGTAAATATAGGGAAGGAGAGCCGAAAGGACCATGATTGAAACAATGTTTGCCATGCGCTGGACTGAACAATTCTTTAATGCTAACTTCATTTGGGATCGGTCTCGCCTTAAGTGAGCCGAATCCAGCCAAGAGCGAGCCAATTGACACCAGGTGGAGGCATGGGTAATTGCGCGGTGCAGCAGATGGCAGTACCACGCCTCGGCAGTCTTGAATAACTTCATTAAATCTCATTTAAGTCACCCGCATCTGGGTGTTCTTCTTCTTCCTGATTCAAATCAATCTTCACAAGGTTTTCGAATTCCATAATTTGGGATTCATTGGCTAATCTGGAGATAGATCCAATATGAAGATCCAGTCCACAGTTCACACCAATGTTAGCAAGTAAGTCAGCAACCTTATTTCCTGCTCTGCGGATGTGTTTCAGAGTGATTGCCCTATGATTGGATATCCAACATTCAATGAGCTCAAGCCTTCTTGCCATTCTCCAGCTATAGCTCACCTTACTTGAGGGAGTGCCTTGTATGATTTTGGAGACCATATTTATGATGATCTGAGAATCTCCTTCAATGATGAGCGGAAAGAAACTCTTGTTGTGAGCTATATTGAGGCCTTGCCAGAGACCTTCCAATTCAGCGGAATTGTTGGTGTCCCATCCATTTGAGCCTAGGTAAGATAGGAGAGGAGCACCCTTGCAGTCTCTGAAAATCCCTCCAAAGCTCGAATTACCTGGATTACCTTTCGAAGCGTCGTCAAAGTTTAGTTGGAATGTATGCTTGGGCGGGGGGAGCCACTGATCTGGGGAGCGCCCTAGCTGAGGCAGAGATCCTTTAGCCATGTGTTCTTGATTCCATAGAAGATTCCAATTCGCCCAGATGCTTTGTTCTTGGGGAGTAGTGGGAAAGTCCTCCTTATACCAAGTGTGGATAGAGAGGGTTTCCTTGATGTTTTGGCAGATAATTTCCCAGAGTAACTCCATAGGTGCCGAAAGATCCTTGAAGATTCTACAATTTCTTTCCTTCCAGAGGTTCCACAGGAGAAAGCCTGGAATGAGTTTCCATAGGAAGTTTAGAATCTTGCTTTGATAGGGATTACGTTCCCAGTTTCGAATTGTGGCAATGATATCTCCCTGAATTCTGCCTTCCTTTTGGCTCCGGAAACTAACTTTTTCCCAGAGTTTGCGCGCAACATGACAAGAATACATGAGATGCTTTACAGATTCCTCCTCTTGTCTACAGATAGGACATATGGAGGGCCCATGATAGTTCCTTTTCCTTAGATTATCCCATGTGAGGATCTTGTTATGACATAGGAGCCATAGAAAAGTGGAAATTTTTGGCCAGTTAGAAGGGTCCCAGACTTTGCTCCAGAGAGGGTCTTTCACCATTTGTTCCTTTATAATGATATTGTATGCTTCTCTTGTAGTAAAAGTACCTCTTTCTTCATATCCCCATCTAAGAATGTCCTTATCATTGGAGATCTGTATTCTTCTTTTCATTAATTTTGAGTCAAGTGTTTGCTGAACTTGTAGTGTTCCTTGTCTTAGAATTTGATCCGCCTTGATCCATTGCCTATGATTTTGAGAAGAGGAAGGTGCCCAAAAGTTTTTTACACTATCAAGAGTTTGCATGTCCTGCTCTGGAGGCTGCAGATGAGAGAGAAGGTCTTTTAACTTGGGCATCTGCTGCCATGAATCTTCCCAAAATCTTGCAGTGTTGCCATTCTTGACTTCCCAAAAACTATGCTGCTGAATGAGGCTTTTGTGCTGCTTGGCTGAGTTCCAGATTAGGGAGCCTGCACTGACCTCTGAAATGCGAATTAGCTCCTCCGTTGGGCAATTGCTTGCATACTTTGCTGTCCAGAGAGAGGCCCATGGGGTAAGAGGCGTCGTCAACCACTTCCACCAGATACGGGCTCCCATGACTTTATTTCTATAAGAGGGATCCCTTAATCCAGCACCTCCACCATTTTTTGGAAGACACACTGTGTCCCATTTTACAAGAGCCCATTTGTGATTGTGACCTGTGCTACCCCAAAAAAAGGACCTTTGGAGATTTCTGATTTCTTTAAGAACCCATTTGGGAGCCGCGAGAATGGAGAAAAGATAAAGCGGCATGGAGTGAAGAACAGCCTTGATAAGGACAAGACGACTTGCCATATTAAGGGTTCTATTGGTCCAGGAAGAGAGACGAGCTTCCAATTTTTCTAGGAGGATCTTCCATGAGGAATGCTTCAGGGCCGAGACAGTCAGAGGAGCTCCTAAATACTTAGAAGGAAGGACAACAATAGAGAATCCAAGGATGCGGGCTATAGCTGCTTGAGTAGTCGCGGGAGTATGAAAAAAGAAGATCTGGGATTTTGACTTATTGATCGAGGCACCAGAGGCAACAGAGAAGTCCGACAGTAAGGATTTGAGCTGGCGAGCTTCCTGGACCGAGGGATGACCAAAAAGCATGTTATCATCTACAAATTGCTGGTGAGTGAAAGCTGGAGAGTTGTGAAGAGATAGACCTCTGAGGAGCAGAGATTGCTGAGCTGATTTAATGCTACGACCCAGACCCTCTGCCATGATAACAAAGAGAAAAGGGGAGAGAGGGTCTCCCTGCCTTATTCCTCGAGAAGGATGAAAAGGAGAGGAGGGAATACCATTGATCAGGACAGAAAAAAAGGAGGAGGATAAGAGACTCATAACCCATCTTACCCAGGGAGGAGCAAAGCCAAAAGCAGTTAGAATTTTTTTGATGTATAACCAGCTTAAACTGTCAAAAGCCTTCGAAAGATCTATTTTAAGGAGCATACCTGGCTTCTTGCATTGCTTTAGAGAATGGATAATTTCATGGGTGAGGATGATTCCATCTGTAATCTGCCTACCTTCGACATACCCAGATTGCTCCGGCGAAATAATGAGGGGCAGCAATAATTTGAGCCTGGAGGCGATGACTTTGGAGACTATCTTGTAAATTATATTGCACAGAGCAATAGGCCTGTACTTGTCAGGAGTGCTGGGCTGATCCTCCTTGGGGACAAGGGCGATGAATGTGGCATTCATGCCAGGAAACATCCATCTTAAAGTCCTAGATTCCTCAACTACCTGCCACACTTCTATTTTTATCAACTCCCAGAAACTGTGAAAAAAGTTAGACGTGAATCCATCCGGGCCTGGGGCCTTTCCCGCCTTCAGCTGTCGTACTGCCATTTCAACCTCCTGTAGATCTACAAGCCTGAGAAGAAGCTGGTTCTGCTCTTCAGAAATGATTTTAGGTATATTTCGAGTAATTTTTTCAATGGCTTGCGATCGATCAATCTGGGGCTCTCTATGTGCTTGCTTGAAATAATTTATAAGTTCGCCTTCAATAGCTTCATGTGTTTCCAGCCTAGCCCCCTGCTCATTTTGAATGTGTGTTATGGTGTTGTTCATTCTGCGCTGGATAGTTGTATTATGGAAAAATTTTGTGTTCTTTTCGCCATCCTTGAGCCATCTTATTCTCGATTTTTGCCTCCACAGTGTTTCTTCCTGTTTAGCCCTTTCTAAAATTTGTACCTCAAGAGCTTTTTCCTGTTCTTCCATTTCCTCAAATAGACCCTCAGTGATAATCCTTTGCTGCAGACTCTTCATGTCTTGATCGAGAGATTGCTTGGCCTGGAAAATATTGCCGAAAGATGTGAGATTCCATTGTTTGATCTTGCTTTTGAGATGTTTGAGCTTCTGCTGAAATTGAAACATCTTGGATCCATTTGGAGGAGAGAAATTGTTCCATTTTGAGTGGATTAAGTTGTTGAAATTTGGATGTGACAACCAGAATGCCTCAAAACGGAATGGTCTTCGGGACTTATTGCCAGGACAAGTCCATTGGAGGGAAATTGGCCAATGATCAGACCCCGAGTACGGCAGGATGGAAGCAGCAAAGTCTCCTCCAATGTGAATAGCATTGTCTGAAAGCAGGAATCTATCCAGACGGGAGGCTATTTGATGCAACCTTGCTCTTTTGTTGCTCCAGGTAAAAATGCCATTATTGAAAGGCATGTCAATAAGCCAGTTGTTCTGAATGAATTCCTTTAGGGGGGTCCCTTCCTGACTTCCCCTGTTCCTGCCTCCCCTTTTTTCTTCCAGTCTGGTTATCATATTAAAATCACCTCCTGAGATCCATAGAGGATGCCGCCTGTCAGAGTTGATAGCTGAGAGAGAGTTCAAAATTTCTTCTTTATACACAGCTTCTTGGGGAAAATACACATTGGTTAATAGCCCATGTACATTTGTCCCTAAGATGTGAAATGTTGCTTGGATGAAGTTCTTATTTGCATGGACGTTGTTGAGCTGAATAGTTCGATTGTCCCATAAGATTGCAAGACCGCCAGAAGCCCCATCGGAATCTACAGCAACGCAGAGACCTCCTGGCCATACCTTTGCAGCAATTTTATCTAAGACATTTGAATTGCATTTGGTTTCTTGTAAGAAAAGTACTTGAGGCTTTTCTTGGGCTATTGAGCCCTCTGATATTCCATGAAATTAACTTCATTGGGAATGATTAAGAGAGGAGTTAAAGTACTTTGTTAGCTTGGAGTATCCACCAGACTCCACCAACATTGCTCCTATTTTGATTGTGTGTTGGAGGTCTGTTTTCGTTCCACGCTTTTTATTATCCTTTGCAATGATTTTTCCATCCCAAGGGCTGCCAATTTGGATTCCTAAGGACTTTTGCCTTTGAGCTCGAGAAAGGACCTCCTCCAGATTCTCCAGTTGTCGATCTGGAATTTTGTCAAAATTTTTTGTTCTGCATGCCTGCTCTAGGGTCAGGATGTCTAGTTCCCCAATGTCTATACTTTCGGGTTCCTCCTCCATGTGCTGAGATTCATTTAAATCTTCAGTGAGTTCTTCTATTGTTCTGGTATCCGCTTGTAAACTGTCTACCTCCATGACCTGAGAATACCCTGCTGGAGTCTTGAGCTTATCTGAGGAGGACGGATCTGTGGGCAGACGGTCTTCTTGGGTCGAACCGATAACTACATTCTTCGAATGATTATCCTTCAATGCCCCCTTTTCTGGGGGAGCGTGGGTTTCAGGGTTAGGCTCATTTTGTCGAGCTAGAGCTTTAACACTGTTGCTAGTTGAGGGCTTGGAGGAACTGGGTTGTGGCCCTTTGGAATTCAGAGCTGGTTTCTTGTGGCTTCTTCTACGGCTAGCTACTTTGGTGAATCCATCAGCTTCAGGCAGATCTGGATTGGCGGGTGATGGGGGTTTTTGAGTTAACGGACAGTCCCAGAATAAATGACCTAAGGCATGGCATCTTCGACATCTAAACAACACATGTTCATAATCAATCAACTGAACCCATTCAATATCTTCATGGAATAAACTTACCGTGTCCGGAAGGGCCTTGTTGAGGTTCATGTATACACAGATACGAGCATAGGAGGTGTATCTCCGGATTTTTGTTTCCTCAGCAACTTTTATAAATTCGCCCAAAGCATTCCCAATTTCTTGTAGCAAAGTTTCCTCCCAATACTCTACAGGTAACGAGTACAGTCGGATCCAAACAGGAGCCCAACTGAGATCCTCCTTATCAGGATTGAAGCGCTCCACCCAACCTCTGAGAAACAAGCCTGCTGCATTGAAGAAATAGGGTCCTCCATCCAGAACCCTATTCCTATCTTCCAGACAGTTAAAAATGGCTGTAAAGAATCCTTTTGGCCCTAGCTGCAAGGTAATATGTCCTTTTGGGTTCCATTTCGCTGTGATCCATCCACGTAGCGCTTTCTCCGTTGGCCAAAGTCCTATGAACTTGCCAATCAGAGCATGATCCCTCATAAACTGTATCTGAGCATTGATTCTGTGGCTGGGAAAAAAGACCTTCGGACGTTCCGTAGCCACTGGCTTGCATGTTGTAGTACTTATCTTGGATCGCTCTGTGTTGTCCTGATTTGCCTGTTGTGGGTTCAGATCCGTTCTGTTCTCACCTTGATCCTCTGATTTGTCGTTTGCAATGTTTTTTTGCCGCTTTTCATTGTCCAATGGGGGAGGTACATCGCCCTCCCCCTGCGGGGGATTCATGAGGGGCTGCCCTGTATTGCACAGAATGCAAAAGTCGTGCTGCCGTCAGTGATTACCAGGCCTGCAGCGCACTGGGGAGACCCACCGTTGCAGAAGAAATCGAAACCCTAGAGTGCAGAGCCGCTCTTCCTCTCATCTCCAGGAAGTTCAAAGTTATATCTCGTGGTGTTTTTATTATTATTGCCTTTTCCATTTTTTTTCCTTTTTGGAAACTTCTTGGTGTTCCTTTGTACTACTTGATTGCCTTTTTTTAATCTATGTTTTCCATACATGGTATTTGAACAATATCATTGCATTTTCTTTTGCATATGGATGTGTGAACACTTTAGATACTTGAAGAGTTTAGGTTTTTGGAAAAGATACAACATCATTGCATTAGATTCATTGGTCCTCTAAATATGGTAGAATTGGATTTTATTAGAGTTTTTGGAATCTTCACTTATGTGGGATCCTCATTGTTAGGGTTTGCATGTGGCTTTTACACTAAGTTAGGGCATGATCCTCTAGTTTCAAATGGATGAAAGGAATTTTTTGTTCTTCTATATGTAATGAATGTAAGTCCTTTAACTGTTGCAACTAGTGATCCAATTTCAAAGTGTGAATCTCACCTTAATATGGCTTGATGTTGACCTTTCATGTTAACATAACAGTCAGATCAAAGGTATGGGAAAACACCGGGGCTTATACCATAAAAACAAACCCAGTCCTCGAGTCATCGTAGAGCCATCGATATATGCCCAAGAAGACTCCTACAAGGGCAGAGGTCGTGGAGCAATTCGGCTCCAAAACAAACAATTTGGCTCCAGAACAAATAGAGAAAAAGCCTAGACCCGTCCCCAGGAAATTTGAAAAGACGAGACCCAGGAGCTAAATTGTAAACTACCCATCCCCCACTACCAACCATGTGAGTTTGAGCTAGTAGGAAGTCCTAGGGGCCAACCGCAGAGACAAAAACCCCATATAATCCCATCCTGGCTAAAATAATCCCAAACAGAACATACAAAGACCATGCCATGTAGATGGACTTGTTGTAGTAGGCAAACACACACATGCAGTGTCTCTTTCTCACAAACCCCAACAATTCAAAACCATACATTCCCAAATCCATTAAGCAGATAAGTTGTTGCATGGAGTGAAAGGAATGATGAATGATATACCAAGTTGCCCTCGTAGGGAGAAGACTATCTCGCCACCTTGCTTGAATTTGCGTCGTCCTATCGAGCTCGACACCACTCTTCCACACTATCAATAACATGACACTTACCAACACACACATGCAGATGCATGGAGTCTCTCTTTCTCACAAACCCCAACAATTCAAAACCATACTTCCCAAATTCATTAAGCAGATAGTTGTTGCATGGAGTGAAAGGAATGATGAATGACATACCAATTTACCCTCGTAGGGAGAAGACTATCTTGCCCCCTCGCTTGAATTTGTGTCGTTCCACCGAGCTCGACACCACTCTTCCACACTATCAATAACATGACACTGACCAAATTCTCTCACGGAGTACTTAACCAAATGCAAGAACCAAAACTCAATACCCACCTCTTGCTAAAGTATTTTTCAAGTTAATTATTTAAATAAATGTGTTGATCACTTTTTAACTTTTTTCTTTTAAAAAATAAAATAAAATAATAAAATATTAAAAATAATTAAATTAAAATATCAAATCTTATCTACCATTTACTTATAAACAAAGAAGTTTTCTTTACTTGTTTTACCATGGACCATTTGATTCATTTTAGCTTTCTAAAAGAGTTCTATCATACTATTCTCTTATTACACTACAAAAAGGAGGAAACCATTACAACCAAGAAAATCAAGATAACCATTCTTCATACATTTTCTTTCACATGATATTTATTTAATATAAAAGTTTGATTTACTAGGCATGATGACATTTTATCTTTAGTTTATGCAACACGTTTCTTTTATGTTAAGCTATAAGGATATATTCTTGGTAATTCTTTTAGTGAGGTAACAAAGATAAAGGTCTTAGTATTCATTAAGGTGAGAGTAACGTCATAAGGTTAGTTATTTCGCTCTCTTATTCTTTGTTCCCACTCTATTATATAGGATTATTGGGGAGGAAGAGGGGTTAAGCTTTTTATCATCTTGGCATTGAACTCTTTTTCCGTAGGGCTTCCCCACAATATTATATAGGATTCTTGGGGAGGAAGAGGGATTAAACTTTTTATGATCTTGGCATTGAACTTTTTTTCGGTAGGGCTTCCCCTACAATATTGTCACTGCAGTAGAGTTTAACCGTCAAATTCGGGATGGGTTGGTGTGGATCCTCTAGAGTTTAACCATCAAATTCGGGATGGGTTGGTGTGGATCCTCTATACTTGGGACACCAAATATCAAACATAGGACATATCCTTTCAATCCAAGTGGGCAACCAATAGGAAAGGAGCTATGATTGTTTTACATTTTTTCTTTCTTATCAAAATTGTTGTTGTATGACTTAGAAATGAGTTAAGCCCACAAATGTAAACTCAATCACCCATTGATAGAAGATTGACATATCTCAGTTTATATTTACACATCTGTTGATACTTCTTTGTATGTCTTATATAAAATGCCATCCATTATAAATCACTATTCATGCATAAGTAATGAAAGACATCTCCAAATGGATTTTGTTTATGTATTTTTGATATATCCATTATATCTATTTATAATAAAATGGCGGATAAGATTTGATAGGGTTAAATAATAAAATATTTGTTGGATCAAATCAAGATTTAACATTTTTTATATTTTATTATTATTTGGGAGAAAAATATCAAAGAAGTGATTATTAATTTTTTTTAGATAAATAACTCCAAAAAATTGATAAATTGAGTTAATTAATAAAAATGGATAAAATAAATATAATTAATAAACAATGGATTTATTAAATTATTTGTAAATGAATTGGTTAAATGAGTTAGAAATAATTATTAAAGAATGAATTATTTTTTATGAGAACGTTTAAAGGATTAAAAAATAATTAATTTGTTAAATTATTCTTATGCAAATAGAAAATGTGAGTGAAAATATGTTGGAAATATTAAGACGAGAGTGAATCAATGTTTGCAATTAGTAACTTATTAATATTTTCAGAACATTAATTAATTAGATACCAAAATTTTAGGCAGAAATTTTGTGAGTACATCAAATGCTTAAGCTCTCCTTGAAAAAAGGAACCCCAACAGTACTCTAGAAAAGAGTTAGTTTTCCAACTCCAACTGGAAGGACGCTCCAATGCCTTGGTTTTATCAACAACAGCTGAAAAGATGCACTAACACCCTGCAAGCTCCAACTTGCCCCAACATCACCCTACGTCACCCTGAAGTGTTTCCAAGCTCGAAAGTGAAGGTGACTTCAACCACTTACTTGACACTACCCAACCTCCTTGAAATTTTATAACTTTTGTAGCCTTCCTTAACAGGAACAATGACCCACTTACAAACTTACAATGAACAAACTTCTTCTAAGTACTATGGGCTCTTGTACTAAGGACAATGAACCATTTACAAGACGTTGATATGAAAAACCCTTGCAGTTACCCTTGTCAAAATCCTTATTCCAAAACCATTGGAACAATAATGATAGAAGAACTAACTTTTACAAGATGTGAATGATTTTCTTCCACACGGCTGTAACATATGGTATCGATGAATTGTAAGCAGTCGTACCTTGTTAAGTGATACCCTTACTGGTGATTGATTACAGAAGATGATTTAACGAGGTTTTGACATAAACTACTGCAAGATGATGAAGCTACATTATTGTTGAAGACCTTAAATTTGATGCTATGATGATAACACTGAAATTGTGTATTTGATAATGATTAGTACAACATACGAGTATTTGATATCACTGCACTTGAATGCTAAAACACTGTATCAAAGGTGAAGTGATTGTTCCAGCTATAGAGTTATAGTGTACTGCTACAAGAACACTGTGACAAGGCTATGCTCAAGTGCAACTGTGAAACCTTGCTTACTATACCAAAACAACCTGATTATTCCTTAATTACTATAACTAGACATCATCAATATATATGTGGCATCTCTGTTCTTAAGAAGCCCTTGCCTTTTCATGGCATCAATACACAAGATTATTATAGCCACCAAACAAAACCTTCACCACTCTGTGCTCAATCCTCTTGTCTTATTGAAGGAGAAGGGAATTAAGTCTTCGAAAACAAAAACTACTACAAAACATACCTTGTTAGTTTTAAGAGCATTTGATTTGACCAACTTCCATACAATATTCTTCTCTATATTGTCATTGTAATGAGTCAATTTTTGATTGCTGCTTAAATGATAGCAAAGTTGGCTTCATTTTGTTAGGCACTGTAACATGTATATATATAGATCTTCCGAAACCTCCACTGTAACAATCTAGGTCTCAACAAACTCCACACATTTCATAAATGAAGACATTCAAGTCTGCTAGACATTAGAGACTTTCAAGGCCACAAGCTGTAGAGATATTTTAACTTCAGTGATAAGATATTCTTGAAGCGACATAGTCTTAAATGCAACATTAGATTTTATGCAAGGAAAAAGAAACCCTCAATCCATCTAAATATGGCCAAAAGTGGATGACGAGGCCTGCCTTCAGATAATAATTTTAACTTTCAAAATTCTTCAATCAAATCTTCGCTGGTCCAAGCTGCGCTGAATTCAAATTGTCATACCAGGGTTTACACTATTCTTCGTTGGTCCTTCATCACAAGAATATGAGTGCAATAGTTCTATAACAAGAAGGTGTAAGAGTTCAAACCCTTTCAATAAGCTGGAAATTCATAGAAAATACAAGGTTTAGAGCTCCAAAAGACTTCATTCTTCTTCTACAGCAAGGCCAAGAGATCTTGTAGTAGTGTAACAACCAAACCAATAATCGCTGACCAATAATGATAGATGTTTGATTTAGAATTTGATGCCTTAGAGGGTTGAGAGTTGCAAAGGATAGTCAATGAAATCAAGACCAAAGTGTAAAACCAATAACCAATCCTTCTCATCTGATATGTAATCCTCCATAAGGGAGCTGTAGAATTTCAGAGCTATGTCACAAAGGATTTTTGTTAAAGTGCATTCTTGTGAGAGCTAATGGAATGCTCTTATATAGTTTTTCTTTTGAATGAAAAGTGGCTTCAATAGGTGAGCTGAGTTGCACCTTTGGAGGGAGATGCCAAATTTGAAATTCAACTTTTTGTGTTTAGACGTAAAACCCCTTTCTTTTTGATTTATGATTTTAAATATGTTTGTAAAATCCTCCAAAATGGACTTTTTGCTGTAAATGAGATTATTTTAATCTTTTGAGAAGAGCCTTATTGCCTTGATCGAAGAGATGTTGCCACCTCAACACCCTTGGGGTTTTTGGCCACAAATTGGGTCCTCCTTCAAATTGGCATAACTCACAAATCGCGAGGGCTCTTCGAGTGTGCCACATACCACCGGAATCAACTCAACAAATATAATCCAAAAAGGATGGTTCAGACTCGAAACATCCTAAATTACCATGTCATTTTGGCTGACAAAAGTGGGGCATCTCTTAGTCTTACTTGGGTTGACATCAATGACAACCACATATCAACAGTCTCCCCCTTCGGCATTGATGGTCACACATGTACTCCCCCTGTGATCATTGCTCCCCTTGACTCCATGCCTTTGATCTTCTTAACTTGATTTCAGTCCCCCTTTGACATCAATGGCAAAGGGTAGCTCCCACTGACAAGCTGCTTGCTACCATGTACTTGTAATTTGCCTCTGCTCCCTTTGTTTGCTTGACTGGATAAAATCATTTTAATGTGAAGTTGGAGAATCCCAAGTTTTTTTCGAAGATACTCGAACGTCTCACGCGATAATGGTTTGGTGAAGATGCCAACTAGTTGCTCCTTTGTCTCAATATATTCCACTTTTATGTTCCTTTCGTCCACTTGCTCTTGAACAAAGTGATACTTGATATGAATGTGTGTTGTTTTTGAATACATGACAAGATTCTTGGAGATGCTAATAGCGCTAGTGTTATCGCAGAACATCAAAATGGGCTCATCAAACTTCACTTGAAGATCCTGTAATGTTTGTTTCATCCAGAGGACCTATGTACAACAAACTGTTGCTGCGATGTATTCTACTTTTGCTGTGGACAAGGAGATTGAAGATTGTTTTTTTACTCAACCATGATACAAGACAACCACCTATGTAAAAAGATGCTCCATTAGTGCTTTTACGATCATCAATGCTGCCTGCCCAATCTGCATCTGTATAAGTTGTGATGGTTAAGTCATTTCCTTTTGGATACCATAGGCCAAAATCTGCGGTTCCCTTGAGGTATTAAAAGATTCTCTTCATTTCAATGACATGGGATTCTTTTTGGTGTTGCTTGGAAACATGCGATTGTCCAATTGCTGCATTACATTTGGCCTGGAAGCTATCACATACAATAGTCTACCAATCATATATCTATACGTCCTTTGGTCTGCATCTTTGTATAAGTCATTTATGCTCAACTTACAACTAGTCACCACTGGGGTGCTAACCAGTTTGCAATCTTCTATTTGAAATCTCTTCAACATTTCTTTGATATACTTGTTTTGACATATAAATAATCCCAAAAAGAAACTCAACTCACCAAATAATGACATTTCAAAATCATTTTGCATATCTGATGCAAACTTCTTGCTTAACCTGTCATAATTTCTACCAAATATGATGTCATCCACATAAACTTCGTAAATAGTCAAACTATTTTGCTCAACCTTCACATAAAGGTTGTTATCGACATTTCCTCTCTTGAACCCTTGTTTCTGCAAGTATCTGTCAAGACAAGCATACCAATCTTTAGAGCTTGTTCGAGACCATATAATGCCTTCTTCAACTTCCAAACATAATCCTTCTTGTCAATGAGAAAATACCAAAGGTTGTTTTATGTATACCTCTTCTTCTAATTCTCCATTCAGAAAGATTGATTTTATGTCCATCTGAGACACTTTGATCTTCCTCTAACGTGCATAGGCTAAGAACATCCTCATGGCTTCCATTCTGACAACGAGGGAAAATGTTTCATCGAATTCTATTCCTTCAACCCGTGCATACCCTTTGCAGACATATCTTGCCTTGTTTCTGGTAACTTGTCCATCCTCATTCAACTTGTTCCTAAAAATTCATTTTGTACCAATGACATTTTTGTCCTTTGGACTTGGAACCAGTTCCCAAGTATCATTCTTTTCAATCTAATCCAATTCTTCGTTCATCGCTACTACCCAATATTCATCATGACTAGCCTCTTCAAAGCCGCTAGGGTCAAACGTGGCTAAGAGTGCAAGATGGGCTTGTTCTAGCATGCACAACTGTCGATTTCTTTTGTTTCCCATGCCTTTATTGATGTCCCCAATGATTTGATTTGAAGGATGGTTATTTTGATACCATTTCTTGGGATTCTTAGAAGGTGTCTGTTGTTAATTTCTTATCTCTTCCTGGTTAGCAGTTGTTTCCTCATTTGATTGCACTTGCTCTAGGGCTTCCTCTTTGACCTCTTCTAGGTGTGCCTTTCATGTCACTGGTTTGGCTGAATATGAGCGTTCTTGTACAATAATTGGCCCACAAGCTTCATCAAATGTTACATTGATGCTCTCAACTATCCAGTTGAGTCTCTGATTATAACATATATATGCTATACTTTTGCATGAGTAACCAACAAAAATGCCTTCATCTACTTGAGAGTCAAATTTTCCTGTCTTTTGGTCTTCTCTTTTAATGTAGCATTTGCTTTGGAAGGTTAAAAAATGCTTGACATTTGCTGGTCTTCCCCTCCATATTTCATATGGAATCTTAGCACAATTTCTTCTAAGTCAACCTCTGTTCATAATTTATACCACTATATCAATTTCCTTAACCCAAAATTTGTTGTCCAATTTTGAATTATTCAACATTGTTTTGGTCATTTCTTCTACAGTTCTATTTTTCCCTCCAACGACTCCATTTTGTTGTGGTGTTCTAGTTGTTGAGAATTGTCTCTTTATTCCATGTTCCTCACAAAAGTGTTGAAATGCTTTGGAGGTAAATTCTACACCGCTATCCTATCTCAAACATTTTATCTTCAAATCAGTTTCATTTTCAACCATTTCCTTGTAGATTTTGAAACATTCAAATACTTCCTTTTTCTTCAAAACGCTGACAATTGTCATTCTAGTATAATTTTAAATCATTAGCATGAAGTTCTGTTCACCATCTAGTCCTTTAGTCTTCATTGGTCCACATAGATCAGTGTGTATTAGTCCCAATGGTTTTGATGTGAAACGTTCCTTGGTCTTAAGTCTTGTCCGTTTTCCATGCTTGCAACGTTCACATGTAGTGTTAGTTGGTTTCGAAATATGTGGCATTTCTCTCACAACCTCCTTTTCACTGATTCTAACAATGTTGTTAGAGTTTATGTGTCCCATGTGTCGGTGCTAGTGCAAACTTTCATCTTCTAGTCTCGCCCAAAGTATATATGTTGTTTGGAGTCCTAGTTGCAGTAGCCACCAACTTGCCAGATTTTTCTCTCCATATTTCACATTTATTTGAATCAAAGAGCATCGTGTATCCCTGATCACACATTTGACTTACACTCATCAGATTATGATTCATATTTTCAATGAGAAGCACATCCTCTGCTGTAGCATCCTTATCTCCAAGCTCGACTATGCCTGTTCCTATAACATTTGCAGATCTGTCATTTCCAATAGACATTGTTCCATCCTTTCCTTCTTTAAGGGATACAAATTTATTCTTGTCTCCGGTCATATGCGTTGAGCAACCACTCTCAACATATTATACATTATTCTTGCTTTGAGCTTTTAGGGCAAGTGTGCATCTCTCAATTTTCTTTCTCTGGACCTGAGCATTTTGATTCTATGGTGATTCCCTTGGGAGAGCGGTTATCCTGCAATATTTAGCCAAATGTCCAAAGTTGTTACATATATGGAATTCTATTTCATTGCTTGAATATCCAAATTTCTTGTAGTTTTCCTTGTAATCTTTCCGAGAGTTTTTGGGATAATCATTCCTAATAGACCTTCTAGAGTTGCTTATGCTCCTATCATAGGCCTGTCAATTTACAACTTTATGTCCAAAATTTCCACAAGAATCACAAATGCCTTGAATATCCAAACTTCTTGTAGTTTTACCTGTAATCTTTCTAAGAGTTTTTGGGATAATCATTCCTAATAGACCTTCTAGATTTGCTTATTTCTATCATAGGCTTGTCAATTTTCAACTTTATGTCCAAAATTTCCACAAGAATAACAAACGCCAAGAAATATGGTTTGATACTTGAGAGGAGGAAACCTTCTTTGTGGTATTGTTACCCAAGAACTTTCTTGCTGATCTTGAACCTCTGTTTTGTTGGGAAGCCTCTTTCCTTCTCCACTGTTCCTCAAGTAATCACTGCATAAGCTTTTTGTCCATTTCCATCTTTTGTTGTGGAGGAGGTTGAGCCTTTTACGGATGTTAACTTGTAGCCCAATCCTGTCTTATCACTGTGCGGCCTTTGACCACTGATGAGATCCTCTAATGCTCTAGAGTTGTTTGTAAAGTTCTATTGAACATTACTTATTTTCTCTGCTTCCTTTTGTAGATAGACTATTTCCGCTTCTAAATCTTCCCTAGCCTTGTTGTTTTCTTCAAGTTCTCTTCTGAGAGAGTCTTTAATCTTTTTGGCTTCTTCCAATTGTACTTTAAGGCTGATGATGGCTTCCTTTGATTTGTCATTCTTCTCATTGAGGCTTATGGCATGTTATTTTGCTTATTTTAGTTCAACTTCTAGAGATTTGATGTTTCCCTTTTCAATCTTGAAATCCTTTATAATTCTGACCATCTTATTTTGAAACTCAATCTTGTCCATCTCTTCTTCATCATTCTCTTCTTCTTTGGGAGCTTCCTTCCCGTTGTTCCTAAACATGAATAACACTCTTCTTGTGTCATTTTTTTCGTCATTGTCACTTCCTTCTTCAGATGAGGAGCTGTCTTCTTTAGAGAAAAATCTGTTTTTAAAGCCTTTCCCTTTACCCTGCTTGTTGAATCTTCTTTGAACCTTCTCTTTCTTGAATGCTTCTTCTTCAGTACCAGAGTTCTTGTGAGGACATTTAGCTGTAAAGTGACCAATCTCACCACAATTAAAACATATTAATGGAACTTTACCTTTGAACTTACCAGTTCCTCTTTTTATCTTTCTCACAAAGTTGGCAATTTCTTCATCTTAGTATTCTTCTTCTTCACAACAATTGGAACTTGGTCTTGATACCTGTTTGTTTTTCCTGGTTTTCTTGGATGTTGTGAATTCTGCTTCTTGGTCAAATGGACTTTCTTGTTCTTTCCTCATTTTGTACGTAGTAAGTATTCCGTGCAGTTGATCCATGGTGAGCTTTTCCAAATCATCTCTTTCTTCTAGCACACAGACTTTATCTTGAAATCTCTCTGAAGAGATCTTAGAACCTTTCGAACAACTACTTTGCTTTCGACTGACTCTCCCAATGTTTCTATAGTATTCATTATTTCATCAAAACAGAGAAAGTAAGTTGCAATGTTTTCCTTTTTGTTCATTTTTAGCTGCTCAAATTGACCTTGGCGAGTTTGGTGCTTAGCCTTCTTTACCTTCTTGTCTCCTTCATATGTATTTTAAAGCTTGTCCCAGATTTCTTTCGCTAATTTGTAGTGAATTATTTTGACAAATATATAATTTGTCAAACTAGTCATGAGGGCATTTTTAGCTTTACCAAGGATTTTGTAAACCCTTCTGTTGTTCTCATTTGAGGGAGTCATCGTAGGTCCTTGTATTCGGTCAACATAGCATTCCAAGCATCAAATCCTTGTGCATGAAGGCACACCTTCATTTTTCTAGTCCAAAATGCATAGTTGTTCCAATTAAGTATTGGAATTCCCGACTTATTCCACTCCATGATCTCTTTCTAGTTGTTAAACTGTTAATGAAGAAACTTTGCTCTCATACCAATTGTTGGAAATACTGAGAGGGGGTGAATCAATATTTCTTAACAATTAGTAACTTATTAATCTTTTTAGAGCATCAATTAATTAATTTTGAATGTTAATTCAAAGCATAAACAATCAATAAACAATAGACACCAAAATTTTAGGTGGAAACCCCCTCCAAGGTCAAAACCACATAACACTTTTCCAATATTTTTGTGAGTACATCAAATGCTTCAGCTCCAACTAAAAAAGGAAGCCCCAACTCCTTAGTGATTTAGAAAAACATTCAATTTTCTAAATCCAACTGGAAGGACACTCCATTGCCCGGGTTTTATCAACAACTGCTGAAAGGATGCTCCAACACTCTAGCAAGCTCCAACTTGCCCCAACACCACCCTACCACCCTGAAGGTGACTTCAACCACCTACCTAGCACCACCCAACCTCCCTGAAAATGATAATGATATGATAACTTTTACGAGCTCTTGTACTAGGGACAATGGCCCACTTACAATGAACAAACTTCTTATAACTACTTTGGGATCTCATACTAGGGACAATGGCCCATTTACAATAAACGCTGATACGAAAAACCCTTATAATTACCCTTAATCTCCAAAGCCCTTATTCCAAAACCCTTGTAGCAACAATGACAGAAATAATTTTACAAGATGGGATGATTCTTCTTCCACACTAGTGTAACATATGGTGCCATTCAAGTGTAAACGATTGTACCTTGTTAAGTGATACCCTTACTGGTGATTGGATTGTTAAAGATGATTCAATGAGGTTTTGACATAAACTGCTGCAAGATGATGAAGCTACTTTATTGTTGAAGACCTTAAATATGATGTTATGAATATATCACTGAAACTGTCTTTGATAATGTTCAGTACAACACAAGTCTTTAATATCACCGCACTTGAATGATAAATCACTGTGTCAAAGGTGAAGTCACTGTTCCAACTACAGAGTAATAGTGCACTTCTACAAGAATGCTGTGAGAAGGCTACTCTCGAATGCAACTGTGATATCTTGCTTACTGTACCAAAACGACCTGATTATTCCTTAATTACTCTAACTAGACATCATCAGTATATATGTGGCATCTATGTTCTTGAGAAGCCCTTGCCTTTTCATGCCATCAATACACAAGATTATTATAGCCACTAAATAGAACCTTCACCAATTTGTCCTCAATCCTCTTTTCTTATTGAAGGAGAAGGGAATTAAATATTCAAAAACAAAACTGCTACAAAACATACCTTGTTAGTTTAAGAACATTTGATTTGACCGGCTTCCTTAAAATATTCTTCTCTATACTGTCACTGTAATCAGTGAATTTTGGATTGCTGCTTAAATTGTAGTAAATTTGGCTTTAACAAAGGTCAGCTTCACTTTGTTAGGAACTATAACAATTCAGGTCTCAACAAACTTTGCACGTTTAAGAAATGAGGACATTTAAGTCCGTTAGACATTAGAGACTTTCAAGGCGCAAACCGTAGAGATATTTTAACTTTAGTGATAAGATATTCTTGAAGTGCCATTGTCTTAAATGCAACACTGGATTCTTTGCAAGGGAAAAAAAACCCTTAGTCCATCTAAATATGACAGATAGTGGATGACGAGGTGGTTTCTTGGGTTATATCCTAAGGTGTAAAACCCATACGACATGTATTTTAATCAACTTAGTAAACTATGTCTAGTGGATAACTTTTTAGGTGAACACATTTCTCCTTCATTTAAAAATATGCCAAAAATTCAAATTTTAAATTTGGAAGTAATTTGTAATTTACTAGTATCATTTGTTCTTATGGTGCATATGTTCTAGTGGCTAATGTCACATATGAGTAGATTCATTTGCATCCTTAGATACTACCATTGTTTCATTTATTTGAGTACCCCCCTAGATTTTTAAGGTTTTGAGTCTTTGTAGCCTTCATAACCACTTTAGTGCTCCACCTTGACCAATAAATTTGAAATCTCTAAAATTAAAAACTCGCAAATAACTTAAATTCTTTTTGAATTTAGATACATGCCTTGCCTCTCTTAATGTCCTTACAATACCATTAAACATTTTTAGATTAATGCTTCTAACCCAACAATATTACAAGAAACATTCTCTCTTAAGAACAATACTACCATGAACAACTTGATAATAAGAAAATCAACTTCGATGTCGACACATGTCATTTGAAGCACAAGAATTTAATAACCATTCTTCATAGTATTATGGGACTTTACAAATATATAAAACTTACTTGACCATACCCATACTTTACTCAATTGGATTTGCTTCCTCTTTGGAATCTTCCTTGGATTTTAGTCTCTTCCAAAAATATTTCTTGAGATGCCTTGATTTATTACAATATTGACATTTTAGTTTGTCTTTCTTGTCTTTTAACTTAGATCTTGATGTGCCCCTCAAACTTCTCTTGTTTTCTTAGATTTAGCCCCTAGCCAACATTGCTTTTGTTGTGGAAGTTTATATACTGGATTTCCTCTGCACCTCTTTAGACAATAATGCTCTCACAATAAAATCATAGCCAAAACTATCAGTTGCACCAAAGGTAATATAAGTGACTAAGTGGTCTCAAGAGTAAGGCAATGAACACAATAACATGACTGCCTCATTTTAATCATCAATTTTTACATCCATACTAGTTAATTGGTATATAAGAGTATTAAATACATTTAGATGATCAACAATTTTGGTACTTTTTTTTTTCATTTGTATAGTCACCTCTTCAAGTAGATTTGATCTGTCTAGAGGATTTTATCATATAAAGACTCTACATTCTGCTCCAGAAGTCTGTTGTAATTTCCTTTTCATTTATGTTGACAAGAACACCATTTACGAAACACAACTGAATGGTGTTGAGAGATTTTGCATCTACATCTTCCTAATCCTCATTAGTCACACTCACAGGTTTCTTTCTCTTGCTATCTAGTGCCTTATGCAGTGCATGTTGCACTAATAAATCTATCATCTCGAGCTTCCATAATTTGAAATTATTCTTTTCATTGAACTTCCTCCACTTGAAACTTTGCAATTGTTATCTTTTCCATTCCAAATAAAAAAAAATGTGAATTTTGGAATTAAAATTATACATATATATACCCGCACAAAAAAAACTGAATCTGTGACCTCCACCAAAAAATTGTGTAGACTTTCACAAAATCATGCAAGGTTAAACTTCCATAGCTATGACCAAATCTAATAAGATTGAACCCTTTTTTATTGATTGATGGTATTTGTATGGAAACGAATTCTCCTCAGTTCTGGCTTGATTTCTACAATAGCACATATGAAATTTACAACAAACCCTCAACCTTTCATGGAAATATCACAAATTGATGATAGAATGTGGTGTCTCAAATCCTTCGTAATAGTCTCTTGACCAACAGAGAAAACACAGTCTTCCAAATCCTTCGCAACAGTGTCTTGATCGATAGACAAAATGCAGTTTTTTCACAAACAACCTCCATGAACAACTTCTCCTTGGTGACGTTGCACAAATGATAACTAGATTTTGCTCCATGGGCCACTCCACCTCCTTATGGGTCTAAGTGGGCTCTATTTGCATTTGCATAGTTTGAGGAGTAGTTTCCTTTATTATTTCTAGCAAACAGTTGGGTCTTTAAATCACATCTAGAACTCGACCCTTGGCTTTTCTTTTGCATGCAAATATCTAAATTGCATCTTGGCTTATGACTTCTTTTACTTTTTCTCTGATGCCACTGATTGGTGTAGAAATTTTATAGAATTGCAACTGCTCAAGAAATTTAATCTAAAATCAAGAGACACAATTCTACTTTACTAATATGAGGAATAAAATTCACAATTTAGAACAACATGCATAAACATGCAATAAGAAAAACCACAAATACACAGTGATTTCTAGGGGAATCCAACTGGGAAAAAACCCCTCAGGCCACTTTGCATAAATAAGATGAATAAAGAATCTATTACAATTGCTAGCTTTAGCTCTGAGCTCAACTTGCAAAATAATAACTGTTCTCTTTGCTCAATGACAGACTCTGGCCACTTAGCCAAATATCAACTGACCAAAGCTCTTATTTTCTTGCACAATTCCTAAGCAAATTAGTCCTTATTATTTAGGATTTTTCCTCTAATTGATTGCGCAATTCCCAAGGATTGATCATTTGACTGTATGCAACACCTGTACACTCAAACTAGTTTACAACTGCTTGTTACACTGCCTTGTCATCTCACTTTAGCTGAGGAACTCATATTCTCTGCATGCACTAGCTATCTTAGGTTGATTGATCAATTAACTAACAAATCTTTGAGTTAGACTGCTATCCTACTGAACAACTAGCCTTCAACCGACTCTAACAATAGTTAGAGGCCAGTTAACTGAATACAACTAAAAATAACTGAACTTGACTACTAAAATTTAGCAATCACACATGCTTAACCGAACTCCAATTTTTCTTTAACTCGAATATATAGAGTAAATAGAGTGACACAAGCCATGTCACACTAGTTAATTGCCTCTAAGTTGCCCTATTGATCTGGAATTTTGATTTACTCAATTTGACTAAGGCTAAAGTCAAATTGAGCCTTTCTTGCTACATTTTTCAACACTCCCTCTTATCAAGAAAGATATTTTCCACCACCCCTATCCTGCACCTATGGAATTTGAATTTACCTCTTGACAATGCCTTTGTCAAGATGTCAGCGTCTTACTCCTCAGTTTGAATGTACTCTAGCAACATAATTCTCCTTTGCACAGAGTCCCACAAATGATGATACCATATATCAATGTGCTTGGAACTGTCATGAAATAATAGATTCTCAAAGAGCTTAATGCAACATTGATTATCACAATATATCACAGTCGGATCCATCTCCAAAATGAATAGTCCCACAAGTATTTTCCTCATCCAGATTGCTTCCTATGCTGCTTGACTTGCAACCATGTATTTAGCCTTTGTTGAGCTAAGCACCATAAACCTCTACTTCCTGCTTTACTAGGAAATAGCTGCAGACCCAACACTAAAGATAACACCTTATGTACTTTTCCTGTCAGATGGACTCCCTACCCAATTTGCATCGGTGAAGCCTTACATCTTCACTCCCTCTGTCCGTCTGTACCGTAATCCATACTGGATAGTGCCTCTAAGGTACCATGAAACATGCTTTGTTGCCTTCTAATATAATATGCCTCACCATAGTTTGGCTAAGTTGGTTAATTGCATAGCACATGTCGGGTTGTGTGTTCACAAGATACATCATTGAACCCACAAGCTGTCTGTAAATGGTAGCATCAACCTCTTCACCTGAAGTGGCATTCTTCTTTGTCTAGTTTGTAGCTAAAGGTGTGTCCATGGGCTTACAATTATCCATGTGAAATATCTGAAGTATATCAATAGCATACTTGCCTTGAGACACAAACAATTCACCATCACCCTGCCATACTTCCACCCAAGGAAGTAATGCATGAGGCCCATGTCTTTCATCTCAAATTCCCTTGCAAGATCCTCTTTGCAAGAGCGGATCAACTGCTCATCACCTGTCAATATTAAATCATCAACATACAAAACAAGAATAATCAACTTACCATCTACCATAATGTGATAGAGGTTTGCATATGCTTCACTTTTGGTGAAGCCCAATCCTCTGAGATAATTGTCAATTCGAGTGTACCATGCTCGGGGTGCCTGTTTGAGACCATACAATGCTCTCTTGAGTTTGCACACATGCGACTCTCGATCATATGTCTCAAATCCTTCTGGATGCTCTAATTGAATTTCTTCCTCAACAACAACATTGAGAAAGGCGTTCTTCACATCCATTTGGTGGATTTTCCACCTCATCTACATAGCGAATGCTAGAATGGATTTGATTGAGAAATAGCTTACAGCTGATGCAAAATTTTCCTCTTAGTCCACTCCCTCAACACTTTATCAGCCTTGTTGCTCAATGCAGCGCAATCTCCCACCTCTAGTTTGTATATTTTTTTCACTCGAACCTCGATCTGCTTCACCTGCTCAATAGATTTTTGTATTAGAAAGGATGTCCCTTTACTGAAAATTACATCATAGCCACGATCCTCCAAAACTGCTACAAAGATCAGGTTTTTTTCCATCCTGGGTACAAACATAACATCTTTGAGGTGAATAGGAGAGGCTTTCTCTCTCTCTCAAAGGTGACAATACCAATACCCGTAGAATTGTACCTCCCATCATCCCCCATTTTGATATGTGTATGGAGATTCTTCTCCTCCATGCTACTGGAAAACTCCTTGCACTAAGTCATATGGAACTAGGCACCAAAATCAAGGTACCACACACTCTCCATAACAATGCTGTCCATTCATGTTATTAGGGTGAAGTCTAATTCGAATTGTGAGGCCAATGCTTCACTTGCTCCTCCTCCTGAAGGCTTCTTGGTAGAAATTTTGTGCGGACATTTTGTTGCATGGTGCCTGAACTCGTGGCAGTGGAAGCACTTGATCTTGATCAAGTCTTTCTTCTTGCCATTATTTTTTCTGGATTCAAGATTTCTCTGGTTCTTCCCTTTTCCCTTCTTCCCCTTTCCAACGAAGGCAAAAATTTCTTCATCCCGTGCTTTAGATGAAGTTCCATCCAAGTTATTTCTCATGAACTCTTCTTGAGCCAAATCATACCACAACCTTTCCTAATTTGGTAATTTTCCCTTCCATTCACAAAGTCCTGGTAATTGTGCTAGGCTTTTGGAAGGCCTAAAAGAGCTAGGCTCACCAGGTCATCTTCTGCAACAGTCACACCAACCCTCTAAACTTATCCTGGACTTGTGTAAATTTGGTGAGATACTGTGAAATAATATAATTCATTTGCATCTTAATGTTTTTAAGTTTTTCTTTGAGGGCCAATTTTCTATGGTCATTGCTATTTTCAAATAGCTTAGTCAATGCCTTCCACATGGCAAATGGTGTCTCTTTTCCATGGATATTTGAGACCACATGGTCCCTCACACGTTTCAGAAGAATTTTGTTGGTCTTTGCAACATCCTTCTTCCATTGGGATAATTGTTGTGCATCCGATTGTGGAGGTTTTTCAATGTTAGTTTTAACATATTCTAACACACTAGTGTCATCGAGCACTGCTTCCATTCGATCCTTCCAGGCTATTATGAAATTTGAGCTACCCTCCAGGGCATACTCCAATCTTAGTCCATTGAAAGACATCCTCTTGATCCTGAAGAAAAAACTGTTGCAAGAAGTCTGCAAATTTGAAATTATTGAGAGACAAGTTCGAAATATTAGTTCTAATGTGAATTCAGGGTTCTGATACCTTGTAGAAATTTGATAGAATTGCAATTGCTCAAGGAATTTAATCTAAAATTAAGAGACACAATTCTACTTTACTGATATGCAGAATGAAATTCACAATTTAGAACTACATTCATAGACATGCAATAAGAAAAACCACAAATACACAATGATTTCTAGGGGAACCCAACTGGGAAGAACCCATCAAGCCTCTTTGCATTAATCAGATGAGTAAAGAATCTATTAAAATTTCTAGCTCCAGCTCTGAGCTCAACCCGCAAAAGAATAACTGTTCTCTTTGCTCAATGACAGACACTAGCTAACCCTTAGCCAAATATCAGCTCACCAAGGCTTCTATTTCCTTGCACAATTCTTGAGGAAATTAGCACCTATTATTTAGGAATTTTCCTCTAACTGATTGCACAGTTCCCAAGGATTGATTATCTAACTGCATGCAACACTTGTACACTCAAGCTAGTTTACAACTGCTTGTTACACTACCTTGTCATCTCCACTTTAGCTGAGGTGTTGAGAAATCTAGGCATCATGTATCTAACTTGATTTCTCTTCTATTATGACATTATCTTATGATGTTTTACTTGTTATATCTTCTTTCAATTTGTTATGTTCTTATCATTAAGAATAATTCAAATCCATGAAGATCACAAACAAAAGGGAAAAAAAGATGCAGACACATTTCTAGGAAAAACCCCGAAGTAGGGGAAAACCCAGTCAAGAACTCTTCTTTCAGTGGATTCATATCATAGTGAGACAACCAAGACTCTTGACACCTAGACCAAGAAACAACCTTCCATCCATCAAGTCAGCCTAGCTCACATATGTTGGTTCATTTTTTCATATGTAGTTCATCTTGTCTTTCTTATACTTTGGCCTTGCAATAGTTGTCATCTTAAACATTAGTCCTGTAACTGCATGAACTCTTTGACCTCAGTCCTGTAGTCATAAATCACAGTCCTGATCTCCAAAGTACATAAAAACTTCACTCCTATGTAATATATACTTTTGTACCATATATGAACTTCGGTATCCTGTCATATATATGCTTTGATCCTCTGTAATACATATATATACTTCGGTCTCTTGTCATATATACTCTAGTCCTATGTAATATATATTTCTATACCATACATAAATTATAATCTCATGTCACATATATATTTCGGTCCTTTGTAATACATTTATTTAAACTTCGGTCCTTCTATAGTATATATGCACTTCGGTCCTCTGTCATATTTCAATTATGAGATAACTTAAGAGTTATGACCCACAAACTTATCCAATACTTCGACCTTGTGAACTAGCACTCCATCATTGTCCTGCAATCCGAGTTGCTCTGAAGTAGATATCCAAACTTTTCTGTGATTTCAATTTGGGTTGAGATCATGTTTGTATATACAGTTGTTTTTGTGAGTCGACATAAGTAATTTAATGAGCTGACATGGAAACAATTGAATTTTGAGGTTGACTTGCAAGGCTTGACTTGATGGAAGAGGTAGGACTTTAATTTGACACTCAAATATGTTCTCAAGAAGGGTTTCTTACATCAAATTTTGACTTTTACTCAACATAAGAAATCCTAGAAGCCTACAATGAAGGCTTGTCCTATGACCATTGACCCAAACATGAAATCCATGTTTTAATAAGTCAATTTAATAATAAAAAATCTTTTTGACAAATATATTACATCTTGACTTAAGTTCAATTATGAAAACCGACACTAGTTACATTTTCCAACACGAGGAACTCAAATTCTTTGCGTGCACGAGCCATTTTAGGGTGATTGATCAGTTAACTAACAAATCTCTGAGTTAGATGGATGTCCCACCACACAAATGACCTTTAAATGACTCCAACAATAGTTAGAGGCCAGTTAATTAAATACAACTAAAAATAACTGGTCTGGATTACTAAAATTTAGCAATCACACATTCTTAACTGAACTCCAAGTCCTCTAACTCGAATTCACTGAGCAAACTTAGTGACACAAGCCATGCCACACTAGTTAACTACCTACAAGTTGTCTCGCTGATGTGGAAATTCGATTTACTCAAATTGACTAAGGCTAAAGTCAAATTGAGCCTTTCTTGCTACATTTTTTCAACAATTGGTATATATGATCCCAATAAAATGTTAATTCTAGAGAAATAATGAAATAATATAACACAAAAGCACTAAGACAAAACAAATATTTATGTGGTAAAACCTTGACAGTGTGTCAAGGAAACATCCACATCCGCGGGATATGGTATCAATATTCTATTGCTCAATGGACAAGATTACAATCTTCATAGATCATACTTACAATGTTACATCCTCTTGGGACCTTAGATCTATATCTAACTTGGCATCATTACATACATTATATGAACTGCCATGGTTCTCATGTTTACATCATTATACAAACTACCAAAAATTTATGTGAAGTAACTTTTGATTCTTACAATATATTTTTCTTTTGAAATTGTTGTCATGCAACCATAAATGTGAGAGTTAATAACATGAAGCTTGGTTTAGAGAAAGGTTAGGTTGGTTATTTCCTAGAAAAAAGAAGAAAATCACAAGCAATACTCATTTTAAAACCTGTTGGTTTCTTGATTGGGACAAATATCATGACCATGTTCTCTCTCTCTCTCTCTCTCTCTCTCTTGTTCTGTGGTTGACGGTCCCCGGAGATTAGTGATCATTACATCCACAAAATAATTGTACTAGACATATTTATATGAAAGGATCACTTCCTGTGGGCTTATCGATAGAGCCTGGTCTTGAGAGTGTTGAGAGAATTGAACCCATGACCTCTCAATAGTAGAGGTTCTTTAACGACAAGAACTTGACCAACTGAGCTAACCCTCAAGGTTAGCCATGTTATATATTACTTTAGGAAGGGATGACTATAAAGTTCATGCTTGTATGATGGGAATGATACATGGAATCCATTCAAAGTTTATTCAAATATGTTGAATTCATTACTAATTCCATCAATGAGTGGTTGTCTGTCTTTGTTGAAGAACTGTTTAGACACCATGCCTACTCGGTGCACCAGTTCCTCTTTCAACAACATGAAAAATTTGAACACCATGGATTGAAGAAGGTAAATGAGATGTGTAAAAACCGTTTTTGCTATCCCTCTTGTAAATGTTGCCGCGAATATTGATTCATGTAAATTATGTGGAAAATACAAAGGATGACTTAGTTGGAGGAGTGGACATGAATTCAGAGACTAAAGAGGAAAGGTTGCTGGAATGTGATTAGCACAGACCACTCCTTTTATTTATTCTATTGATTCCTTGATTGATTAAATGGTCTGCACAACAAACAATGGAGTTGCGTATGGGTAGTCTAAGTGAAGGATGAGCCCATACTGTCCTTGTCTTCATGGGACGTGTTGGTGAAGTTAACATGCTATAGAGAAGAAGAAGAAGGAGGATGAGGAGCAATAAAAGGCATAAAAGCATGAGCATGGAGCATAGTGTGGTATGAGACACACAGAAAAGTCGAGCGCAAGGAACAACGAACGCAAAAACTTGTAGAGGAGCGAGAAGAGAAGACAAGATGACAGTCCTTATGACTTTTCTGGTGTATGACTGATGTTGTTATTGGTTTTGGGATGGCCCAGTGAAGACTCAGTGGAGAAAGTGACTCTCTAGAGCTAGTTGTGTCAACTGACAAACCTCTTAGTGCTTTCCTTGGGGCTGATAAATCACTTAGAACATGATGAATGGGTGAAAAAACCACTGGGGTGCTTGTTTGAAGGCTCATAAACAACTTAGAAGGTGGAGACATTGTAGTTTGTACTACTGGAGACAATTGATAAACCACTTGGACAATGTGCTCTGGATACATGTAGTGCTTACTTTGAAAATATAGCGGATAAACTACCCTTAGAGTGAGATCATATTCCTGAATTAAGAAGCCCTTCATTGTGCCTAGGGTGAAACCCTGTGATCTATTCCAGTGAGATAGAAGAGTCACTGTGGCACTTACTGCAAGAGGCATTTAATAAACCCCTTGGACAATGCACTCATTCTCTTGTCTAGTTGAATTGATATTGGTGTGAAATTCCCTTGAGAACTTAACTCCTTAGACTCTGAATCCATCTCGGCGCCAGAAAACATCAAGAAAGATTGCAGTGTAACTGGCCTATGGTTGGGTGTAGAGTTGAAGTCCCTCGCTCAATTGCCAGTCATCCAAGTTAATAGAGTAAGTGTATTTATTTGTATATATGTTGCACCATGAATGGTGAATATTGTCTGGAATGTGTTATGGCCATGGTTGCATCAACACTACTGATGGAGGAATGTTGATGCTCCTGTATGCTTATGACTAGTGTGATATTTTGCATGGTCATGAATGTATTGAATTTTTGGATGTTGGAGTTCACTGAATTTTTATTTATAGTTAGAAATACGAATCCGTATGATTATGATTAGGATGACATGAGTATGTGTAATCTGATTATGGACTCTGTTGTCTAAACATTATGGTTATGAAAGATTTATAATGTGATAGTAATCAGGTTAGTCTGAATAACTGTCACATTTCCTTGATTGAGTCTAGAATGTTTTCTAAATCATTATTGGGGCCCTTGCCCATATTCGTGTCTTTCAATCCATGAACTTTGGGGTTTAAGAGGTGCTTGATATATCGCCACTGATTGATCACCATCAACAAATGTTCTATCTTAGGCCTTTGTACCTCAAGCCAATGATCTGGGGTTAACTTATTGCCCCATCATGTTCACTGCGAGTAGATGTAGTTGATTTTTTTGCAAGCCTGCGACCCCAGGCACTCTAAGTCAACTTAGAGTTGGGGCTAGATCTAGGATGAGTGGAAACGAGATGACGTGATCATGGCCCCAGGGATTTCATTTTCAATTTAAGTTGGCATGGAGAGAGAGAGTTGCTGGGATGGGATGACGTGTGCACGTTCCAGGCCCTCAAAGTTAAGTCCAAGGAAGGCATAGTTGAGAATACCCATGGATGGTATGCAATATGCGTGAGTGGATTCTCCACTAATATGACATATTTGTGGGTGGATTTCCTATTGGGATGACGTGTGCATAGGTAAAAGCTACCGAGCGTGTGCAGGGTGGCATTCTCCGAAGGACCTGGAAATGCGACAACACGAAGGTTTGCAGTTGTCAGGAAAATCCATGACATTTAACAAACGTCTTAGTCACACGACCCCACCTGCTTATGTTGTGGTATTAAGTGAATGACCTGAGAATACACAATTGTGATGACTGTGGTCGATTTGTTGGTATAACAGGGTGTTGTCATAGAATCCTATGGCACTTGGTCTACGTGGAAGCCATGTGGGAGAATGTTGTTGGGGTGACACCTTTTAATTAGTCGAATATATAGAAGGGAGTAACTCTCAATCCAAGAGTCGAATTGAGGTGAAGCTTATATCATTGGAAATATTGATGGGCGAAGTTAATATCATTGGAAAGCTTGTCAAGATGAAAAAGTTGGTGTTATTAGGAATTAATTCCGTAAATGTGAGAGGAGGATTTTGGTAATCCCATCTTCATAATGAGACCATGGAGGTCGGTTTAATTAAAAAGTAACACTTGCCACAACTCGAGGAGTCCAAGGGGGTGGGAGGAAATATTATAGAGTGGTATCAGAGCTAAGGTTCAATACTATACCTTTGGGGAATAAATTTGGACCTCTGTTACAGAGTGACCTTAGAATGGAGGTTCTACAATAGGCCTTTAGGGAAGATAATATTAGAAGTCTGATAGGATTGCAATGTACAATATTTAAGATGATAATTGGTTGTTGGGTGCATATGTGTATTGATTGTAGAATTTTGACTAATGATTGTGTTCCTTGCATATATGTGTTGATGTCAGAATTGTAAAATGATAAAATGGTTGGCCTGGCAGATTCTGATATGTTAGTTTGTTTCTAGACTGGCACATTAACTTGAGGTTTGATGTTTTAGATATACCCACAACATGCTTATTGCAAATATGCCAAGGTGATGGGTAAATATGCTTGATGATGTTTTGATTTGGCTAATAGTTATGTGTGTGTAACAACACATAAGAAAACACCAAGGTGTAACAAGAAAGAAAACAAATGAGTCGCAGGATGGCGTAGTACAACATTGATGAATCCTAGCATTTTCAAAAAGAAGAATCAGTTGGGAAGAGGAGAGATGAAGACTCCCTCAATTGGCTAGACACCCTTAGAAGATTTAGGGCTGAATTAAGAAGTTGTAAGGCAAACATTAAGAAGATTATCAGATCTCAAGAGAAGCAAGTATAAGTAAATGCAGTAATAATGGAGAGTTTTTCATATCTACAAAGTAAGAAATAACATGAAGTAGGTTCCATCTACCTAGGAAAATATAAGTCCAAGCAGAGTCCATTTGGAATTATGAAACATGGATTTGAAGATAATAAGAAAATGCATAGATAAGAAAGTGAAGATATGATGAGAGGAGGAAATCCACTCAATACTCTAGAGAGAAGAGCAGGTCATCATGAGCAATTGTCTAGTGCTACAACTAAGAGACGCCACAAATAGAGGAGGAATGAGAACTCGATGTAGTGGAATTTAGGAAGGCAAATCATCCTACTTTTTATGGAGAGGTCAAAAAGGACGGATAAAAGAACCTCTGGGAAAAGTACCTATCTAGAAGGTACTATGACAACAAGGTTAAAGAATTTCATGAGCAAAAACTGTGAAAAATTACACCTCACGAGTACACTAATAGATTCTTGGAACTGCTAAGGTATCTACCTTACATCAAGGATGAGAAGGTGAATATATAGAGGTATCTCAGTAGGTTGCCACGAGCTTATGAGGATACAATTGAGTTCGATCAGACAAAAACATCAGAGGACACTATCTGAAAAATGAAGTATTGCTGTGAATAGTCCAAGCATAATGCAAGAGGTAAGTCTAAGCTGATTGGAAAGCAAGAGGTAAACCTAAATTTAAAGGAAAAGGGAAAAAATCTTCAGGACATTAACTAGGGGGAAGGAATGTGAAGTTTACCATTTCTACCAAGGGTGAATTTCAACAAAAAACTACCATTGCTAGTAGAGAATCTTTCTCTAAGTCTGCAAGAGAGGAAACTGAGGGGTTTAGGAGAGGAACCATACAATGTTGGACTTGTGGATAAAACCAGATGCAAAAATATTGTCCTTAGTTACAACAGAATATTCCAATAATGTAAAATGTGCAAGAAGCATAGACCATGAATGCTGTCACTCATAACATGCCACAAATATATGCCATGTTGGACAATAGGCAGTCTGATCGCCATGCTTTAGTGATTGAGATGGAAGGTGCGGCCGATAACCAATCTATTTCGATTTTGATTGACTTAGGCTCTAATTTTAGTTATGTTAGTTCGAAGGTTGAAAAAAAATGTGCGTTTTAGAAGAAAACCCATGAAAAATCATGGTTGGTTTAGTTGGCTACAGGGACCAACGTGCGGGTTGAATATTGTGGTGAAATCATTCCTAATATTGGTCACATTAATGAACCTGAACTTGTTTCCATTAGGATAATACAACGTGCTAGTGGGCATGGACTGGCTAGCATCCAACAAGATAAAAGTCGATTGCTACAACAAGTTGTTAGATTGCCTCAACGATGAAGGAAAGAAAGTAATGTGGAATAAGAAAGGAAATGACTATTAGGCAAATGTCAATGTTGCAAATGAAAATTTGCAGCTGGAAGGGATGTGAATTGTATGTTGTCCAAAGTGACCAATGTATAAGAAGCTAAAGTAGATAGAATAAAGGAGCATCCGATATTGAGACAATTCAGTGATGTATATCCTGAGGAAATGCTAGGATTGTTGCCAATAAGAGAAATTGATTTCTCAATTTAATTATTGCGAGGATCAACATCAATGTCAAAAGCTTCATACACATGAGCAAACTAGAGTTGGTGGAATTGAAGTTACAATTAAAGGAATTGTTGGACAAGTGGTATACAAACCTAGTGTGTCGCCCTAGGGAGCCCCAATACTATTCGTGGAGAAAAAGGATCGCACATTGTGCATGTGCATCAACTATAGACAACTAAATAAAACTACAATAAAGAACATGTACCCCTTACTTATTTTTGATGACTTGTTTGATCAACTTAGAGGAGTTGCAGTATTCTCGAAAATAGACCCGAGGCCTAGGTGCCATTAAGTTTGGATAAAGGATGAAGATGTCCACAAGACAATTTTTAGAAGTAGATATGGACATTATGAATTTGTGATGGTGCTATTTGGACTCACCAATGCTCCAACAACATTTATCTCTCTGATGAATAATGTACTTAGCCCTTATTTGGACAAGTTTTTGTTCGTCTTTGTTGTAGATGACATATTTGTTAAGTAATACATCGAAGAACATAAATTAATATTGAGATTTACGGAAAGGAATAATAAAAATAACCAACAACAAGTATTCACATAAACAATACACACAATATTTAACCAGGAAAACCCCAAATCTGGGGAAAAACCCAACCCAATGAGATCTCATTAGCCTTGGCCAAAACCCTGGCCAAGATGGCCAAGTGAGCCTTCACTGCTCACCTCCCATGCCTCTATTACAATGGCCTATTCCTAGCCTTTTATAGGCTCCATTACATGCAATACCATAAGCAGAAAAACATGGGTGCACAATACCATGTGCCCAAAAACCATCACTATTTAATGTGGTCAACTTTGACTCTATCCCGAGTCAAGTTTACCTAACAATTCCCCTGTTAAACTTGACTTGGGGTTCCTTGACTAACTCCAGCCAAACCTGCTAAGAGAGACAACCTTGCTCACTCTACCCCTTAACCCCCTCAAAGTTTTTTACTCGGGATATTTTTAACCTGACATTCCCCCTATCACCTAGGTCTAACTGAGACTTTACCAACGATTACCTAGGGGTACGCATGCCTTACCAGGTCTTACAACAGTATGCCCATTTACATGCAATAAAATTTGACTCCATTATATATATATATATATATATATATATATATATATATATATATATATATATATATATATATATATATATATACCCTTGTTGCTGTCTTTGTACATATGACATCAATGTCCATATAAAAAGAACCCATCCACCGGATTACATGGGTCACCAGTCGCTGTAACCACTTGTCCTCTAGGAGTTCTCTTCAGGTACATGGTTCATCAATTAATTAATCCACGTGCACATATCCTCTCTCACTTTTGATTGCTCCATATAGAAGCGAAAGCTTTGAAAAGCAAACTGCTTGAATTCCCATTAAACATCACTGTAGAATTATCATCTACCATGCATTCCTTCATTCCTGTGTCGAGTTAATAAACTTCCTCAACCCGTGCTGCTTGATTCAAACATGTCATCATCACCATTACAGTGTCTCCATTATTCCAGAGTCAAATCCCTAACCAGTTGGTGGATTCCCTTATCCAAATGTAGTGTCTTCATCTCCACTACGGTCACCTTGGCATATGCTTCCTCAGATTGAATGATAAAACAACGTAAAGCCATAGATTTTCCTACCATAAAAACATCATCACTTTCATTGACGCTGATGTTCAGCCCTCTGTCGATTCTCTGACTCAACACTCAGATCTCTTGCTTCCTGTTGCTTGTCAGCCAACCTCTATGCTCATATCATCATTCAGGATCTTGTGAAATCAACAACAATGTTTTTTCATGCCAACGTGTGCATATTTTCTCTGATATGTCGATCCACAGTTATCGATAACTTAAAAAATTGCTCTGGTTTCAACGTAGTCCTCCTCAACAACCGCTTGCTGGCACCATTATATATCAGGGCATCATCGTTTGTCTCCAGCGAGTCCACCTACTATAGGTACCTCTAGTTCAGGGCGTCGACACCTCTGCTTCAGGGCGTCAACTTCAACCATGTACAAGATCCAATAATATTCTTCTTGATGCTAGATTTCCATCGGTGGAAATACTAAACAGTGCCACTAATCGTGACGAATTTGCAGCCAATGAGACAACCCTCTTCCCTTGCATCCACCATTCTTGCAAAAAAAAAGTTGTATCGACCACGCGATCACGCCATAGGAACCAGATCTAATGGGTAGCTTAGTTATCCCTTTATTAGCCTATATTGCATCCTTATGCAAGCCACAATTCAAGGCATTTTGCGGCATTTAGTCACCCCATAGTTCCATGCAGTTCAAATATTTGACATCGACAATCTTGGGCACGCTGCTCTAACTCATAGTATAGACCCCGTGTTAATTAACAAGATCCATCATCCTGGAGGTGACACATGAGAAATATCAGACCCGCCGTTGTGCTACTTATGCAGTGTGTGTCATAAATTGTTTTATGTTCCTCACCATGGAGACCACTCTTAGGATCAAATCCTAAAGATATCATTTTGCTGGTAGTGGACATAAATCAATGTTTGGTTTCCAAGCCTCACAGGCTTTCCACTGCCAACCTGACAATAACATTTTTAATTACACCACAGTCATCTACACTTCTTTCTAACATCCATCAACATGCATCCACAATCACACATCCTGGGCTTTTTATAGTGCTCACATCTTCCCATCCATCGCTGGCTCTGACAGTGTGCAATGCAATTATCGTCGCAGGCCTTGACCACATAAACGTAACACCAATATTCTGCAACCATCATCGTTGATCCAGATCCATACCAAATTTGAATTCAATTAGCTCTTTAACCATTTTCAACAGTGATCTCACGAGAAACAACAAAAAAATTTTGCGCCGATCTTTCTATCCATTGGGCCAAAATAAATCCTTCGCTGCAAAGGCATACATCCAAAGCCCAAACCCTCTGATACTAATTGTTAAGTAATACACACCCTCAACTTGGCTCTGATACCAATTGTTAAGTAATACACAAGAGAACATAAATTAATATTGAGATTTAGGGAAAGGAATAATAAAAATAACCAACAACGAGTATTCACATAAACAATACACACAAGATTTAACCGAGAAAACCCCAAATCCAGGGAAAATCCCAACCCAATGAGATCTCATTAGCCTTGGCCAAAACCCTGGCCAAGATGGTCAAGTGAGCCTTTACCGCTCACCTCCTAGGCCTCTATTACAATGAAGAATTCCCAGCCTTTTATAGGCTCCATTACATGCAATACCACAGGCAGAAAACCATGGGTGCACAATACCATGTGCCCCAAAACCATCACTATTTAACTTGGTCAACTTTGACTCTATCCCGAGTCAAGTTTACCTGACAATCTTGGTTTATTCCTAAACCGAGAGCACGAGCAACATTTGAAAGCAATATTACAATTGTTACGAGAGCATAAGTTCTATGCAAAACTTAGTATATGTGATTTCTTCCAATCACAAGTCCAATACTTAATGGGACATATTGTTTCCAAGGAATGAGTGGTAGTATATCTTGAGAATATTAAGGCCATCATGGATTAGCATAATCCCTAGAATGTTGCAGAAGTTTGATTCTTCATGGGATTGGATAGGTATTATTGGAGGTTTATTGAAAATTTCTCGAAGATTGGGCATCCAATCACAACATTGTAGAGAAAAGAGCCAAGTTTTAATGGACATTAGAGTGCGTAGCTAGATTTGAGCGATCCAATCACAACATCGTAGAGAAAAGAGCCAAGTTTTAATGGACATCAGAGTGCGTAGCTAGATTTGAGTGGTTGAAACACTTTCTAACACATGTTTCGAGATTGGATAAATGACCTAACAAAAGATTTGATGGTTTGCACAAATGCTTGCAAAGAAATGATTTGTGGATTCCTAATGCAGGAAGGACATTTTTTTTGTTATGAATTGAGAAAGTTAAACAAGCATGAAAGGAATTATGTCACACATGACTTGGAGTTTGTAGTAATAGTGCATGCATTGAAAATATGGAAGCACTACTTGCAAGGAAGAAATTTTTTTGAATGCCATATCATGGAGGGTTGAAATATTTATTTGACCAACCCAAGCTAAATACAAGACAAGAAAGGTAGCTACCATTGATTACTGAGTTTTACTTTGAAATAAAATAGATCAAGAGAAAAGAAAACAAAGCGGTAGATGCATTTAGTAAAATGCTACAAGTGGCACAATTGATAAGAGTAAGTGCTTGTGAAGTCGATATCAAGGAAAGGATTAAAGAGGAATTATTCCAAGATAAATGTTATCATCATGTGAAGAAACGCTTGAAGCAAGAGCCAACAGGAGCATTAAGTAAGAATTATTCACTCATGGATGATGGTATATTGAAATTCAAGGGTAGATGGTATACACCTTGCATGTGTGACTTGAAGAAGTGCATCTCCAATGAATTTTATAAAAGACCTTAATCAAGTCATTTTGGTTATCAGAAAATGATAATAATGATGAAAAATATGTATTGTTGGCCTGGTATAAAAAGGGAAATTGTTGAGCACATTGCCAGATGTCTGTAATGTTAGCAAGTTAAATTGGAGTGTATGCATCCAACGAGATTGTTACAAAAAATCCCTATTTCTGAGTGGAAGTGGGAAGTCATTTCTATGGAATTCATCATAGGATTTCCAAGGATATCTAAACAACATGATGCTATAATGGTGCTAGTGGACAAGTTGTGTAAGACAACCCATTTTATAGCTGTTAAGTCCACCCACAAAGCAATTGATATTGCTCAGATTTTCATAAAGGAAGTGTTTAGATTGCATGGTGTACCCAAGAAGATAATATCATATTGGGGCACCTAGTTCACCAATTTTTTTTGGAAATAATTGTTTGTAGGTTTTGGAACATAGTTGGCTTTTTAGCACAACATATTACCCTCAAATAGATGGAAAGACTAAAAGAGTAAATAGAGTTTTGGAAGACTAGCTGAGGATGTATGTCATGCATTAACCCAAGGGGTTGGAAGAGTTCCTACCCTTGGTATAATTTGCCTAAAATAATGGGTATTAGGAATCATTGAAGACGATTCCTTTTGAGGATTGATATGGCAAAAAATGTAGCACACCCATTAGCTAGAATGATTTAGTGAGTAGGGTGGTTCTTGAACCTAATATGTTGAAAGGAATGTAACATGAAATAATTACTATTAGGTGAAAATTGAAAACAACCCAAGATAGTTAAAAGAGCTACGTAGATCAACATAGGATGCATAAGAAAATTAGGAGAAAATGTGTATCTTCATATTTCTTTGCCTAACAAACATGTGCATAATGCTAATCACATTGTTAATTGTTTTGTGATATAGGTGGAATTTGAGGGAGAATTCCAACTGGAACCACAATGCACTATGGATAAGAGGTATATCATGCTCCAGAATTGAGTAATATAGCAGGTCAAGTTGAAATAAAAACACTTCAGACCAAATGAAGCCACTTGGGAAATGGTTGATTAGATGATGATATCTTACCCATTTTTGTTTTCTGTGTAAACGAATGTAAAGAGTTGTGTGTATATAAAACTCTAGGTTGTATGTTGCGTTCTTTGTACAAAACACCGAGGATGATGTTCCTCTAAGGGGGTGGGGTATATAATAACCATTTTTGCTATACCTCTTGTAAATGTTGTTGTGAATATTGATTTATGTAAATTATGTATACAAAGGGTCACTCCTCTAGAGGTGTGGACAAAGATTCAAAGATTGAGGAGGAGAGGTTGCTTGGGATGTGATTAGTTGAGGCCACTTCATTTATTTATTTTACCCATTCCCTAACTAATTAAATGGCCGACACAGTAGACAACAAAGTTGTGTATGGGAAGTTTGAGCGAATAATGAGCCCATACAGTCTTTTTCCTCGTGGGACGTGTTGGTGAAGTCAACACACAATAGAGAGGAAGAGGAAAGAGGACGAGGAGTAACAGATAACAAACAAGCATGAGCATCAGAGCATTGTTGGAAATATTTAGGGGGGGTGAATTATTATTTCTTTTCAATTATTAATTTTATCAGTTAAAACATTCATATTTGGAACACAGAAGTAGATAACAGAAATAGATGCTTTTATTAATGTGGTCTTTGCAATAAATCAAATACAATATATATACATATATATGGTTTCAATCAGTTGCCAAGCACCAACTTGGACTTTGTCTTGTCAAGGCACCAACCTTGAATTTAGGAGCACCAACTCCTAGGACACCAATCCTTTTAGTTCTGAGGCACCAACTGCAAAGGCTCCAACCCTCTGCTGTAGACTGTCTAGATTTGTTTGGTTGTAATTCTCATCTCCCAACCTTGCTGGACCTGTGACTACTTCTATCTTCCTGCTTCTTCCTCCTCTGCCAGAACTTTGGCTTCCTCTGTTTCTTATGGTTTTGCCAGTAACCCTCATCATTCCTTGTTCTTTGTTTTATATTCCTGACACCCCTGGCCTTTGGCTTCCTTTCTCTGCTGGCTCTCCAGCTTCCTCAACGCTTGCTTGACCTTTCAGCTTCCTCTGCGCTCACTCTTTGGCTTCCTCTATCTCCTCAAATCCATCAATACATATAGGACACGTTAATGTGGAAAAGAGGCCGAATAATAATAATGTTTCATATTAAAGAAATGACTATATCAGAGAAGCCCCCTTTTTTCAATATACAATAGTAATCCCGCAATCGCAATTGCAATGGTTCAGGCCCACTAAACTATCAGAAGCATTTATTTATGTGTTTGGCCTTAAAAAACCCCAGGCAACACATTTATTTGAATACACAGGAATACATGGAAAAAACCTAACTGAGCGCTTAAGGCCGGACTTCAAATGCATTACACCCACATCTATAACTTCATCGGGTCTGCTCCTCCACAACTTTATCGCAATAGGCAAATTTCCACATAACATAGCCAATTATCCGAAACCTGGATGCGATATTATTATAAGATTTCTGTAATAACTCCATCGGGTCCATATATATATCTCGCAATCGGTGGTTTGGGGGTGACAACCCTTTATACATTGCGATTACTACGGATGAAACATTTGATTAAGCCATGCTATAATGGTGTAGTCGGGTCCGCAATTATATCACAATCGGCATTTTAATGTGGCAAGGCTTTAAAGCCGAAATACGAGGATACATATGAAATAGACTGACAACCCCACTCTAAAACACTTAGCCGGACTTCAACTATTTATACACCTAGAAAAATATATCGTTGGGTCCGCACATGCACATTTTCCGATGTTTGATTTTTTCGGATCAATCCTCCATCGTAGATATTACCTTCCCATCCGACGGTTGATATTACACCCGATCAACAATGCTGCTCGGTGATCTTGCACCGTAGATCAAAATGCATTTGATCCAACACTCGACAATGATATCGGGTGAGCTATATGCACGAGGATTACTTTCCTAATAAGGCGGTTTCCTTTCTCCTTCTCCTGCCACGCATTAGTTGATGAATGGTATCGGGTGAGTCTACCCAAAAACCACTTCCAGCCTTGAGTCTGCTCGAAAACCACTGTCACTATTTCAAACCTGATTTTTATGCTTCTCTGCTACATGTTCCTCTTTGTTTCTTCCGTTGAACTTATTCCTCTGGATTTTCTAGATTTTTGCCTCTTTACTTGGCCTGCCAATTTGTGCATAAACATTTTTGGTGTTGTTGCCAAGGCGACAAAAAATCTACCTTCTTGGTCTAAATATTTGAAGTGGACATTTATATCGCGACAATATAGATCCTCTTCTGGAAACTCCACATTGCTCCCATGGAGGTTGAAAACCCATCCATTTTAACTTATTAATAGAGGGGTGATGAGCTTCCTCATGCCCCTTTCATGGATAGGTTTGCTAGGCGAAGAGTCTTATTTTCATGGGAAAAATGCATGATCCATCCATTCAATTTTGCAAGATATTAGGAGAACCTCATCACCCTCTCCCAAATCATCAAGGATTACTGAAATTCTATGGAAGAAAGGACGAAAAATCCCAAGAGCATCTCACACATTTAAAGTTTTTCACAAGTAATCCAAAATTTGAAGAATATGAGAACATGATCATGTTTTCCCACACAATTAAAGGATATGCTCTCATATGGTTCCAATCATTAGAGTAGTTGCCTCTATTTCCTCGTGGAATGATTTAATTATTAAGTTTAAAAAGAGATGATTTAAGGAGAAAGATGTCGTTGAACTATACAAAAACTTCCTCTCTACTAAAAGAGAAGAAGGGTAGTCTATTAAAGAATTCAACCAAAGGTTCAAAATCCTCATATATCTCATTCCGAAAGAACTCATACCCCTAAACAAGGTCATCCTTGTAGCGTACCTTAAAGCATTTATTGGAAAATTAACATTTGATGTGAGGAACAAGAAACCTACTCCTTCAAGCTCAAGACATCATTTTCGATCTCGATCAAGCTATGAAGGAACCCTCCATAAATATTGTGCACTTGGATGATCAAGATGACCTTACAAGTGAAGGTGAACCATCCCCTAGTAGGGACCTTATAATGCCAAAAATTGGTAAATTGAAGAAAAAGAAGCACAAAGAAAAGTCATGTGGGATTACTAACATTGACCCTACAATTGTGCTGAACTTGGATGAGAATAATACTTTCTAAATTTCTTTAAATATCAATGAATGTGTCCTAAGAAATTGCATCCTTGATTCTGGGTCTCAGACCAAAATCATGCCTTCAAGAATAATGCAAAACCTAGGGTTGGCCATATCTAGGAAATACTGAGGTAATTTTATAATTGACTATAAGGAAATTGAAGTCCATGTCATGATAAATGATAAGAAAGTATACTTGTAGGATTATCCTCCAAAGGAGATTATCATGGACAATAGCTGTGATACACATCCCTCCCTTATGGGGAATGGTTTTGTCCAAGAAATTCATAGAATACCTCAATATTGTCCAAGTAGGAGAAAATGTGTATCTTCATATTTCTTTACCTAATAAGCATGTGCATTATGCTAATCACATTGTTGATTGTTCTGTGATATAGGTGGAATATGAGGGAGAATTTCAACTGGAACCACAATGCATTATGGATAAGAGGTATATCACGCTCCAGAATTGAGTAATAGAGCAGGTCAAGTTGAAATAAAAACACTTCAGACCAGATGAAGCCACTTGGGAAATGGTTGATTAGATGATGACATATTACCCATTTTTGTTTATTGTGTAAATGAATGTAAAGAGTTGTGTGTATATAAAAGTCACGATTGTATGTTGCATTCTGTGTACAAAACACCGAGGACGATGTTCCTCTAAGGGGGTGGGGTATATAATAACCATTTTTGTTATACCTCTTGTAAATGTTGTTGTGAATATTGATTTATGTAAAATATGTATACAAAGGACCACTGCTCTGAAGGTGTGGACACAGATTCAAAGATTGAGGAGGAGAGGTTGCTTGGGATGTGATTAGTTGAGGCCACTTCATTTATTTCTTCTACCCATTCCCTGACTAATTAAATGACCGACACAGTAGACAAAAAAATTGTGTATGGGAAGTTTGAGTGAATGATGAGCCCATACAGTCTTTGTCCTCATGGGACTTGTTGGTGAAGTCAACACACAATAGAGAAGAAGAGGAAAGAGGATGAGGAGTAACAGATAACAAACAAGCATGAGCATGGGAGCATAATGTGGTATGAGACACATAGAGAAGCCAAGCACAAGGAGCTCAAAAATTAGTGGAGGAGCCAAAAGGAAAGAGAAGACAAGACGATGGCCCTTGTGACTTTTATGGTGTATGACCGATGTTGTTAGTGGTTTTGGGATGGGCCAGTGAAGACACAATGGAGAAAGTGACTCTCTAATGCTAGTTGTCCCAACATGTAAACATATAAGTTTTTTCCTTAGGGTTGATAAACCACTTAGAGCTTATTGAATGGGCGATTAAACCACTGAGGTGCTTGTTGGAAGGTTGATAAATCACTTGACAGGTGGAGACACTGTGGTTCCGACTGCTGGAGGTAGTGGATAAACCACACTGAAAATGTGCTATAGATTGTTGTAGTGATTTCCTTGAAAATATAGCTGATAAACCACCTTTAGAGTGAGATCATGCTGTTGGACTTGGGAACCCTTCACTATGCCTAGTGTGGAACCCCGTGGTCTATTCTAGAGAGGCATGAGAGTCATTAGAGAAATTTTGAGGTAAAAAATGGGCCTCAAAACAAAAATGTACAACCAAAATAAACTTTATAAGAACCAATAGGATTCAAGATGATGATGTCAACCATGGTGGATGATTCGCCATTTTTGGAGTAAGAATGTAAAAAGATTAAAAAATAAAAAATATAAAAACTACATTTTCAGCTCGTATTTCAACTTATCTCCATATGGTTTTACTCAAATTTCTAGCAGGATCACTCATTGGATGCATAATTTAATTCCTCATCCAATGAGTACAGATGTTGCATACTTTCGATGGACCCTGCTACATGAAAAATGAGAAATACATGAAAAAATGTGATTGCAATCACGTTTTTTCATGTATTTATCATTTTTTCATGTAGCAGGGCCCATTGAAAGTATGCAACATGGGTACTACTTGGATGAGGAATTAAAATTTTCATCTAACGAGTGCCCCCCCCTCGAAATTTGAGTAAAATCATATGGAGAAAAGTTGAATATATGAGTTGAAAAGTAGTTTTTTCTTTGTTCCCTCTAAACTTGAATGATGTAATCTAATCTTGTTTTATTATTTCCAATATTATTTTCTAATATTACTTAGGAGGCTCATTTTAGATCTCAAAAATTCTCTAATGCACTGTGGTGCTTACTGTAGGAGGCAGTTGATAAACCACTAGGAAAATACACTTCCTCTCTTATCTGCTTGACTTGATATCAATGTGAAATTCCCTTGAGCATTTAACTCCTTAGACTCTAAATCCAAATATGGGGTGGAAAACTATAAGAAAAATTGCAGTGTGAATGGCCTATGGTTGGATGGAGAGTTGAAGTCCCCCCTTCAATTGCAAGTCATCCAAGTTAATCAGATAAGTGTATTTACTTGTATATATGTTGCACCGTGAATGATGAATTGTAATGTACCCCCTTCTAATCCTGTCCCAAAATGAAGGTTAGATGGAGGTAGTTATCGTGATGACCCAATCTCCATGGTCTCGTTATGGAAATGGGGTCTAAATTTGTTCTATTTTTCAACTACGTCATAAATTAAAATGGATGACATCGTTGTGTTCGTCTCGTTGAGACTTTTCCAATGATATAAATTTTTCCTTGATTCGACTTCCAGGTGAAGAGATATGACCATTTGAACCTGGGACACTAAATTCCATCGTGTCATCTTTAACCTCCACACTCCACATGGCAACCCATGTAATACCATACACAGTGCCCACATGGCACTATGCCACATGACAAATATGTGTGGAAGGTGCATCACCCGAGCTCAAGTTCCATTGGTGGGAGGGTCGAGGTCGACCTCTCCACATTAATTCATACTACACACTCCATCGGGGCTCGACTACTCAACATTTGACTTACTTCTGGAGCCTGACCAGTGATCTTACCCGAATGTGTAGAAATTAATAGAAATTTGCTACTACTGATGAAATCAAACTGAAATCAAGAGACTACAAATTTCGTCTATTATCATGTAGAATGGAAATCACAATTTAGAAACACATGCAATGACATGAAAACATGAAAACACCACAAGAACACAATGATTTACAGGGGAACCCAATTGAGAAAAACCCCTTCATTGCTTTCCATTAATCAGATGAGCATGAGAAACTATTACAATGTCTTGCTTGGATCCTGAAGCACACCCTAAACTGTAAACCTGTTCTTCTGCTGACTGTCCTACTCTGGCCAACACTTAACCAATTTAAGGCCCCATCTAGCTCTTATTTCCTTGCACAATCCTGGAGGAAAGTAACTCCTAAATGATAGGGTTTTTCTCCTATTTTCTTACACAATTCCCAAGGAATTATTCACCTTCTTAATTTCTAAGCCTATACACACTGAACTGGTATACAACTAATAATTACAATGTGCCTTTTCCTCCACTCCAGCTAAGCAATTTGAATTCCATGCATGTATGAGATATTTTTAGTTGATTGACTAATTTAACTGAGAGATCACTGAGCTAACAATAGTTCTACTACTCAACTGACGTTCAACTGACTCAACTAGGTACTTGAGTTCAGTTAACTAAGTTCAACTGAAAATAACTAAGCTAGATTGCTAAATTTTAGCAATCACTACATGCACAACTCTACTTCTAGCTTATAGCTCAAATTTACTGAGTAAACTAGTATATAAAGCATGTCACACAAGTTAACTACAATCTAAGTCATCCTGTTGATATGGAAAATCAAATTACTAAATTTGACTAAGGAACAAGTCAAATTTATCCTTTTTGCTACAATTTCTAACACTCCCTCTTCACAAGAAAGGGATTTTGAACCATGCCTATCTTGCCCCTGTGGAATTTGAATTTTCCTCTTGACAATGCCTTTTTCAAGGTATTTGCATTTTGCTTCTCTGTTGGAATGTACTGTAGCATCATAATTCTCCTCTACACACAATCCCATAAGCGATGGTAATTTGATATCAATGTGCTTGGACCTGTCATGAAATACTAGATTCTCAAAGAGTTTTATACAAATTTCATTATCACAATAACTACATCGGATTCATCTCTTGACTAAAAAGATCCACAAGTATTTTCCTCATCCATATGACCTCACATGCTTCTTGAATTGCAGCCATGTATTCAACCTCTTCTGAGCTGAGTGCTAGAGACCTCTGTTTCTTGCTATACCAGGAAATAGTTGTAGAGCCAACATTGAAGATAACACCTGAAGTACGTTTCCTATCTAATGGACTCCCTTCCCAATCTACATCAGTGAAGCCTTGGAGCTTCACTACCTCGGTCCTCCTGTACCGTAACCCATACTTAGTTGTGCCTCTGAGGTATCTCAACACATGCTTTGCTGCCTTCCAATACAAAATGGTAGGATTCACCACTCAACTGATTAACTGTATAGCATATGTCAAGCCTTGTTTTCACTAGATACATCAAGGATCCCACAGACTGTTTATAGATGGTGGCATATACTTCCTCTCATGAAGAAACACTCTCCTTCCCCCAGTTTCTAGCTAGAGGTGTGTTCATATGCTTGCAACTTTCCATGTGAAATCTATGAAGTATTTTAGAGGCATACTTCCCTTGACTCACAAACAATTCACCATCACCTTGCCATACTTCTAGCCCAAGGAAGTAATGCATCAAGCCCATTTCTTTCATCTCAAATTCTCTTGCAAGGTCCTCTTTGCAAGAGTGGATCAACTGCTCATTCCCTATAAATATCAACTCATCAACATACAAAACCAAGATAAACAAATTTTCACCTACGAAAATATGATATAGATTGGCATATGCTTCACTTTTGGTGAAGCCCAATCCACCGAGATATGTGTTGATCCGAGTGTACCATGCTCAAGATGCTTGTTTGAGACCATATAAGGCTATCCTGAGTCTACACACATGTGTCTCCCTGTCATATGTATCAAATCCCTCTGGCTTCTCTATGTAAATTTCTTCCTCAACAACACCATTGAGAAAGGTGGTCTTCACATCCATCTGATGTATCTTCCACCCCATTTGCGCAGCTAATGCTAGAATGGTTCTGATCGAGGAATATCTTGCCACTCGAGAAAATGTTTCCTCATAGTCCACTCCCTCTACCTGAGAGAAGCCTTTGGCCCCAAATATGGCCTTATACTTATCAATACTCCCATCAAATACTTGCTTCAAACCAACCACTATCTTGTCCTCTAGTCTCAGCACCACCTCCCATACACTTTTATTCATGATGGAGTCATACTCCTCCACCATGGCATCAACCCACACTGGTTGAGAAAATGCTTCCTAAAATGAAGATGGCTATGACTCAATGAGTTCTATCATGAAAGCCATATACCCAGTGTACCTATCTAGTGACCTCCTCTATCTGTGCTGAGATGTAGGAGCTCCCACATGCTCTCGTGCATCCTATACCAATCAGTCAGCTTCTTTGGTTCTCTTCCTCCCCTCTTTGGAAGATTCTGGTTGAGTGGGTTCCTCCACTCAACCTCCCATCCGCTCCTCCATTTGTGGTTGCTCCACAAAATCCTAAAGCTCTATCTGAGGCTCCTTCTTTGGTGGGATACTCGACTCTCACTCTAGATAGTGTCTCATGGTCTTCTCCTCATCAAATTTGACATCTCACCTCACTACTATCACCTTAAGTGAGGGAAAATACACCTAGTAATTATGTGGTGTCTTTGTGTATCCTATAAAGACTCCCATCTACACTGTAGGATCAAGTTTCTTCCTACTATCCTTGGAGACATGACAATACACAATAATTGAAAAAATTCTGAAATGAGATACATCTAGCTTCCTTCCAGAGAAAGCTTCTTCAGGTGTGATCATGCTAAGTATTCCATGAGGGATCCTGTTCTGTAAATAAACCATGGTGTTGCATGCTTCTGCCCATAGATGTAATGGCAGCCCTTGATCATGCACCATGGCTTTTGCCTCTCCCACTATGCTTTTATCCTTCCTTTCAACCACCCTATTTTGTTGTGCATTATGGGGTGCTAGCAGTTCTCTTCTAATAGTCTCTTTGGCACAAAATTCCTTGAAGGTGCTAGAAACAAATTCTCCTCCATTGTCACTTCTCAGGGATTTCAATTTATGATCAGTCTCCTTTTCAATCAATTCTTTGAATTCAACAAATTTTGAGAAACCTTCATCCTTCTTTCGCATGAAGAAGATCCAATATTTTCTAAAAAAGTCATAAACAAAAATCACATAATACCTGTGTTTTACTGTAGAGGTCATAGAAAAAGGTCCACATACATCATAGTGGACTCGCTCCAAGATTGCTCCAACTCAGCTATCTCGACTCTGGAAGGTGGATTTGACATATTTCCAAAATGTGCTTCCCTTACAGACATCATGCTGGTCAAGAGTGCATTTCAGGAGACCGGTGGTAATCTGCTGCATGATTTTTAAGGCCCCATGGTATAGGTGTCCCATGCGCCCATGCCAAAGTTCTCCAACATCTCGGATTTGTACCTTTTCTATCTTGTTACTCAGTGTAGTGCAAGCTTCCACCTCAAGTTTGTAGAGACTTTTCACTCTAACTCCAATATGTTTCACTTACATGATAACTACATGTCTCAGAAAGGATTTCCCCTTATTGAAAACAACATCATAACCTATATCCTCTAATACAACTGCAGAGATCAAGTTCTTCTTCAACCAGGTACATACATGACATATTTCAGATGAAGATGGGAGTCCAACTCCCTCTTATAGGTTACAATACCAATTCCTTTGGTACTATACTGCCCATCATCCCCAAGTTCTATGTGCATACGGAGATCCTTCCCCTCTAGGTTATTGAAGAATTCTTTGCATCTCGTCATATGGAACGAGGCACCTGAATCTAGATACCACACACTCCCTATTACAGTGCTTGTGATGCATGCAATCAGGGTGAAGTATAATTCAAATTGTGAGGCAAGTGCTTCACCTCCAGCTCCTCTTGAAGGCTTCTTGTTAGACTTCGTGTGTAAACACTTTGTTGCATAGTGCCCGAATTCATGGCAGTGAAAACAATTTATCTTGCTTAATTCCTTCTTCTTACCACTGTTTTGGTTGTTTTCTAGTTTTCTTTGGGCCTTCTTTCCCTTCCTAACCAAGGAAAAATTATCTTCCTCCTCATATTTGGATGTTACTCCATCTCTAGTGTTCCGTCGAATTTCTTCCTGCACCAGATTAGACTGGATCTCTCCCAATTTTGCAATTTTTCCCTTCCATTTACAGAGTCTTGGTAGTTGTGCTAAGATTTTGGAAGGCTTATGAGAGCTAGGTTCACTATTTTTGAAGAGGGAATATCTTATCCAACTCCTCCAAGCTCATCTTGACATTGAGTGAATATGGAGAGGTAATGTGGAATAATTTCTCCTTTCTACATGTAGATGTTTATGAGCTTATACCTTAATGCCAATTTCCTGGCATCACTACCATTTTCGAATAGCTTAGTGAATGTCTTCCAGATAGAAAAGGGAGTCTCCTTGCCATGTAAATTCGAGACTATGTGATTTGAATTGGATCCTCAAACACTCTTAAAAGTTTCCTGAACTCTATAAAACTCATACCAAAGTTTCAAAGTGCTATGGATGTCGAGCTTATTAGAAATAACATCTGAACAATGGAAATTTGTGTTCAACATGGAGCAACGAGGACCCTCGGTCAAAGCACCCAGATTGTTGGCCCATGGTAACTGCGCGCTGGCACAAACTGGCAAAACAGGAAGTCAGATCCAAAAACAGAGGTAGTTTCTCGCAGGGCGTCCCCCTTAGTGAAGGAAAGCCCTGAGCGCTTAGTCACGGGGAAAAGCATAAAACCGAATGGAAATCGTCGATTCTGTCAGAAGGTGGGCCCCACGTTAAAACCGGCTGGATATCAGAAGGCCCTCAAGTGGTAAGCGGGTTCAACCGAGTCCTGCCTAATTCCATACAATGGGTGACACATGTCTAGCAGATGATAGAGAAAACAACTCTCATCGCCTGGGTAAAGGTCATGCTACTTACCTGCGCGATATGGACAGAGACTGTAGGATCTGGAGGCCCGAGATCAATGGCGGAGAAGCAATCTAATGGGTGATTGAATTCGACAGGGAAATAGGATGAGGTGGATAACATTTGAGATACGGCATGACCGATGAGTTGGCGGAGGAATTAGTTTCATGGGCAATCTTGGAGCAACAGAAATAACGACCGTTCAAAGAGAACTGACACTCAGTTCGTGAGGAAACAGGTGGCCACCTCTCTGTGAAGCGTTACAGTGATGATGACATAGAGCAGTGGAATTCTAGTGGACAGAGGTAGGAGATCCAAAGAGCCAGGAAGCAGAAACGAACAGTCAGGGAGTAGATTGGCTTTAAGACACGAACATACAGAGAAAGCAGGGGAAAAAAGGAGAAGCAGGAAAAGAGAGAAAAGAGAGAGAGAAGACAAAATTGTAGAGAACAGAGACGCTGAGATGACCTGCAAAGCAAAGACAACATCGAGCAGATAGAGATAGAGAGAGTCCAAGAGTTTGTGAAATCCAGAAAAGGCTTGAGAGGTTCAAGCAACTCCTTTGTGTATACCTGTCAGGTATTGAGTACCAAATTGGACTCATACCACTGAGACCAGTTGAGGTCGAGATTCAGTAAGGGGAGTCTGTGTACTCTAGAGACTTGGGGAATCCAAGTACAATCCTACTGATCATTATCTGTTAAGTGAGACTCAATTTGAGCTCATTGTTGTAAAACTCTGCTTTTTAAGACACAATAGAAAGGCCACCACTGAAGGCTGGACCAGGAGACATAGCCCAGGAGGATTGGGTGAACTCCTTATTAAATTTGTTGTGTTTATGTGTTTGCTTACTGTGTTCTCTTACTGTTTCAGTGTCTATGTATTTCACAATATTATCGATCCGTTGCATAAGATAACATAGGCACACCCCAACACTTGAGTCTGTAATACCTTCATTAATTAACTGAGATCATTCACAAGTGATTTCAGATCAAGTGGTATCAGAGCTCCTAGGTTGTTAAGGTTAGACAAGCTTGTGCTAGATTTTGTTGAATTCTAACTAGATCAAAGCTTAAATTAGGAGAAGGAGAGTTGGTCGAAACTAACCCGCAAATTGGAAGAGTCTGTCCTAAGAAGAAAATGTCAAAAGAAAGTCCCTTGGGACCAGACCCCCAGATAGTTTCCCCGCCATGAGGTCCATGGTAGAGGAAATGTACAGGTAGTTTAAGAAAGGTAAAGATGAAGATTCATCACACTCCAAAGAAAAAGGAGAAGAAGAATCTCTCCTCCATGACCACTCAAAAGGCAAAGGGAAAGAATAAAACTTTCTCACACCTCCTAATAGCCCTGAACATAAAAAGAAGACATCTTTGATTAAATTAGATGTTAAATTTGATTTACCAATATATGATGGAGAGTTGAATGCAGAGAAGCTGGATAATTGGATCAAACAAATTGATGTTTATTGTAGAGTGCAGAGTATTGACTCAAACAAGAGTAAGATTCAGCTGGCCAGCCTACGCCTCAGAGGCGCTGCCTTGGTATGGTGGAATGGAAAGACACAAGCTGACATGAAGAAACATGGTAAGATTCTTTCTATCTGGAGTGAATTTGTTTCTACAATCAAAAAGCAGTTCTATCCACTAGCTTACATGCAACAAGTCATGATGAGCTGGCAAACTCTTCGCCAATTGAAAGGGAAAAGTGTACAAGGTTACACCCAAGAATTGAGAAAAAGAGCTTTGATTCTAGGAATTTTATTAGACTCACCTGAGACTCTGTTGAAGTACATAGGTGGTCTATACAGCTACATGAGGCACACTATCCTCATGTTTAATCCCACTAGTATAGATGAGGTATCTGTTCAAGCTACACATCTAGAAGCTAGAGGAAAGAATGGGAACCCAGAAGTTGGAGAATCATCCAAGCCCATTGCAAGCAAGAATAAGGAGAAAAGAAAATAGAAATGGAAAGAGAGGAAGGCAAACACTGCATAGAAAAGCAAGTCTTCATGCATTCACTGTAAGAAGTATGGGCATGATGATGAGCATTATTGGATTCTACATTTGGAGCTAAGACCTAAGAAGTTCGAGGGCAAGAAGAAGAAGACTGCCACATCTATTCAGAAAGATTTGGGGTCGGACTCAGGAGATGAAACAACCATTGCAACCATAGGTATAAAATGTAAAAATTCTGAAGCATCTATTAGTAATTCTGCACAATCTATTAATGATGAAGACAATGAGAGAAAAAGACATGAGCTTTTCCATATTCGAGTTATTTCCAAACATCAAAAGATTGATACTTTGTTTGATAGTGGCTCACAAGTAAATTTAATTTCTGAAGCAATTGTAAAGAAGTTGGGATTATTGACTACACCTCACAAGAAACCATACCCATTAGGTTGGTTAAGTGATAAAGCACAACTACAAGTGATTAGACAATGTAAACATAAGTTTTCTTTTGGGTCAACATTTGTAGATGAGGTTGAGTTAGATATAGTTCCTTTGGATATATGTGGAATTGTTTTAGGAAGTCCTTACTTGTATGATAGAAAAGCTATTTTCTATAGAGCTGAGAACAAGTATCTACTCGTTAAAGATGGAATCGAATACTTTGTAAGGACTCATAAGCTCAAGAATAATTACACTCTCATAAACTTAGGGCAGATGAAACGAATTGTAAATTCATGCAAACAATTTTTACTGATGGTTGTAAATGAAAAGAAACCTGATAAAACCAATGTATTTGAGGGCTGTGATGCTAAACAACAAGTTGATTTAGAAAAGGTTGTTTTAGAATATGATATCTTGTTTCAAGAACCTAAAGGTCTGCCACCCAAAAAGGAAATAATGCATGATATTAATTTGTAGCAAGATGCTCCATTGCCTAACCTTGGAATGTACAGGTTGTCCGCTTTAGAGAATGCAAAAATCAAGAAGCAGGTGCAGGAGTTGCTCGACAATGTGTTCATCAGACCTAGCACATCACCATGTGGGTCTCCAATCGTTTTGGTGAAGAAGAAAGATGGCTCGTGGAGAATGTGCATTGATTACCGAGCACTGAATAAGATAACAATAAAAAATCGTTATCCCCTTCCTCACATAGATGATCTATTAGATCAGTTAAAGGAAGTTGTTTATTTTTCCATGTTAGACTTGCATAGTGGATATCATCAAGTCAGAGTTGCAGAGCAAGATGCATGGAAGACTGCTTTCAAAACAAAGCAGGGATTGTATGAGTGGCTGGTTATGCCTTTTGGCTTAACTAATGCCCCTGCTACTTTCACGAGAATAATGAATGATGTGCTCAGACCTTTTCTTGGTGATTTTTTTATTGTATATCTGATGACATTCTTATATTTAGCAAAACGTGGGAAGAACATTTAAAGCATGTTAATCAGACACTAGATGTTTTGAAAAGAGAAAAACTTTATGTTAAACTCTCAAAATGTGAATTCAACAAAACATCTTTGAATTATTTGGGACATATAATAGGGGGTGGTGAATTGAAGATAGATCCCTCTAAGGTGGCATTCATTGTGAACTGGCCTAAACCCAAATCTGCTATAGAAGTTAGAAGCTTCTTAGGAGCAACACAATATTGGAGAAAGTTCATTTCTAACTTTTCCTTAATTGCAGCTCCCTTACATGCTTTAACAAGATTGAATAAGGTGTTTCAATGGGGAGACAAACAACAGAAAGCCTTCGACACCTTGAAAGAAAAGATTAGTACAACTCCAATACTAGCACTGCCTGATCTTCAAAGACCATTTGAGATCCAAATAGATGCCAGTGACTATGCCATGGGAGCAGTGTTGATATAGCACGGTAAACCCGTATGTTATCATTCTGAGAAATTTAATTCTGCAGTGGTTAACTATCCCACATATGATAAAGAATTGTATGCATTAGTACAGAGTGTGAAAAATTGGAAACATTACTTAATGGGAAAAGGGACAGTTATACATACTGATCATCAACCACTTCAATATCTACACTCCCAAACTAAGTTACAGCAATCAAGACACTATAGATGGATGTGTTTTCTACAATAGTTTCATTTAGTCATTAGATATAAAAAGGGCATACACAATAAAGTTGCATATATGTTATCTAGACCTATTATAAATGCATCCACTATACTTAAGCATAATTCAGTACTGCATGAGAGCTACATTGAACAATATGCTCAAGATATATATTTTAGAGATGTATATGCAACTTTAAGTCAAGGAAAACGAGTAGAAGAATCCAACTCTTGCATCATTGTGGGAAGCTATGCATTCCACAAACTGAAAGAGTAAAGATAATTCGGGAAGCACACACTTCTCTAATATCAGGTCACTTTGGTGTAAGTAAAACGGTTGCACAACTGCAAAGATTTTGTTATTGGCCAAAAATGAATGAGACAGTTTCTAGATATGTAATAGGGTGTACCATGTGTGCTAAAAGCAAGCCTAGCAATGGAAAATTAGGCTTGTACACTCCACTGCCAGTTCCTTCTCATCCTTGGGAAAGTGTTTCCATGGACTTTGTTGGAGGACTGCCTAAATCTAGGAAAGGTCATGACTATTTATATGTTGTTGTGGATAGGCTCAATGAAATGTGTATTTTCATACCTTGTAATAAACATATTACAACTGAACAAACTGCAAAGTTGTTCTTTCAACATTTATGGGTTCATTTTGGATTACCCACTTCCATTGTATTTGATTGAGATACCCGATTTGTTGGGAAGTTTTGGTCGAGTCTGTGGGAACTGATGGACACCAAACTGAAGAAAAGCACAACCTTTCATCCACAGATAGATGGCCAAACAGAAGTAGTCAATAGGATAGTGATCCAGTTGCTCAGAGGCTATTGCAGTAAGCATCCCAAACTTTGGGATGAACATTTGTGTTATGTGCAGCATGCTTACAACCGAGCAAAACATTATTCTACACATAGATCTCCTTTTGATACCTGCTTTGGTTTCACACCAAGGTCTCCCTTGGATTTTGTCTTTGGTAAAGACATAGCAGTTGATGGACACAGTGATGTGGACAAGGAAGCCAAGTTCATTGAACAAATCCAAGAGATTCACCAGGCAGTACAAGAATAGCTAGAAAAGAGCCAAGCCAAATACAAGGCAAGGCATGACAAGCATCAAATGGAACATAGTTTCCAAGTTGGTGATCATGTCTAGTTGTATATTAGCAGAGACAGAATGCAAGGTGAAGGTAAAAAGCTAAAGCCAATAAGGTATGGACCTTTCAAGATACTTGAGATAATTGGTGAGAATGATTTTCACCTTGATTTACCAGCTTACATGCACACCTACTCAGTCGTTAATGCAGATAGATTGAGACTATTTGAACCTTCATTAATTGAAGATCCCAAAGAGCAGAGTAAATTTCCTTCTATTGATGATCTGTTACCTGAATATCTCAATGAATTGCAGGAAGATACAGTTCTGGACAGGAAGGTGAGGACGATATGCAATAGAGATGTTGAGTACCTTAGGATTGGTCTCGAGGATTCAAAGCCAAGCAATGAAAAGTGGATAGAGATTGGACAAGTGATACAGCTATACCCTCACTTAGTCGATGTTTGAAAACCAACTTTTGGTGGTCCAAAAGCTTTTTCAGTGGGAAGGCCATGATCTGAATTGAATCCTCAAACACTCTTAAAAGTTTCTTGAACTCTGTAAAACTCATACCAAGGTTTCAAAGTGCTATGGATCTCGAGCTTATTAGAAATAACCTTTGAACAATGGCAATTTGTGGTTAGCACGGAGCAACGAGGACCCTTGGTCAAAGCGTGTAGACCGTTGGCCCATGGTAACCGCGTGCTAGCACAAACTGGCAAAACGGGAAGTCAGATCCAAAAACAGAGGCAGTTTCTCGCAGGGCGTCCCCCTCAGTGAAGGAAAGCCCTGAGCCCTTGGTCACGGGGAAAAGCATAAAACCGAATGGAAATCGCTGATTCCATTAGAAGGTGAGCCTCGCGCTAAAACTGGTAGGATATCGGAAGGCCCTCAAGCGGTAAGTAGGTTCGACCAAGTCCCGTCCGATTCTATACAACGGGTGACACGCGTCCAGCGGATGAGAGAGAAAACCGCTCTCATCGCGTGGGTAAAGGTCATGCTACTTACCTGCGTGATATGGATGGAGACCATAGGATCTAGAGGCCCTAGATCAACGACGGAGAAGAAATCTGATGGGTGACCGGATTTGACAGGGAAATAGGCTGAGGCGGATAAGATTTGAGATCCGGCATGATCGATGAGTTGGCGGAGGAATCAGTTTTGTGGGCAATCTTGGAGCAACGGAAATAACGACCGTTCAAAGAGAACTGACACTCAGTTTGTGAG